>OY720675.1:131112057-132312057 GCA_963170755.1 Amphimallon solstitiale | reverse complement strand
TTGCGTTCTAATTACCTGTTTAGGTTTCCCAGTAATCCATTTCAAATCTATCTATAACTTGTTTACTTGACGCTTGGTTGTCAATTCTGTTTTAGACAACTGAAATTTAGTTACAAGGTAATATCCCTAAGTAGGATTAATAGCATGCTAGGCGTAGACAGTACGTTCACTTAGTGTTGGCGTTGCCAGAATCAATGTCGCATATTAATTTTTATCCTGTTCATTTGGGAAGTTATTTGCAAGTTAGCCTTGTCGTGGTATGTCTTTTGTGAGTGTTGATGATAATTATATTGTAATGCCAGGTTGGAATATTGTATATCAAATTAGGACATTCTGTAATGGTTAAGTCTTCCGTGTGTTGCAATACTGTCGTTCGTAATATATGTCGGAAAGAGATACGTGAATTGATTGACGTATTGAACTAGTTCACTTTTATCGAGGCCATCTAGAAGTGCAGAAGTTCGGTGCAAGAAAGGCATACGCCCTAATTTTTATTTAATCAAGGTTGATTTTTAACGCTTATGCGACTTTATATGGGGTATGTTATGAATTGAAGTACCGCTAATGGGTTTATCGATTGTGAGTTGCTAATTCAGCAATCACGTTTGGGTTTTTTTAACGGCGTGGCCGGCTTCCATTTTGTTCTCTTGGACCTATAAGAACTTCTGAGAGTTTGTTGAGCCTTTTTAGTTCATTCTAAGGTGAGTTTCAAACAATTATATATAATTGGTTCTTTTGTTAGACGTGATCTCTAATATCTTGTGTGTTTCGTTGTCTAATTTTTTTTAGAAGGCTTTTTTTTCCGGTTGGGGTGAAATATTTCACACCCTGAAAGCACCTTCATTAAGGCGTTGGAGTGAATTTATTTTTATTATACCGATACCTGTCTGTACCTAAGTTGTGGCTGGAGGCCCCTGGAGTCAGCTTTCCGCTTCAGCTCCAAGACATCACCTTGTCAGCCTATTTGGTGTCAGATAAGTGTGGACTTTGAAACGGTTGGTACTGCAAATTTTATCTTTGTGCCTATTAAGCACGTTAATGCTTAGAATAATTAAACCCTTCAGGAAATATATTGTTTGACGATACAGAGTGGTACGTCAATTCGACCTTTATTGGTTTTTCTGTGTTGCTTATAACCTTTTTCTACGAATAGTAAATTTTTGAGAGCCAGCTTCACTGCTGTTTAACCTATTTGGCTCGGTAGCATATAGAGTTTTGCTTTTACTGTTAATAGTGGCTGATTCCACGTAATTATCCTGGGATTATTATTATAATTTTATTTTATTCCTTCCTTTTTTTTTTGTAAAACTTTCATTTCTTTATGTAGCTTAATGAGAAGCTACGGTTTGAATTTTTAATCACCTTCAGTGAGTTAGTATCATTTACTGAGAGGATTTGTGACAGAGTTCGTAACTAGCTCAGCAATAGACTGGTGGTATTTTTTTTTTTGGAGTATTCGGTTGCTCTAAGTGCTTAGAAATTTTATGTCCTGAACTTACGAGTCTGTGTTGAGGGTTAAGGGCTCTGGCATTGTGTTTTGAACCTTCTCAGTTTTGATTAATACCTTCTTTCAGTTTAGCTATTGCTAATTTATTGTCATTTTGTAATGTAACTTTGAACTTTGACTTAATATTTTTGTGTATAGTAAGTCTGTCGCATTAGTTAGACAACTGTTTAGAATCGTTATGTTTACCTCTTATGGTCTGTAAAATAATGTGCGGCTTATGAAACGTTTCAACAGCTTCTGTTTAGCCTTGCGTGGGCTACTGTATACCTGTTGTTGATTTAAAAACTTTTGCAAATTTCATATTCATGTTTATTTTTATTTAAAAAAATTTACTTGACACCCTCTCATAATGTTTTTTTTTGGTGTGTCAACATTTTGAAACTTCTGAATAAATAAAGATTATTTGAAGACTTACCGTATTTCCGACTTTAATTTCTATCGCTAGTTTTTTTTTTGTTTTTTTTGTGTATATGGCAAGCAGATTTTGCCTTAGGGCTATTCGTTAATAATTCAATATACAGGGTGACCCTTGGTGGCTTTCCATTGGAGGAACACGACCAGTGTAAGCTAGAGATCACAGGTAGGTCATCTATTTTGATGATTTAGTGTTTGGCGCCCATTATTATTTTTTTTATTTTATTTCTCAGCGTCGCTACGTCGTTGCCGGACCGACGTGACACTTACTGGTGTAACTGTGAACCGACACGCCTTCTTCGACGAGAGCTAGTTTGGCCCTGTGATTTTACATGTAACACCTCGCTATTGCGATCCCCCTGTTATGTTTTTTTTTTTTTTGCTTGCTAAATTGTACCGTATCGAAGCGACGTTGTGGGCGGCGCAGCTTAATAAGTATCAGGCTGCGTAGCAATGTTTTCATAATTAATAAGAATTGACGAAATGAAATTTAAGGTAAGTTGCCCGTTGTCACACATTATTATATATATATAAAAAAAAAGTATAATATATTATTGTTTTTGTAAGTCATGTTTGTAACGAAGAATCTGATATTTTTGTAATTGTTTTTTACAGTTATATGTTATGTGTCTTTTGAAAAAGTTATTAAATATAACGAAACGTTAAGAAAAATGTGTTACCTTTAATTCAAATAAAAACCACATACCCAAGAAAGAAAACAACTCTAAATAGAATATTGTGGTAAAGAACCAAATAAATATATATATATATATATATATATATATATATATATATATATATAATTAAGAGAAAGCAAGAAGTCTTTGCCGTTAGAACACAGGAATAATAGGTTCTTGGGGAATCTAGCAATCATAAACTGGTTGTGCTTTAGTTCTTTATTCTTTCTGCCAATATTTCGTACATATGATCGTGTACTTCATCAGGGCATCAAAATGCGAACTGTTTATGTGGACAATATCACATGATACAGAAGTGCATGTTTCTTTAGGATTGATTTTCATTAACATTATTGGTCTTAACAGTGGTTATGATAATGATGTTCACAGATTAAAATTCATTAAAAACTCTAGACGGAACACAACAAAAAAACACGTTAAAATTGTTCTGGTTAACACCTCGTTACATTTTTAAAAGGATATAATTTTTCTTTTTTGAAAACACTGTAATGTAAAGTGTATCATTGAACGGTCAAGAACAATTGTTCTTGACGGTCAAGAACAATTGTATATCATTCATCAATTATGACTATAAAAGTAAGAACAAGCCTCTAAATGTAAATGAGATTTTGTGAAAGTGTTTTTAATAAAAAAAAAACTAAAGAAAGAAATGATGACTTTCAAAGGAAAAATTATATTACTTTTATATATGTCGTATTGTTATATTCACCGTTGGAATTATTAAAAAAACCACCGATAAATTTTTGTTTGAAAAAGGCAACATAGATGTTAAGCCGAAACGTAACCAAAAAAAAATAAAGAAGAAAATATGTGTTTTTAATTACATTTTTTACCTACTTAAAAACTGTAAATTTCCAAAAAGAAGGCCGCTACACCCACGACAATTCTCATCGTATAAAATATAATATGGCCAAGAAAAATGCTCAACAATATATATATATATATATATATATATATATATATTGTTACAATACAAATATAGACTGTAACAATATTAAATTTATGAACTTGGTCATCAAAATTAACTTAATTATTGAAATTAATGATAATGATGTTTTGGAATAATTTTATTTGAATCTTGTTTATAATTACGTGATAAAGACAACAATGTTCTTTATCTGAGTAGTATTTCTTGAGGTTGTAGTCATCCTGTATGTTGAGGGATTGAGTAGTTTCATTTTTCATTGTAGTTACCAAAATCTAGAGAGAAGAGATTTAAAATGTTGTTAGTATATTGTAGGATAAGTTATTATTTGTGTAAGAACATATTCAATTGACGTTAATGATGTTAAAGGTAATTAAAAAAATTAATATTGAATAATGAATAGCTAAATTGGAATAAAATCACATTTCAAAATTCATATCACCGGATGTGACATTTAAAATGTCATTTTGACAACCGGTTAGTAAATTGATAGGAACCAGCTTATAAAATGTTTAAAGTACATAAGATGCTATTTAAAAGCCGAAAAGAATTAAATTAGTAAAATTATTAATATTAGAAGATATTCAAAACATATAAAAAGATTTAAATTCTATGTTGTTTAGAAGGTATTTGCAGAAGAAATTGATTGGTGGATTTGAAAAAGTAGAGGGTTGTCTAGGGGATGAATAATAAAAACAGGAGATGCGAGATAATTTTGAAGAAAAACGGGCGCGTTTTAGCGAAGTATAATATTAAAACTCAAAAATCTATTAATAGAATAGAACAGAATAAAGTAAAAGTGTTCAAATTTAATATCTTGATACAAAGTTCATCGAGAAAAATAATTAAAAGTGATATAAAAATTTTAGGAAAGGAGAAGTTAATTTAAAGTATATAATTTAAAATTACTCACCTTAAAAGCAGTCCCGAGAGCCATTTCTTTGGAGTTAATTAATGGTAGCAGTTCCGAGAACCAATTTCTTGAAGCAGTCCCGAGAGCCATTTCTTTGAAGATAAATAATAATAGCAGTTCTGAGAAATAATTTCTTCAAGCAGTCAATCGTAGAGGTTCAGAAGTGCAAGGCGCAGCATTGACCGTAAAGATTTTGAAGTCCGTGGTTGGAGTTGCACAATTTTTTCATCGTCGAAGAGAGATATTGTCAAAATCCTGAAGTATCGAGGTATATTCACATTGCAGAACCAGTTTTTAGTGACAATAGGCCCAAAACAACATTGAAGAAGGTTATTAAGACTACAATGATCATCTAGAACATAAGGATAACATCTTACGAAGATACTGTTAACCAGTTGAAATTAGAAGCATATATTATCGACATAGTGTATTCAGGTCGTATAAAGATTACGTATATTTTGGAAAATATTTATATAATTCAGTTAATAGAATAATACTGTTGTTTAAAATAAAATTAGAATGTTATTAAGTATGCAAATCTAAAAGTATTATCAAATGGAATTTAAATCTTTTCTAGTTAGATAAATTGAAACTCGTACAACCTCAATTAATTATTTATTCGTACTTTCTCTTGTAATTTATTTGAAAAGAACCATTATTGGTGTCTTAAAATATTCATTAGAAAAAGTGGTTCTAAATTATTAATATATAAAGAAATATTTACCTTATAAAGTATATTAAAATAAAAGGATTGTTATTATTATTCCACAACTTCAAATTGCATTAAAAACGTCATTTGGATAGGTTTACAGTCTTGTTTGTAAATAAGATATTTGTTGATGTTCCTTTAAATTCAACCTCTATAATTTTTTTATTCACGATATTTATTAAACTTGTGAATATTTATATCGCTTGTAGTTTTATTGCTCTAAAGTATTCATCAAATATAAACATTGGCTTGACAAGAGATTTATACCTAATCTGTAACAGTAAATAGAAAAACATATTTAATTTTATTTGATATATGCCAATAAATGTTACTTACCAGTTCCATACAAGTAAAGAAAGGTTAATTACTTATTTTAGACATTAATTTAATTCAAAGCGGACCATTGACACGACATGATATAAGTTCTAAAAGAATGAATTGAAGTTTTATCACAAACGTAGTTAAACCAACTGTAAAATATAAAAACTACTAGTATTAAAATAATATGAACTGAAAGAGTTTAGATTACTGATGGGTATACTACCAGTTATACGATTTTTAAAAATCTAATGTATTTCGTATAAATAGATATCTGGGCTAGTCGGTGCATATTTATAATAGGAGTAATAGGAAAAATTAATACAATCAATAAGGGTTGTATTTTATTAATATATATATATATATATATATATATATATATGTATATATATATAAAGAAAAAAATTCTATACTTTATATATATACAGGGTGAGTTTTTTTTCATTATTTGTATGGGGATCTCGAAAACCATAAGAGATACGCATTAGGTTAAATGGAGAAAGATTTGCATCTTTATAAGCCTCATGCAGATACGTTTTTGTCCATTTAAGAAAAGGCATGGTTTACTAGATATTTGCAAAAAATAGAAATTCTCTAAAACCTTTTCAGTGCTATAACACTTCTATTCTTAAAGTTAGAAAAAACCTTTTTGAATATTGTTTTTAAGATATTCAATTTCAAACAACGACAACTTCTTAAATTTTTAATTTTGCTTAGCATTTTTGAGTTAGCAAGCAAAGTTTAATTTTTTTAAATGGAAACTATTGCTGGCTATGACGTATTCTAGTAGTGCATTTTTTTCTGCTTGTAATGATGTAAGGTTTGTAGCACTTATTTTAATAAATAACTGCACAATACACTATTATTATGTTTAACAAAAATCATGTCTTGCCATGGAAAAGAAAAGAAACTTATAATATACAATGTAAAACAAGAAACAATAAAAACCCTGAACGAATTAATTATTAACAACACGTAACACGATAAATTTACATTAAGTGTTCGAAATGCCCACCATTATTATCGATGCACATACGGCACCTTTTCAACACTGAGTTAATAGCTCTCCTAATTTTGCGCCCATCTAAGCTATCAAATACATTAATAACAGCTTCCAATAGTTCCTCTTGGTTTGCATATGATGGCATATATACGAGATCTTTTATTGATCCAAAGACGGAGAAATCTAACGGTGAAATATCTGGGAAAAGTGCAGGCCATAAAACAGGACCATTTCTGCCGATCCACGAGTTTGGAAATAATTCATCTAAATACCTTTTGACCTGTGCCTGATAGTGAGGCGGGGCACCGTCGTGTTGAAACCACCGTAAATTTGTACGGGTCTGTAAATTTATTTAATCTAGGATATTGTCAAAATCTTCCAACTCCAAATTGCAACTATCGATTTCCGGTTAAAGTTTCATTAAAAATAAATGGCCCAACAAGCTGCGAACCAATAACACCACACCATAAATTGAAGCCAAACCTAATCTGGGGTCGCCTTTCTTCTAAGCGGTGAGGATTTATTTGCGCCCACAGGTGTTCATTATGGCGATTGAACATGCCGCAGTTTGTAAAACGTGTTTCGTCGGTCCATAAGATCTGCATCGGAAAGTTATTAATTTCATGGCACATATTTACGAACCAAGCACAAAAATGTAATCGTCTTTCATCGTCTCCAGGGTGTGGAGTTTGACCAACTAATTTTTTATAAGGATGGCACTTATGTTTTGAATAAATTCTCACGACTGTGCGTTGTGAGGTAGCAGCGTCTTGTGCCATTTGCCGCGTTGATGTTGATGGATTCTGATTAACAGCAGCTAAAACATTTATCTGCGTGTTTTCACCAATATTACCCTTATTTCTAGGTTTAACAAAACTTCCATACTCTTTTAAATTATTATATAAATTCTTGAAGGTGTCTAACGATGGTTGAGGGCGATCAAAAAATAGCGTTTGGCGGCTTTTTTTACTATTTTTGTTACAAATAATGTAACATTCAATCATATCAAGTTTCGCAAGATTTGTGTACACCATAACTAATTTTGTAAAGCTACTAAATCACTAACAAAACCAACTATAGTCACTCTAATGAACGAACTGTCAATGATGAAGTAAATGGTTCAATTATTAATATCGCGTTTTCCATGGCAATACATGATTTTTGTTAAACATAATAATAGTGTATTGTGCTGTTATTTATTAAAATAAATTCTACAACCCTTACATCATTGCAAGCAGAAAAAAATGCGCTATTAGAATATGTCATAGGCGACTATGGTTTCCATTTAAAAAAAATAGACTTTGCTTGCTAACTCAAAAATGCTAAGCAAAATTAAAAATGTAAGAAGATGTCGTTGTTTGAAATTGAATTTCTTAAAAAAACAATATTCAAAAATTTTTTTTCTAACTTTAAGAATTGAAGAGTTATAGCACTTAAAAGGTTTTGGAGAATTTCTATTTTGTGCAAATATCTAGTAAACCATGCATTTTCTTAAATTGACAAACACGTATCTGGATGGGGCTTATAAAGATGCAAATCTTTCTCCATTTAACCTAATGCGTATCTCTTATGGTTTTCGAGATCCCCATACAAATAATGAAAAAAAACTCACCCTGTATATATACTTTTTACAGATTGCTACATGATATGGGATTTGAATTTCAAAAAGTGGGACGAAAAAGTATTCTTATTGAAAGAGATGACATCAGTAGGTGGACATAAAGACTTACGAGACATCAGAAAATTCCAGAGACGAAGGTATAGTTTATCATTATTTAATTTGTTATACTTTTATGTTCATTACGCAATTTATTATTTGCTTGTGTTTGATTGTGATTGTTTTATTTTCAGGTAGAACTATAATATATACCGATGAATCATGGGTGAATGTATGACACTCGATAAATAAAAAGTGGACTGACGCTACTGTTCAAAGCAGTCGACAAGCTTTTACACAAGGACTCAGCACTGGTATAAAATCACCAAGTGGTCTTGGGCCTCGATTTGCATTAATTCATGCTGGAAGCGAGCAAGGTTTTGTTGTTGGTGCTGAATGTACATTTCTTTGTAAGAAAAATACTGCTGATGTTCATAGCGAAATGGATGCAGACACATATGGAGATTGGTTCAAGAATAAATTGCTTCCAAATATACCAACTCGGTTGTTGGTCTCGATAATGCCTCATATCACACGAGAAAATTAGAAAAGTTTCCAAAAGTAGCACGGAGAAGACCAAATTATAGATTGGCTTACTGAGAAGAATATACCACTAGATAATGATATGTTAAAAAGAGATTTACTGGCTTGTGTGTCAGAGGTTAGGTCTAGGTATGACAAAACAAAATTGATGAATTTGTAAAGAAGAAAGGGCATTATGTTCTTCGGCTTCCACTTTATCATTGTGAATTAAACCCAATTGAAATGGTGTGGGCACAAGTTAAGCACTACATTGAAATGCACAATACAACATTCAAACAAAGAAATATTGAACAATAAATTGTGGAGGGTTATCAGAATGTAACAGTGAACAACTGGCAGAATTACATTGGCCACGTAAAAGACATCGAGCAAAGTGTGGATAGTAGATAACTTGCAAGACGATGTTGAAGAGTTTATAATTAACGTCACACATTCATCATCAGATCAATATTCTTTAAGTGATTGAAGAAAAATAAAACAATATGTGTACCTACTCCCTTGTATGGTCATGGTTAGTTTTTTCATAAATGTTATCATGTATTATTAACTTGTTCTTATAAATGGGAAAGTATGTTTTTGCAAAATGAATTTGTGAGGAATTTGTGTCTTTAAATGTGTATAACGGAGTGTATATTAACATATTGATATTCAATAAGACTATATAAGTCATGTAACATATTAAAAAAAATAAAAGTATATGTGTATGTGTGGTTATTGTTATTCTTTTCATAAATATGTAATATTTAAGTTGTTTTTATAAATGGAAAAGTCTTTTTATGAAAAATAAATTTGTGATTAATTTTGTCTTTGTTTGAATTTATAGTGGATAGTAGATTAAGATGTCAATATTCAGTAACGAAGAAAATTGTATACCTTAAGTATTTCTTTGAAATATTAATTTATTTACTCTAGCTTACTATATTCATTTAGATTTTAAATAATTTTCTACAGGACAATCCCAAAGGATTATATTATTACAAATATTTTAACTAATCCATCTTCCCATATATTCTCCCCTTTTAGTGTTTCATATTACGATTAATTTTTTGTATGCATTAATTGAATGACAAACGTCGTATAGGTTATGTTTTGATTACAAAAATTGTCCGGTGTTGAACCGGAACTGTAACGACATTATACAATGAGACGATTTGGCATCCATGAAATGAATTTCCATAAGACCTGTACTGCATAATGGGGTTGAGACGGACTATAGTATAAATCAGTATTTAAATTTATATTCTATCAGCACGCGCCAGTTCCACATCTCCGTAACAATATATACATACATACATACATATATATGACAATCTTGTATTAAACATTATACTTCAAAATTAAGCAATAATATTCAGTTAGTTTGATCATTATTACAAGAAAAAATGCGCAAAGTTGTTATTATCAATAACCAATAAGATTGTTGATAATAACAGCGTATACTTTAGAACATTAAATATTATACAAATTTGGTTCATTTAACTATCTTTAACAGTTTTCAAAATTCCAATGTTCAGTGCCTTAGCTGAGATATTCTGTATAATAAAGTGATCATATTTTAAAATATTATATCATGACTTGCTATAATGTATACATTGACAGAAGAATTATGATATTCCATCTCGGTTCGAAATTTATTTTTCTATATGTTTTAAAAGAATTCGCTTGAAGAAACATTTACCTGTGATTGCTTTAAATGACAAGCATCACACTAGGTCTATATAAATGTCAGGTAAGAGCACTGGCTCATATCTCCTATTCCTTTTGTAATTTCGTATAAATACTTCATGTTTATGTATCAAAATAAATTGAATACTATTTAGGTAGTGTTGTTTATGTAGTGTGAATCACAGAAGAGTTATTCCCAAGAAGCAATACCTATTCTAGGAATGTTTGTATCTATAAATTCAATTTATTTATACATTTGGTTCTAAATTCATCCTCAAATAAACGACCATTTAGCATATCGAATTGATTTTCTTCAGGCTATTAGTAGATGAGTAAGTTTCATAAACTAGACTTACAGAAGTTGATTGTTTAATTCGTTTGTGTGTTGGGCGCTTCCTGAAATTTATTTAATGGTATTTTGGGCGTAGAAAATGATTAAACCCGGATTTATATATACATTATTTACTTAATTTTAAAGTTTACGTTTTATTAAAAAAAAATAACTGGAAAATTTAAAGGAATATTTACTTAAAACTGCTTAT
Source organism: Amphimallon solstitiale (assembly GCA_963170755.1). Lineage (NCBI taxonomy): Eukaryota > Metazoa > Arthropoda > Insecta > Coleoptera > Scarabaeidae > Amphimallon > Amphimallon solstitiale. Next base: position 132,301,163 of record OY720675.1, on the reverse strand, counting down.
TTTCTTAATAATAGATGTACACTATATTTTAACATAAATATTTGGTTCTTGAATTTGCAATTGAAATTTATAGTTCATCTTTTACTTAAAGTATTAGTACCGGAAATATCACAAAAACTATGCACATCAAATAATCCTGATATTCTTTTGATTTTATTGTTATCGCTCCTATTATGGTTGAGTTAAATTATTTCATAACTTTTTATTTAGATTAATGTATACATATAACAATAGAAGAATGTCCTATAAACAAGTTATATGAATATTATTGAACATTTTAGATTGATTTAAGTATAAGTAATTGTGTATACATAGTAATGCCAATGTTTATCTATTGCATTATATCTACATTGAAAAGACATTTTGTATAATCTTGCCTTTGTTTTGCATTATTTCTGGTAGTTCTATCCCTGAACTTGGGAAGAATACATCATGAATTTAGAATTTAGAAAAATTGTTATAACGGGGTATAATTTATGTTTTATTTATTCATTGAGATACTGAGTTGTGGATAATTTCACGTTAGTACATAGGCAACATTGTTTATCTTATTACCACGCAGATAATATTTTACAAGCATATGTACCAAAAAAATTTACTTGATGCCGAATGGATTTCTTTTATAATATAGTATAAATACCTTTTGACAAATACGTGAAAGTATAAGTACAATTAAGTTTAAACAGATATTTTCCTTACTGAAAATAACATATTATGTAATACGCTTGCGATAAAACTAAAAACAAATTTTCAACTCAGTTACAACAAATGAAATTTTGCATTTACTTATTTTATTATTTATTTGATGCTGTTCGTATTACTTTACTCTGGTAATTTCTGGTGCTTTATTTCCATTTATATGCACCATAGAGTCAACAATATCGAAGTGCAAAAGCATTGCTTTGAAATTTCTAGCCACATTTTGTTTCTTTCTTCTACAATTAATTAGTATTAATTTACTAAACTGCAATCGATATGGGTAGATAGATAGATAGAAAAGTATTTTTATTTTTTTGGCATTGATATTGGATACGAAACTGTATGCATATCAAATAAAATATAGGTGTTCCTACCCAAAAATAGTAATAATTATTCTTGTCACAATATTTCTCAATAACGTAATGCGTATTACAGTTATATGCCCAACCATGAAAAAAGCATGCTGAACACAGCATAACTAGCCTGACAGTATAAAACATGCACATATATATATATATATATATATATATATATATATATATATATAAATAAAATTATTTGTTCTTGGTCGTTTATTTTAAATAAACATCTCACTGTAAATTTCTTGGTATTTGCGACCAAATTATTGAAATTACCATTATTCAAAACATATTTATGATAAATAAAAGTCAAATTTTAAGATTGACTGGCTTGCTCTTAAGTTGTGCCAAGTTTGAAAGAGTTACTGCTATATACTAACCAAAATGAAAATAAAATGGACACTCACAGTATCTGGAAATTTCACATGAAATTAGTATCAGAGTACTTCATTGCAAGATGCTGAACCTAATGATAAGGAGAAATGCCACTAGATCTCAAAAGATATAGAGCCAGTTTCCGATTTGGAATCTAACGATCCCATTAAATTTTGTAGTTCGAGTGGACACCAAACACTTTATAGAAAATTAAACAAACTAGCGCAACGTGCACTATGCACAGTGGGGACTTCAAACTCTTCGGAAAGATTATCTTTTCGAACATCCAACATTCTACATCACATGTGAAATATAATGTTTTTCTTGACGTGTGCATACATTGATGTATTCTGTCTAGCACAAATAAAATATCTATCTATCTATCTATCTATCTATCTATCTATCTATCTATCTATAAACAAGTAATAACAAATAACACACTTGGTATTGTTTCACATGTGATGCAGAATGTCGGATGTTCGAAAAGTTTGTGAAACAATACCAAGTGTGTTATTTGTTATTACTTGCTTATACTTCGACATGTTTCACCAAGAGATTCCATCACTTCATTTAATTACATGTGAAATAGGTTAAGTGGGGAACGATTTGGAGGATTAGTTTTTCTGAAATCTTTAGAAGATTGAAATAATATTTAATTTAAGTAATAGAGAAAACTTCTTGAATGTGTTTCGAAATTTTTCCATATTGTAAGCTTAATTAAGTTACAGAACTTTAGCCATCGGAAAATTTGTCGGAAAACATCGTATATAACTATGAATTACTGTAATTTCATAATTGCGCTTATAATACAAAGCCATTGTTTTCCGATGATTTCCGAATATGTCCAATGGAAAAGGTTTTCGTGCACAATGTTTTTATCTTGTAAAAAAACATCCCAGAAGATATCGATTTTCGACAAATCGATCTTTTACATTCAATTTCTATTCTAGATCGATCTTAAAGACGATTCGAATCGATTCGCAACATCGGTTTTTTTAGTCAAAGATCGGAAAACCTATTTCATTTTATATCTGAGTTGTAATGTATAAAAAATAATAAACTTGAAAATTCTGTTTTGGATTCATTTGTCAAAGAATATCGGTAATTAATATAAAAATTTGATTTGCTCTTAACCTACTTCCTTTTTAAGTTTAAACATATTTTGAAATTAATTTTCATTTAATTTCGTGGACATTTTAAAAAAAATCTCATTCTCGCAAAACAAAATTGCTAAATAGATAGGTATGTAATATAGAAACAGGTGGTTACTTTTATTGAATATTGAGTAATTAAAGCAAAAGGAATTCCATGAAAGTAAATCTCATTTAATGGTTGAGAAATGCAATGGCGACTTGCATATTTTATTTATTATTTAATGTGACATTTAAAGAAGACACTTAACCCGTAGCTTTCTAGAGAGAACATTCGTATTCCCGCAAGAAGTCGTAGGACTCAGTAACCAATCTATCACTTGCATGGATATTTTTAACATTGCATACGTGAAGAAGAATAAGAAGATTGCTTGAACCGAAGGTAAATGACACAGGGTAGACAGGGGTGTGAAATGAGACCACGGGTGGTCAGGTTAGCCCACCCACTGGCTGTCAGTACTCATCTATAAACCAGTCTCTCAACTTCAATTTTAACAATGGATCGCTAAATTTGTATTGGTAATATACTAATTTCCGCTAATAATCTGTGATGTATGAGATGTATACATACGTTTGCGTCAAAACATTGTTATTAATTTTTGTATATCTTTTGAAGTATTTCGTGTGCATATAATTATTTATGAGTTTACCACTTACATTAAATATTATGAATAACGTTTATATTGTTAATATTTAATCCTGGATTAATTAAATGCAATCATTTGAGTAAGTAAAATATTACCTTCCTACTAGAGCGATGCGTATAAAAAATGCACAGAAGTAGGTTATGCTTGTTGTTTTATATTTTTGATCATTTCGAAAATATAGAGAATGCTTATGTTTGCATTATTAACACCAGAAATAAAGTTAATTTTGTAGAATATAATATCTTTATATTTAAACAAACTTTTCCTAATATAATAGTAGATGGTATACCACTTAGGATTATTTCATACAGCTTGCTTCAAACAGTTAATTAACTCTTAATGTGTACATAAAGAAACGTATAAAACTAATCTATGTGAAATGACATGTGTACCTAGAAGCTTCATTGATAAATGTAGCCAATAAAATTGTTTAAAATATAGCACTCAATTGGAATTTATTTCCCATGTTTAGAAACGATGAAGTATAGTCTAAATTATTCCAATGCTTTCTATTTGAAATATCTGAAACTATTCCATGACCAACTCTAGTTTATATACAAGTTACCAACCCATGTAAACCAATTATCAACCAAAAATTTTAAACATTATTTGCTAAAGATGCTTTTACTACTTTATTGTAATTTTTTTTTCATTATGTGCATGAAATGTAATATACTATTTTGCATTCCTGTTCAGTGGGTGTCAGACAATGTTAGGTTAAGTTTAGTTTAGACATCTTTATAACTATAGATAATTTGTTTCCAAATTAAAACGAAGGTAAAATTGAAAAACAGGCCAGGCAAATAACTTGTGGTTATTCGCTTGGTGTAATTACACTTTACTCACTCACTCACACAGATCGCTCTAGTGGTCTTGACAACTATGGCCAATAGGACCTCGCGATCGCTACCTTATATAAGGTCATCACATGACTAGATTTTTCTGATTTTGCTAACCGGCCTCTAGCTGGCGCCATCTATCTAAAGCATTATAAACTATTTGGTAGTCGCCGAGCATTTTTAAAATCACGTGCTAAAAATATGCAATATGATTGGATTATATCCAGCCCAGTTCACACTTAATTTATTACTGTTATTGACCTTTGACTGAAATAACGTTTCTTTTGTATATTTTTTTCCCTTAAATTCTTCTAATACTACCGTTTCATTTAATGTGTGCTACATATTTACTATAATATGTTATAGAAGTTACGGCGTGTATCAATGGAAAGTATGTCTAGTTTTTCCACGGAAAAAAAGTAGCTGTTGTGGTCATTTACTTCTTACCAAGTGCTAAACCGCAAGTAATAACGCAACGTACCTACTTCGGAAAACGAGAATTGATTATCCGAAATGTAATATAAGAAAAATTCATCGTAAATACCCATAATTTTTGCATTTTTAGGTTAAAATTAGAAATATTTTAATATTTGTTGTTATGTTTTCGTGTGGAGTATAATGAATTTGAAGTTCGCACTGTATATGATTACTCCAGGCACTAGTTTGTTCTGTTATTGATTCGAAGGATCCGTGGTGTGTTAAATGAAACACATGCAACACTTAAATATGTTTATTCAAGTTTTGTAATAATTAAAATATAAATCAGACAAAAATTGTGCGTTTTTACTTTTTTGGACATTGACAACTCTGAAATTGTTTTGTTGCCACGTTAACGGTTGCTATATGAAAATACTTCATTATATTAATTGTAGAAACGGGGTTATACATTGAACATAAAGCCGCCCGCGTTGAAATTACTGAATTTCAATATTTTCAATGCACTAGAGATTTCAAATAGCCGCGTCAATTGGCAGTACGCACACGCGATTTGCTGCTCGTTTTATTATACCATTTAACATCTTCACAGAGACTGATCTCACCACACCATCGGAACCAGGATGCACGTCTGCGATTCTTCCGGTGGGCAAGAGCATAGGCGGCACATTATCTTCTCTTATCACAACCAACTGTCCAACTTGCGGAGATGGACCGGTACTTCTCAGCCATTTATCTCTTTGTTGAAGTGTGTGTAGATATTCTTTTGACCATACTTGCCAGAAATGCTGCTGAAGACGCTGAAGATGCTGAAGTCTGGATAAGCTGTTTAACTTGAGTTCTGTTAACCTTGGTTCTAAGTTGGATCTAAGTGAGTCTCCAATCAGAAAGTGTGAGGGTGTCAAAATGGATATATCATTTGGATCTTCGGATAACGCGATAAGGGGTCTGGAGTTTAGAATTGCTTCTGTCTATGTGCACACTGTATACAACTCTTCATATGTTAAGAAAGCGTTACCAAGAACTCTTTTGAAATGATATTTAAACGATTTCACTGCTGCCTCCCAAAGACCACCAAGATTAGGCGCCCTTGAGGGTATGAAATGCCACGAAATTCCCTTGCTGGTTAAACAATTAGATACCTTTTCAAATTCTTGAGTGGTAGTGAATATTTTTCTTAATTCTATCAAGTCTTTATTTGCCTTGACGAAGTTCCTTCCGTTATCGGAGTATATGTTAGCGATCATACCACGCCTTGACATGAATCTTTTCAAAGCACTTATGAATGAGTCTGTGGTAAGACTGGATACTAGTTCGATATGCACAGCCTTTACGGCCATGCATACAAATATAGCGACGTATGACTTTGATGTAGAAGCCTTTCTGCCTGCATGGTTTCTTATTAAAAAAGGTCCACAATAATCTACACCCGTGTTAATAAAAGGTCGTGCGGGCTGTACTTGATCCGAGGGTAAGTTTCCCATTTTTGGTTGAAATGGTATAGGATTTACCTTAAAACATGTTATGCATTGTCTTATTATTTTACATACGGTGTTACGTCCGCTGAGCGGCCAGAATTTACTTCGCAATTTAGTGAGAGTTACTTGTGTGCCTCCGTGTAATTCAGAATTATGCGTGTGTTCTATTAATAACTTTGTAAATTCATGCTTGCTAGGTAATATTATTTGATGTTTTTCGTCATAACTGCATAATGAATTACGTATACTGCCACCCACTCGAATAATGCCTTCTGAGTCCAAGAACGGATCCAATTGCTTTAATTTACTTGAAGTATGCACCCTTTTGTTGGCTCTGAGAGCTTGCAATTCGTCTGCAAAGTTTTCAGCTTAAACTGCTTTTACTAAAAACTCAGGGGTACTATTCAATTCATTGACAGTTAGTGCGCCAGTGTTTATTGTTTGCACTGACTTTCTTACGCGCATTTGTGATTTTTTTATAAATCTTCGACAATAGCTTATAATTCGCTGCAGTTTTAAGAAGCTGGAATATCTGTGGAACAGGTCTAATTTGAATGAACTCACGGTACTGATGATGGTAGCGCTTCGTTTTTCTACTAGTTCCACCTCAGATATTCTTAATGTTGACTGCGGCCAGTCGTCAGAACTAGATAATAGCCATTCTGGCCCGTGCCACCATAACCTGCAATGCGACAAATCTTCTGGTGTTGATCCTCGGGATAATATATCTGCCGGGTTCTCCTTGATACTTATGTGATGCCAACTAGTGATTTCTGTAATGTGTACTTCTCCAACTCTGTTTGCGACGAATGTTTTTAACTGTATTGCTACTGCCCTGATCCAAGCCAATACTATAGTCGAATCTGACTAGTAGTATACGTTTGTAATAATCAGGTCAAGAGATCTGGTCACATTTTGCATTAGTCGGGCTAGCAATCGCGCAGCACACAATTCCAGCCTTGGTATAGTTGTAGGCTTTATTGGTGCCACCTTTGATTTTGAACATAACAAATGGCATGAAAATTGCCCTTGCTGATTCATGGTACGCACATATATACACGCGCCATATGCCCTTTCGCTGGCATCGCAGAAACAGTGCAGATCTATCGTTGTCTTGTGAGGGACTGCGTTCCGTGAAACTTTCAAATCGCTTATTTGACTTAAGCTATTATAATGCTGCACCCACTCAGTGTGAATATGTAACGGTACCGATTCGTCCCACGAAACTTTCAATTGCCATAGTATTTGCATCATCATTTTTGCCTTGATTATGACGGGACTAATTAGTCCAAGTGGGTCAAAGATTTGTGTAATATGCGACAAAATTGAGCGCTTGGTACCACGTTTTTCGATTTTAGTTGGGGACAATGTGTATTGCAGACTATCACAGGTTGAATTCCATTGCAATCCCAACGTTTTTATTGTATTATCATTGTCTAAGCATAACAAAGTAAACTCCTTAGCATTTGGAAATAACTTGTTTAATAAATCGGAGTTGTTAGATCTCCATTTTCTAAGTTGAAAGCCTCCGCTGTCCAAGAGTGTATTGACTTCTTCACAAATTGTTTGAATGTCGTTTATGTTCTCTGCACCCGTTAACAAATCGTCAACATAAAAATCCCTTTGAACTATCTTCGCTGCTGTCGGAAACCTGACAGTTTCTTCAATTGCAAGCTGCTTCAAAACCCGCGTCGCTAAGAACGCCGCCGAAGCGATTCCGTATGTCAGTGTGGTAAGTTGATACGTTTGCAGATCGTTGGCAGGATCTGGCCTCCAAATAATTCTTTGCAATGATTGTTGTGATTCGTCAACTAGTACTTGCCGATACATTTTAGCTATATCCGCTGTTAATACAATATTGTGTGTTCGGAATCTACAAATGATGGAAAATAGGTCTTCTTGGACTTTGGACCTACCATTAACATATAATTCAAGGATTTTCCTGAAGTTGACTTGGCTGATGCGTCAAACACCACACGCAGTTTAGTTGTTAAACTTTCATTCTTTATGACAGCATGATGCGGTAAATAAAATGTGTTATGTGTTTCTGTTCGCGCATCGTTTTCACTCACCGGCTGCATGTGACTTAAACTCAAGTATTCATTCATAAATTACACGTATTGCTCCCTTAATGCAGGTTGCCTTGACAGTTTTCTTTCCACAGCATAAACACGCTTGAAAGCTGATTCTTTTGAATCTCCTAGCATTACTTCCCTTATTGGTAGTTTTACCACAAATCTGCCCTGGTCGTTTCTTCTGTAGTTATTAAGAAAGTGCTCTTCACACACCCTCTCTTCGATGTTATAATTATTTTTATTCACACATTCTTCAAGTTGGCAGAATTTTGTTAATTGCAATTGTAATGTTTGTTCCATTGCTAAGTTACAAATTGTATTATTTGTATTCAAAACATTGTTATTAAGCGCTCCTGATACTATCCATCCTAACTGAGTTTTTTGCATAATTACTTGTGAATTATCTATGTTTACTTGTCCTACGCACAGAAGGCGCCAAAATAATTCTGCCACAATTAAAAGATCTATACGTCTAGGACGATTAAATTCAGGATCAGCTAGTTTTAAATTCTGTGGTATGTGTAAACTGGCTTTGTTGATATACGTGGAGGGAATGTCGCTTGTGACACTATCTAACACCAAGCATGATAAGTCTGTAGAAAATTGGTTGTGTAATGATTCTATTTTTACACGGACAACCTTGTTGATTGTTGTTCGTACTTTTCCAATACCACTGACAGGTATGTTTACAGATACTCGTTTCACATTTAACTCTCTAGCTAATGCGTGTGTAACGAAATTCGATTGGGACGCTGAATCTAGTAATGCTCTACATTGGTGAAATATACCCTTAATGTCGCTTATTTTAATAAGTGCTGTTGATAAAACGACATGCGGATGGTTGTATACATATGATGTGTGAGAATATATTACCTGTGATTGCTCCTCACATTCATCACTATTTTTAGACGTGATATTTGATTCACTAGGTTTAACTCTTTCCAAGTGAAGTAACGTGTTGTGCTTAGAACTACATTTTTTGCAATTACTAGACGTGCATTTATTTACTTGATGCCCTGCTCTAAGACAATTTAAACAAAGTCTAGCGGATTTTGCTTGTTTTATTCTGTCCTCTATTGACATTTTTACAAATTCTGAGCATTGGTATATGCCGTGACTTGCTTTACATATGGGGCATTTTATCTGCTGCTGAGATACGTGAGATATTGAAGATTTTTGGAACTTACATACCTTTCCTTGAACTGCTGGACGTGATGCATATTTAGATATAGCCTCTAAAGTGTTGCATTTGTGCGATAAGAATACTAACAATTCTTGAAATGTTGGTATTTGCTTGGGCTTCATGCTCGCTTCCCACTCTTTGTTCGTGATTTTATCAATCTTTTTTGTGATCATGTAAACTCACCAGTCGTCCCATTGATCCACTGACCGTTTTAGTGACTTTAATGCTCGTGTGTGCTTTTGAATAGTATCATATACGTGTCTTAACGTGCTGTGATTTTCTTGTTGTGCAATTAGGTAGCTCGTCAATGGCTTCAATATGTTTTTTAATGATTATTCTTTTATTATCAAATCTTTCCTTTAACGTAGACCATGCAATATAATAATTACTGGCTGAGATTTGTAATTCTTGTACACAGTGTGATGCCTCGTCTTTCAAACAAGATTTTAAATAATGAAACCTCTGTACTTTCGAAAGAGACTCGTTTGAATTGATTAGCGAATCAAATGTCTCGTAAAACGGAATCCACTCTTCGAATGTACCGAAAACGATGGCAATAATATTTGTGGTAATCGCACTTGATTATACATTTCACTTGAATGATTGAGATCATTTTGCTTGGTCGTACCTGACTTTGATTCATTAGAAAACTTGTTGTTTAGCAACCGTGTAGCCATTGATGTAGCGTTGAAATAGTTTTATTGAAATGTGCCTGATTCCTCTGCATTAGATTCTTCATCCACAAACATGCAAATGTCGTTGTGTATGTCAAAGAATTGTGACCATAATTCTTCGGTTTTTAACAATCGTGTGTTTAGTTAAATGACATCAACTTCTCTTGTTTCGTTAAATGAATCCAAATATGTTTGAAATTTTGTTAGAAGGCTTTTTACTGTACCTCTTTTTATGTTTAATGCCTTTAGGCGTTCTCGTTGTTGCTCACTAGCCATTGCGATGTAGACAAGTGTATGTATGTGTTGGATGAATGAATTGGAGACTCACGTCTGTTGTGGATTGTTGATCCTCTTCAAATCCCTTAAAAGCTTATAATGCTGATGATTTCCGTGCGTCACTGGATATCCGGCTCGAACTGGACCAAAATGTTATGTTTTCGTGTGGAGTATAATGAATTTGAAATTCGGACTGTATATGATCACTCCAGTTTTATTTGTTGTGTTCTTGATTCGAAGGACCCGTGGTGTGTTAAATGAAACACATGCAACACTTAAATATGTTTATTCAAGTTTTGTAACAATTAAAATATAAATTAGACAAAAATTATGCGTTTTTACTTTTTTGGACATTGACAACTCTGAAATTGTTTTGTTGCCACGTTAACGGTTGATATATGAAAATACTTCATTACATTAATTGTAGAAACATTTTTTTTAATTCTAATGGAATAATTGCCGCGTTGAAGTGAAGTGGTAGACGTTATGTGGTCTCTAACATTAGCAATAAGTCTGAATATATGACCGCTGACGTATTTCAGGGCTGAATTACTATAATTTTCAAGAGGATATCAGAGTATAAGTGAGTTTATTATAAATATTTGGATAAATAAAGATGCTTCAGTAATTATTAAAATGCTGTAATTATACCAATATCGTACTCTGTTATGATTGTAAAGTTGAAAAGTGCCAACAAGAAAGTGATTAGTGTTGAAACAAATTTTGGTTTGTCTTAACATTTTTTTTATTTAGCCCCTTTTTACATACAATCTATCCTGATATCAGGCATTAAGTATTTTTTCTTTGATTTTAATAGTCATGGATGGAAGCAATTCCAACGAATTTCTCCCTATTTATCAACTAGACAAATATCCTATATGACAATGATCTAAAATAAAAGAAAAGCATTTCCTAGCACGACGACTAAGCTGTTTTTGGATTTGAAGCGTTTCAATCGTCTTGATCGTAATTGATTTGACAAGAACGTTGCGATCCCTTTGAGATCTCATTGAATAACTACGTTTAGGACATACCACGCTGCACTAGCCATTAGGCGTTGCACTTTGTTTTGATAGCGTTGGAGTATTTCGATATTAGAATTGTAACAGTAAAAGAAAGTTCACACTTGGTTATTTGTTTCACTAAAATTTTATTTACAAAATACGCTTGGATAATTGTTTCGAACTTCTCAGTTCATTCTCAACTGAACAAGAAAAGTTTTACTTAAAATTAGAATAGATAATTTGAGTAAGGTGGGAGTAACATTGTGAATAATATAAGGGAGTTATGTATTATGGGGTTTTTCTAGTAACTAATGAGAAGCAGCCTTAATAACAGGGGAAATTACGAACTCTGTTTGTTCATTTACTATATTTAATGATTTGTTTATTGCTTTGGATATTTCCATTATTTCCAAAAGGTCTAATCGTTTACTTTTATTTGCTGAGTGTAAAATTTCAAAATTATTTAATGATACCCTGTTCATTTATACAATGCTCGGATATACCTGAACATTTCTTGGAATATAAGATTGCTTTCCTATGTTCTTCTATACGTGTGTGAAAACATCTTTCAGTTTGACCCATGTAGAAAGCATCACAGTCTAAACAATTTAATTTATAAACGCCACATGTATCTGCTTTTTGAATTATATCCTTATTATTTGTCCAAAGTTTACCTAGATTTAATTTATTTACTATTATAGTTTTTATGCCTAAATTAATTAATCTATTATTAATTTTATTCGTGGTCTTTCCTATGTAACTTATTAAACGATAATTACTTGGTTCTAATTGGGGGGCTGCATATAAGAATTTATTAATCTGTTTATGTTTTTTCTTTGTAATTAGTCTATTAATAATATCTGGACTGTATCCGTTGTTCACGGCTAAACATTTCAGGACTGCTACTTCTTTATCAAAATTTGGTTTAGAAAGGGCAACGGTTAGTAGTCTATGTATGAAACTGTTGAAAAAGGAAAACTTAATGCTATCGGGTTGTTTGCTATCTGCAGATATGAGGGTATCCGTGTATGTGTGTTTTCTGTAAATACTATAATCTAATTTGCCATTTAATTTTGTTAGTGTAAAGTCCAAAAAATTTAAACTGTTATCTATTTCTTTTTCTATGGTGAATTGTATTTTTTGATTGATTTCATTTAAACGATTGAAAAATAAATCTAATTGCCTGTCAGTACCTGTCCACACACATAACACATCATCCACATATCTAAACCAACTGTGTATACAATTAACCAATGGGATTTTAGAACTAAACAGATCTTCTTCAAATTTCGACATAAATATTTCTGCAAATAAACACGACATGGGAGAACCCATTGCTAAACCGTCTTTTTGTTTGTAGTATAAATTATTAAATTTGAAATAATTTTGTTGTATGCAAATATTCAAGATATTTCTTAATTCTATTTTACTGTCATCTGTCAACGTACTATTTGCTATTAAATCATTTAAAATAACGTTCAACTCATTGATAGGGATAGAAGTGTACAAACTGCAAACATCGAAGGAAACTAATTTAAAACTTTGAGGTAATATCTTGAATATTTGCATACAACAAAATTATTTCAAATTTAATAATTTATACTACAAACAAAAAGACGGTTTAGCAATGGGTTCTCCCATGTCGTGTTTATTTGCTGAAATATACGTCGAAATTTGAAGAAGATCTGTTTAGTTCTAAAATCCCATTTGTTAATTGTATACACAGTTGGTTTAGATATGTGGATGATGTGTTATGTGTGTGGACCGGTAATGACAGGCAATTAGATTTATTTTTCAATCGTTTAAATGAAATCAATCAAAAAATACAATTCACCATAGAAAAAGAAATAGATAACAGTTTAAATTTTTTGGACCTTACTAACAAAATTAAATGGCAAATTAGGTTATAGTATTAAGCATTAAGTTTTCCTCTTTCAACAGTTTCATACATAGACTACTAACTGTTCCCCTTTCTAAACCAAATTTTGATAAAGAAGTAGCAGTCCTGAAATGTTTAGCCGTGAACAACGGATACAGTCCAGATATTATTAATAGAGTAATTACAAAGAAAAAACATAAACAGATTAATAAATTCTTATATGCAGCCCCCCAATTAGAACCAAGTAATTATCGTTTAATAAATTACATAGGAAAGACCACGAATAAAATTAATAATAGATTAGTTAATTTAGGCATAAAAACTATAATAGTAAATAAATTAAATCTAGGTAAACTTTGGACAAATAATAAGGATATAATTCAAAAAGCAGATAAATGTGGCGTTTATAAATTAAATTGTTTAGACTGTGATGCTTTCTACATAGGTCAAACTGGAAGATGTTTTCGCACACGTATAGAAGAACATAGGAAAGCTATCTTATATTCCAAGAAATGTTCAGGTATATCCGAGCATTGTATAAATGAACAGCACATGGTACCATTAAATAATTTTGAAATTTAACACTCAGCAAATAAAAGTAAACGATTAGACCTTTTGGAAATAATGGAAATATCCAATACAATAAACAAATCATTAAATATAGTAAATGAACAGACAGAGTTCGTAATTTCCCCTGTTATTAAGGCTGCTTCTCGTTAATTACTAGGAAAACCCCCATAATACATCGTCACGTGAGTTCCACAGGGTTCTAAGTACACTTTTGCTCAAAAATGAGATTTCTACATGGTAGGTACTAAGAATCAATATGCATCGTTTAATTTTAAAATGACCGCAATTGGTCCACGAATGGCGCTGTAATATTCTATTCCACATAGTTCTAAGTAACACTGCGGAAAGGCTGATTAAAATTTGCAAGGTTCTAAGTACTGTTTACTTTGTTAACGAAAGTTATGCATAGTTTTGGTTGTGCTTTTGTTCTAAATATGTCCGATTTGGAGAATTGGTCCGATAATGCAAGCTCTGGATCCGATTATCTTTCACAAAGTTACAGAGGTGGAAGAAAATTACCCAAAAGAAAGTAAGAAGTTAATATATAACCTCACTTTTTTAAATATATTATTATAATTATTTTTTCTTATATTTAAGGCTATTTATTAATTTAAGTAGACTTAGTGGTGAATCTGAACACGAACCAATTCGTGAACTTCCAACTAATTCGCCTAACAAAGATAAAACTGCGTGAGTAAATTCACAATTTATTAATTTTATTGAATGAGCATTTTGTCAAATCCAAAACTGATCTTTTATACTTAACTATATTATCAAATCTTTTGTAGCCTGTCTACTTCAAGACAACACTGTAGTACTGAGCAATTAGATGGAGGCATAAAACGGTGTGTTAAAAATGATCGTGTAAACAAACAATTTATTTGCACATATAAATTTCAGCGCTTGTCTTGTTGCGTATTCTACATCAGAGAGTGGCACGGAAAAAACACCTATAAAAGATCAACCTAAAAGAACTAAGAAACGAATCAAAAATGCAAAAGCATGGGCAAAAAACTTAAGAAAAGAAAAATATCAGGCAGGCGAAGAACACATAAACTCTAGGGGTAAAATAGTGCCATCAAATGTAGTTGACCTTGCTTCAGCTTGTGGGTTACAGTGTCGTTTTAAATGTAAGCAACACTTTAGTTATGTTGACAGACAAAATTATAAAGACTCGTTTTATACCTTGGACAAGAAAGGAAAAACGCATTTTCTTCTAAATCATACAACACGAGTTCCAATAAAACGTAAAACAAGAACGGAGTCTACTTATCGCTCTTTCTCCTTTCAATATTATTTCACCAAAGACGATCGAAAGGTACGGGTATGCAAGAACTTTTTCCTTTCTACCTTTGTACTAAGTCAAAAACCCATATACACTGTGCATAAAAACAAAAGTCTACACGGTACACTTACAGAAAACCCAAAAATAAATCAGGATAAAATAAGTAAAACGGAGAAAGATCGAGTTCGCAGACATATAGAATCCTTTCCAGCAATAGAGACCCACTATTGCCGAAATAGTAGCTCAAGAACATACTTGAGCCCTAATCTAAATATTCAGAAAATGTACGAACTCTACACGGAAGTTTGTGTAGAGTTAAAACTCATCTATATCGGCATATTTTCAATTATAAATATAATATTCACTTCTTAAAACCAAAAAAAGATTTGTGTGGCGTATGCGAAAAGTACAGGCAATTAGAAAGAGACAATAATGTTACTGAACAAATTCAAATCGAATTTGATGCTCATACTGAATTGAAGAAAAATATGAGAAAAGAAAGACAAAATGATAAAGTAATAGGAGACCCAAACACTGTTGTAGTGTGTTTCGATTTACAAAATGTAATAAACTTGCCCAGCTGTGAAATAGGTAAACTATACAAAAAAAAAATAAATGTTTACAATCTGACAGGTCATGAATCTTTAGGAAAAGAGAAAATATGTGTAATATGGCCTGAAACATTGTGCGGTAGGTAGATCAGGAAATGATATAGCAAACGCCTTCATTGCAATTCTTAATAAAGTCTGTCTTTTACATACAAATATAAAAAATATAATTACATGGAGCGACAGTTGCGTCTCTCAGAACCGAAACTCTATAATATCCTGTGCCGTTGCTAGATTTCTTCATTTGAATCTTGACATAGACAGTGTAACCATGAAGTACTCTATTGCCGGACATTCTTGCATTCAAGAAGTCGATAATATTCATTCAAGAATCGAGAAGCAATTAAGAGTTGCCGAAGTATGGTCTCCTTTGGGCGCAAGAAACGCTTCCAAGTGATACAAATGAAAAGCAACTCTTTTCTTGATTACTATACGTTAGCAAAAAACTTGAATTATAAAAAAGTTTCGTACACAAAAGTACGGCAGTTGAGATTCGAGCGGAGCAAACCCTTTTCAGTCTTTGTCAAACAGAACTACAATGACGAGTTTACTTGTATAAACATTTCATCGAGGACTTCTAACGCTTCTATTTTTGAAAATGTCAGCCTTGCCCACCCAAAAAATATTATTCCTAATGACAAGTTACAACACATTGAGTTTTCCTATAAATGGATGCCCGCAGAGGAAAAGCAATACATGACATCATTGCTACGTGAATACCGTGGAGCGTAAGACAAAATCAATGTCCAGTTTTCATATAAAAATGTTACTTTTGTAAGAATTCTTGTTTATTTCTGTCGTTTTCTCTATTTCAGTAGACAATAAAAACAATACTACTACTTCATTGAAATTTTAATTACAATAACAATTTCATAGTCTTACAATGCCACATGGTTCTAAGTACACGTGTAGAATTTTTAAATAGCCTTCGTAACTTCTTTTGGCTTTTAAAATTGACAGGTTTTTTACACTAAACCTGTTCATAATAGAATATACTCATCCATTCCAGTCAAAAATCGTAGCAGTATAGACCGTATCAAATTTGACATTAAGTCAAACCATAAAAAATGCTCTACTGCTAAACTTTTCAGAATGTACTTAGAACCATGTGGAACTCACGTGACGACATAACTCCCTTCTATTATTCACAATGTTACTCCCACCTTACTCAAATTATCTATTCTAATTTTAAGTAAAACTTTTCTTGTTCAGTTGAAAATGAACTGAGAAGTTCGAAACAATTGTCCAAGCGTATTTTGTATTATTATTATTTAATATGGTTCACCAAGTGCCTAGCGAGACCTCAATCAATTATATTATATTAGAATTGCTTGCTGTTCTCCAAAGCTGTATACCCTAGGCTATTTTACCTTGTACGCTGGGGGTTTGTTGCTAATTAATAACTTTGATTTTTCACCTAACATCCAGTAGGTAATACTTACTGATTTGAATGTCAAGTTGTTTTTATTTTGTAAGTGTATGCTTCCGCCAGTTCAACTTCCTGTGCCAAGGTATTTGACAGTGTCATAATGTTTCAATTGTTGGTCATTTAATGTTAGTGTAAGACAGTCCTTATTTGTTGTGAATGTGATGTGGATTTATTTATTTTCATTAGCTTTTATTTTCCAATATTCCAACCATTTTTGATTTGCGTTAATGTGTCGTTCTAAATGTGCTGATGCCGTATCTGGGTTTCGATGGGAAAATAATACCGCTGTATCATTAGCAAAAGTAGCCAAAGCTGTTATTTTGGTCTTAAGTATATCAGCTGTATATATTAAATATAAAGTGGGACCGAGAACACTACCTTGGGGTACCCCAGACAATATTAGATGTAACACCGAAATTTCATTGCATGTTCGATAAAATAGTATCTATTAGTTAAGTAAGACTTTAAAACATCGTATATCTGGTGCGGAAATACTTTTCAAGTTTATAATACAGACCCTCATGCCAAACTTTATCAAATGCCTATGTAAAGTCTAGAAACACTCCTGAGCAATATCTGTTTCTTTCGAAATTCTGGATTACTTGATTGACCACCCTATAAACCTGCTCTATAGTTCCATGATAACTACTGAAACCAAATTGGTGGTCAGGAATTATTTTATGTTCGTCAAGGATAATTTTCATATTTCAAAACAGAAGTTTTTCGAACAGCTTAGACATAATTGGAAAAGGATAAATTAGTCTGTAGGAGGTAACTTGCTCCACTGGTTTCCAGGTTTTGGAATTAGGATTTGTGCAGTTTTCCTGATATAATAATAGATCTAGTGGTTTTATGACATAATTTTGGTTTACTAGGTATATATAGCACAGAAATCTATTAAATCGGCTACTTTTCTTCAACCACTGGGCCAGTAGGTAGGTTTACCAGTTGAAAAGTGATTGATGTTGTATTCTTGCATGGTTGCTGGTGACTGTCTGTCGTCAGTTCTGGTTAATCTAGATACCCACTGTCGATGCTTAGCGTTGAAATATCGTCCCCTAATAAATTTATCACGTAATGTACTAAAATAGTTCAAGTAGTCAACCTTTTTAATATTATGTTTGGGGAGCAATATCTCGCGGAGATGTTAACGGTCTAGGTTCTTTCTGCAATGGTTACTGTAGTATCTTGAAAATGGTCTTTAGTATAATTTCCCATTAGGTGATATTTAATACTGTCTCCAATTATAACAGCAGTTCCACCATGAGCTGTGCCATCAAAATGACTGTGAAGTATATGTTATATTTAGAGATTGTAACGTGACCTTTATCTTTACAATGACTTTCAGATATTCACATTACATCTAGATTATTGTTGTTTTGAAATGTGTGCATAGAAATACAATAGGTTTGATATAGGCAGCACCAAAGAGCGTGTCATTGCAAGTAACTAAATTAGTAAATTGTAATAGTGCCAAAGTAAGAAAAAAGTATAACAAATATATATCGAAATACAAAGAAAAAAATAGTTTAGAGAGTATTACATTTTTAACCAGTGTTGTTTCCATTCTATATTGCTTTAATAAGTGTACATGCATGTATATAAGTTTATAGTAATATTTGAGTATACTGTACCACAAAGTTATGAATTTATTGTGTCTTAACAAGATCATTTAATTCCGAATATGTAAAAAAAAATATTTACACATGTTAGATCTAAAGAAGGTGCAACTGATGCTGCCGTTATTAGAGTGGCTGAATAATTTATGAGGCAAATATTGCGACATGAAGTAGTAAAAGCTTCAAAATCTTCCAATACTGTTGAAAGCGTCGATTACGTTAGTACCGCAACATATTTTAAAATCCAAGAAATCATATACAAAACCAAAATAAACTAAACTTTTATATGATGTTTTCCAGATATTTGCAGACTTTTTTTAGTATGTTTTAAACTTCTTTCTTTTAGTGGTATATCTAGCATCTTACAATATCATGCCAGGTATTATAGATATTGAAAATCCTAAATCCCTTATGGTACAATCTAGGCTAATGTGGTTTGGTTCTTTTAGAATGCACTAATTTTAAAATAATATTTCTGCTCATAGTTATTTATTAGATTTAACTAAATATTTTGATAATTATTTGTTGCAAAAATCTAAAATAATAACTTTTGAATAGAATCAATTATTAACTGAATTGATAACATTGGCATGTACAAATTATGTTACACTAATGGGTGTTATTATAGATAAGTGGTTAAACTGGGATTTGCATATCAAACAAATCGAAATACTTACTGGTGTATTATGTTTTGTTTCTCGTATTAATTTATAGTGCTTACAATTGATCTTTAAATCTTCATTATTTGTCTAGTTTACTGCTATAGAAATGATGTGTGTTTTGATTAATACGAGAAACAAAACATCAGATAGCATAAATAAAAACAAGCAAGATATAAAAGTGATTGTTGATGAATCATAATGAAATATTTTAAATGATAATTAAAATTATTTCATTCATACCTAATACAGAGAAGAATTATAGATGTATAACCAACAAAAGGGAGGGAGAAATTTTTTTAAAAATGTGTGAGATAAAAAGTGAACTATAATTTTAACCAAATGATTTTGAAGAAGACAATAAATAAGTTGTCGGACAAACAAACAGACGAATCAGCGCACGCACAGAAGAACATAAAATCGCAGTTCGACACAAGGACACAACGTCATCTCTAGCGCAACATGTAATATCAACAGGCCACAACATAGATTTCGATAATACAAAAATTATCGCTAAATCGGAACATTACCACACCCGCATAATACGAGAAGCAATAGAAATAGAGAAACGCCCTAAAAGCCTAAACAAAGGAGATGACGGACGAAGACTACCAAATACATGGAAAACGGTCTTGAAACACACACAGCCAAGACAGACAATCTCGGACATATACACGGACCGAAGGTTCAACACAGTACATGTTACCTTTCAGCTTATAGGAATTACTCAAGATAAGGTTATTCGAATTACCTGAGCTCTTATAGCTGTAGTACTCTAATACGGGGAGACGTGGCGTCCTTCCTTCAGGATGGCACTACACTTATTCACTGGGTGTTCCAGGATAGGGCTTATATTAGCGTCTGGGTTAATGAAAGAGTTGTTTCAAACCACATGAATTTATTACCACAACTCGGTCACTAAAAACAATAGCCACGCAGGACTATAAAGAAATGGCTTAAGGCAACACTAAATATTAAGAGATATATACATAGATTGAAATTATATACACTGTCTACTGAGACACCTTGACCAAAGGGCTAATGATCCCACACACAGGGGGATAAGAAAAAGGGGGTGGTCGCTAGATACTGGCAGTTTAATAATAGAGAGAGATATTTGAGACACTCAGTTGGGGTTCTAGGGGATAAGGCTCCCTTCGGGGTACCTAGTCAATTAACGCCTAGAATGGGTAAGGCTGCCTTCGGGTACCAAACCAACTAACTACTTCTGAGTGACGTGACGGGGCTATCTTGAGATTGCCAACCGTGCAAGCTTAGGAATCAGTTCAGTACTTACGGTTGTAACAATGGGTACGACGTGAGGTCACTTTAGCCACACGTCACAAGTCACTGGGGTGGTGTATCGGCACAGGTCTGACACTTGAATAACGATCCGTGGTCTGGATCTTTGTTGAGCACTAAGTGGCACTCACAACTTCAACAACCTCTCGTATTTGGTTGGGTCACTTTGTTCAACAACCTCTCTTTTGGTTGGGTCACTTTGTTCAACAACCTCTCTTCGGTTGGGTCACTTTGTTCAACAACCTCTCTTTTGGTTGGGTCACTTTGTTCAACAACCTCTCTTCGGTTGGGTCACTTTGTTCACAGCCTCACTAACAGGTCACGAATGCTCCTTGGGTGTTGGTTGAAGCACGCAACTGCTGTTGATTCGGACTCTTGGTCCTCCTCGTAAGTGTTCGGCTTATCCCTTTTAGGTCCTTCCTCGTCTTCGGGTATCTTCGGGTCACCTCGGAAACGTTCGGGTTTGCTTCGTCTCGTTCGTAGAAGCCTTCCTACGCCTTCGGGTATCTTCGGGTCACCTCGGAAACGTTCGGGTTTGCTTCGTCTCGTTCGTAGAAGCCTTCCTACGCCTTCGGGTATCTTCGGGTCACCTCGGAAACGTTCGGGTTTGCTTCATCTCGTTCGTAGAAGCCTTCCTACGCCTTCGGGTATCTTCGGGTCACCTCGGAAACGCTCGGGTTTGCTTCGGCTGCGTTCGGCTTGCTCGTAGAAGTCGTCCTACGTCTTTAGTTCTCCTCGGGTATGTTCGGCTTTGCCTCGGAAACGCTCGGGTTTGCTTCGAGTCGCTTCGGCTTGCTCGTGGGAGTCGTCCTACGTCTTTAGTTCTCCTCGGGTATGTTCGGCTTCGCCTCGGAAACGCTCGGGTTTTCTTCGAGTCGCTTCGGCTTGCTCGTAGAAGTCGTCCTACGTCTTTAGTTCTCCTCGAGTATGTTCGGCTTTGCCTCGGAAACGCTCGGTTTTACTTCGAGTCGTTTCGGCTTGCTCGTAGAAGTCTTCCTACGTCGTCCGTTATCCTCGGGTATGTTCGGCTTTGCCTCGGAAACGCTCGGGTTTGCTTCGAGTCGTTTCGGCTTGCTCGTAGAAGTCTTCCTACGTCGTCCGTTATCCTCGGGTATGTTCGGCTTTGCCTCGGAAACGCTCGGGTTTGCTTCGAGTCGTTTCGGCTTGCTCGTAGAAGTCTTCCTACGTCGTCCGTTATCCTCGGGTATGTTCGGCTTTGCCTCGGAAACGCTCGGGTTTGCTTCGAGTCGTTTCGGCTTGCTCGTAGAAGTCTTCCTACGTCGTCCGTTATCCTCGGGTATGTTCGGCTTTGCCTCGGAAACGCTCGGGTTTGCTTCGAGTCGCTCGTGAAGCCTTTCTGCGCCTTCGGGTATCTTCTGAAACGATTGAATACGTTTCAGAGATCTTCAGGAAACTTTTTCCCGGCGTCGACTTTCGTCGGATGCGTTATGAGCTCGCTCGATAAGGTTCGGCTCGCTCGTAGAAACGTTGTATCAGCTCTGAAGTCACTTTGGCGAAAGTTCGGTTCTCTCCAGAGAAGGGGGCTGTTGTCGCTCTAAGTCTTAGAGGCGACTAGATTCAGCAGCTAGAGCTGACTGACTAACTATCCATAAAATTCTTAACTTATATAACATTTTTAACGACGTAAACAAATGACGCGCTTGCAGGTGGCCTTTCGGAAGACGTATTCTATTCGTCAGAATAACGACTCTTTTGATTGGCAGAAGCCCTTGCTTCTCGTGTAAAATATTTTCCACTTGATAAATTTTCGAACAAAATTAGTGGGTGGAGCCTGTGAGTTGTATTCAAGTAATTTCCACTTAGTGCATTGGTGAAAAATTGGTAGGTGGAGCCTGTGAGCGGTAAGTTCATCATTGGTCACAATAACGACTGTTTGGGTTGGTTAAAGATTTTCAGTATTATTATATTTATTAATACTGTTAGAAATATATGGGAATTTTATGGGAAATGTGCATCATTTGTTAGGTTTGTTTATAACAATTTCATTCACGGATCGAAATGATTTTTAAGTCCGCACAATCTTAGTAAATATTAATAACAACAATATGTAATGTTTATTAGCTCAAATTTATCGCAAGCACGTCGTTTAATTCGTATCCAGGATACGGCAAAGGTAACATACATGTTCACTTTCGGCTTATAAGATTCACTCAAAACGGGGTCGTTTGAATTACCTGAGTTCCTATAGCCGCGGTACTTTAATACGGGGAGACGTAGCGTCCTTCCTTCGGGATGGCACTACACTTATACACTGGGTGTATGGGATAGGGCTTACGCTAGGGTCTGAGGTTAATCAAACAGTTTGTCTAAACTACATGAATTTATTACCACAGATTGGTTACTAAAACAATAGCCACGCAGGACTATAAAGAATGGGCTGAAGGCAAATACTAAATGTTAAGAGATATACACCGTGTTTCATGTAACTAGCACATTAGAAGTTTTTGTGCTTACAACGCGAATTTTTTCCAGAAGTTTTGCCTTCTCACATAATTGACCGCAATCTTTCAAGTTAAAATATTTTTAAACTCGTGCAACTTCCGGTTACACCGGAAGTAGGCGCCTTCTTTGTTATTTTAAATGTGACACCCTGTATTTTATTAGAGATTTGAATTGCTTATTTAAATAGAAGAACAGAGATACCGGGTTGGATTATGTCAAAGTCAACCGTTTCGGAGTTATTCAACTGTTTTCCATTTTTAGGGCACTTGAACGTAAATTTTAAAAGTTCTTTATCTGAGACATGAAAAAAGATAAACAATTGAAATTTGTTCCTGAGATAGTCAAGGTATTGTCCTATTCGAATATCACCAGGTTTTGCAATATTACACAGGGCGTTCTCTAATTAATTTACAATTATACACATTTCAAATGCAAGAAACTCAATTTTTTCAAATGAAACACCCTGTATATTTTCGCCTTTTCTGAAGCAGAAAAAATTGTCTTTCGATCCACTATTACATTCCCTATACCTATCTCTAGAGGTTTTTGAGTTATTGGGGAAATCAGCCTGAAGGCCCGATATTTTGCCAAATAAAACTGAAAAAATAATAGATTAAGTATAGGAGGAGTGGATTAATAGTCATTTGTAAGCATGTTATGGGCATGGAAAAAAAGTCTTCTAGTTCGAAACCAAAAATTTATTAATTGCGAAAACATTTTTGATCTCACGGTATAAGTCAAACAAAGAAAACAAAAACAAATCTAAAATCAAATCACAGCAAGTGCTCAATATGTCCACCGCCTACTTCAATGCATTTATTTAACCTTGTTTGGAGCTGGTCAGTCGTTGCACGTTCAATCATTTGAACTTCAATTTGGTCAAATGCTCTTCGCACCCTATCCTCTAGTTCTTGCCTGGAGTTAACTGGTGTTGCATAGACCTCTTTTTTTATGTAACTCCATAAAAAAAAGTCAACTGGAGTTAAATCCGGAGATCTAGCAGGCCAAAGACATGGTCCATTTGGACCAATCCACCTATCCTCAAATAGCTGGGTCAACTCTTGATATACAGCATGAGTAGAGTGAGCTGGAGCTCCATCCAGTTGAAACCAATAATAGTTTTGGTGTGGCATGTCATTGACTATGTTTGCCACCATTTCCCTAATGATTCGCAAATATCTTTCGGACGTTAGCCTTTCATCGTAAATATGATAAAATACTCTTCCCCACCCTATTATGGCGATTACATTAAAACTAAATTGATATTGAAAATGGCTTACTCGTGAAAAGTGGGGATTTTCATCTGCCCAAAAATGACAATTTTTACTATTTACAACGCCTTGCCTGGTAAACTTGGATTCATCCGACTATAAAATCTTTCGTAACATGTCCGGATCTTCCTGTTTACGAATAGATAGCCACTCACAAAAATCAATTCTTCTCTGAGCGTCTCCATTTCTCAGTTTGTAATGGTACATACTAATTCATTTATTAATTTTATAAACTTTAATTTTAAGGATTTAATATTTTGAAGAAAAATAATAATTAAAATCAATGAATATGTTATGGTATTATTAAGTAAATATTAGTCATAAGTTTAGTATGTGTTTAGTTCTAAGAATTGTGGCGCCGAATGTTTACAACAGTGAAATAAACGCTACAGTTGTGATAAACATTCGCCGACATAAAAGAGTGTGTGTGAGAAACTTAAGTGGGAACAACCGAACTATATGGAAAAACGGGGAACCACCGGCGGTTCAACATAAAATGAAAACACGCGCTGGGAACAAAAGAGTCAACCGCTAGATTTTATTCAAGTCGGACAGTGAACTCCCAAGTCGGCAGAAATTCGACTGAGAGACTTCATAAAGAAGTCATCGAATTCACGACTAATAGATCGTCAAGTAATATTTGTTAAATGTTATAAAAATAAGAAGGAGAACCTACACTCCTATAACTAATTGGATAACAATAATAAGAATTGTTATTACAAAAATAGTGATTAAAGTAGTACTTAAAGAGTAAATGTGCACGGTGTTAAAAGTTTAATAAAAGAATATATTGTGCTCCAGTAAGCAGAGCAAGGGGATTCGTCACCATAGGATCGTGACCACTCAACAAATGATGCCGATGAAAACATCGCAAGAAAAAGAAGATTTTACGGAAGATAGACATCACTGAAGAGCGAAGAAAGAAACTTTGTTATAAGGTATTTTTAAAAGATTATGAATTAAATCTTAAATTGATGTTAATATAATAAAGTTATCAAATAAATATCATCTCCGTTCTAATAAGGAGAATGTAATTTAATCTGTATTAGCAGCGTTGTATGTATATAATAATAATACACAAAACGTGTATAAAGCATACGTAGTAAATTCTGGCATCCGTTGTTGATATCTGACTATATTGAATAATATACAAAAAGATTTATATCTGTTTGGCATTTATAAAATTGTATTCAAATTGTCTTTTAAATAAATTTGATCTCTTTTATGTTTGTATGAGATTGTTCGTTATCTGTTAAAATTATATGTGTGATTCATTGATTTTAATATAAGTATTATTTAAAGTTTCAATGGTATTTTTCTTTTTATTAATTTTAATTAATGTTTAGGAACCCTCTTTATTAAGCATTTCTGATAAACACAAACCGCCCTGAGAGAAATTGAGTTATAGTCGGCAAATTGGGGTGTTCCTTTACATTATGTTGCCCAACTTTGGGGCAGTATTGGTATTTTAATTATATTATAAAGGTATACCGTTCCATTATGGCGCGCCAACTGCAGGGCTCGAAGAAATGATATGTTCTTTTAAAAAAAAAATATATCAAATAAATTATAGAAGGTGTACCATTACATATACCGCATTAGCCGGTGGGCCCGAAAAGACACTAAATTTTCAATTCATTTCAAATTTGTGTTGAGTAGTTTGGTAGGAACAAAGCTTTCTCGGATATTTTAAAAATATTTTCACGTAATTTTTAAATTCTTTTGAACAAAATTTTAATTTTTAAATAAAAGCGCAGTTTAAATTTGAATTAAAATTCATACAATTTAAATATTTTTTTGATATACAGGGTGTTACAAAAGTTTGTGCAAACATTTACAGGGCGCATTGCATATAAGGTATACGATACAATAATGCGTATTATACAGGGTGTTTCGAAAGAAAGGACACTTTATTGGGGGGTCAATTGGAATAAAACCAAAAATATTTTACGCGAATAAGCGGTAATTTTGGAAGCAAATTGGCAACGTATTATACAGGGTGATCCAAAGGAATAGGCACACCTGGTTGGGGGGTCACCGGAATTAAGTAAATAAATATTTTATACAATTAGCGGAGCTTTTAAAGGCAAAGTAGAATAAAATTTGAAGGGAATAGAGTTTTCTTTTGTCGCGTTGCTTGTCAAATTTTTATTTCGTTGTTGTTTATATGCCTTTATCGTTGTTTTAAATAAAGCCGCCGTAGTATAAAATAAACGTGGCCTCCAAAGGAAATAAAGTTGGAAGAACATTAAAAAAGGAATTGAAGTGAATGTATTTAAGGAATGGTAAAATGATAGGAGAAAAGGAAATAATCATGGGAAATTCAGATGTAGAAAATGAAAGTGAAGACACAAACCAAGGAGTATCCGGATATAAAACCCCGGACGAAAACGTGGTCGAAAAGGAAGCGACGCCCAAAGGAATGGGAGATATGCAGGCACTGTTTGACCTCATGATACAATTAAGGAAAGATTTAAAGGAAGACAGTGATAAAAATTTCGAAGATTTAAAGAAAGATATGGCAGAATCCAAGCAGGAGATGAGTGAAAAAATAGACAAAAATATGGAAAAATTCGAAGAATTAAAGAAAGACATCCAAGAAGCAAATTACCAGATGTATGAAAAAATAGCAAAGGGCCAAGGACAACTAACAAAGGAAATCGATGATTTCAAGGAAAAAACAGAAACAGAATTGAAAGCAGTCGACGAGAAGGTCCTGCATGAAGCATATGAATTCGAAAGAAAATTAGAGGAGGAAAAAGCAGAAAGAAGACATGAAGTCAATCAGAAAATTGAACAAATAAACAAAGATGTTGAAAAAACTAACATGGAAATTGAAAACACCAAAAAGGAGGTAGCGAAGACCAGACAAGAAGTCGAACAGGAGATTGAATGTATAAGGAAAATAGCGCCAGTGGGCATAGAAAGAATAATAGAAGAAAAGAAAGTACCTATGTTCAACGGGGATAAAAGAGGGCTTCACCCAAAGGAATTCCTGGAAGCACTAAGGAGACATTTCGAATTTGGAACAATACCAGAAAGAAAGAAGCTCGATTTTGCGATAGGCCAATTGGAAGGCGATGCACGAGTATGGGCCAATGCAGTGAAACATCAGTGGGACAATATAGAAAACTTCCAACAAGAACTACTGAAGATGTATTGGTCCGAAAGCGAACAAAAAAGAATTTGGATGGAATTACTGAGGCCTAGAACATACAATGCGAAATTCGGGACTATGACTCAGCACGTATGGTATTGGGTGAATAAGACACAATATGTGGATCCACCAATCGGCGCAGAACTATTTATAGAAGCAATACGTAAACATTTCTCCTATGAAGTGGAAAGTATTCTACTATCAGCAAAAGCCAAGACAATACCCGAGTTAATAAGCATAGTAGAGGGAATACAAAATCGAGAGGGGCCTTCTTCACGAAACCATGATAGACGTGATGACCGCAGAGACGTGCAAATGATCCACCAAAACAGAGGTCACTATAGAGGAAGAGGTCGTTATAGCAACCGAGGACGCCGTAGTCCACCACCGAATGTCGATTCGGGAAACGAATAAATGCAGAAGCAAACGCTCCTCGCCTTCTGCATATGAAAATAAGGGAGCCTGTAAGAGAACCGAATCCATGGAAATACACACCGAACAGGACCACCCAATTAGAAGGCCGAAAACAATATATACAGCAGCTACCTCTCCTCCTCAACCAAAGCCACTGTCTTAAGCACGACAAGAAAGACCTCGAGGATTCTTCACGGGATTCTCCAATACCCAAGATCCATATCTGTATTGAAAAGGATGAGTATGAGGCATTGATAGACACAGGGAGCACCATCAGCGTAATGTCCGAGGAAATGTTAAAACAACTTAAAGAAAATTGTGTAGAAATACCAGAACTGCCTGTGACGAACCTGACTATACAAGGAGCCACTGGAAAAATCGTCAAAATCCAAAAACAGGTAATGCCACAAATTAAGGTTAATGAAGTGGAAATGCCACTTATATTATTTGTAGTCCGAGGGTTAATAACACCTCTCATCCTGGGGACAGATTGGTTAAAGAAGTATGCCGCAGAAATTGATTTCCTCGAAAACAAGCTGAAATTCCAATACAAGGAAGATTACATTCAACTACCATTAACCAACTGCAGGAAGGAGGAAGTTGACGAGGAAACCACCAGCTTACAACTAACGATCGAGTCAGACAAAGAGGACGAGTTGACAATAATGACTCAGATCAACCAAGATACTATAAAATTCCGTTGGCAACATACACTAGAAACAGAAAAAGTAGAAACCAACGACGAGGAATCTAGTGAATTATTACCCGAAATAGGAGAACCACCATCAATAGTTCCCAACTAGTTTGAGTCGGACTACGAAACTGCAAGAGTCAACCCATTAACAATGTGTACAACAGAATGCAATCCAGTGAACAGGGTGGAACAGGCAATATCCGACTATGAAGACATATTCTCCGATAAACCTGGAAAATGTGAGGTATACAAATGTGTTTTAAAAATGAAGGACCACCAACCATTCGTACAGCGATCCTATCCGATACCTCTCTCAAAAAAGAACGCCGTAGAAAGGGAAATAGAAAGAATGCTAGAATGGAACATAATCGAAAGACTCATTAAATACCCAAGTAGGACGGACATAACTGGCGAAGTAAAAATAATCTTGGCTCAAGAACGCTTACAAAAATGAGCAGATCAACGCAAAACAAGGCACGA
Organism: Amphimallon solstitiale; assembly: GCA_963170755.1. NCBI lineage: Eukaryota > Metazoa > Arthropoda > Insecta > Coleoptera > Scarabaeidae > Amphimallon > Amphimallon solstitiale. The sequence continues at coordinate 132,272,138 of OY720675.1, read as the reverse complement.
TCAAAAAATTTCTCCTACGATATATGAAGTAGGTGATCAAGTGTTAGTGAAAAACCACAACTATTCGTCAGCACTAACCAAGGAAATAAAAAAGTTTTTTCATTTGTATAACGGACCTTATGAAATTTTACGAAGAGTAAGTGAAAATGCTTATTGGTTAGGGGACCCAATCACCAAAGAATACAAATACACCCAAAACATTATGAATCTGAGAAAGTATAAAAAACCGCCAAAAGACCCAACAGGGATATAGGGCGGATAGAAAATTAGTCTGTAAATACGAAATTCATATCTATTCATTTATTACTATTCATTTAATAAAGAAGTATGTGTACTTTAAAAAAAAATTTTTTGAGCTTTTTATATTTTACTATATACACGTTACCATTGTTTGCTTTTCATTTAGACTTATCAGCCTATCAGAAAAGGCAAAGGGGGGTACTGTAATGGTACATACTATTTCATTTATTAATTTTATAAACTTTAATTTTAAGGATGTAATATTTTGAAGAAAAATAATAATTAAAATCAATGAATATGTTATGGTATTATTAAGTAAATATTAGGCATACGTTTAGTATGTGTTTAGTTCTAAGAATTGTGGCGCCGAATGTTTACAACAGTGGAATAAACGCTACAGTTGTGAGAAACATTCGCCGACATAAAAGAGTGTGTGTGAGAAACTTAAGTGGGAACAACCGAACTATATGGAAAAGCGGGGAACTACCGGCGGTTCAACATAAAATGAAAACACGCGCTGGGAACAAAAGAGTCAACCGCTAGATTTTATTCAAGTCGGACAGTGAACTCCCAAGTCGGCAGAAATTCGACTAAGAGACTTTATAAAGAAGTCATCGAATTCACGACTTATAGATCGTCAAGTAATATTTGTTAAATGTTATAAAAATAAGAAGGAGATCCTACACTCCTATAACTAATTGGATAACAATAATAAGAATTGTTATTACAAAAATAGTGATTAAAGTAGCACTTAAAGAGTAAATGTGCACGGTGTTAAAAGTTTAATAAAAGAATATATTGTGCTCCAGTCAGCAGAGCAAGGGGATTCGTCACCATAGGATCGTGACCACTCAACAAATGATGCCGATGAAAACATCGCAAGAAAAAGAAGATTTTACGGAAGATAGACATCACTGAAGAGCGAAGAAAGAAACTTTGTAATAAGGTATTTTTAAAAGATTATGAATTAAATCTTAAATTGATGTTAATATAATAAAGTTATCAAATAAATATCATCTCCGTTCTAATAAGGAGAATGTAATTTAATCTGTATTAGCAGCGTTGTATGTATATTAATAATAATACACAAAACGTGTATAAAGCATACGTATTAAATTCTGGCATCCGTTGTTGATATCTGACTATATTGAATAATATACAAAAAGATTTATATCTGTTTGGCATTTATAAAATTGTATTCAAATTGTCTTTTAAATAAATTTGATCTCTTTTATGTTTGTATGAGATTGTTCGTTATCTGTTAAAATTATATGTGTGATTCATTGATTTTAATATAAGTATTATTTAAAGTTTCAATGGTATTTTTCTTTTTATTTATTTTAATTAATGTTTAGGAACCCTCTTTATTAAGCATTTCTGATAAACCCAAACCGCCCTGAGAGAAATTGAGTTATAGTCGGCAAATTGGGGTGTTCCTTTACATTATGTTGCCCAACTTTGGGGCAGTATTGGTATTTTAATTATATTATAAAGATATACCGTTCCAAGTTCGTGGACTTTCCTTTGTGCATATGGGTGCCATTTGTTCTTTGCTAGCACGCGTTGAATTGACGTCATACTAATATCTAAATCCACCTTTGCTTTACGTATCGAAGCATGGGGATGAGCTGTGAAATATCCCAGAATATTAATTTCGTTGTTTTCTTCACCTGTTACTGGCTTAGTACAATTTCTTTTTGTGTTCATATTCCAATGTCGCAAAAAATGTGTTTCAATTTTTGCAAATTTGAATCGATTCATCGGAGGCAAATTAGGGTATCTCTGATTGAACACACGGCAAGTTCTACTTATTATGCGATTACATTCTCCGTGTATGTAAAATAAATTAAGGATACTTTCATTTGGATAATTATTATTATAGCCTTCCATTATGCACTAATCAAATCATTCAGTAAAGTACAAAAAATATCCAAGCATAAAATTAATAACACTGACAGCGAACGAAATTTTGACAACTAAACATTTTGTTACTTCCAAGGCATTCTTGAAATTGTGTGTGATAAATGGCAAAATATCGGGCCTTCAGGCTGATCTCCCCAATAACTCAAAAACCTCTAGAGATCGGTATAGGGAATGTAATAGTGGATCGAAAGACAATTTTTTTCTGCTTCAGAAAAGGCGAAAATATACAGGGTGTTTCATTTGAAAAAATTGAGTTTCTTGCATTTGAAATGTGTATAATTGTAAATTAATTAGAGAACACCCTGTGTAATATTATTGCAAAACCTGGTGATATTCGAATAGGACAATACTTTGACTATCTCAGGAACAAATTTCAATTGTTTATCTTTTTTCATGTCTCAGATAAAGAACTTTTAAAATTTACGTTCAAGTGCCCTAAAAATGGAAAACAGTTGAATAACTTCGATACGGTTGACTTTGACATAATCCAACCCGGTATCTCTGTTCTTCTATTTAAATAAGCAATTCAAATCTCGAATAAAATACAGGGTGTCACATTTAAAATAACAAAGATGGCGCCTACTTCCGGTGCAACCGAAGTTGCACGAGTTTAAAAATATTTTAACTTGAAAGATTGCGGTCAATTATGTGAGAAGGCAAAACTTGTGGAAAAAATTCGCGTTGTAAGCACAAAAACTTCTAATGTGCTAGTTACATGAAACACGGTGTATACATAGATCGAAATACACATACAGTTTACGGAGGCACCTTGACCAGAGGGCTAATTATCCCATACAGGGGGATTAATAAAAAGGGGGTAATCTTTAGATACTGGCGAATTGAAATAGAGAGGTGTGTGTGAGACACTCAGTTGGGGTTCTAGGGGAGAAGGCTCCCTTTGGGGTACCTAGTCAATTAACACCTAGAGGGTAGGGCTGCCTTGGGGCGCCGAACCAACTAACTTCTTCTGAGTGACGTGACGGGGCTATTTTTGAATCGCCAACCGTGCAAGCTTAGGAATCAGTTCAGTACTTACAGTTGCGTTAAATGGGTTATGATGTGAAGTCACATTAGCAACACGTTACAAGTCACTGGGAGGGGTGTATCGGCACAGGTCTGGCACTTTGATAACGATTCGTTGTCTGGATTTGATTGAGGCACTAAGCGGCACTCGCGACGTTCAACAACCTCTCTTATTTGGTTGGGTCACAGTGGGAATCACTAGGATAGCGGCACTCGCGAACGTTCAACAGCCTCTCTTAATGGGTTGGGTCACTTTGTTCAACGCCTCACTAACAGGTCACGAATGCTCCTTGGATGTCGGTTGAAGCACGCAACAGCTGTTGGTTTCGCAAACTTGGTCCTCCTCGTAAGTGTTCAGTTCACTCGTAAAAAAAACCTTTCTTCGGGTAACTTCGGAAGCGTTCGGGTAGTCTTCGGAAGTGTTCGGTTCGCTCGTAGAAATCCTTCTATGACTTCGAGTATCTTCGGAAACGTTCGGACATGTTTCGGAAATGTTCGGTTCACTAGTGGAAACCTTTTCTCGGCTTCGGGTTACTTCGGAAGTGTTCGGTTCACTAGCAGAAACCTTTTCTCGGCTTCGGGTTACTTCGGAAGCGTTCGGGTTTGCTTCGGAAGTGTTCGGTTCGCTCGTAGAAATCTTTCTACGACTTCGGGTATCTTCGGAAACGTTCGGGTACGTTTCGGAGATGTTCGGTTCACTAGCGGAATCCTTTCTCGGCTTCGGGTATCTTCGGAAGCGTTCGAGTACGCTTCGGAAATGTTCGGTTCGCTAATATGAACCTTGTATCAGCTTCGGCTTTACTTTGGAGAATGTTCGGTTTTCTTCGGAGCTGATAGGTGTTGTCGCTCCAGCAGCTAGAGCTAACTGGTTACTCGATATAAAATATTTTAGCTTTTATAAGTTAACTAGCTAATACGGCAGGCCTTGAAGGCCCGCTATCGCCTCGTATTCCGCTTACAGTTGAGGTACCGCTCCCCCTTATTCTTCTAAATTTATTGCGGATTTTGTCTTTATTGCGTTTCAGTTTTTGAAACACCATATAATTCCGATATATAGCGAATAACTAAATATAATTGTGTTTTAGATGTTCAATATCGCTTAGTTGTTTTTATACACCCCTGTATATAGTTTACAACTATGCAATATTTTATTCAGAACGCTTATCGGATGAAATGATTAATAATAGATGTAGTGATAATAGCAGTTTTTAAATTGAAAATGTTTAACGGCTGTCCATGAAATAAGATGTACTTTATCGTTTAAAGTTTTATTGACATTTTTCACATACCTTTCCTGTGCCTCACAGACGGTAGTTTTCACTCTATTTATAATTTTTCTACTATTATTGGCTTTTGTGCCTTGACTTGCCGATGATTTAATTTCACGTTTGCCTAATTTGTGTATAGTTTGAATTTTGTTTGTGGGTATAAAATTAGAATATCTCGAAATCTGTGTTTTTTGCATCAGTTGGAAAATGTGATTTGATAGTTTTTGTTAATAGTGTTTCAGTCTATATACATATGTCGATTGCATTGGTCTTTTTAGTTTAAATGAAAATTCATTAGAATTTAAAAAAAAACATTCTATTTTATACAAACTTGTAGATAGCTTTATTAGAATTATGTTTTGTTGACGCGAATATATACTTTTAAATAATTTATTTAATTGTTCTATAACAAATAATATTTATTTAATTGGCATTTTTATGATTTCCATTCCTATACTTTTATAATTTGCAGTGTTTCTTTGTGGTAAATTGTATTACAACTGTCAATTATATATGATGCTTAATAATGTTGGTAAAGCCTTGTTCACACTGTACATAAGAATTTTCTTTTGCATTGTACACCTACAATTTAAGGAATATATAGATATAATATATGTATTATGGTAATATTGATTACTTATTGTTATATTCCAAAATACTGTAAAACATCCTTATAGAATTTCTATTTCTAATTATTGTAATTGACGATGTCGCGAGACGTTCATTTTCATCAATGATAATTAAACAATCTTTTTTGAATACGTATGATATTACTTCTCAATTTGCCTGACACAGTAACAACATGATTAAGTGCTTGTTTAATCTGGTAGGAATATATTTTAGTTTCTTTTTTCTATTTACAATATCTTATAATATTTTGAAGTAATTTTACAACTTAATTCATGGATGAAAAAAATGAGTAGAAAGTATTTATAAACAAATAAGGAATCGAATTTATAAATTTTTTACCTATATACTATTATCATTGGGCCAATTATTATATATTGCAATATTTATTGTGTTCAATGTTTGTGAGCTAATGCTACAATCTTTTCGAGCTTGAATTCGCCTTTTTCGCGTCCGCATACAGCTTTTTACAGTTTCCTGTAAAACGCGATCACTCTCGTGGTGGTTTTTAGAATGTAAGATTTTATAGACTTGTGGCACACTCTGTATATACATATATTTTGTAAAGCCAATTGTATATTTCATTCAGAATTCTTCTAGAATTTTTTTACACAAACTGTTACACAATGAAAAGCGAGAAAGATAATTTAATGTTAAATATAAGAATGATGTTAAAGTATCCGATGAAACAATATGCTCAATAAGTGCATCATTTTTATTGAGACAGTCGGGATAATACGCTATTGAAATAACAGTGGAAAAATTTAGTATATTAACAAAAAGTATGCCAATTGCTCAGAAACAATTTAAGACAGGCATGCACAATATTAATACAAAAGAACCTAATAATCAGTTTGACACTGAGATATTTTCACCCAAATTATTTGAAGTGGAACAGCGCTTTCATTATGACATTTTGGTCAGTATAATTGAAATATTCGTCTGTCACATACTCAAAATTAGTTCGCATGCCAATTAAAAATGAAGGACTTGTATTGAAGAACATTTTAAATATTCAATGAATTACATATATACTACTCGCCCGCTATCGCGGGCTCGTCATTTTAATTGACATACTCAAATATACGTAGTATCTCCATAGTGTTTAATATGTTTACAACAAATTTTGTTTGGTAAATGGGCGTGGCTTTCAAACATTCTTATAGAATGCTAATGAATGCTGATGAACTTCGAACATATAGCTCGCAAACATATGTATGCGAATGGGTAAAGTAAATTAGTTTATAAAGTATGTTACTTTCTTACTACCTTTTCGAAGTCCACTATCGTTAATAAAAAAGCAGAGTATATTTTATCTAAAATTATTCTCCTTCTGTTTTTGACACAAATCGGCACACTCAAGAGCGAGAAAGGTAATTACAATACTATTTTGATGTAAAGTGTGACCTTTTTGAAATCCACTATCGTTAATAAAGGAGCACAAAATAAAAGTAAAAAGCCCAAGTTTTAAATTGAAGCACCTTTCCTGTAAAAAGCGATCACTGGCATGACGCTTTTTAGAATGTCCGGTTTTATAAACTTTTAAAGCATCCCGGTATATACATATATTTTGTGAAGCCAATAGTATATTTTATTTGAAAATTTTCTCGAATTGTTTTTTACACAAATCGGTAGGTCATGTTAAAATATCCAAAGAAACAATGAGCTCTCAAAAAGCGCAACCTTTTCATTAAGACAGTTTACAATACTATTTTGATGTGAACGTGTAAGAGCCTGTCAATCTTTTCGAAGTCTACTCTCGTTAAGAAAAAAGCACAAAATAATAATAAAAGTAAAAAGCCCAAGTTTTAGATTTAAGCCCAATTGAAGCGTCTTTCCTATAAAAAACGCTTTTTAGAATGTCCAGTTTTATACACTTTTAAAGCATCCCGGTATATACATATATTTTATTTAAATCGTTAATGAAAAAGTACAAAATAATAGTAAAAGTAAAAAGCTCAAATTTTTAAATTTAAGCCCTATTGTAGCGCTTTTCCTGTAAAAAGCGATAACTGGCATGGCTTTTTAGAATGTCCGATTTTATTAACTTTCGAAGCGCCCCTGTATATACATATATTTTGTTAAACCAATAGGATATTTTATTTAAAATTCTTCTCGAACTGTTTTTGACATAAACCGGTACACACTCAACAGCGAGAAAGGTAATTTAATATTAAACATAAGTCGTGTTAAAGTATGCAAAGACACAATGACATCAAAAAGCGCAACATTTTTATTAAGACAGTGTACAATACTATTTTGATGCGAAAGTGTGAAAGCCTGTCAACCTTTTTGAAATCCACTATCGTTAATAGAGGAGCACATAATAATAATAAAAGTAAAAAGCCCAAGTTTTAAATTGAAGCCCTATTGAAGCGCCTTTCCTGTAAAAAACGCTTTTAAGAATGTCCACTTTCATAAACTTTTAAGCACTCCTGTATATACATATATTTTGTTAAGCCAATAGGATATTTTATTTAAAATTTTTGTCGAACTGTTTTTGACACAAACCGGTACACACTCAAGAGCGAGAAAGGTAATTTAATGTTAAACATGTCATGTTAAAGTATTCAAAGACAAAAAACGCAATATTTTCATTAAGACAGTTTACAATACTATTTTGATATGAACGTGTAATAGCCTATCAATATTTTCGAAATCCACTATCGTTAATGAAAAAGTACAAAATAATAATAAAAGTAAAAAGCTAAAGTTTTAAGTTTAAGCCTTATTGAAGCGCTTTTCCTGTAAAAAGCGATAACTGGCATGGCTTTTTAGAATGTCCGATTCTATTAACTTTTGAAGCGCCCCTGTATATACATATATTTTGTTAAACCAATAGGATATTTTATTTAAAATTCTTCTCGAACTGTTTTTGACATAAATTGGTACACACTCAAGAGCGAGAAAGGTAATTTAATGTTAAACATAAGGCATGTTAAGGTATCCAAAGACTCAATGAGTTCAAAAAGCCCAACATGTTAATTAAGACAGTTTTCAATACTATTTTGATGTGAAAGTGTAAAAGCCTGTCAACCTTTCAAAATCCACTATCGTTAATAAAGGTGCACGAAATAATAATAAAAGTAAAAAGCCCAAGTTTTAAATTTAAGCCCTATTGAAGCGCCTTTCCTGTAAAAAAACGCTTTTTAGAATGTCCACTTTCATAAACTTTTGAAGCACCCCTGTATATATATATATATATATTGTTAGGCCAATAGGATACTTTATTTAAAATTCTTCTCGAACTGTTTTTGACATAAACCGATACACACTCAAGAGCGAGAAAGGTAATTTAATGTTTAACATAAGTCGTGTTAAAGTATCCAAATACACATTAAGATCAAAAAGCGCAACATTTTTATTAAGACAGTGTACAATACTATTTTGATGTAAAGTGTGACCTTTTTGAAATCCACTATCATTAATAAAGGAGCCCAAATGAAAATAAAAGTAAAAAGCCCAAGTTTTAAATTGAAGCGCCTTTTATTTTATTTAAAATTTTTCTCGAATTGTTTTTTACACAAACCGGTACACACTCAAGAGCGAGAAAGGTAATTTAATGTTAAACATAAGTCATGTTAAAATATCCAAAGAAACAATGAGCTCTCAAAAAGCGCAACCTTTTCATTAAGACAGTTTACAATACTATTTTGATGTGAACGTGTAAGAGCCTGTCAATCTTTTCGAAGTCTACTCTCGTTTAGAAAAAAGCACAAAATAATAATAAAAGTAAAAAGCCCAAGTTTTAGATTTAAGCCCAATTGAAGCGTCTTTCCTATAAAAAACGCTTTTTAGAATGTCCAGTTTTATAAACTTTTAAAGCATCCCGGTATATACATATATTTTGTGAAGCCAATTGTATATTTTATTTAAAATATTTCTGGAATTGTTTTTTACACAAAGCGGTACACACTCAAGAGCGAGAAAGGTAATTTAATGTTAAACATAAGACGTGTTAAAGTATGCAAAGACACAATGAGATCAAGAAGCGCTACATTTTTATTAATACAATGTACAATACTATTTTGATGCGAAAGTGTGAAAGCCTGTCAACCTTATTGAAATCCACTATCGTTAATAAAGGAGCACATAATAATAATAAAAATAAAAAGCCCAAGTTTTAAATTGAAGCCCTTTTCCTGTAAAAAGCGATCACTGGCATGACGCTTTTTAGAATGTCCACTTTTATACACCTTTGAAGCACTCCTGTATATACATATATTTTGTAAACCCAATAGGATGTTTTATTTAAAATTCTTCTCGAACTGTTTTTAACACAAACCGATACACACTCAAGAGCGAGAAAGGTAATCTAATGTTAAACATAAGTCGTGATAAAGTATGCAAAGACACAATGAGATTAAAAAGCGCAACATTTTTATTAAGACAGTGTACAATACTATTTTGATGTGAAAGTGTAAAAGCCTGTCAACCTTTTTGAAATCCACTATAGTTAATAAAAGGCGATCACTGGCATGACGCTTTTTAGAATATCCACCTTTATAAACACCCCTGTATATACATATATTTTGTTAAGCTAATAGGATATTTTATTTAAAAATCTTCTCGAGCTGTTTTTGACACAAACCGGTACACACTCAAGAGCGAGAAAGCTAATTTAATGTTAAACATAAGTCGTGTTAAGGTATCCAAAGACACAATGAGATCAAAAAACCCAACATGTTCATTAAGACAGTTTACAATACTATTTTGATGTGAAAGTGTAAAAGCACGTCAACCTTTTCAAAATCCACTATCGTTAATAAAGGAGCACGAAATAATAATAAAAGTAAAAAGCCCGAGTTTTAAATTGAAGCCCTATTGAAACGCCTTTCCTGTAAAAAGCGATCACTGGCATGACGCTTTTTAGAATGTCCACTTTTTAAGCACCCCTTCATATATTTTGTTGAGCCAATGGTATATTTTATTTAAAATTCTTCTCGAACTGTTTTTTACACAAACTGGTACACACTCAAGAGCGGGGAAGGTAACTTAATATTAACCATAAATCATGTTAAAGTATCGAAAGAAACAATGAGCTCAATGAGCGGAACATTTTCATTGAGACAGTGTACAATACCTTTCTGATGTTTGCGAATCTACTATCATTAAGAAAAAATGAAGTATTAAATTTAAGCCCTGTTCAATCACGTTTCGCCAAATTGAAGACGTAATAAGCGACCCCCAAAACCCCCGTATCTAAAATTTTACATTCATACGTCAATTTTCAAAAATCTTCCGCCATTCTGTTTTTTTTGACATTTTAACTTTGGAATCGTGATCGGCGACCCCCAAAACCCCCGTATCTAAAATTTTACATTCATACGTCAATTTTCAAAAAATCTTCCGCCATTTTGTTTTTTTTTGACATTTTAACTTTGGAATCGTGATCGGCGACCCCCAAAACCCCCGTATCTAAAATTTTACATTCATACGTCAATTTTCAAAAAATCTTCCGCCATTTTGTTTTTTTTTGACATTTTAACTTTGGAATCGTGATCGGCGACCCCCAAAACCCCCGTATCTAAAATTTTACATTCATACGTCAATTTTCAAAAAATCTTCCGCCATTTTGTTTTTTTTTGACATTTTAACTTTGGAATCGTGATCGGCGACCCCAAAAACCCCCGCATCTAAAATTTTACATTCATTCGTCAATTTTCAAAAAATCTTCCGCCATTTTGTTTTTTTTTGACATTTTAACTTTGGAATCGTGATCGGCGACCCCCAAAACCCCCGTATCTAAAATTTTACATTCATACGTTAATTTTCAAAAAATCTTCCGCCATTTTGTTTTTTTTGACATTTTAACTTTGGAATCGTGATCGGCGACCCCCAAAACCCCCGTATCTAAAATTTTACATTCATACGTCAATTTTCAAAAATCTTCCGCCATTTTTTTTTTTTTTGACATTTTAACTTTGGAATCGTGATCGGCGACCCCCAAAACCCCCGTATCTAAAATTTTACATTCATACGTCAATTTTCAAAAAATTCTTCCGCCATTTTGTTTTTTTTTGACATTTTAACTTTGGAATGGTGATCGGCGACCTAACACTCCCCGTATCTAAAATTTTACATTCATACGTCAATTTTCAAAAAATCTTCCGCCATTTTGTTTTTTTTGACATTTTAACTTTGGAATCGTGATCGGCGACCCCCAAAACCCCCGTATCTAAAATTTTACATTCATACGTCAATTTTCAAAAATCTTCCGCCATTTTGTTTTTTTTGACATTTTAACTTTGGAATCGTGATCGGCGACCCTCAAAACCCCCGTATCTAAAATTTTACATTCATACGTCAATTTTCAAAAAATCTTCCGCCATTTTGTTTTTTTTTGACATTTTAACTTTGGAATCGTGATCGGCGACCCCCAAAACCCCCGTATCTAAAATTTTACATTCACACGTCAATTTTCAAAAATCTTCCGCCATTTTTTTTTTTTTTGACATTTTAACTTTGGAATCGTGATCGGCGACCCCCAAAACCCCCGTATCTAAAATTTTACATTCATACGTCAATTTTCAAAAAATCTTCCGCCATTTTGTTTTTTTTTTTACAGTTTGACTTCGGAGTCGTGATCGGCGACCCCCAAAACCCCCGTATCTAAAATTTTACATTCATACGTCAATTTTCAAAAAATCTTTCGCCATTTTGTTTTCTTTTGACATTTTGACTTTGGAAACGTGATCGGCGACCCCCAAACCCCCCGTATCTAAAATTTTACATTCATACGTCAATTTTCAAAAAATTCACCGGCCATTGTGTTTTTTATGACATTTTGATTTTGGATTTGTGATTGGCGACTTAAGGCACCCTCGTATCTAAAATTTCACATTTATACGTCAATTTTCAAAAAATCCTTCGGCAATTTTGTTTTTTTTGACATTTTGACTTTGGAATCGTGATCGGCCACCCCCAAAACCCCCGTATATAAAATTTTACATTCATACGTTAATTTTCAAAAAAATCACCTGCCATTGTGTTTTTTATGACATTTTGATTTTGGAATCGTGATCGGCGACCCCCAAAACTCCCGTATCTAAAATTTTACATTCATACGTCAATTTGCAAAAAATCTTTTGCCATTTTGTTTTCTTTTGACATTTTGACTTTGGAATCGTGATCGGCGACCCCCAAAACCCCCGTATCTAAAATTTCACATTCATACGTCAATTTTCAAAAAAATCTTCCATTTTGTTTTTTTTTGACATTTTGACTTTGGAATCGTGATCGGCCACCCCCAAAACCCCCGTATCTAAAATTTTACATTCATACGTCAATTTTCAAAAAATTCTTATGCCATTTTGTTTTTTTATGACATTTTGATTTTGGATTTGTGATCGGCGACTTAAGGCACCCTCGTATCTAAAATTTTACATTCATACGTCAATTTTCAAAAAATTCTTATGCCATTTTGTTTTTTTATGACATTTTGATTTTGGATTTGTGATCGGCGACTTAAGGCACCCCCGTATCTAAAATTTCACATTCATACGTCAATTATCAAAAAAAATCTTCCGCCATTTTGTTTTATTTTGACATTTTGACTTTGGAATCGTGATCGGCCACCCCCCAAAACCCCCGTATCTAAAATTTTACATTCATACGTCAATTTTCAAAAAATCCTTCCGCCGTTTTGTTTTTTTTGACATTTTGACTTTGGAGTCGTGATCGGCCACCCCCAAAACCCGCGTATCTAAAATTTTACATTCATACGTAAATTTTCAAAAAATCTCCCGCCATTGTGTTTTTTATGGCATTTTGACTTTGGAATCGTGATCGGCGACCCCCAAAACCCCCGTATCTAAAATTTTACATTCATACGTCAATTTTCAAAAAATCTTCCACCATTTTGTTTTTTTTTTGACATTTTGATTTTGGAATCGTGAACGGCGACCCCCAAAACCCCCGTATCTAAAATTTTACATTCATACGTCAATTTTCAAAAAATCTTCCACCATTTTGTTTTTTTTTGACATTTTGACTTTGGAATCGTGATCGGCGACCCCCAAAACCCCCGTATCTAACATTTTACATTCATACGTCAATTTTCAAAATATCTTCCGCCATTGTGTTTTTTATGACATTTTGATTTTGGATTTGTGATCGGCGACTTAAGGCACCCTCGTATCTAAAATTTCACACTTATATGCCAATTTTCAAAAAATCCTTCGGCCGTTTTTTTTTTTGACATTTTGACTTTGGAATCGTGATCGGCCACCCCCAAAACCCCCGTATCTAAAATTTTACATTCATACGTTAATTTTCAAAAAATTCACCTGCCATTGTGTTTTTTATGGCATTTTGATTTTGGAATCGTGATCGGCGACCCCCAAAACCCCTGTATCTAAAATTTTACATTCATACAATTTTCAAAAAATCTTCCGCCATTTTTTTTTTGACATTTTGACTTTGGAATCGTGATCGGCGACCCCCATAACCCCCGTATCTAAAATTTTACATTCATACATCAATTTTCAAAAAATCTTCCGCCATTTTGTTTTTTTTTGACATTTTGACTTTGGAATCGTGATCGGCCACCCCCAAAACCCCCGTATCTAAAATTTTACATTCATACGTCAATTTTCAAAAAATTCTTACGCCATTTTGTTTCTTTATGACAGTTTGATTTGTGATCGGCGACTTAAGGCACCCTCGTATATAAAATTTTACATTCATACGTCAATTATCAAAAAATCCTTCCGCCATTTTGTTTTTTTTGACATTTTGACTTTGGAGTCGTGATCGGCCACCTCCAAAACCCCCGTATCTAAAATTTTACATTCATACGTCAATTTTCAAAAAATCTTCCGCCATTGTGTTTTTTATGACATTTTGACTTTGGAATCGTGATCGGCGACCCCCAAAACCCCCGTATCTCAAATTTTACATTCATACGTCAATTTTCAAAAAATCTTCCACCATTTTGTTTTTTTTTTGACATTTTGACTTTGGAATCGTGATCGGCGACCCCCAAAACCCCCGTATCTAAAATTTTACATTCATACGTCAATTTTCAAAAAATCTTCCGCCATTTTGTTTTTTTTTGACATTTTGACTTTGGAGTCGTGATCAGCGACCCCCAAAACCCCCGTATCTAAAATTTTACATTCATACGTCAATTTTCAAAAAATCTTTCGCCGTTTTGTTTTCTTTTGACATTTTGACTTTGGAATCGTGATCGGCGACCCCCAAAACCCCCGTATCTAAAATTTTACATTCATAAGTCAATTTTCAAAAAAATCTTCCGCCATTTTGCTTTTTTTGACATTTTGACTTTGGAATCGTGATCGGCGACCATAAAAATCCCCGTATCTAAAATTTTACATTCATACGTCAATTTTCAAAAATCTTCCGCCATTTTGTTTTTTTTGACATTTTGACTTTGGAATCGTGATCGGCGACCCCCAAAACCCCCGTATCTAAAATTTTACATTCATATGTCAATTTTCAAAAAATTCTTACGCCATTTTGTTTTTTATGACATTTTGATTTTGGATTTGTGATTGGCGACCTAACACACCCCGCATCTAAAATTTCACACTCATACGTCAATTTTCAAAAAATCTTCCGCCATTTTGCTTTTTTTGACATTTTGACTTTGGAGTCGTGATCGGCCACCCCCAAAACCCGCGTATCTAAAATTTTACATTCATACGTCAATTTTCAAAAAATCTTCCGCCATTGTGTTTTTTATGGCATTTTGACTTTGGAATCGTGATCGGCGACCCCCAAAACCCCCGTATCTAAAATTTTACATTCATACGTCAATTTTCAAAAAATTCTTACGCCGTTTTGATTTTTTTATGACATTTTGATTTTGGATTTGTGATCGGCGACTTAAGACACACTCGTATCTAAAATTTCACATTTATACGTCAATTTTCAAAAAATCTTCCGCCATTTTGTTTTTTTTTGACATTTTGACTTTGGAGTCATGATCGGCGAGCCCCAAAACCCCCGTATCTAAAATTTTACTTTGATACGTCAATTTTCAAAAAGTCCTCCGCCATTTTGTTTTTTTTGACATTTTAACTTTGGAATCGTGATCGGCGACCCCTAAAACCCCCGTATCTAAAATTTTACATTGATACGTCAATTTTCAAAAAATCCTTCGGCCATTTTGTTTTTTTTGACATTTTAACTTTGGAATCGTGATCGGCCACCCCCAAAACCCCCGTATCTAAAATTTCACATTCATACGTCAATTTTCAAAAAATCTTCCGCCATTTTGTTTTTTTGACATTTTGACTTTGGAATCGTGATCGGCGACCCCCAAAACCCTCGTATCTAAAATTTCACATTCATACGTCAATTTTCAAAAAATCTTCCACCATTTTGTTTTTTTTTGACATTTTGACTTTGGAATCGTGATCGGCCACCCCCAAAACCCCCGTATCTAAAATTTTACATTCATACGTTAATTTTCAAAAAATTCACCTGCCATTGTGTTTTTTATGACATTTTGATTTTGGAATCGTGATCGGCGACCCCCAAACTCCCGTATCTAAACTTTTACATTCATACGTCAATTTTCAAAAAATCTTTCGCCATTTTTTTTTTTGACATTTTGACTTGGGAATCGTGATCGGCCACCCCCAAAACCCCCGTATCTAAAATTTTACATTCATACGTTAATTTTCAAAAAATTCACCTGCCATTGTGTTTTTTATGACATTTTGATTTTGGAATCGTGATCGGCGACCCCCAAACTCCCGTATCTAAGATTTTACGTTCATACGTCAATTTTCAAAAAATCTTCCGCCATTGTGTTTTTTATGACATTTTGACTTTGGAATCGTGATCGGCGACCCCCAAAACCCCCGTATCTAAAATTTTACATTCATACGTCAATTTTCAAAAAATCTTCCACCATTTTGTTTTTTTTGACATTTTGACTTTGGAATCGTGATCGGCGACCCCCGAAACCCCCGTATCTAAAATTTTACATTCATACGTCAATTTTCAAAAAATCTTCCGCCATTTTGTTTTCTTTCGACATTTTGACTTTGGAAACGTGATCGGCGACCCCCAAAACCCCCGTATCTAAAATTTTACATTCATACGTCAATTTTTAAAAAATCTTCCGCCATTTTGTTTTTTTTTGACATTTTGACTTTGGAGTCGTGATCGGCGACCCCCAAAACCCCCGTATCTAAAATTTTACATTCATACGTCAATTTTTAAAAAATCTTCCGATATTTTGTTCTTTTTGACATTTTGACTTTTTTTTTTGACTCCCAAGTGCCGAATTTTACTTTAATCAGAAGAGAGAAATTAATTTCAGGTAGCTCCGCCCACTCAGCATATATGCGTAATCGTTATCATAAGGGCACATAAATGTTAAAAGCAATCCTTTTCCCCATTAAGGCGTACGCGTTCTGGAATTAACGTATTTTAATAATTCAAATATATAGTCATTAAAAGAACAATCAACCTGTATATCTATAAAAATGTCAAGTCAAGCGGGTGTATTATGTCGAGATTGAGATGCCGAACTTGTCGGACCGAATAGACTGATATTTTTCGCCCGATCGTAGTACATTGAATCATATGCACATTGAATCTGTGACGTATTTCGGCCATTTTTCTTACGAAATCTGTCTGCAAACGAATTTGAAAGTGCTCGTGCCCTACATTGCGTGCGTCTGTCGACTCGAAATAAGCATGTAAGAGATGCCCAGAAGGCCGTTCTTTAACACCTCGGGTCTTGTTGGACCCTCGCAACCTTCAAAATTTCGTATTTCAATCTTAAAAGTGAATCTGTAGCTACAACTTGCTAGTTTGACGTTTCCCGAGATTTATTTTGATTGTCACGTAAATCGTCATGATGACGTAAGCCATTTTTCTGTTAAAACACCGAGTGCAAGCTCCTCTTCAACGGGCGATATCTCTGCACACGCTCCACTTGGGAAGAAAAACTCTCCGTCGACCGGAAATTCAATGTCGCCCCTACCAACATGCCAAAAGACAGCCCTTAATTTCGCGTATCCAGAGAGGAGTTCTTTGCACAGTTTTGCCGTTTTTAGACGATTTTCGGGTCGTTTGGTTGCCATTGACTACTCAGCTATTATTATATATAATTTGGGACGTAAACAAATGAAGCATTATGCAGGTATCCCGAGAAAGAATTATTTGATTCGTTCGAATAACGATTCTTTCTCGTTTGGTGGAGAGAATTTTTTTGTTTCTCGAACATTCTTACTTGATGTAAAATTCTTTAGTACATTGGTCGAGAAATGTCTAGGCGGGACCTGTGCGCGATAACTTTGTCATTGGTCAGAATAACAGCTCTGTGGGTTGGTTAAAGATTTATTTCAACATTATTATTTTTATTATACTGTTGGAAAATATGGGATATGTAAAAATGTGATTCGTTTGTTATGATCGTTTGTAATAATTACATTCACGGATCGAAAATGATTTTTCCGTCTGCACAATCTTATCAAAAGCATC
This sequence comes from Amphimallon solstitiale, assembly GCA_963170755.1. Taxonomy (NCBI): domain Eukaryota; kingdom Metazoa; phylum Arthropoda; class Insecta; order Coleoptera; family Scarabaeidae; genus Amphimallon; species Amphimallon solstitiale. The sequence continues at coordinate 132,254,592 of OY720675.1, read as the reverse complement.
CGTGGGTACTAAACCTACTATTGAGCCCTCACCGCTCTAAATCACATACCGCGAACATGACAGATACAATTTGTGTAAGATCGGGCATTTACACTCTATTTTTGTGAAAGCCTCTTTATCTGAATAACTAACTTTAATTATCTTAGCTCTAGCTTAATCTAACCTACCTGTGGTTTCATATTTTACGCATTTGCAATTATTTCTACGCCTTGCTTAAGTATATAAAATATCTTCTTATATATATTACGACCGATCCCTACCTAATGCATTTATTGTAGCTTGTAAACGTTTTGAAACGATAATCAAGATATTGTGCTAACTGTGTCATATATTTTGCGTTTTGCCAAACACAGAATCTCGAGCAGGTCCCGAGTATTATTGTTATTTTCCTTTTCCTTCGCACTCGTCTCTCTAAAAAAAAAAAGGTAAGGAGAATTAATTAAAGAAATGCTGGATTGTAGGGCATACTATTAACTGTTGCCGATCCCCCTTGCTGCTCTATCTTCGATATTCTGGTATTAGGGACTTCTGTTAATTCGTTCCTCCTCAGGACCATTGTGGGGGGTTAGGATCGTAATTTCGCTGTAACATAAGTTTTGATCGGTTTTTCCACCGTCTTTTGCAGCGTTTTGATATATATAAGCTTTAGTATTTCGTTATTTACCTGCAGAAATTCTGTCCTTTCGCCTAATAAAAATAGAAATTACAGGTGGAAGAATGTTTGTTGATGTCTGTCAAATCTATCGTCCATACTGCTTAGGTTGTCTGCACACGCAGTATTGCCAACGTCCGGTATAAAGTTCCCTCTCGTGCGGTCGACTTTAAATCTCCTATTTTACAATTGTTGAGTATTTCGCTCATGTTCTTCCGTCAAAATTATGTGTGGGGTCGCGATTAATTGTGTTTAAGTCTCGATGTCGTTTCCCATTATTTTCAATTTAGTTGCGAGCTTGTGATGTTTATTGGGAGATTCCCGCCTTTAGTTTGAGTCCTTTTCCCAGTACGGCGCTTTGAGCGTGCGCGATCTTGGATTGTAACGTATCTACCGTATAGGTCACGGTTAGGTCACTTTAGAAGTCGAACTTGTTACAAGTGCATGGGCACGATATGCTTATTGTCTTTTGGTGAATTTTATCACTTTGTCTAAAAGTTAGACTAACGCTTAGGCGGCTTTAATGAAATAAGTGTGAGTTATCGATACCTTTATTAGGTGATTTATCGTGAATTAATTTTTATCGCAATACCGTTATCTAATTTACGAATGCCACGAGGTGGATTTTGAATCGTTTTCGTGCTATGTGTGACTTCTGAGTCCTTATCGTGGGATCTCCATATTATTTCTTCATAATTGGGGTAAGTTTTCAGAGCTCTGTGTTAAATTTTCGGGATTTTATCTTTGGGTTTTTTTTAATTTTAATAGGATTCTTTTGTCGGGCACTAAAGCCCTCAAAGGCTGTTAGGATGCCTCTGACGACCATTTAAGCCCTCCGAAGTCTTATTTTGGGGTTATCGCCCACAACAGGGGTTTCATCCAACATCCAGCCCACCTGTTGAGTGGAATTTCTCCAACAAGGGAGACGTCGCCATCTTGAACAACTGCAGCGTCCTTCCCGTCAGCCATCTTGCCAAATAAGGTTGTAATTTTCACCTTATATACTTTCGACCGATTTTCGACGACCTAACGTTTGTGTGCAAGACTTATTTCGCCTAGTTTTGAACCAAGAATTTTGAGTGGCTTATTACCTTACGCACCTCTTAGTCAACTGCGAGGTCACAAAATAATCTTGACTAATTTACCGTTATAATTTTATTAATTTTTGTAATAATCAGATTGATCTGAAATTTTGAATTTGTCACTACCGTAATTATTGTAGCCTTATTTTGAGGCAATTATTTAATTTAAACTTAATCTAGAAAATTCATAAATTTTATCTCATGATTTTCTTTTGGGTAGATGTTAGACGATCAGTAATATACCTAGTGATTACTCTTCCGTTACAATGACTGTAGGTTACTTGAAGTATTGCAATTTTGGAATTTATAATTTGTTTATAATTTAGTACGTTTAAATTTCGCTGAAATCTTGTAAGATTTTGCCTTTAACTCTTGTCTTATCAATTATTAACTTTCAAATTCATTTAACGTAGTTCATGTAGGCAAACCTGACGTTTTATTTGTTTTATAAGTTAGCGAATTTTACACACTTTAGGCTAAGACTTTATTTTAATACATTAAACTTTCTTGCGCTTATTAAATTTATAAATATTATTTCACCTTTGTATTGACATTGCCAAATGGCATGTAATTGATAACTTGTGTACACCTAATTGTGAGGTGAAAGAAACGTTTCGGCAACCGACCAACTCCCGCTGATGCGCAGAGTTTATGTCTAATCTTTAAGGTTTTTTTATCATTTATATTCTTACTAATTTTTGCAAATGTCACCTACGCTTGTTTTTTTTATTATTTACCATCTGTCTAACTTAACTACGATGTAACTTTCATTCAACGCATTGCTTAATTTCAGATGTCACAATTTAGTTTTTATATTATACTAATAACCGAATCACACGTCAAATTCAATTAAATTTTGTTATATTACGAATACCTTATCTATTATTTCTTTTACCTCTGCATATTTATTTATTATTGTGACAAGTACGCACATGAGTGTGGGTGCTTCATATATACAGGGTGTTCAATAGGTAACCCACTGGAGGGACACAGCCAGTGGTAGATCGTAGGAGGCGCAGGTAGGTTATCTGTAGATAGCATAGTGTCCTGGTGCCCGGACAATCGTCGCAAGCGTCGTTGCCGACCGACGCTCTACTATAGGTGTTCTCTTTTCCTGAACCGTCACGCCGTCTGCGACAGAGTTAGCTCGGCCCTGCGTTATCCTGTTTAACAACCCCCTATTGCGACTCCCCGTTTCATATCTTAATCAGCCGTTATCTTATTGCGACGTAGATCCGGTAGCAAAAATTTGGCGCCCAACGTGGGGCGCCAAATTTTTGCGGGAGGAGACAAGATCCCACACGGAAAACCCGACAACACGAGAGGGAGGAAATTCATTGCTCCGGGGTGTTAGGAAACATCGACATTCGTTTGTTAAATAAATTAGTTTGTCTCCTATCTCGCTTACGTTTCCGCTATGTGTTGCTTCGTGCCCTATCTTACCGCTAACTCCTTCCATCACGGCCTGTAGTGAGGGCTGAAAGAATTCTCCTACCGTGATCCTGCGTGAAGTAAAAGGCTTCTAAAGGGACTCGGACCTCTTTGTTCCCTAACACCCCGGAGCAATCAATTTCCTTCCCTCTCGTGTGTCGATTGTTCCCTAACACCCCGGAGCAATCAATTTCCTTCCCTCTCGTGTGTCGATTGTTCCCTAACACCCCGGAGCAATGAATTTCCTCCCTCTCGTGTTGTCGGGTTTTCCGTGTGGGATCTTGTCTCCTCCCGCGGCTGAGTGCACGACCTTTTCCGCGCGGTTGCTGTTCCATCTTGGAAGATTTATTTCATAACCCGCAATTACTAATTAAATAGCTTTGATACATCAAGGAGCTATCGCTTCAGGGCAAACATTTTCCTTATATCGACTTCTGTTAGTGTGATTACCGGCCCCATTGCACAGCTCGTATCTGTGACTCCGACTATGCATTTATCTTCCCGTGCCTTTATCGCTTCCGTATGTTTCGGATCTCCCGTGTCTTTGCATGTTTGGAGTGGCAGCCTTGCTAGGGGAGTCCACACTATATTTCGTTTACCCTTTCTGACATGACTACCTTTTAAGCTAACTAATGTTGCTTAACTACCGGATTTGACTTTCGTATCTGAGAAGGTATAAAGAGTGATGGTCCCTTCTGTGTGATAATCCTCAGCCTTCTAAAGGTCGTGTCCTGGCGACCTTCTTGCTTTTCTTACGTTCAAAATGTTACTACCAGGAATCGGAAATGACTTCAGCCTTTATGGTTTATCGTTGCCTTCAGCATTTTAGTCGGGACGGCGCCGGTCCAGACTTTAAACTTTTGCCCTCTAATTTCTATTTTTGTTTGGCGATCTTTTCTCGTTTTGTTGTTACCGGATGTTACGGTTGTCGCAACGGCATATCCATGCGTCTGTGCAGAATCTCGACACCCTTGCTTTTTATTTTTTCGTTACTTCCCCGTACCGGCCGAATGCCGAAGGGCCACGTGGTGGTTATGGCCAAGCTGTCTGGTGTTGCTGTGACTGAGTGTGGATGTGTGCGTTTGTTAGTAGACAACGTCCGTTTTAGAGCTCTCGCTTACCCTTTTCACTATCTTTATCCCGTCAGCCTAAGTTCTCGGTGCAAGAAATTGCTCTGCGTTCAATTTCTTTTCGCTGGAAAGGGGGGAATTTGTTACGTTGTAAATTTACTTTGTCTATAGTTCGCAAAAGATTGTGTACCTATTGTCTAAATACGTGGAATTTTGTATAAAGTTCATGACTTTTTGAGCGTACCCTGTATATTGTCTATTTCACCGGTCGCTAAGACTGCCTGCAGTATGCCTCCGTGGGTACTAAACCTACTATTGAGCCCTCACCGCTCTAAATCACATACCGCGAACATGACAGATACAATTTGTGTAAGATCGGGCATTTACACTCTATTTTTGTGAAAGCCTCTTTATCTGAATAACTAACTTTAATTATCTTAGCTCTAGCTTAATCTAACCTACCTGTGGTTTCATATTTTACGCATTTGCAATTATTTCTACGCCTTGCTTAAGTATATAAAATATCTTCTTATATATATTACGACCGATCCCTACCTAATGCATTTATTGTAGCTTGTAAACGTTTTGAAACGATAATCAAGATATTGTGCTAACTGTGTCATATATTTTGCGTTTTGCCAAACACAGAATCTCGAGCAGGTCCCGAGTATTATTGTTATTTTCCTTTTCCTTCGCACTCGTCTCTCTAAAAAAAAAAAGGTAAGGAGAATTAATTAAAGAAATGCTGGATTGTAGGGCATACTATTAACTGTTGCCGATCCCCCTTGCTGCTCTATCTTCGATATTCTGGTATTAGGGACTTCTGTTAATTCGTTCCTCCTCAGGACCATTGTGGGGGGTTAGGATCGTAATTTCGCTGTAACATAAGTTTTGATCGGTTTTTCCACCGTCTTTTGCAGCGTTTTGATATATATAAGCTTTAGTATTTCGTTATTTACCTGCAGAAATTCTGTCCTTTCGCCTAATAAAAATAGAAATTACAGGTGGAAGAATGTTTGTTGATGTCTGTCAAATCTATCGTCCATACTGCTTAGGTTGTCTGCACACGCAGTATTGCCAACGTCCGGTATAAAGTTCCCTCTCGTGCGGTCGACTTTAAATCTCCTATTTTACAATTGTTGAGTATTTCGCTCATGTTCTTCCGTCAAAATTATGTGTGGGGTCGCGATTAATTGTGTTTAAGTCTCGATGTCGTTTCCCATTATTTTCAATTTAGTTGCGAGCTTGTGATGTTTATTGGGAGATTCCCGCCTTTAGTTTGAGTCCTTTTCCCAGTACGGCGCTTTGAGCGTGCGCGATCTTGGATTGTAACGTATCTACCGTATAGGTCACGGTTAGGTCACTTTAGAAGTCGAACTTGTTACAAGTGCATGGGCACGATATGCTTATTGTCTTTTGGTGAATTTTATCACTTTGTCTAAAAGTTAGACTAACGCTTAGGCGGCTTTAATGAAATAAGTGTGAGTTATCGATACCTTTATTAGGTGATTTATCGTGAATTAATTTTTATCGCAATACCGTTATCTAATTTACGAATGCCACGAGGTGGATTTTGAATCGTTTTCGTGCTATGTGTGACTTCTGAGTCCTTATCGTGGGATCTCCATATTATTTCTTCATAATTGGGGTAAGTTTTCAGAGCTCTGTGTTAAATTTTCGGGATTTTATCTTTGGGTTTTTTTTAATTTTAATAGGATTCTTTTGTCGGGCACTAAAGCCCTCAAAGGCTGTTAGGATGCCTCTGACGACCATTTAAGCCCTCCGAAGTCTTATTTTGGGGTTATCGCCCACAACAGGGGTTTCATCCAACATCCAGCCCACCTGTTGAGTGGAATTTCTCCAACAAGGGAGACGTCGCCATCTTGAACAACTGCAGCGTCCTTCCCGTCAGCCATCTTGCCAAATAAGGTTGTAATTTTCACCTTATATATTTTCGACCGATTTTCGACGACCTAACGTTTGTGTGCAAGACTTATTTCGCCTAGTTTTGAACCAAGAATTTTGAGTGGCTTATTACCTTACGCACCTCTTAGTCAACTGCGAGGTCACAAAATAATCTTGACTAATTTACCGTTATAATTTTATTAATTTTTGTAATAATCAGATTGATCTGAAATTTTGAATTTGTCACTACCGTAATTATTGTAGCCTTATTTTGAGGCAATTATTTAATTTAAACTTAATCTAGAAAATTCATAAATTTTATCTCATGATTTTCTTTTGGGTAGATGTTAGACGATCAGTAATATACCTAGTGATTACTCTTCCGTTACAATGACTGTAGGTTACTTGAAGTATTGCAATTTTGGAATTTATAATTTGTTTATAATTTAGTACGTTTAAATTTCGCTGAAATCTTGTAAGATTTTGCCTTTAACTCTTGTCTTATCAATTATTAACTTTCAAATTCATTTAACGTAGTTCATGTAGGCAAACCTGACGTTTTATTTGTTTTATAAGTTAGCGAATTTTACACACTTTAGGCTAAGACTTTATTTTAATACATTAAACTTTCTTGCGCTTATTAAATTTATAAATATTATTTCACCTTTGTATTGACATTGCCAAATGGCATGTAATTGATAACTTGTGTACACCTAATTGTGAGGTGAAAGAAACGTTTCGGCAACCGACCAACTCCCGCTGATGCGCAGAGTTTATGTCTAATCTTTAAGGTTTTTTTATCATTTATATTCTTACTAATTTTTGCAAATGTCACCTACGCTTGTTTTTTTTATTATTTACCATCTGTCTAACTTAACTACGATGTAACTTTCATTCAACGCATTGCTTAATTTCAGATGTCACAATTTAGTTTTTATATTATACTAATAACCGAATCACACGTCAAATTCAATTAAATTTTGTTATATTACGAATACCTTATCTATTATTTCTTTTACCTCTGCATATTTATTTATTATTGTGACAAGTACGCACATGAGTGTGGGTGCTTCATATATACAGGGTGTTCAATAGGTAACCCACTGGAGGGACACAGCCAGTGGTAGATCGTAGGAGGCGCAGGTAGGTTATCTGTAGATAGCATAGTGTCCTGGTGCCCGGACAATCGTCGCAAGCGTCGTTGCCGACCGACGCTCTACTATAGGTGTTCTCTTTTCCTGAACCGTCACGCCGTCTGCGACAGAGTTAGCTCGGCCCTGCGTTATCCTGTTTAACAACCCCCTATTGCGACTCCCCGTTTCATATCTTAATCAGCCGTTATCTTATTGCGACGTAGATCCGGTAGCAAGTGTTAATTACAACAACAATAATGGTTTTTAGCTCAAACAGACCTGGAACAACGTTTCTATTTCACACCCAGGAACGGCATAGGTAAGATACAACCCGATTGGTCAGTCGATACCCCTACCGCCGGCCCCACCACAAGAGCTAGGACACGCAGACTCCAGCAACACACACAAATATGATCGCCGCACACGTCTTGTCTCAATTCGACACAAACTACTACGAGAAGCAGCACATCTTGAAAATGACAGCGACTGACTGCTGTTTACATCTGAAGCGCTTTTGAAATTTTTAGCAAAACCATTATGGCTGGCAAAATGTAGCGTTCAATATAATACAGAAGGATTTTATACTAATTTAAGGGGAACTTGCGTATCGTTCTGTACTTTCCTTAAATCATCCATTGTCATGACGCTATGATTAAAGTGCACGGCAATATCTTTGGCTTCTTGGATAAGATTTTTAACAATTCTCAACTCTTTGCTTGGTTTTGAGGCAATTAAATCTTGTATGCAAGGTTAATATTTACTTACTTACAAATATGAAATAGTTTTCTTTATATTGGAGGCATTGTCACTACTGCCATTACTTTGTCAGGTGTTACATTCCAATAGTCACATACATCATTTATGATACAACTCTTATGTAATGGATGATACCAAAAGAGAACCATCGAATTCGATTCGTCAATAAAATGTACTGTTAACCCCAAAAGCTTCTTGTATTAGAGTATCTCTCCATAAGTCGGCAGTTAAGCTCAAACGTGTCACTTATAATATTTTTTGTTTTAATTTCATAGGAAAATATTGATATAAAATGAAACTAAAAACAATCGTTATAGAAATACTAGTAGAGATTGATTTTCGAAACTCTAATCTGAAATGATTTCAAAATCCCGTAGTTAAACAACAGCATACACTGAATCTCGTAAGTACAGTTTAATGTATTTATATCGCTAGATCTTCATTTTATGCACCTAAATATTGTATATTTAAGGCCCGTGCATGTATCACTGAAAATTAGTCTTTAACATAAGACTAATTTTCAGTGATATCAAATTCAAATCGTTTCGTTTCTGCTAGAAACGTGGGTTAAGTAATGTTGTACCTTCTCCGCTTAAATGAAATGAAATGTTCACGAGATCTCTCCTCAAGGCAGAAACACATACTGTTTCTCCTAGTTTTCAATTACTAACTTCTCTAGGTAGAACAAATTTATTAAACTTAATATAAAAATTAATTAAAATTAAATATATCAGATAAGTATAAAATAAATCAAAGTGATTGAATTTTCAACACCTTAAATAATACATAATAAAAATATAAAATTTACAAATAATTTCTATAATCTTAAAACTAAAAAGAAAAATAATATTGAATTGTAATACATTGGTACATATTGGAAACAGAGTGGTAGGGTACGTCCATTAATTACTCAAAACTCATTTAAGAAGAGGTGGAAGGGGGATACTTACGTCAACTTTTTAATTTAGACGATGTACATTACTATAACAGATAACATATTGTGTTACAAAATCAATAGACATATACAATAGGGTACGGACAATATTTAATATGGAACACAATAACATCCTTATGCGATATATATTTAATTATTTAAAAAAAGGTAAACTAGCTGTCCATCAATCTCTTTTCGCGTCCGCTTACAGCTGTCCGTCAATTTCCCTTAGCTTGAACCGCTTTTTTCGCGTCCGCTTACACTTTCTTCACAGTTTCCTGTAAAAAGCAATCACTGTCATAGCTTTTTAGAATGTCCGATTTTATTAACTTTTGAAGCACCCCTGTATATACATATATCTTGTGAAGCCAATAGTATGTTTTATTTAAAATGCTTCTCGAACTGTTTTTTACACAAACCTGTACACACTCAAGAGCGAGAAAGGTAATTTAATGTTAAACATAGTTCATGTTAAAGTATTTAAAGAAACAATGAGCTGAAAGAGCACAATATTTTCATCGAGACAGTTTACAATACTATTTTGATGTGATAGTGGAAAAGCATGTCAACCTGTTCGAAGTCTACTCTCGTTAAGAAAAAAGCAAAAATAATAATAAAAGTAAAAAGCCCAAGTTTTAAATTTAAGCCCTTTCGAAGCGCCTTTCCTGAAAAAAACGCTTTTTAGAATGTCCACTTTTATAAACTTTTGAAGCACCCCTGTATATACATATATTTTGTTAGGCCAATAGGATATTTTATTAAAAATTCTTCTCGAACTGTTTTTGACATAAATCTGTACACACTTAAGAGCGAGAAAGGTAATTTAATGTTAAACATAAGTCGTGTTAAAGTATGCAAAGACACAATGAGATCAAGAAGCGCAACATTTTTATTAAGACAGTGTGCAATACTATTTTGATGTGAAAGTGTAAAAGCCTGTCAACCTTTTTGAAATCCACTATCGTTTACAAAGGAGCACAAAATAATAATAAAAGTAAAAAGCCCAAGTTTTAAATTGAAGCGCCTTTCCTGTAAAGAGCGATCACTGGCATGACGTTTTTTAGAATGTCCACTTATATACACCTTTGAAGCACCCCTGCATATACATATACTTTGTTAAGCCAACAGGACGTTTTATTTAAAATCTTCTCGAACTATTTTTAACACAAACCGGTACACACTCAAGAGCGAGAAAGGTAATTTAATTTTAAACATAAGTGATGTTAAGGTATCCAAAGGCTCAATGAGATCAAAAAGCCCAACATGTTCATTAAGACAGTTTACAATAATATTTTGATATGAAAGTGTAAAAGCCTGTCAACCTTTTCAAAACCCACTATCGTTAATAGAGGAGCACGAAATAATAATAAAAGTAAAAAGCTCAAGTTTTAAATTGAAGCGCTTTTCCTGTAAAAAGCGATCACTGGCATGACGCTTTTTAGAATATCCACTTTTATACACCTTTGAAGCATCCCTGTATATACGTATATTTTGTTAAGCCAATAGGACGTTTTATTTAAAATTCTTGTCGAATTGTTTTTAACACAAACCGGTACACACTCATGAGCGAGAAAGGTATTTTAATAATAATAATAATTCTTTTATTCAACACACATGATATATATTAAACATAAGTCATGTTAAGGTATCCAAAGGCACAATGAGATCAAAAAGCCCAACATGTTATCGTTAATAAAGGAGCACGAAATAATAATAAAAGTAAAAAGCCCAAGTTTTAAATTGAAGCCCTATTGAAGCGTCTTTCCTGTAAAAAACGCTTTTGAGAATGTCCACTTTTATAAACTTTTGAAGCACCCCTACATATATTTTGTTAAGCCAATAGTATATTTTATTTAAAATTCTTCTCGAACTGTTTTTTATACAAACTGGTACACACTTAAGAGCGAAAAAGGTAATTTATTGTTAAACATAAGTCATATTAAAGTATCGAAGGAAACAATGAGCTCAAAGTGCGCAACATTTTCATTGAGACAGTGTACAATACGATTCTGATGTTTTCGAATCTAGTATCGATAAGAAAAAATGAAGTATTAAATTTAAGCCCTGTTCAATCACGTTTCGAAGAATCGCCAAATTAAAGACGTAATAAGCGACCACAAACACCCCGTATCTAAAATTTCACATTCATACGTCAATTTTCAAAAAAGCCCGTCCGCCATTTCGTTTTTTTTGTCATTTTGACTATGGATTCGTGATCGGCGACCGAAGACACCCCCGCATCTAAAATTTCACATTCATACGTCAATTTTCAAAAAATTCTTCCGCCATTTTTTTTTGTCATTTTGATATTGGATTTGTGATCGGCGGGCTCAACCACCCCCGTATCTAAAATTTAACATTCGTACGTCAATTTTCAAACAAAATCTCCCGCCATTTTGTTTTTTTCGACATTTTGACTTTGAATTTGTGATCGGCAACCTCAACCACTCCCATATCTAAAATTTCACATTCATGCGTCAATTTTCAAAAAAATCTTCGGCCATTTTGTTTTTTTTTGACATTTTGACTTTGGATTCGTGATCGGTGACCTAAGACACCCCCGTATCTAAAATTTCATATTCGTACGTCAATTTTAACAAAAATATTTCGCCATTTTGTTTTTCTTTGACATTTTGGCCTTGGATTCGTAATCGGCGGCCTCAACCACCCCCGTATATAAATTTCACATTCATACGTCAATTTTCAAAAAACTCTCCCGCCATTTTTTTTTTACATTTTGACTTTGGATTCGTGATCGGCGACCTAAGACCCCCCATATCTAAAATTTCATATTCATACGTCAATTTTCAAAAAACTTTCGCCATTTTGTTTTTTTTGACATTTTGACTTTGGATTTGTGATCGGCGACCTAAGACACCCACGTATCCAAAATTTCACATTCATAGGTAAATTTTTAAGAAATTCCTCCGCCATTTTTTTTTTAAATTTTGACATTGGGTTTGAGATCTCCGACCCCGAGAGCCCCCGACTGCCGAGTTTCACCGTAATCAGAAGCAAAAGTTGATTTTGGCTTCGCCCACTCTGCGCTGCGTAATCATTTAAATAATTATCTCGTCGGGGCACGTAAATGTTAAAAGCAATCCTTTTTCCCGCGAGAAAACGCCGTACGCGTATTGGAATTATTGCATTTTAATAATTCAAATTCATAATCATTAAAAGAATAATCAACCTTGCAGACCTATGCAGAAATATTAAGTCAAGCTACCATTACGTCGAGATGCCGACGTTCGCCCGACATATAATATATTCACGGGCACTGCACGTGAATGTGTGTGTGTGTACATAAAGACATGGCATTGCATTGCACATGACTTATTGTGTACATTAATTGTGACGTATCAAGCGCCATTTTTTCACCATGTTCCGAGTGCATGAGGAATTTAAATCACTCTTCCTATCGATATCGAACGTCGATGAAGTTGGAATAGGCATGCAAACGGCCCAGAAATGTCTGTACTTTGCAATTCTGAATCTTGCTGTTCCCTTGAAACCTTCAAAAATCGGAATTTCACGCTTAAAAGTCACACTTGCAAAATTTCTTGCTGTACACTAGCCACACTTTCTAATTGTACGACCTAACGCTCAACGTAGAGCCTACATGCGTAGCATGGATAGTAGACAGCTTATAGCATTCATCGGCTGCCTCGCAATGTGTAAACACGAATGTGCGGTGTCTGTGTGTATTTTAAAAATACCTTCTATAAGACGACACTATTATTTTATTCGAAATACTTGAAACATCAAACAAATTTCTTTCTACTCAAATACGTCAAATGATAGATGCTTTTTTCACATTTATAAATTTACCTAAGGTATTTTTAAAATACACACAGACACCGCACATTCGTGTTTACACATTGCGAGGCAGCCGATGAATGCTATAAGCTGTCTACTATCCATGCTACGCATGTAGGCTCTACGTTGAGCATTAGGTCGTACAATTAGAAAGTGTGGCTAGTGTACCTGTCAGATTTGAGTAATGTCAACATTTCGTGTCCACCAATATATTTCAATAACGTAAGCCATGTTTCTGTTACAACATATTTGCACGATCCTCTTTGACGGCGGATATTTCTGCACACGGTCCACTAAGGAGGAAAATCTCTCCGTCGATGATCAATTTAATATAGTCCCTAAGTCCACGCGCGAAGACAGCTTATAATTCATCGTTTCCAGGGACGAGTACTTTTTTCCGTTTTGCCAATTTTGACGGTTCGGCTCGTAACCATGGTGATTCGGTTAAGCCGTCTTTTCCGACGCTATTAACACGAAACGGCCGTGCGCTAATAGTATGTATAATTTCACGTGAGGGGGAGGGGTCTTATCACATTTTACCAAATGCTACCAAGGGGAAGCGAAGGGTCCAAAGGCATAAGTGATATGCTATAAGAGACATTTAGGTTACTTGGAGACCTATTTAACTGAAAGAGATCCCACTAGATTTATTTCTGGGTATGTATAACATTAACGCCATAAATTAAAATAGGAAGTATTATTTTAAATCTATTTGTATATTTTAGAAAAAAAAATATGTTTATACTTACTTTGAAGATATTTTCAGTCGACATAAGAAACTGTAATCATAATGTATACATAAATTCAGTGTACGAAAAAGTCTTTGTTGAGCAGTTTTATGAAAATAAAAAGAATGTATTCTTGTACGTTGTTATTACTAGTCATAAAACGCAGACCGACAGAAAATTATCTAAATATTGTACACATTATAAGCCCAAAAGAATTTCTAAATATAATACTTGCACAACACCAATTGTAAAATGAGTTCATAAAAATCTACTTTAGTTATTTACACTAATGTACAATGCATCTTCATTTCTGCATGTATCTTACATATGTAACAGCATTTATGTATACATACACACACATTCTTGTAGTAATTCTAGCAAGTGCAGTTCACATAAATTACACGCAATTTGAACTGCTGCATGAAAGCTATTTCAATGTGAGTATTCATTTTAATAGCCGAGAAAATGTGGACAAGTAACATACCACATACGTATGCGGGTTTCAGGTTCTAAAAGAACTATAGATAAAACCAAATTTTCATGTGATGAAACTAGGTGTGTGGGATAATACTGCTTTCATTGGTGTGTGTGGGAAATACTGCTTCCATTTTGCATATTTCGGCCGTTTAGTGAATTTTAAAATTTGTGAAGAGATCGAACAGCGATCTGTTATAGAATTTTATGGTATACTTATAAGTATAACCTGATTATAGTCTGTCTATAATTAAATTAATCTTGCACATTTCTACCCCAAATGCTCTTTAAAATAGGTTATTTTTTTAATAATTGAGGATTAAATAAAGGAATTCCATTGAAATCACATTGTTATTCGGACAGAACGCGAAAGTGAAATTTTGTTGAATACAGATGTCTATTTGATTACATTGTTTGTAGGAAGCCTAAACATGTAAAAATTTTGTCAACAAATTATTAAATAAAGTATGTATATGTATAAATATAGAAGAAAAAACAAATTATGTGCTAGATTCTCTTTCTTCACCAGACAGTACGTTTTTCTGTAATATGAGATTTATGTATATGAATACATATTTAGGTTTTGAGTTTTTAACGTTTTCACTCTCAAGGGTGAGTCAAATTGCGAAAACTTTTCAAGATATCGCGAGTAAGTTTCTTAAATACAAATATCACCTACGTAGTAGTATAGTGACAGAAGAACATGAAGAAAAACATGTTTTGAAAATATTTTTCCTTTCTTATACGTAGTATGAAGTATTGTGGTGACGAATATTTATTCATCATCACAAATTATTAAATTATAAAATGTTTATTATTACGCAAAATATAAGTTTGTTATTGAAACTTATGTTTTTAAAAAGAAAATTAAAGAGTTTATTTAACAATTCTTTTTATTGAAGTAGCACTTGACAATTCTAGTACAAGAAACTAATTGACTGAATACATTAAGTTTACATATATTTATAACATCTTAAAACTACATATCAGTGTTCCCAGGCGATAGGCGCATTTCCTCGAAGAGTAGCGTGAGAATCTGCATCTGCTCGCGTTGTTTTCTAGTAATTGTCTTTCTGAATATTTCACTATCACATCGCACGGGTGTCGTTTACTTCTATTAGTATTTCTGCGTATTCTGGTACCGTAACGCCACCGGCCCTAGAAGGAAATATCCTCTTGGATTTTCAGAGACAAGGGGTGTTTACTTCTTTCTTGCACACGGGTCTTCTTTTCTTCGTTTTCTTTTTTCTTGTCTTCTTGTTTCTGTCCTTTTCTTCGTGGTGATAACATCTTTTTCCTTTGATATATGTATCGAATCAATATGTATATAACAAATAAACAAATTAATATCGTTATTATTATTATCCATATGGTAATTGGTTGTTCGTGAAATTCCACTTCATTCAGTGCCGCTATTTCTTCCTTTAATTCTCGTAGTCCATTGTGAATTTTGGATAGGTTGTTCAGATGTAATTCTTGGATTTCTTTTACGTTTGCGATATCGGTTTCTTCATTAATTTGTATCGTTTGTTCGCCCTCCAACTGTGGGATTTTCGGTATCTTCACTGACTGCCGTGATTCGTAAGTTTGGAACAATATTTGTTTGACTTTCACTGTACATTCTTTTGTTAATGTAAGAATGTATGTCCCTTGGATTTTCTCTACTTCTTGTTCGTCTTGACAATACTTGTGTATTGTTAGAGGTTCGGGAAGAGTTATCAACCATTGATTGCTTGCTAACTTTGTTGATTGGACATCTTCGATTGTGGTAATCGTCTGGATACAGGTGTTGTAATTATTTGAATATGTTAGCAGCTGTGTTTCGCATATGGAACTGGTGCTTAATACTTGAGCTTCCATTTGATCACAAATGTAACCGTTTGATTTCATTTCAAAACATTGATCGTCCGAAGCAATAAATTTCTGATCGTTTATGGCTACATATTTTGTGGATGGGATGATTTGTTTGAAATTAGTTTGGTTTACATGTATCGGAAGGGGATACAATCTATAATAAGTGTAAGGTTCGGTTTCTACAAGTGGTACATAAATAATAAATACAATCGTGTTTTCTTTTATGTAAGCTTTTAATTTTAAAACATTATTTAGATGATGAATATTAATAAATGTGGGATCGACTGGTAATTTATAAGGAACTATTACCTTTTCAATTTCTATAATTTCACGCAGTAAATCATCGGAATTAATTATTGATGAATGAAATGTTTGTGATCTTGCAAAAGTCAATGCAGTTATTAGAGTTTCTGTAATTCTTATAATATTACCCGTTAAAAAGATCATTTGATTGAAAATTGCATAAATGTGAATTCTAAATTCGTTTTCTATTGACCGATACTCTGTGGCTTTAATCGCGTTTTCAAGTAAATCCATTCGTGCTTGTAATAAAATTTGATTACTCTGGATGGCGTTAATTGTTTTGTTAAATTGATTCATTGAATCGATCGTTAAAGTTATTTGCTTTTCTACTATACTTTTTATTTTATTCTGATTGTTGATTATTTCGTGTATTAATTTGTCGTATCTTTCCGCATCTTCTTGATCTAAATTGCCCGTTATTGCCTTTACAATTCCTCCTACGAAATTAAATGCACCTCTTTTTGTTCTGCTTTTAGGTAACAATTCATTAATCCTAGTTTTCATTAATTCTATATTATATTCTAATATCTTATGATAATCTTCTAATTCTAATGTTGTAAAAATCTTTATCATAACACAGATCGAAAGGATCATGTGCTTTGGTGTGGCCTAAAGTCAGTTCTAAAGGTGTTAATCCAGTTGCCGAATGTATTGAATTGTTGTATCCTATAAATAGCTAATTTCATTAATTTTTCAATATCTTCTGAGGGGTGATTTTCGCGTAGCAGTCGCATGTTTTCGATTAGAGTTGAATGTAAACGTTCTATGTTTGAATTCGAATTTGGATTATATGGCGTTGTTATGTGTATTTTTATTTTATGTTTATCTAATAGTTCTTTCACTAAATCATTCGTAAATTCTGTACCTCCGTCCATTATGACTTGCTCAGGTATACCGTATAAAGAGAAATATGTGATTAAGGTGTCTACTAGTTCTACTGCATTTTTACTTTGTATCTTAAAAGCTTGACCAAATTTTGTAAATGCATCTACTGTTGTTAAGAATATTTTCCCTGCTAGTGTAAATGTGTCTAAATATATTTTCTCGAATGGTTGGTCGATTTTTTCCGTTCGGTTACAAATTTCACAGCGTTTGATATATACAGATATTGTCTCTTTCATATTTAACCAATAGTACTTACGTTGTAAATGTTGTAATGTTTCATTGACTCCACGGTGATTCGTTTTTCCCTCGTGGTAATTTTTTATTGTTTCTAACTGTTGTTCTGGATCGGTAATTGTCTGTAATTTTCGCAGACAGCGACGAATTTTGGGTCCGTTGTCGTTGAAATGTTTAGTGTATACATTGCATAGGTCTCGGTATATTGATTCCTGTTCACAATAAATAAAATGCTTACCATTACTCATGTAATCCCTAATGAACTACATTACTTGTTGCTCGTTGTTATTTCTCGGGATTTGGACCTTATAAATCTTCTTTCCTTGTTCCTGTTTGAAGGAAATTTTGTTTTTGTCTAAGTATGTATAAGTAATGTGGTACTGTGGGTTTTTACAATCGATTGCTTCATCCATCGATGGTATCGTGGTTTTCGGTTCATCATTTTCGTTGGAATGTACTGTTTCTGTCGGTTCTTCTCTATTTAATTGTTCTAAACGCAATTTATTTATGACATTTTCGGTTTGCAATTTACCAACATAATCAGAGTTATAATTTACATCGTTATAATCTTGCTCTACTGGTTGATACGTTTCTACTCTAATAGGATTTTCTATATCTATTTCTACCTGGTGTTCATTAAAATTCGCTACTTCAGTTATTGCATAAAAATCTGAGGAATTCGTTAATGTTGAGGGTATTTCTACACCTGGTGCAACTACTTGATGTTCGATAATAATATTATTACAATTTTGTGTAACAGGTAATTTTACAATTTTTCGTTCGCGTGGGCCTAAATTTATTTTACTGTTTTCCCAATGAATTTTAATATTTCCAAATTTTGTACGTACGATTTCGTTTGGTACGTCTACAATTGCGCCTAATTGTTTCATTAAATTTACGCCTATTAGTCCATCATAATTGTTAGAAAAATCAAATACATCAAACTTAAGAATTTCGCTCGGTGGGCCTTTAAAAGTTTTTAAGCAAGGTATTTTAATAATGTATTCATGCTCAGAGATTGCGTGTGGTGTTTGAATTGTAAATGGCTCATATTTACTATAATTTACAAAATATTCGTCTACTTTATGCGAACTTATCATAGAACGTGAGGAACCCGTATCTATAAGAAATTTGGCTTTTATTTCTGGAAGAAATATAAATGGTAATTTTGATGATGTGTTCGTGTTTAATTTAATATTTTCAAGTTGATAGTCCGATTTTCTTAATATTGGTTCTGTTCCGAGGCTGGTGTACGAAAATTTTTCATCTTCTTCTTTTTGATTAAATGTGTCGTAGTAGTGTACTTAGGAGAGTTCTGGAACACCTCCTCCCCCTCTCACCCAGCTCCCTCTCACCCCCCTCGCCCTAGTGGCGCCCTCTGCCAACCCAACTGATGTGGCGCCCCCTCGCGGCCTCCAACCCAACTAAAAATTGCAGATTTCATCATTACCAACCCAACTAAAAATTGCAGATTTCATCATTACCAACCCAACTGATGTGGCGCCCCCTCGCGGTCGCCAACCCAACTAAAAATTGCAGATTTCATCATTACCAATCCAACTAAAAATTGCAGATTTCATCATTACCAACCCAACTAAAAATTGCAGATTTCATCATTACCAACCCAACTAAAAATTGCAGATTTCATCATTACCAACCCAACTAAAAATGGCAGATTTCATCATTACCAACCCAACTGATGGGGCACCCCCTTGTGGTCGCCAGCCCAAAATGGCAGATATCATCATTACCAACCCAAATACCATGGACGCCCTCTGACAGCCACTGACCAAGAAATGGTATCTCCCATCACTACCAACCTAACTAATGCAGCATCCTCTCACGGTCACTAGCCAAACTAAGGTGACGTCAGACAAAATGGCAGACCATCAAGATGCTCTTGGCTTCTAGAGAATTCCTGAATAAATTACCAGGCTTGCTATCGCGCCTATCAATGTACTCCAAACAGGTCTAAACATGTTTCCAGCGGAAACCACAACGGCTGTCTGCTTCTGTGATAGCCGCATGCCGCTTACTTATAAAATAAAATAAAACAAACAATATATTTTTTAAGAAAAACAATTTATTTAACCGGTTCAGGACCGGTTCTGCGTGTTAGAATATTGTGGCCCAAATATGACCCAGCTTCAAAAGTGGTACATTTATAGTGAGTATGAATATATATGTGAACCTGATTTAGATCTTCATGCTGAAATTTACGTATTCGACATAGAAACATCGACTGTACTGACTTTAAATAAGAATATGCCTGCTTCTGTGATAGCCGCATGCTTGAAATGCATATCTTACTTATAAAATAAAACAAACAATATTTTTTAAGAAAAACAATGTATTAATTAACAATATGACCAAGTTTCATACCATCAAGATGGTCGATAAAAATATAAACTTCACATCTAAGATCGGCATACCATTTCAAAATTATAAAATAAATATACAGTATGCTACTGGACGAGATAGCAACCAAGTATGAATATACAGGACGTTTTCAAAGGTAGGGATTTTTAGAAAAGCAAGATGGTGAATCCAAGATGGCCGCCAAAAATCTAATAAACTAATGCCACGTCAAGCATCCAATATATCAAAACCATGCACTCGAACTCCTATGAAACATCATCTTAAAACTATCGCTAGAATCAGCTCACAACCGGGTCATGAAGCGGTTCTGAAACCCCTATATTAAAAACCACACATTCAATCCACTATCAAATCCCTCTTTTCTCAAAAAGCCATCCATCCATCCAACCATCCATCTTCAAAACAATACTTTCAAGTCCATTAATCCATCTGTTATATTTTTAGTATTATATAAATTAGGCTTTCTAAATACCTTGTACTAAAACACAAACAAGCACTAAAAAAACGATGTTGACTCTTCGAAGATACTGATTATAATGAAATTAAAGATGCCGATCTACGTATATATAGATACTCATCCGTGACGTATACATCCATCTGCGTTAGATTCCCACGCACCGGATCATGAAGCGGTTCTGAAACCCATATATTAAAACCACACATTCAAACCACTATCAAATCCCTCTTTTCTCAAAAAGCTATTCAACCATTCATCAATCCATCCATCCATCCATCCATCCATCCATCTTCAAAACAATACTTTCAAGTCCATTAATCCATCCATCCATCTGTTATATTTTTAGTATTATATAAATTAGGCTTTCTAAATACCTTGTAGTAAAACACAAACAAGCACTAAAAAACGACCTTAACTCTTCGAAGACACTGATTATAATAAAATTAAAGATGCCGATCTACGTATATATAGATACTCATTCGTGACGTATACATCCATCTGCGTTAGATTCCCACGCACCGGATCATGAAGCGGTTCTGAAACCCATATATTAAAACCACACATTCAAACCACTATCAAATCCCTCTTTTCTCAAAAAGCTATTCAACCATTCATCATTCCATCCATCCATCCATCCATCCATCCATCTATCCATCAGGATAACATAGCAACCAAATGTTAATATACAGAACATTTCAAAGGTAGGGATTTTAGAAAAGCAAGATGGCGAATCCAAGATGGCCGCCAAAAATCTAATAAACTAAGGTGACGTCAGGCGAAATGGCTGACTATCAATATGATCGATCAAAATATAAACTCAACTTCTATAAAATACCCAACTCCGTATCACGCATCACAACAACAACCCAACATAGTTTCAAAACGCCACAACACCAGATCAACTTAGGAAGATACATCTAGCTCAAACCCAACATACTTTCAAACACCACCACCGAGGATTTATATCTGACATCAGCATACCATCTCAAAATCATAAAATAAATATACAGTATGATACTGGATAACATAGCAACCAAGTATGAATATACAGGACGTTTCAAAGTAGGGATTTTTAGAAAAGCAAGATGGTGAATCCAAGATGGCCGCCAAAAATCTAATAAACTTAGGTGGCATCAGGCATCAATCTATTAAAACCACTATCAAATCATTCTCTTTAAAAGCCATCATTCCAAAACAATACATTCAAATCATACATTCAGTGATAGATGCATAAATGAAATGTATTTATGCAGCCTAACAGTTCAAAAAGCTTGTTATCGAGCTTACCAGCATATTTCTAACAGATCTAAACACGTTTCTAATGGAAACCACAACGTTTGATCACTATCAACACCTCTATGATAGTCACATTATTTAATATATCTATATCATAAAATAAAAAGGAACAACATATTTTAAGAAAAACAATTTATTAAAAAATAATAACAACATTTTGTAGGCGAATTATAGCTAATATATAGCATATCAATCATAGGGAAAAACATTAAACAATTATGACATATAAATCCATAGGTAAAGTTATATAGGTAATAAACATCATTCTCTCCATAGAAGACCTAGATATTTAATACCACATACATAAATACATAGATACTCTAATCCTCATATGAATAAATTGATAGACTTATAATAATTATTTTCATCCATAAGTATACATACATACTTTTATATATATCACTACAAGAAATAAGTCGACACCGCTGTGATAGTCACCTTATTTAATATATCTATATTATAAAATAAAAAGGAACAACATATTTTTAAGAAAACAATTTATTAAAAATAAAACAACTACACACATCAAACAAACCTCAACCATACTTTCAATTTCACAAATATCAAAATTTAAACAAAACAATCTAATGCAATGGCAAGGAATGTTCTCGAGATGATCCATATAGTGTAATATAACAATGCAGTAAAACGATGGAGGTGAGATACATGGTCTATCAAAAATTTTTTTATTACCCACTTTTTTCAGCAATCAAAACTTTTTGACAAAACACTATACATATGAAAAATAGACATAGCATTAAATATTTCCATTTTAGAGATACCCCAGTTTAATCCCAATTTTAAATAACATAAATTCTTAAATTGATTTAGTTAACTTTCTTATAATATTTAAAAAAAGGTTGAAAAAGAAAACATACTAAGTCCAACAACAGATAAAATATGTACTATCTTTTTACACTTCATGTTTAGTACTATCATTAGAAGAAATATGCTTGAGGTACGGCTTTTAATATGAAATTTAGAGGTTTTTATGCAAAATACATAGTTTATCACTAATAAAACTAATTTTGAAACACATTGTCCACATAACAATTTTTATATATCATAAAAGAACCAAACAAAAAACTAATATAAAGACAGCATTAACGTTCTAACCAAAAGATTTGCAAAATAATAAATATATACTTGTTCTAAAAATGCTTCTATCTCTCTTTTTACAGTTTATGTTTTGTACATTAATAAATCCTTGTCCTCAATTGCATAAAAATGTTTGAAAAAGTATCGCTTAAAAACAATTGAAAAATTGATGTTTGCCAAGCTATTTATCAATATTTAAGAGTTAAAAATTATCATCATTTTTACATTTACAGATACCCCATGTTTAATATCAATTTGAATTAACATAAATTCATAAAATGAGTCCATCTTTTTACACATCATGCGTTTTTGTACAACAGCGAATGTATTACATTTTAAAGCACTTTATAATTTGAGAAAAATAGCAAAACCTATCACGAAACATTATTATAAATTCTATTTTATTTGGATGACATTGTATTTACAAATAGTTTTTATATCATTACAAGAAATATGCTTTTCATTAAATATTAACCACTGAACAACAGTAGTATACACAAAAAACTAATATAAAGACAGCATTAACGTTCTAACCAAAAGATTTGCAAAATAATAAATATATACTTGTTCTAAAAATGCTTCTATCTCTCTTTTTACAGTTTATGTTTTGTACATTAATAAATCCTTGTCCTCAATTGCATAAAAATGTTTGAAAAAGTATCGCTTAAAAACAATTGAAAAATTGATGTTTGCCAAGCTATTTATCAATATTTAAGAGTTAAAAATTATCATCATTTTTACATTTACAGATACCCCATGTTTAATATCAATTTGAATTAACATAAATTCATAAAATGAGTCCATCTTTTTACACATCATGCGTTTTTGTACAACAGCGAATGTATTACATTTTAAAGCACTTTATAATTTGAGAAAAATAGCAAAACCTATCACGAAACATTATTATAAATTCTATTTTATTTGGATGACATTGTATTTACAAATAGTTTTTATATCATTACAAGAAATATGCTTTTCATTAAATATTAACCACTGAACAACAGTAGTATACACAAAAAACTAGTATAAAGACAGCATTAACGTTCTAACCAAAAGATTTGCAAAATAATAAATATATACTTGTTCTAAAAATGCTTCTATCTCTCTTTTTACAGTTTTATGTTTTGTACATCAGCGATTGTATTTACATTTTATAATTTGAGAAAAATGGTGAAATGTATCTCGAAACATTATTATAAATACATTTTAAAACATGGAATTCTATTTTATTTGGATGACATTGTATTTACAAATAGTTTTTATATTATATCATTACAAGAAATATGTTTTACATTAAATTTTACGCACGGGACAACAGTAGTATACACACACCAAACTGCATGCAAAAACTAGTATAAAGTCAGCATTAACGATATAACCATACGAATTGAAGTCATATTAAATTATGGACACAAAAACTTGTATAAAGGCCGCATTAACGCTATAACCAAAAAGAATTGAGGTCATATTAAACTATGGAGGAAAATAATAAATACTCGCTCTCAATTATTTAATATTGAAATTACATAAAATTCCATGCAATACACTTAAAACATTTGAAAAATCATGTTTGGTAAGCCCAATATATATCAATATTTGAGACAAAAATTATTATTAGTTTTCCATCTACAGATACCCCATGTTTAATATCAATTTGAATTAACATAATTTCATAAAATGAGTCTATCTTTTACACTTCATGCGTTGCACTATCATTAGAAGAAATATGCTTGACGAGCGGCTTTTTAATATGAAATTTAGGGGTTTTTACACAAAAACATAGTTTACGCCTAATAAAACTAATTTTGAAACACAATGTACACATAGTATTAAAAAAAGATGATAAAAACATTAAACAAGGTACGCTTCACACGAAACATTATTATAAATTACATTTTAAAAACATGGAATTCTATTTTATTTGGATGACATTGTATTTACAAATAGTTTTTATATTGAAAAATCACGTTTGGTAAGCTCACTATTCTGATACACCTCCGCACCAGCTTTATCGAACTAACTGAAAGAAAAAACACAATTCTATCTTAGATCAATGCATATATTATCCTATATGGTATATATTTGAATATCTTTTTTTCTCCGATCACATAGATTCTCCCCAGCGAGATGAGGCTTATAAAAACATAAACAAGCTACATTCTAAATCCCTATTTTTAAAATCTTAAAGTCAGAGTATTTTTTTACTATCCCCTGTTTGATTATGAACCCACTAATTTCCCAACGCAAATAAAAGTGAATCTCAAGTAACAGTACCACTTTCATGTAGCTTAAAAAAGCATATTTTTAGATATAATACAAATACGTTTAATTATTTATATTTACCCAGGTGACGTTTATAAATCATCAACGCTATTCACCACCAACGTCATTTCCCGATCATTCACCACCAACGTCATTCTCCGATCTACCACACCAATTTCCCCTATAACAACCCTTTGCATCGGTTTAACCAGATGAATCTTAAACCCAGACATATCAAAGGGCTGCAGCGGTTTTGGTCGGTTGACTTGTATCAAGGGCGGGGGCCGCTGCGGACTCATTAAAATCATCTTTTTCGCCGGACTTGTAGGTATCTCGCAACAAACACAATCAATTTCGCGTTTATTAGACATTGCACTTACATACACTGAACAACCATAGAAGAGGATATTCTCCTATATTTAAAAAAATGACCCCCTCCCCCAAGCACACTTGAACGAAAAAGTTCTCACGGAAAACACAGGATTACCTAAAACAATCTCCCTCACTTATCAAAAGAGAATTTTACCTGGAGCCGAATTTCAAAGTTGCTCATTTGTGTGATGAAATCAAACGACCACCGACCTAATTATACTAGAACCCTTAACGATAGACAATTAGCATTAAATTAAAAATATAGCCAAGTATCTCATAACTTTCAATACCATAAAAAAGAAAATTAACGACATTCATTCCAGGTAAAGAAAAATTGCACCCTGTGCAGTAAGAATTATTCACAGAGGCGGCTGCAAATTAAATGCTAATAATGTAAAAATACCTAAAACAAGATTATTTTAGTTAAATATAAAACTTTGTCTGTCCGATATACAAATTATCACATTTGCTACAACTGTTTTTGTATAATTATTACATAATTAAACAAAATCGCTAATAATCTTTGTCGACAAGTATTTCAGGTAGCAAACCAACCCTAAAAGTTGACAAAGAAATCCTCAGTCGATACCGAAGTCTTCTTGTGTGGTAAACAAGATTTATCTACCTAATTAGGATGTCATTTGAAAAATGCCATCGCTATTTAGAAAGGATGCCGAAAGAGGTTTTAATACTACCCCCATCAGTATATACGGGGAATCATTCAAAAATCGATGTATTAAAATATTATCTCTAATTAAATGCTAATTATGTAAAAATGCTTAAAATATTATTGTTATACTTGAAGAAATAGAATTTTTGAATGACGTATCCCTAATAACCAATAAATAGGTAGCATATGCAGGGAAAAATAACAACACATGTGGAAAAAGATTGAACTAACAAGCGGAGAACTAAAGTCGAGATATTATTTCGATTAAAAATTAAAGCAAAACAATTAGATACAAATTTTAAAAACAAAGTGAACTATGTACTATACAAAAGCAATTAAAACCCGGTATTTAATATTAAATCGTCGTTTACCATCACAGAAAAATAGTGCATTATATAAAGAAAAAAGTATTAGATTTTAGCTCGAGGCAAATTTGTATTAATATTGCACCATTAAGCATTCAATTAATATATTTTAGGTAAATTTCAGCATTATTTTTATACTTAATTTATTCTTCAAGTCTTAAGTTTTATGAGCAATGCTATAAATTTATGGAATTTTGCTTATAAATTAATAGAATTTTGCCCCTGCTTAAGTAGGTGCAATTTGTACCGCGTTTTGTTATATGTGGTTTCATCATGAACGAGGGCAATAAGAATCAAGACTAAACACCTAGAATTAAATGCTAATTATGTAAAAAATGCTTAAAATATTATTGTTATACTTGAAGAAATAGAATTTTTGAATGACGTATGCCTAATAACCAATAAATAGGTAGCATATGCAGGGAAAAATAACAACACATGTGGAAAAAGATTGAACAGACAACTTAAGAACTAACAAGCGGAGAACTAAAGTCGAGATATTATCTTGATTAAAAATTAAAGCAAAACAATTAGATACAAATTTTAAAAACAAAGTGAACTATATACTATACAAAAAGCAATTAAAACCCGGTATTTAATATTAAATCATCGTTTACCATCACAGAAAAAATAGTGTATTATACAGGGAAAAAATTAGATTTTAGCTCGACGTAATTTATTCAGAACCGGTTCTAACACAACCGGTTCAGTTCAGAACCGGTTCCGAACCGGTTCTGGCACAACCGGTTCAGTTCAGAACCGGTTCTGTACCGGTTCTGAACTGGTTCAGAACCGGTCTTCTTACACTGATTATTATTTTTTAATATTCTAGTTCAACTGTTTTATATTACAGTTCACATTTAATCGAATTTATAGTCACTTTATTTATGAAAAATTGTCTATTCTAAGAGTTTATATATATTACGTTATAGTTCTCGATTTACTTTGAGTACAGTTCACATTTAGATGAATTTAGAGTCATTATATCGGAAAAACACAGAAATTTACCTAAAATATATTAATGGAAGGCTTAATGACGCAATATTTAATACAAATACACATTACGTGATGAATAAGTTTAGATAATAATAAAATAATAATTTATATGATAGCTCCAAGGCGGAGAAACCGATATAATACCATTTATAGTTGGAATTACAGTAACACATTAAAGTGGATGATAAAGACACGCGTATACAGCTGTTAATGTACTCATTCTTCAGCGGCATTGAATATGTACAGGTACATGACTATTCTTCTCGAAATAGTGATAATTTCTATTGGGGTTTCAATAAATCAAAAAGTTTGCGTTAGACTAGAATATATATGTTACACTGACAATCATAACATTACGTGTGTACAAATTAATGCTTAGCATCCACCTCATTGTCTTGCTATAGAGCAAATTAAATTACTGAATTATATAAAAAACGTGACCATGTTTCACCATCAGATGTAAATAATTACCCTGTATATCCCGATAAATTCAAATTCACACATGTACAATTAAAAATATTTATCTTTCTCTACTCAAATTTGTGTTATTCATTGTGTATTCAAATACTGAATAATATTTATTGTATAGTTTATAACACTATAAAATTATATAATAAAATTATTTATTATGTTAAGTTCCATGCAAATAATTATTCTATATACAGCAAGAGCGCGCGAGGTATGATCACCCGATGGTATACGTAAACTCGCATCTAAACGTGGTCCGATAATACATATTAGAGTAACGGCACAACATACTAGCATTGCCTGCTCATATTCGAACTCATAGTGATCTGATTATTTTTTTGCAGATTGACAAAAAGAACAAATTAAATTTTCTCTTTAAGTGATGACGATTGCTTAGATAACTAAGTCGATAATAACGCGAAGATTGTAATACTTATAACGTAATTATGATTATCCTAATGAAATTAAATAATAATGTAGTTGTGTACAAAGTTATAGCAGTACAACTGGGTTTTAGAATGAAATAAAAACAACCCTCGTGAACCATCTGCAGAATAAACTAAGATGTCTAGAGAAAAATAAATAAATAGAAATTTCATGGTAAAAAAAACTATAAATAAGTATAACAGGAATACCATAAAATAACATAAAAACGACCCTTGAAATAGAAATTAAAATTAGAGATTCTCTCCTGTAAATATAACGAAATAACAACTCTGGAAAAATAAATCTATATATCTATATCTGGCGAACACAGCTAGCGGAGATCATTTGCCGAATATACGTCCGAAGAATATCGACTAGCATCGGGTGATCATACCCTGCGCGCTCAAGCTGTATATATATATATATATAGAATAATTATTATGAAGATTTTCATTCATTTTTTCAATACATATATATATATTTACATATCTCAATCATGTAAAATATTCTTGTGGTAGTAATATAAATTATTAACATTCTTTAATATAATATTACGTTAAAATATCTAATTCACTATAATAAATAACTTGTACCAATAACTGATACTATACTGATATTGAGTTAAATATACTACAATGATTCTATTACTAATTAAATATTGGCCTACCTTTCTCTAACAAGTAAACTATCACATAAGAAGGTTATTACACTACTAAATCTGAGATACTAGATATATATATATATATCACTTGACTTTTCTCGCTCACATACAACGTCTTTGTTTAAATACAGCCAATAATATGTCGTATTACTACCTGCGTTATAGGTCAGTGACGTATTTTAAACACGAATGAACACGCTTATTTCGCGTCTGATGGATGAAAATGTATATAGTATTTTACTTAAGTATCGCGTCTTATACATCGTTAATGTAACATAATTAATGACTAACTTGGTAATAAAAATGAAAATATGCATGTTATTATTTGCATTTAATTCTGTTTTTATTGGAATGTAAGCACATATGTGTATGTATAAGTAAAAAGATTTAAATTACCAATATATTTAGTATTTATATTATTATCATCTAGAAAGTATGTGGTAATCTTTATATTGGATATATAACTTTACTTACATTGATATGATGCAAGCTATCTTACTCGTCATAAAATGTAGCATTGTAAACATTATCATTATTGTTTGGTTAAAGCTAATAAGTATTAAATTTGCCTGAAACATTTTTCTGTTAAATTCAATATATTATTTGATGTCGAATAAATCGTTGAATTATGCATAAAAAATATCTCTTTATTAAAGAAAAAATGATTATTTGTTTATATTGAAGGAGCCGTTATTAATCGTAATAGATTCAAAATTAATCACTTTGGTTTTACCGTAAAATAAAAATGAAACTCTCTTAAAATTATAATCCTTATTTATATGATATTTCATCCTTAATCCCATTATCCGTAAATTGTTGAAGAGACAGGTTATTTCATGGATATACCCAAATGCGTTGGGCAGTCTATAATTAGACTGTGGCAACCGGTTCATAGCAACATTCGGTGCCTTACTAACGCCAGGGGGAGCTTCATTGCTCTTAATAGCTTATCCTTTATGGAATCTCCTTACTAAGGGGAGCTGTCTACCTTGCTAAGGAGAGCCGTCTACCTCGAGCCTCAAGAGTAGTGCCTTTGAATTTCGAGGGGCCTTAGCGGCTATAAATCATTTGACGGTAGACCTGTTCGTGTTCCGAGCTACTTACCTCGAGCCTCACGAGTAGTGCCTTTGAATTTCGAGGGGCTTAATAGCTATAAATTACTGGCGGTAGCATTTAAAGGAACTTCAACTGCATACCCTTCCTAACACTTATTAACACCTCAATCCTTAGTAATTGATGTTTATTTATTATTCAGTGCATTAAAATTTCCTTTTCTATCAAAATTGAATGTCTGTGATGATGATCTCAGTCATGTTTGATAAATAGATTTATATAACTGGTTTCTTAAATGGTTCCTATCATAATCAAAATAATTTTATAATATGTAGATTAGAAACAATGGGTTCAGAGAAAAACTCTTTAAAAATGATTTTAGTTTTTTATTAATTATGCCTTTAATAAGCTTTCATTCTACATTTTAATGACATTGTGTAAGTGCTGATCCATATCATGTAATGTGTATTTATGTTGTACCTCACATGGTATGTAAGTTTTGAGGGTAAATAACTACTACTACTACTACTACTACTACTACTACTACTATTAATAAACAACACCTTTTTACATAAATGTTTTTATTTCATATGATAATGCTTTACATGTGTTAATATTAGTAATATATATATAAAAATAGATAGATATATAGATAAATAGATATACAATAAATTCAATTAAATACTTATTCTATACACACAATTGAATAGTGTCCCCATGGTAACGTCTCGTAGCTATCTTTAATAAGGGATCTCTTATCATCATGCGGACTCAATGCGATTTTTGTTTGATTTATACTGAATACATTGTGTTTTTGGGATGTAATTAATTTTTGATTCACTGTCTTTCCTGTGTAATTCTTCAAACATTCTAGATAATCATCAAAATTTATGTGAGTTTTAACGATATTTTTTTTCACTCCTTTAACTTTTTTTATCATATCTCTTCCCTCCACCCTGATTGCGTACATTTTAGACCTTAATCCTGCAAACTCTGTTATAATTTTACCATGCATCTCATCCTTCATTATTCCTAAAACTTTTTTGTTAACCAGTGGAATATTGTAAACATTATCTTTTGGATAATCACTTGTATCAAATCTCTTTATGCAGTCACGACGTATAATATCATAGATGTTTGCACATTCGATTGAATATATAATTGAATCTGTATCTGTATATGCAGCTTTACAATTTCCACCAAACATCGGCTTCATATAATCATAGTGGAATTCGTATATTGCTGTTTTGGAAATATCCAATATTGCCATTCCAATATAAATGGGTTTATTGAAATACACCTCAGTTTTATTGAGTTCAATTGCCACTAAATTTTCATTAAATATTGTTGCTGATTTGAATTCAGGTTTTGAAATTAATGCTTCGGCACCGTAACGTCCTTCCCATTTATTTACAAGCTTCACATTGCAATGATTTCGTATACTTTGAAGCGACTTGCCAAACACCGCGTTGTTCATGAGTTTAAACAGATTTTTCTCAAATTCATTAATTGCTGATGTTCGCAGTTTAGTGTTCAGATCAATATATGATTTAAGCCAAGTGCGTTGTTGAAACTGTAGAATTCTATGAATCTTAGATAATTTCAGTCCATGAGATAATACTTGTTTCAAATTGATGTAGTGAATAACGTATCGTTCTTTGTCGTGCAAGGTAGCCAACAATTTTTTATCTGTTTTCCCTGGAGCTGATAGATGTTCTGGACAAAATGGTATATCCCTGTGTAAATCATGTAGTTCCTGCGGATATTCTAAATCAACCTCCAGAATATACCCGATGTTAGCGGTATCTGATATATCCATCACATTAAAATTCTCAATACAATCTACCCATTTAAAATTACCATATGGCAAACATTGTGACATTGCCCAACCGTATTGGTTGTTTATATCAGTATACATAATGAAATTGTTTGGTTTCGAAGAATCATAATCATCCATGTATTTGTGATTTGATTTAAGGTATCTGTGTGAACACTGACTGAGTCCACCTCTAATTCCTCGTTCAATGAACATAATCATGTCTATATCTGTTATCAATTCCAAAGTTATGTTTGTGTGTTTTAGCATACAATCCCATGTGTAACCAGGTAGTGTAAAATAGTGAGCTGGGTCTAGTTCATATGTCTTTAAGCAGCTGCTTCTGAATTGTTCAAAAACGCAAGCTAACAGTAAAACATCAGTCTTAAGATATAGGTCCGAATATTCACCCAGGTTTTCAATTTTAAATTTTTTCCATATTTCCATAGCATGCTCGTAATCCTCATCGGAAATATTTTGTTCGTTCAATTGGTTGAAAAACATTGATTTTTCGGGGAGTTTTGTTTCATTGAATTTTTCTATTGAGTTAAAATAATCATAGGGATATACACCTTTCCGTGTTAACAGTTTTAATTTTTCATCTGTTATATTAGGAAATTCAGCTTGGAGTTCTGTATATTCTGTTAAATATGATGCTAATGTATCTAACCCTGAAGACATGAATCGGAAAGAATCGATGAATCTAAATTTAACAAGATTTCCTTTTAAATGTTTGGTGAATGATATGTATCGTTCTTTATTTATTGGTAGCAAATCAATACGTCCCTCTAAATCTTCCGCTAAATTCTTAATGATGAAATGCGCATCATATCCGGATAAATTATGTAGAACCACCCCTATTGTACATCCATCCTTATAATTAATATTGCATTCTTCATGCGCTGGTCCTCTATATTTCCCCGTTAGGTGACAGTGATCTCTAACCTTTTTTCCATCTATGGGTTTTCTGCAAATATGACATGTAATTGCGTTATTATATGCATGTTGTTCATCATGAGATAATTTATCCATAGGTAGTGGACATAGGAAAACTGTTTCTATATTTTCAGCGAAATCCTTCAATTCTTTAGTAAACCATTCTATGCAATCAACTCCTCTGTAACTTCGATAAAAAGATAATGTTGCATCGTATGAGCACTTAACATAATATCCAATGCTGCATGGTTGGTGTTCCTGATATTTATTTTTATCTTTACATGACACCAGCAAACACTCAAGGTCGGCGTATATTATAAAGCCAACTTTCATATTATTTTTGAAATTCTTGAATTTTATAAACTTCCCATCTTCATCTGGAAGTCTAACTTTACAATTATTCATATTAACACAATCTATGTAATGTTTATCTCGAGCAGTTTCTGTGTAAAAATAATGTAGGCAGCGATCACAAAAATATATCCTCGATTTATGTTTAGACCGTTCTGTCGATACTAACCGTGACAAGTTCTTAATCCATACATAGTGATATCTAGGCGATAGTTTGGATTCTGTATCATCTTGATCATTTTCATCATTATATACATCTTGAATAAGCAATAAATTGATATGTTTCAGTTGCTTCGCTTTCGTTAGATATGTTGGGACTGTCGTGAATGTTTTCTTACATTTTTTTTTTTTAAATATAAACATTTATTGATAGAGCATTTTGTTTTTCGAAGCGTGGAATTTGTTTTACTGTCATTGGAAATTGAATTCCTTCTAAATTTAATACTAATGATGGGTTTGGATATGAAGACACCCTCTCAGTATGCTTCTCACATGGAAATAGTGCTGATACAACAGCCCAACTGAAGCATTTATTATCATTGTTGCGTACATTAACACACGCACGCTTCAATTTTATTGGTTGTGGTAACTCGATATATGAAGACCCTAGTTGGGGTGTAAATTTATTAATATTTATTTGTATATTAATAACTGCTGATAATGCCCATCCACTTCCTCTTGATTGGAAAACCTCGATGTCAGATAAAATTGGTTGTTGTATTTCCACATCAAACCACTTCTGTAGGTTGGTGACTTGGTAAATTGGTTTATTCATGGTATTAAAATATTTTGTTTCTGTAACTTCTTGATCAATCTTTTGTATAGTAAAGTCACCAGAAAATATCGCGTTAACCTTGATTGTTTCTTCTTTTTTCAGGACGTTTAAGATTCTTCTGCGGAATATTGCCGAAGCGTCTTCCAAAAACAATTTCGGGTCAGTGTGTTTTAGGTTGATAATAACTCCAGTTCGTATACGATTTTGAAAAGCTGATTGAATATCTTCCCACTTAACACCAATATAGGCCGTCTGTTTTCTTGTTGTGTATCCTGATCCCTTTATCGGAAGACCTCGACACTTTCGTTTGAAACTTTTCACGTGAGCAATAGCCGTTGTAAATTTTTGTTTTTCTCCAATAGTTATCGCATTACGTAATAAATTATTTAGCACTCGATTAGCTTGATTACATTTTTTAATAATAGAATTCGCGGCTTCAGCATCAGCTGTAGCACTGAAAAGTATCGATTTAATTTGTTTCACAAATTCCATCTTCACTCAACGATGAACACTGTAAGAATGATGTGCCAACGCATGTATCATGACTTATATAAAGATTCCGTATTGCGGTATCACTCGAGTGGATAATGCTAATCACGTGATTGTTGTGTAGTGTGAATCTACGCATGTGTACATTAGCAGCTGTTGAGAATTGTTAGATATAGAGGTTTTCACTGTAAAATACTTATAATTCCTTTCTATAAGAGATTTAATAAATTTATAGTTTCTGTCATACTCGTATGTATGTAAATATGAGAAATCCTGTTTATCTTAATATTGTATCTGTACATTATTCAAATAATGTAATGGATTGTAATAACAGTATTGTAAACCTATGATTCAAATAAATAAAGGGTGTTGTTTGTTTATCATTATTTATTATAAATTTTACTACGTTTTACCTATATACATTTATATTGTAGTTTCATCACATGTATTTATTAACATTATAATACAGCTTAATTATTGTATATAATTAGTTAAATTAAATATAATTATAGTATTCGCCTTTGGTCAAAAGATAATCATTTTTCTATGCTAGCTGAAAAAGTTTATTTAATTTTCAGTTTCTATCATACTGGTATGTACGATTATCTTGCCTGCTGTTTTCCGTACATATCACAAAATGGGATGCTAAACCGTACCTATCTAACAGATATGAATACATACGCGGGCCGACAAGTAGACCTTCAGCGAAATAATACTAAATTCAATCATAAAAATAATAAATCTGAAGGAATTCTTATAATATTAACTTAAGATACTTTTTTATGAATATTACGAATGTGAATGGTATCAAAAAATGAACATGACAGCCCTGCAATATGCACACATGCATTGTATTGGAATCTTATGATCGTAATGAATGTATCAGCCTGTCGTCAAGCGTGGAACAGTACGTGCCCGCTGCCCGCATATGGCGAGAACGTATATATATATTGAAATGGGGAACAAATATGAGTGACTGGCATTGTATATTATTGACAAAATTTGAAGGATTATTTTATTTTATAAATTTATTTATTGACTGTTAAAATAAAAATATCTAAACTAAAAAGAACAGTTGTGTATACTTAAAATAGTTGTTCTTTATTGTAAAGTTGAGTACATTCATATGGTAGACAGTTCTTGAAGGAATAGTAGTGGATCAAGTTCTTTGTTGCCTCAATTTTCTTTAAATTCTGAAAATGGAGATTTAAAATTTATTATTTTTGTTAAAATGTGGTTTATAACTTTGTAAAACTTGTCTAATTTAAAATATTGCTAAGTAAAGTAAATTAATGCTGAATATTAAAATATGAAGGATATAAATTGGTAAATAATTACGCGGGTAAAGTTTGAATAAGCGGATCTGTCAAAATTGACATTTACATAAAATTTTGTTAGTAAAGCAATTTGAAGTGCTAAGTATTAGTAATTCATTATTATAAAATAATAGAGATTTAATACAGAAGGTTTACTGAAATTTGGAAGCTCTGAAACTAATCATTTAAATGTTTAAAAAACTATTTTGAACAAGTAGTATGAGAAAAGGAATTTTATTGGAGGTAATGATAAAATGAAAAGGTTGTCTGGGTGATATAACAAAACGAAGGAATTGAAAAATAATTTTTCAAAAGAGGTGCGTGTAATTTTCGGAAAATTAAAGTTTTATTCCGAAAATTGTACATTAAAATCACGAAAACCGCGAAAGTTGGTGCGAAAAGTGTTTATTTCAGCATTGGAAATAATAATTTGACGTTTGAAGAAAAAATATTTGTAGAGAAGCATAAAATAATAAATCAATTGTATTACTATTGAAATTGAGTATATTCTATGGTATAAGAAGTAAATTTTAGAAGAAAAGGAAATAGCAAAATAAAATAAAAACTTACCAATCAAGTATAAAGTCCTAGCGGAGTATTTAACTTAACAGTTGTACGAGAGGTCTAAGCGGATTTCCAGTTCTCAAAAGGTCCAAATTATTTTATAAAAACGAGAGATTCCTAACAGCTAGAATCACACGTGCAGTACAAAGTACCAATTCCAGAAGATATCCTGTATTTACGAGGTCACCACTAGATACATCCAGTTTGTCGAACCCGTAGAAAAGGTCCATATTATTTTATAATCACGAGGGATTCCTACCAGACAGAATCACACGTGCAGTACTAAGTTCCAGTTCCAGAAGATATCCTGTATGTACGAGGTCACCACAAGATACATCCTGTTTTGTCGAACCCGTAGAATAGAGAACCAGAGGATCATCCCAGGTACTTAACGAGTCCAGGAAGGCTGTTCATCTGTACGAAGAAGATACACAAAATTTCCTACATCATATAACCAGAACCTGCAAGGAAAATGGATTGTATTATTTGAAAAACACCGAGAAAGAAAAGCAATATTATTGGGAGGTTGTATATTTTCTTTATTTAAAAGAAACAGTTTAAATTTAAATGATTGTCATCGAGCAAAATACATTAAAGTGATCAAGATATACTGAATACTATAAAGAGGATTTTATAAAGATTCTATGTAAAGGTTTTAAATCTCTTTTTAAATCAGAAATATCAGTATATGTACATTTAGTAAATTTGCGTAATTTTGGAACTAAAATATACCTACTTACGTATTTGAACATTTGATCGTAAAGACTTATTATAAATTATTGAATTTGTGTATACATATGAATGCTAAATTGAAAGATTTATATTAAACTATTTCTCATACATACCTTATCGAGTAGATAAGCTTTTAAAAATCCTTCATTTTGTCAATATTCGCACAAGTAATATTAGACAGGTTTAATTGTTTTTGTTAACGTTTTGGAAATGTGTTGGATAATTATTTGAATCATATTTTACACAGCTTTTGCCATTAAACGATTATTATAGTGATATTCTTCTTTTATTTGGTAAAGTAGAACTATGGTACAAGACACTTTCATATTATAAATAGAGATTTGTTGTGTCGATAACCTAAAAGAGAAACAAAACAATATAACATTTATAAGTTTAATTTTGATGGAAAAAGTGAACATACCTTACAATCGTATTCCAATTAAAGGAATAATACCTTAGAAAAACTCATCACGTATTCACAAGGAATAATTTTAACAGGTTCATTTGATGAGGTTAAGAGGTTATTGTTACCTATCATTTTATAGCGGCAAATGCCATGCTTACATCGTTATAAAAATTAATGTACTGCAAGTACTGTGTAGTCAAAATCAATACTGGTTTCATTTGACGAAATTTTATTTACAGTAAAGAAGTGTATAATAAGTAATTATTTGAATTTGTTGGAGATAAATTATCATATCTAAATTTCTTAAGAAGGAAAGAATTATAGTAAATTAATTGGATAAATATAAAAACTGAGAGAGTGTTTGGGCATATTAAAATAAAATACTGAGCTTTGAAAAATTGAAATCTCATATAATAGTGTATAGATATAGTAAATTCTGTATACTGAGTGTTACATAAATATTGGCATATAATTAACAGTTGTTCTATTTAGTAAATTTGAATGACTAGGTGAGAGAGGAGATATTATAGAAAAAAATAAATATAACAAGATTTGAAGTATTTTGGCTTATATTCGATTATAAGTATTTACATTTATAATATCTTCCCTTCCTAGTGCATTTTATGGCGTGCCCAACGTGGAGCGATTAAAATAAGACTCGCAACAACATATTTCAAATATTTTATTAATTATAATAATAGCGGTAACATTAGTATACATTTTACAAAGGTAATAAAATCAGTTTAAAGTATATCAAGGTATAAGAAATTGTGTACGATAATTATTTAAAATGAATACCAGATCTAAGAGTAATTCTGGATTGTATAGAACGGAATCTTCTAGTGATAGTGAAGAGGAGGTAGGACAGAATGTGAATTTACTAGAGGGAGGAGAAGATATGTCACAGGTGCAGGTAGAAGGTCAATTGATTGGAGAGTTACAGGATAGAGGTGATAAGGTGGAAATACAAGGAGAGACTTCTAAAATAGAAATGTCGACACCAGTAGTAGATTGTGGATCAATTTTACAAATGTTAAAACAGATGAATGAAGATAATAAAAAGATTAACGAAGAAAATAAAAAGAGTATGGAAGTATTGAGTGGTAAATTAGACAAGACGAGCGAGGAAGCTAAGAAAAATAGGGATGAGGATAAAATGGAAGCTAAGAAAAATAGGGATGAGGATAAAATGGAAGCTAAGAAAAATAGGGATGAGGATAAAATGGAAGCTAAGAAAAATAGAGAGGAGGATAAAAAAGAATTAAGAGAAAAATTGGATAAGTTGGAAAAGGCGAGCATTGATACTAGAGAAGAAACTAGAAGAAATCTGGAAGAATTAAAGAAAACTTTACTGAGAGATACAGAAGAAAAGGTTAAAAAACTTACTATTGAAATGGATAGCAGGGAAGTGAAAATGCGGAAAGAAGTAGACGAAAAATTACAAATTAAGGATACGGAAGTTAAATCTATTATTAGAAATAAAGTACAATAGGTTGAAGGGAAAGTAAAGGTAATACAAGAGAATGTTAAACAAATAGAAAAGAATAGTAGTGAAAAACATAAGGAGTTAGCCAAACGTATAAGGGAGGAAGTTGATCAGGTAAATAAAGAAGTTTCTGAAAAAACAGAAAAATTAGAAGAGAATTTTTGTAAGAGGATAGAAAATACAGAAGACAGATGTCTGAAAGAAATTAAATTATCAACTGATACTACGATTGCACAGAAATTAAGTATGGAAGATATCCTGAAAGAATGTGAAGAACAGAAGACGAAAATACAAGATCTTTTATTGAAGACTCAGAATATTAAAAGTTCTCATGTAACATGTCCTCCGGCTTACAATATTTTAAATACTGGTATAAGAATTGAGAATATCACACATTTTAGTGGGGATAAAATGTCCACTCATCCAATGGCATATTTGACAAATATTTTAAGATATATAGAGGATATACCAGATTTTAAGGGTCAGATGAATATAATTAGAGCAACATTGAACAATGGAGCTGCAGATTGGTTGCAAAGAGTCGAGAATGATTGTCAGGATTTAACTCAATTTGTGAATATGTTTAGAAGCAATTTTTGGAGTGAGACGCAACAAAGTAGAGCACATCAGAGGCTATTAACTGGACGATATCAACCGGGTAAATCATCAAGGGAGGCATACGCTCAAAGGATGTTTAACTATTGCAGATATATTTCTCATTTAGATGAACGTACGATTTCGCAACATCTTTTACAGCATTTTATTCCTGTAGATACTCATGCCATTATCTGTCAAAATGTAACGGATATGAATGGGTTGATCAATATTCTTAGACGCTTAGATGACTATTCAGACGGTGTGAAATATAGGGAATATCGCCAATTTAATGGAAGAAACGAATCTCAGAATAACCAGCAACGCTTGTTAAATATCAATGGTGCGAAGAATCAGTATACTCATAACAATACATCTTTCCAACAAAATGCATATCCGAGGAATAATCAACCTGGTAACAGTCAAAATAACAATTTTGGACCAAGACAACCGTACCAGTTTAATAGTCAACAGAACAATAATTATAATAGGAATTATAATACGCAAGGGAATGGCAATAACAATTGGAATAATAATCGTGGTATCATAAATGGAGGAAATGGAAGACCAAACGCAAATAGGAATAATCCATTTATAAATCAATCTGCAAGACAAGTACCTCATCATAATAATTACCAAGAACAGAACAATAGGTATTATGGTAATAATAACTCGAGACAGGTAAATAATATACAGACTCAAGATTGGAGAAAAACAGATAGGAGGATTACTGGAAGTCAGGATTCAGATGAAATAGAAGTTGGTTTAATAGAGAAAAAAAAAAAACGCCAATTTTGGAAATGAAATTGGATCCGTATCAAAATGTTATACCGGGAACACCTCATTAGTAAATGATTTTGTTCATAATAAAGTTAGTTGTAATATAATTAGAAGTAGTACAATAATGGGAATGGGGAATGTTCAAAATAATTTAGATATGGGAAAAATAATTAATAATTATGAAAGTTTACCTTTTTGCACAATTAGTATTAGAAATGTTAATTTTAAAACTTTATTGGATTCTGGTGCAGAAATCTCTCTTATAAAGGAAGAAATGATAATGAATATTCCTGAATATTCTAAACATATAATTAAAGTCAAAAATACAAATGTTATGTCTGCAAATAGGGGAAAGATGGGATGTATTAATAAGAGGTTATGCATAGATGTTATTTTGAATGGGTATAAATTTATTATGCAATTTTACTTATTAGGGAATTTGTTTTATGATTGTATACTAGGGATAGATAATATGAGAACACTTGGTATGAATTTAGATTTTGAGGAGAACAAAATTAAGATAGGAGGGAAGGATATTTTATTAGAAAAAGTAGTGGATGTAAAAGAAATAAACGCATACATTGAGTATAAGGAAGATATACAGAATGAGATGAATAATATTATTATAGCTGATCGTGCAGAGAATGATGATACACAAGAACATTTGGAAGGGGCAATGTTCGAATTACCAAGATCATCAGATACAAATGATGTATATGGAGATGCTGTTATAATCGAAGATAAGCAAGAAGTTAAAGTTATAAAAAATAAAGCTGACATTCAAACTTTTATATTGCAACAAAAGTTACCTGAACCATGGATTGAAGATAGTTTAGTAGAAATTCTAGATAAGAACATAAAATTAATAAATGATGAAGTCGTTTTTGCCAAAGATTATGAACATCGGTTATTGATTAATGATGATTCACCTTTATCATGTAAAAATTATCCTATTCCATATTTTTTTCAAGATCGTGTAAACGAGGAACTAAGGAAACTGGAAGAAGCTGATATCATTGAGAGATCGAACACATACTTTATTAGTCCTGTGGTGTTAGTTAAGAAGAAGGACAACTCTATTCGTATTTGCATTGACGCTCGCTTAATTAACCTAAGGATCATGCCTGAGCATGAAATACCACAAAATATTGATGTCTTACTTACCAAATGTGGAAATAAAAAATGGTATAGCAAATTAGACCTTAAAAACGCTTTCTGGTTAATAAGGTTGGACGAGGATTCAAGGAAGTACTGTGGGTTTAATGTAAATGGGATTACTTTTAATTTTAAAGTTTGCCCATTCGGCATAAAGAGTAGCCCTGCTGGATTGATCAGATTTCTGCATAAAATACTAGATAGGTACGAGAAATTTGCTCTCCATTATTTAGATGATATAATAATCTTTTCAGACGACATAGAATCTCATATTAATCATATAGAGATCATTATAAATACATTACAAGTCAATGGCATGAAATTAAACTTGTCTAAATGTCAATTTTGCCAAAAGGAAGTTAACTATTTAGGATACGTAGTAAATCAAGAGAACATTTTATTAGATCCACAGAGATTAGAAGAGATACAAAATTATCCAAGACCAAATAAACTCAAGATGCTGAGAGGATTTTTAGGATTGTTAAATTATTATAGGAAATTTGTATCTAATTATAGCCAAAAGACAAGTACTTTGTTGAATTTACTGAAGAAAGGAACGAAGTGGAAATGGACTGATGAGTGTGAGGAATGTTTTGTACAACTAAAATCTAATTTTGTAGAAAATCTTAAATTATATCATCCGGATTTTAATTTAGATTTTATTGTAAGAACAGATGCATCAAGTGTAGCAGTTGCTGCAGAATTAATACAAATTAAAGATGGTATCGAGGTTCCAATATATTTCGCGTCAAGAACTTTAAAGCCTTGCGAAAGGAAATATGGGGTATCAGAACTCGAGATGCTTGCCGTTATTTATGCTTTAACTAAGTTACGCTATTACCTCATAGGAAAGAAGTTCAGATTGGAGACGAATCACAAGGCTTTATTGAATATTATGACCACTAAATTAAATAATAACCGAATTTATCGTTGGACGTTGTTAATACAACAATATGACATGGAAATTGTATATAGACCGGGGAAAGAAATGATTGCTGCTGACATCCTGAGTAGGAAACATGGTGAGAATAAAACAGCAAATGTACTAATAAACTTGGTAAAATTGGGAGTAGAAGGTATTTTCTCATTACAAAGAATTAGGGAAGCTCAAGATTCACCTGAATTGGAATTAATTAAATATAATTTACAAACAATTGGCCCACATAAAGGTATGAGCATAAGAGAAGGGATAATTGTGAAGAAGATAGGCGATTTTGAAGTATATGTTACAGATGAAGAACATACAATTGAAATTATACGACATCTTCATATGATGTACACACATATAGGAGCTAGAAAATGCTGGCTTATGTACAGAGAAGCTTATTATTGCAAAAATGACGAGAAGATAATTAAAAGAGAAATAAAACGGTTTGAAACATGTGTGTTGGCAAAAGAAAAGAATTATACTAATCAAAACATTAGTTTGAGTATTATTGCGGATGATAGACTACAATTAGTGGCGATTGATTTTATTTCTAATCTGATCCCGAGCACAAGAAGATATCGGAATATTTTGGTACTATGTGATATTTTTTCTAAACATGTGCGATTAATACCTACACAGAAATGCAATACAGATACGGTTTTACAAGCTATACAAGAGTATATAACTGAATATGGTACTCCTAAAACAATTTTATCGGACCATGCAACATATTTCATGAATCAAAGATATCATGAATTTTTAGATGAAAGAAATATTAAGTCACATCATATTTCTATACGACATCCTCAGGCTAATCCTTCTGAAAGGTATATAAAGGAAGTATTAAAATATTTACGTATATTACTTAAAGATAATCATCATAAATGGGCAAGATACTTAAAACAAATTGAATTCGTCATGAATAATACTCCAAGTACGGTACATGAAGCATGTCCAATAACTATTTTTACAGGACAACCTGCACAAAGGCCATGGCAAGATGATGAAACTGCTGAAATAGGAAACAGGTATGAACAAATAAAGCAAAAACTTTTGAAACGCAAAATAAAGTGGGAACAGAAGAAAAAAGAAAGACAACGTAAATACAAGATTTATAATGTGAACGATAAAGTAATAGTTCGAGCGTTACGAGTAACGGATAGAAAGAATAATATTATGGCAAAGCTCATAAGACCATTCTCTGGACCATTTACTGTATATCGAAGAATAGGTTTGAATAATTACGAACTAATTGATGAGGATACTGGTTATTTTAAAGGAACATATCACATATCTATGTTACATGATTATATAGAAGAACTATAAATCATCCGAAAAATATAGGTAAGACACAATATTGGGAGATTGTATTGTGTAAGTGAGTAACGACACTTCCTAATTCTGAGTTACGACAAATCATCCACAATGATTTAATACGACAAATCATCCACAATGATTTAATACGACAAATCATCCACAATGATTTAATACGAGAAATCATCCACAACGATAAAATACGACAAATCATCCACAACGATGTAATACGACAAATCATCCACAATGATATAACATGACAAATAATCCACGTTATTTTCATAAGTAAGAAAAATATTAGGAGATTAAACTGTAAAAGGAGAAATGACATTATTTCTCTGAATCATACTAATTCATACCTAGGAAATTTTAGTCAGGACAGAAGATAAGAAAGGAGATCGTCTTCTGAAGGTACTTACGACACCTGCTTATCCAAGTAACATGTAGATCTCAAAATTTTAAAAGTTATTGACAAATAGAGACCTGTTGTTTATTAGAAAATAAATAATCATATAGTACTGAAGTGTTAGAAGGACATAAATACCTTATAATAAGACAGGGGCATGACCAGATACGGTTAATAAAGTGATAAGAAAGGGGCATATTAAATTTCTCTTTTTATTAGTGAATAAAAGAGATAATGATGAAACAAATATACATGGATACAGACAAGTTCTTGTTTTTCGAGAAAATAATATGAATTTATAGAGAGATTACCAGTTAGGGAATTTAGATATGGAACTCCGGAATTATATTAGTTTAATTTAGTTATAGAACTGTTATAAGTATTAGTTATTATTTATTTAAAAGAAAAAAAAAGTTGAATATAAGTTATTTTCTCATTCCCATATTGTAAATAAATTTGTAAATAAACATAAGAGAAGGTAATATAAGTATGTACACCAGTAAATAGATTTGTCAAGTATAAATATGAAAAGAAATGGATAATGGGATAGTATAGAAGAAAAT
This sequence comes from Amphimallon solstitiale, assembly GCA_963170755.1. Lineage (NCBI taxonomy): Eukaryota > Metazoa > Arthropoda > Insecta > Coleoptera > Scarabaeidae > Amphimallon > Amphimallon solstitiale. The sequence continues at coordinate 132,210,221 of OY720675.1, read as the reverse complement.
TAAACATGAGCCATATTTGAAAACAAAAAGAATGTTTCAGAATAATTAAAGCACTTAATAAAGTTATAAAATAATTATCAAGATTTAACAAACAATTTAGGTGATAAAGGAAGAAGAAAGGAAGAGCCTTTTTAATGTAATATGTCAGATGAAAGTAAATGCTTACTATAAATAGAAAATATTAAGAGTACCATGAGAATATGGGATTATTATATAGAGAATATGTGTTAAAGGGTGAATAATACCCAAAATGATATAAAATATAGGACAAAAATGTCTTAAAAGAATTGTATAGGTAACGTACGCCTTAGAAAACGATAAGTTAAATATTCACTTTCCATAAATGAAAGTATAGGGGATGACGAAAATGTCAATTATAGGTATTGAGGGAATGTGTTCGTATGAGAACAGTATATAAAGAAAATAATATATAATATGTAAGCATGGTTGAATTATAATATAAAAAGGCTAGGAATTAAATAGAGTATAAACAGATAAAAATGGTATGTTAATCACCTATTAGTGTAAAAGTTAGTTACAGAGTGCAATGTTAAAAAAATGTTTATGAAGCTGAAAAGATAAACATAAAATTCAATGAATATTAAATTTTTTTTTATGGCAAATAGAAGATAGTTTTTTTTTATTAGGTATTAGAACATCAGTAGGAAAATCTTATGAAATATGAGAAATATTAGGAAGGAAAATATTTATACAAAGCTTAGACATCCATTTAAATAAATAAGATCTCATTTTTTTTTATAAAAAAAAAAAAAAAACTAGAAATACTTATATTACTATTGACTTAAAAAGAAGTTAGATGTATAAATATGAGTGTCAATAATAGTTATAATTTAAAACTTTGTAATGTACAGATAGTTATAAATAAAAGTTTAAATGATATTACCAAATAACAGAAGATTCATTTTTGGGTAGTTATAGGATGTAGATTGATTAAAATATTGTTTTGATCACATTGTTATACAGGTGATTTATCAGTAATTGTTTAATAAATATAAATTTTGATTCGAGTTTAAATTTACATTTATTAAAAGGGGCATATGAAATGGGGAACAAATATGAGTGACTGGCATTGTATATTATTGACAAAATTTGAAGGATTATTTTATTTTATAAATTTATTTATTGACTGTTAAAATAAAAATATCTAAACTAAAAAGAACAGTTGTGTATACTTAAAATAGTTGTTCTTTATTGTAAAGTTGAGTACATTCATATGGTAGACAGTTCTTGAAGGAATAGTAGTGGATCAAGTTCTTTGTTGCCTCAATTTTCTTTAAATTCTGAAAATGGAGATTTAAAATTTATTATTTTTGTTAAAATGTGGTTTATAACTTTGTAAAACTTGTCTAATTTAAAATATTGCTAAGTAAAGTAAATTAATGCTGAATATTAAAATATGAAGGATATAAATTGGTAAATAATTACGCGGGTAAAGTTTGAATAAGCGGATCTGTCAAAATTGACATTTACATAAAATTTTGTTAGTAAAGCAATTTGAAGTGCTAAGTATTAGTAATTCATTATTATAAAATAATAGAGATTTAATACAGAAGGTTTACTGAAATTTGGAAGCTCTGAAACTAATCATTTAAATGTTTAAAAAACTATTTTGAACAAGTAGTATGAGAAAAGGAATTTTATTGGAGGTAATGATAAAATGAAAAGGTTGTCTGGGTGATATAACAAAACGAAGGAATTGATAAATAATTTTTCAAAAGAGGTGCGTGTAATTTTCGGAAAATTAAAGTTTTATTCCGAAAATTGTACATTAAAATCACGAAAACCGCGAAAGTTGGTGCGAAAAGTGTTTATTTCAGCATTGGAAATAATAATTTGACGTTTGAAGAAAAAATATTTGTAGAGAAGCATAAAATAATAAATCAATTGTATTACTATTGAAATTGAGTATATTCTATGGTATAAGAAGTAAATTTTAGAAGAAAAGGAAATAGCAAAATAAAATAAAAACTTACCAATCAAGTATAAAGTCCTAGCGGAGTATTTAACTTAACAGTTGTACGAGAGGTCTAAGCGGATTTCCAGTTCTCAAAAGGTCCAAATTATTTTATAAAAACGAGAGATTCCTAACAGCTAGAATCACACGTGCAGTACAAAGTACCAATTCCAGAAGATATCCTGTATTTACGAGGTCACCACTAGATACATCCAGTTTGTCGAACCCGTAGAAAAGGTCCATATTATTTTATAATCACGAGGGATTCCTACCAGACAGAATCACACGTGCAGTACTAAGTTCCAGTTCCAGAAGATATCCTGTATGTACGAGGTCACCACAAGATACATCCTGTTTTGTCGAACCCGTAGAATAGAGAACCAGAGGATCATCCCAGGTACTTAACGAGTCCAGGAAGGCTGTTCATCTGTACGAAGAAGATACACAAAATTTCCTACATCATATAACCAGAACCTGCAAGGAAAATGGATTGTATTATTTGAAAAACACCGAGAAAGAAAAGCAATATTATTGGGAGGTTGTATATTTTCTTTATTTAAAAGAAACAGTTTAAATTTAAATGATTGTCATCGAGCAAAATACATTAAAGTGATCAAGATATACTGAATACTATAAAGAGGATTTTATAAAGATTCTATGTAAAGGTTTTAAATCTCTTTTTAAATCAGAAATATCAGTATATGTACATTTAGTAAATTTGCGTAATTTTGGAACTAAAATATACCTACTTACGTATTTGAACATTTGATCGTAAAGACTTATTATAAATTATTGAATTTGTGTATACATATGAATGCTAAATTGAAAGATTTATATTAAACTAATTCTCATACATACCTTATCGAGTAGATAAGCTTTTAAAAATCCTTCATTTTGTCAATATTCGCACAAGTAATATTAGACAGGTTTAATTGTTTTTGTTAACGTTTTGGAAATGTGTTGGATAATTATTTGAATCATATTTTACACAGCTTTTGCCATTAAACGATTATTATAGTGATATTCTTCTTTTATTTGGTAAAGTAGAACTATGGTACAAGACACTTTCATATTATAAATAGAGGTTTGTTGTGTCGATAACCTAAAAGAGAAACAAAACAATATAACATTTATAAGTTTAATTTTGATGGAAAAAGTGAACATACCTTACAATCGTATTCCAATTAAAGGAATAATACCTTAGGAAAACTCATCACGTATTCACAAGGAATAATTTTAACAGGTTCATTTGATGAGGTTAAGAGGTTATTGTTACCTATCATTTTATAGCGGCAAATGCCATGCTTACATCGTTATAAAAATTAATGTACTGCAAGTACTGTGTAGTCAAAATCAATACTGGTTTCATTTGACGAAATTTTATTTACAGTAAAGAAGTGTATAATAAGTAATTATTTGAATTTGTTGGAGATAAATTATCATATCTAAATTTCTTAAGAAGGAAAGAATTATAGTAAATTAATTGGATAAATATAAAAACTGAGAGAGTGTTTGGGCATATTAAAATAAAATACTGAGCTTTGAAAAATTGAAATCTCATATAATAGTGTATAGATATAGTAAATTCTGTATACTGAGTGTTACATAAATATTGGCATATAATTAACAGTTGTTCTATTTAGTAAATTTAAATGACTAGGTGAGAGAGGAGATATTATAGAAAAAAATAAATATAACAAGATTTGAAGTATTTTGGCTTATATTCGATTATAAGTATTTACATTTATAATATCTTCCCTTCCTAGTGCAATATATATATATATATATATATATATATATATACGGTAGTTCCATCACATGTATTTATTAGCATTATGATAGCATAATCATGTTATATAATTAGTATAATTAAATATAATTACAGTATTAGTATTTAATAAAAGTTAATCATTGTTTCTATGCTAGCTGTATTATTAATCGAATAATTTGAATGTACATATGTATAAAAGTCGTGCGGTGTTCGCATCTCATCTTTGTATACCAGATATATTAAACAACTCCTTCCCTATCTTTCTCTACACCCTCCGAAGCTCTTACATACACACACACACACACACACACACCCGCCGCACACACCTACGCTCGCTCGCATATATATATATATATATAATATATATATATATATATAAAGACCTGTAAGGATTGAATCACTTGCCTCGTGCACGAAAGTGATTACACCTGTATAAATTGTAAATTTTGTAAAATGAACCTCCATAAGAAATAACATGGCTTTTTGGATTAGAATCCGCATTATATACCTACTGATTCCCAAAAACAAATATTTGAATTAAAACTGTAGAAAAATAGCGCCATCTACCTAAACGACTATAGCATGGTAAGAACAAAATCCTAACATGACGAGTAAGTGGAGCTAGACGATGTTCGAGTTTATATCAGGGCGCCTCGGTTTTATCACAGATTCTGTCGCAATGTAGATCGGGGCAAATACGCGTTCTGAAGGAAAAAAAATAGCGCAGAACCAGTTCAAACCGATGTACACATTTATATAATTCTCTACATGAAGTGGCTATTTACGGCATTTTTGGTCGATACTGAACATTTTTATTGTAAATATTGACCAAAATTCTTTTCAAACGTGTTCTTAAACAAAAACAACCACCAAACCTGGAAACGTTAGATATGGCATTGATTCTTTTCTTGTTGGAAAGCAAATTCATAAGCACATATAACGGTATTATTTCCATTTTGCATAATGAAATACTTTTTTCGCTGAAAAAAAAAACAGTTTGATGTAGTGATTTTTTCGGTATGTTTCTAACTTGCTTATTTGACAAATATATGGATACATGCAGCGAACAACTTTGAGAGAAAGCTCCAAAATTACTTTTCAAATAAAAACAAATGTCATACAAACTTTGATTAAAAAGTTATTAATTTTGAATTCGGTAAACAAATTATTGTAAATATGCGGTGATTATGTGCGACATTTTTGTTTCGTTTGATAAAAAATGTGTTACATTTACACTCGAATATTATAGGTACCTATATATGGCATTTCTTTTTAATTATAAAACTGTCGCTCGGATTTAAGTCTGCAATAGCCGACCGATTCCGACAGATTTGCGTTTTTGCTAGCCCGGTCAAGATACCGTAAAGTGGGGATAGACGACGCGATAGCTTCGAAAACATTTGTGTGAAATGTGTATGACAATGTTTACTATTTAATTTTTCTTATCTTCAAAAATAATTACATAAATTTGACTTTTTTTATATCACTGGCGCGTAGAGGTTGTTTTTTTCTTTTGTGTACCAGCCTTAGTTAGTAGACATTAATCAAATTCATGCATTTTTGTGGTTATTTCTAAAACACATAACTTTTTTAAGAAAATAAATTAATACAAAAACTAACTTTGACATTATAAATTTATGCCTTTTGCATCGCTATTCCAAATTTGAGATTCTAAAATTACAAAATAAATTTAAAAAACGCAAAACGCAGAAGTTACATGTTATTTTCCTTTGACTTCTCTTGAAAATTACAATTAAGTATAAAGTCTCAACATTTCATTTTATCTTGAAAACCACTCCAAAGTAAAGTACTATTTATGTTATTGTTAATATTATATTAAATTTTACTAACTATAAAATTTGTAAGATTGAATGTATTAATAATAATAATTTGTTCGAGTTGCAGAATGATTTATACCTTTTATTTCTACAGATATAAGGAATCCATTCGCCTAATACTGATTTAATATTTTCTAGGATATATTTTGATGTTGTGCTACCTACATGTTAATTAAAAAAAAAAGAAAAAACACGAATTAGGTTGTGTGTTAACAGGTGAGGTAATTATATTTCAGGGTGCGTTACGAATTAACGTTACGAAGTTTACGAATTCAAACTCCAAGAGTCTCGCGACACAGGATGGCCAGGCATATCAGCCCACAAGAAGACCATAAAGGACGATTATAAACCAAATATGCGCATATAACACAGAAATAGTGCTTACCCAGCAGTGAAATGGTTCCGGCACAACTTAACAACTTTACAAGCGGAGTAAAAATCTAATAAATGCTGTATCAGCAATTCAGAACTCTAATATAACGTCATTTAGGCTAAAAAACTAATCCTCCATTTCGAGACATAAGCTTTACACGACAGTTAATACTAAGTTTAAATTTTTAGAAGTTGACCACCAAAATTACTATTGACTTGCTTCATTGACTGATTCGAGAGAGACAAGTTGCATGATATACATGTATCCCCTATATTTCTACTCGAAACAACAACGCAAATAATATGAAGCGTTAGGAAGAACAACAAGAAACTTAAAGTGAAGCAACAATAAATTGAGGCTAAAGAACGCAGCCACTGAACTTATAAAATAACGAAAAGTATTACAGTGAAAAACAATATAATATACTAAATTAAATTACGTACGTGTAACATCTTATACTAATAGAATGATTTACTGGACCCGTCTATTAGAGGCACATAATTTACAAGAAAAATGTCACTGACAATTTAGAATTTAGTATGTTGCCCATAATATGTTATCATCTAAGTCTCTGTGCTAATTGCTATTTAGATATGTATACGTATTACGCATCTAATGCCCCTCCTATTTTTTTCTACCAAAATAAAGTTAGTTAAGTGAAAAATTTGAAATTGCGGCGCTATTTCTCAAACCTTCCTATACAATCCACTGCAATAGTAATTTCTACGTCAACAAGTGGCAGCACTGCAGTCGCAATTACAGCGTTCTGTAATTGAATTCTTGAATGCAGAAGGTGAAACGCCCATTCGTAATCACGAAAGACTGAAAAATGTGTACGGTGATTATATTTTTAATACTGTGATTGTGTTTCCTCCGTGTTCGGTTAGGTGTCGCCTCTGCCGCAAACTTTCGAACGTCGTTAATTGAAACTTTGACACTTTCTCTCTTCTATTCCAACCGTCTTACAAATAACACTTAATCACGCAAAAGCAGCGTTTTCTCAGCCAGTGCTTGGGTAATTAATTTGGAATGTTGAATTTGTATCGTGACAATGTCAGCATTGTTTGACGATGGGTTCGCCGCTGTAATGAAGCTGAAGGACAAATATCGTTGGCTGACGAAAAGCAGAGCGACAGGCCGTTGACTGCAGTGTCTCCACGTTATCTGTTCGGGCCGCTAAAAGAAGCTCATCGTAGGATTCAGTTTGAAGATGAGGAGGCCGCGAAAACGTCTGTGCGTCAATGGCTTAGGAAGCAGCACCATGCTTTTTACCACACTGGGATACATGCCCTTGTTAAAAGATGCACCAAAACTGTGAAAATGAACGGAGATTACATTGAAAAGTGACAAATGAATCATCAATATTGTGGTTTTCAACCTATGTAATTGAATTTTAATTTCTTGACAATTAAAAGGAGAAAAAAATGCATTAGTTATTGAGTGACCCTAGTAGTATAATTTTCCACATGTTACCCTGTTAATCACTGGTTATCAGAACCATTATGATAAAACAGATTATCTGTGGTCATAATAATGGTGCATGAATGTGTTTTGTGTCTAGAAAATGAAATATTATCTTGTTATAAGCTTTGTTTATTGTTTCACGCTATTATACTGTTGTTTTCTTTAGGATTTTGTACTAGAATAGTGATTATTATCTACCACTACAATCTTGCTTGCAACAGATTTAAACATTAGAGTCTCATTTCTTATACATACGTTACTGCTGGTTTTACACTGCTCTTATGTACTTAGTTTACGAAGTATCTATTTTTTACTTTTTCGAAGTGTTTAGACATTCGAGATAAGAATAATAATATTTTCTCAGCAAATATTATTTATTATATCGATATCGTTATGAATAAAACTGTTGACAATAAGTAAGAAGCATTTCAAAAACATAGTAGATATCATAATAACTTCAAAGAATATACATTAAAAAAGTCATTCATCTTTTTAATATAAGTCACTAAATATGGCTACAATATCAAGTTGCTGCTGCTCTGTATCAATATTTGTAGGCCCTGTATTATCATATCTGTAGGTATTCCTGTAGAATTTTAAAACATACAATTCAGGAAGTCTTAAAGTTTACTTAATATAATTTTCTGCAATACGTATATTTACATAATTCTTTATTTTCAGATCGCAGTGTAAACAGGGGGTAGTTGAATTAGCGTTACATACATAATTTAAATGTCAACCATTAATAATTCCTAGTGCATAGCAGTAATAGAAAAACTCCATTTCACGTAATTTATTATCAAATTTTAAGTGTCAAATTGTTTGGATATAGTAAAGTAAGTCTTTAGTTCACTTAAATTGTCAATAATCCCCATTCCCTTTTCTTTTACTAGGGAAATATCTAATAAATTACCCAATAAGATAATGTAGTTACACTGAATACTTACTAGGGTGCAAACATTTGTATGGTAGCTAAAGTTCAATATTAATGAAATTTATACTTTGTTATGAAAGTAATAATTCGTATTATTTGTTACAGGTGAGTTCTGGTAAAATCATTTATCACATTTCCATATACCATTTTCTACACTTGAAAGTAGGTAAGTTTATTTAGATTTTGAAGCAAATATATATTGTAATGTCATATAAAAAATCCTCTTTATTCTTTACAAAATTTATTGATTTACACTAGGGGACTAGTTTCGACTATTGTTATCCTCAGCCTAGAATAGTCAATATTAAGTTTCAAAGTATATCATGTCATAACACACAGTATGTAACCAGAAACACATATTTTCCACAATAATTCAAAGGCAAGTACATGTTAAAATATGATGAATATAGATTAAGTAAAAATAAAAGTCATTAAGTAAAATGTCAACAACACATGAACGTAGATATGGAGATATCATAGTTCAGAAAATAATATGAAATAATGAATTAATAATAATAATACAGTAACTACGATATTCGACATTTAATAACTCGAAAACGGTTTAAGATACCGGTATCGTATGGTATATTTTTGAAATCAGAGTAAAAAGACCATTAAAAAATTTACATTAAAAAAAAAAACATTATTTTCTTCCTATACCGTAGTATCTGTACGCCACTATGGTTTTGATAGCATGCAAACAAAATTCAGTCTCAGCCACACAACGTTTATTTGAAACATTTCTTTGTATATGCATTAATAACGATGATAAAGGCTGGGTAATTTATAATAAATAACCTGTACTTAAAATTAAAATTGAGAACAATTTTATTTAAAAAGTTTTTCGAAGTTACAACCGAAAGTAGGTCTTTTACTCCTGTCGAAAATCAGTTTTTGCGAATATTTCGCAAGTCATGCTTTTTAGACAGGTACATTACGGATATAAAAGTACTTAAAACATACTTTTCAATATTTTTTGTATAAAAAAAATTCAAAGTTCAGACCGGAACTACCACTTTTACTCTTATCGAATAGCGATTTTTTGCAAATATGTCGTAAATTATGGATTCTATATATATTTACCAAGAGTAGAAAAGTATTTAGTGCTAGATTTACAATATTTTTTGTACAAATGAAATTTCAAAATTTGGAGCGGAAGTAACACTTTTACTCTCAGGGAGTAGCACTTTTTTTTCGAATATCTTGCAAAGTGTGCATTCTATAACGATTTATTAAGAGAGTAGAAGTACTTAGAATAGGTTTATGAATACTTTTTATGTAAAAAAAAATTAAAATTTTATAATTTGAAACGCTCATACGTATAAGAAAGTCGTGTGGTGGTCACACCTCATTTTTTACGTTCTTATACCTAGTATAAGGAGGTATTGTGACGACAACAATTTTCGACCTCGAGATTTTTGCAGATGTCCACGTTTTGAAGTCCCTTGATACCGAAAAAGTGGTTTTTACAGAATCTCTCTCTCTCTCTCTCTCTCTCTCTCTCTCTCTCTCTCTCTGACCACGATAGCGGCCAAACGGCTATAGATATAAATTCCAAATTTTGTACTTACAATTATAATCTCCCTCTTGATATCTGATTAGTTTTTCAGTAAAATTGGTAGACCAGAAGTAGCAGTTTACTTCAGTGAAACAATGGAATTTTGCTAATATTTCGTCAACTACTAAGTTTAAACAAATTTATAAAGAATTCATGTGTACTTAAAATTAAAATTGAGAACAATTTTATTTAAAAAGTTTTTCGAAATTCCTACCGGAAGTAGATCTTTTACTCCTATCAAAAATCAGTTTTTTGCGAATATTTCGCAAGTCATGATTTTTAGACAGGTACGTTACGCGTATAAAAGTATTTAAAACATAATTTTCAATATCTTTTGTATAAAAAAAAATTCAAAATTCAGACCGGAAGTACCACTTTTATTTACTCTTATCGAATAGCGATTTTTTGCAAATATGTCGTAAATTATGCATTCTATATATATTTATCAAGATACAAAAGTATTTAGTGCTAAATTTGCAATATTTTTTGTATAAATGAAATTTTAAAATTCGGACCGGAAGTAACACTTTTACTCCTAGGGAGTAGCACTTTTTTTCGAATATCTTGCAAAGTATGCATTCTATAGCGATTTATTAAGAGAATAGAAGTACTTAGAATAGAATTTTGAATAATTTTTGTGTAAGAAAATTCTTAAAATTGTATAGTTTGAAACCCTCATACGTTTAAGAAAGTCGTGAGGTGGCCACACCTCATTTTTTACTTTCTTATACGTAGTATAAGGAGGTATTGTGTGACGAACATTTTCGACCTCGAGATTTTTGCAGATGTCCACGTCTTGAAGTCCCCTGATACCGAAAAAGTGGTTTTTACAAAATCTCTCTCTCTCCCCCCTCTCTCTCTCTCTCTGACCACGATAGCGGCCAAACGGCTATAGATATAAATTCCAAATTTTGTATTTACAACTATAATCTTTCTCTTGAGGTCTGATTAGTTTTTCAGTAAAATCGGTAGACCGGAAGTAGTAGTTTACTTCACGGAAAAAAACGAATTTTGCTAATATTTCTACTAAGTTTAAACAAATCTATAAATAATTCAAATGTATTCAAAATTGAATATGAGCAAAAGTGTATTAAAAAAGTTTTTCGAAATTCCTGAAGTAGGTCTTTCACTTTTATCGAAAATCAGTTTTTTGCAAATATCTCGCAGCTCATGTTTTCTAGACAGGTACATTTCGAGTATAAAAGCATTTAAAATATAATTTTCAATATCTTTTGTATGAAAAAATTTTTAAAATTCGGACCGGGAGTAACACTTTTACTTTTACAGAATAACGATTTTTTTGCAAATATATCGTAAATTATGCATTCTATATATATTTATTAAGAGTACAAAATCATTTAGAGTTGGATTTGGTATGTTTTTTGTATGTATGAAATTTCAAAATTTGGACCGGAAGTAACACCTTTACTCTTAACGAGTAGCTCTTTTTTTCAAATATCTTCAATCTCATGAATAAGGAATAGCGTCAGATTGTTCATTGATATTTCCATATTACATACATTTGATTGTCCTTGAGACAGATCACATGCAATGTTTGTAAAATAATCATTAAAACAATTAGATAATACTTCAGAGTTTGAAATTATATTTCATTATTTATATATTTCATTATTTTCATGTCCTTGCCTTTTTAATTCGAATTATTACCTTTAATTATTTCCCAAGCCATTTTGTTTTAGTTATTTGAATTTAATTCTTAATTCTCCACTTATGCAAATGTTATCCAAGCAGTTATTTAAGCGTGTTGGCTCGTTTATTGTTGCTCTTAAACAGTAAGAATTTAACAAATTCGTGAGTTTCTTCAGTTCATTAGAAGATATTAAGAAGTTAATATTGAAGTCACCACAGACACAGACCTTGTAATCCCTAAATGATACAGCAATACTGAGAGCCAGAGACAGCCTATCCACGAAAAGATCTAGTCTACTGATAGTTTCTCGATTGCATCAATACTATTTACCTTCTATACCATTTTTTGCATACAAGCATAGGCAAATTTTTGTTATTTAAAGACAGTGTCAGCCGGTCATAATCAAAAGCACGTTCTTCAATACTGCTTGAGGCTTTGTGAACATTCCTTTTTAACAACTAATAGAAGGAAGGACACTTTTAACATTGGCACATAACGATTCGTTCAGCAGACGTCCTCCAACGTACAATAAAAAACGAGAAAATTGTTTTTATCTTTCGTCAAAAATATTTTTTCTACTGTTTTTATATGCCATGGCCAAGCATAATTTATTTTAGACTGGTTGACAAATTGAGATTCCCAAAGTCGGTTTTCTTTTTCTGTTCCTCTCTATTTCTGAGTTTTCCATTTATTTTTGGCTAGTACTGGGGCTGGTATATAACCTCATTGCTAAGACTGTTAATTTTCTCTGACCTTATCAATTTGACTGTAATTAGATTTTGTTTTGAAATATTGTCCTTTCGTTCTGTGTTCTACGTTTTTGTTTAATTCATTTATAGATTTGTGTTTTTTAGAGAAATACGAAACAGGATCCAAACAAATTACTAAAAAGCCATTTTTTGTGCAATTTCTTTGTTAGCAAGTTTTAACATTTTAAGAGTATTTGTGTAGCAATATTTAATTTTAGAAAGAGAGTTTTCGATAATTTTTTTCCAAATATTATTTTATACATTTTTCTAAAACATAATTCTATACTTCTTCAATAGAATATTTACTTTTCCCACAGACGAACGGTTTTCGAAGCATGGGCATTCTTTTCCGTCAAACATATCGAGGCTGGTAGCGGTAAAGTTGCTTTGTCTGTAAAGTTTTTCTGGAAAAATTAAAAAAAGTATAGGATACAATTAAACGTACTTAATTGTATTCTATACTAGCAACTGTATCTAGACTAGCACGTATCTGATGTACCTTTATCATTTTGATTAGTCTTCATACATTTGAAATGATGTCCTTGCTTGGAGTTGTTTCTGGTTTCATCAAGAACACTTTTGTTCAGGCTGAGGTACAGAATTTTGATGTTCACAAGTGAGTAGAGAAATTGAAGTCTTTTATGAGCGTGTATCAAGTTTTGATGAAAAATTCCATAAAATATTTTGCACTGCTCAGCCAGAATTTATTGTCAAGCAGTTCCTGACATAAATATTTCAATCTCAAAATAATCGTTATCAACAATACTCGCTGAAGTTTTTGCGCTTACAAAACCATTGATCATTAAAATGTTCTATAAAAAAAAGTGGCACAACAGTACCCATGTCGCTGAAAACAATCGTGCTAGTCTAAATTCAATAGCTCTAGGTTTTTCTACAATACTTTGAATATTGGACTATTATGATTTTTATTTTCCGAAAGCAAAATTACCAAGTTATGAATTGAATCTACAACTTATTAAAAATTAAATCATTAAACTGATGTTACTTTGTTTTTTAATTAATATATCATGACATCGTATGCAATTCATCAATTTAATCGATGTTTTATGAAAGTAAATTAATTATTCGATCGACTATGCCAAAAAGAGTTAAGTTTGTTTGACATAACATTATACGTTGATAAAGTGAAACTGCCAAAAAAAAACAATAAGGTATACGTGTCAACTTTGTTATTTCTACTAGAATTTGACGTTTAGTCATCTGCCATTCTAACCCTAGTAGCACACAATATCGGGTCAACGTTGGCTGCTGCTCGTTTATTTGTTGGCCTGACCTCGGCCGCTGATATCAATCCGATGTGAAAGTGTAACATTTTACAACGTTGAATAAATATCATTGCATGATATTGGCCCAACATTTTGCACAGACATTTTTCCGATTTGAAGATAAATCGGCTCAGGGTCGGCAGCTCACACTGAGCCGATTTTGCTGATGATCGTAAGGGAATATTGGCTGTTGATCTGCGTACGACATCGTATTGCTGTCACGATGCGATATGTATATGATATTATTTACCTACATATATATGATGTTACGAAGTGATATCAATACAATAATATATACCGCCATTTTGCTAACATTAAATTTTTAGTAAATTTCATTATATCGAGTGTTCCTCTTTACTTGAAGACACCTAAATAAATAGTTTATTAATAACGCAATAAGTAAAAATACTTTTACCACTGATAGAGGCCATTACCATTAATATTTTTGTTGGAACGAATTTTTAGAGTCTAAATCCGGCCTACTATGATAAAAAAAACTCTAGTGCAAGTAGTCATATAGCAACGACGAAAATAATATAAAATAAATTTTAAAAAAGTTGTTGCTAATCACTAAAAGACTCCAAATACAAAGTTTCGTTGAAAGTTTTCCAACATTTTTGTCTATAAACTCAATCAAAAAATTCTTATCACAAGATTTGAAGCAATTGAAATTAGATTGAACATTGGATTACAATTTTGAAACATTAATTAAATTAGATATTTTTTAATTAAGTAACTTCAAACACTAGTTTTTATTTTAATCATAATTGGTCAGAATTAGACTCCCAAAAAATCATTTTCAGCTATGAACAGCTATTCTAAGGTAGCATATTATGACATGCTACCCTGAAATCGTTACACCATAGTTAACTTCCAATTCAATATGAATGTCACTATTAAATTTAAGTTGACGCAATACAGTAAAGAAATACATGCAATAAGCGTACTACTACAAAAAAATGTATGTTTTCAATGAACTGACGTCGTACACAGAAAGATAATGAATGTGAATTAAAGGAAGACAAAATAAATATTTTCACAAATTTAATTTCTTTATGAAATAACGCCAGGATTATACATATATTTATTAATATAAAATAAATATATAATTGGAAATGTAAATCATAATTTATTATAAAAAAATGCCAAAATTCTAAAAAATAGTTATTTATTATACAAGGGAAAAAAGTAATAGATTTTAGCTGGAGGTAAGGTAAATTACCGAGTAACTGGTGAGGATAATAAGTTTATGGTACTTGACCGCTAATAAGATAGGCATAGGACATTGTTAATAAAAATGAAAGAGAATAAAAAGGAACAAACTGTCACAATAAAATACCGAGTGTTGCATTTAAAAAAAGTTTTTGGTACGTGAAAATTTCGGAAAGTAGGCTTTGAAAAAACAAAGTTTTTCGAGGTATTGTCGATTGCAACTTATACCAAATGATGCAGAATTTTCTTGCCTACAAGCACCACCAAAGTTAATGTTTTTACTTTTCAGAACAATGTGAAAATATTTTTTTTCTGAACACGTGTTTTGGTCAAATATTTTCAAAAAAAATTAGTAACTCAAAAACTATTGACTTAATTTTGAAAAAGAAAAAAGTTGAATAGGCAATTTACGGCAGTACTAGAAAATTCAAAAATATATAGGATATCATTTAAAAAAATTAAGTTCCGTAAGTTTCCGGTGAAACCGGAAGTGAGTCACAGCTTAAAGTGTTTTTACAATATGCGCCACAAGCAACCATTAATCTTCCACTAATTATTCTTTCTTTTATTTAAAACACAAAAGAGCAATCGAAGAAGCGGCAACTAATGACTGACCCTGGTATAATACAAATAATTTTATGCTATGTTTTATCTAGTATTATGTTGAAATAAGCAGTAATGTGTTCAGCAATAAAAAATATTATTCAATTCTAATTGATAATTAAATAATCAGTTAATGCAATGTAGGTTTTAAAAAAACAAATGTTTGGAACATGCTCAATTAAACCACTAAGCAAATTAATATGTCTCTCATTTAAATTATATACAGCCTGTGAATGTTAGTGTATAGAAATTCAGTATCTTCAACTGGCAATTAATAAAGGCAGTGCCATTTGGAAAATAACACATTACCTACAATCACCTGGTATATAGTTGTTTGACAGAAAGGTATTTTATTCTTCTTCCCTTAGTGAAAATTGCATGGATAACGTCGTCGTCATACATTTCTTCATGATTAAAGGGTTAAAAGCGCGCAAGTGTTTCATAAAACAAATATTTTCTTCTTTGTCGTTTTAAACTCCTCTAATATTATATTAGCAGTTTTAAAGTTATTTTTCTTTGGTCTAAGGCTGCACACCAATTATACAAAATACATATTCTTTCAAGGTATAATACACATAATTTCCACAAATTATTAGGTTGGTGTACACAAATTAGAGGAACTACCTATTTGTGAAGTTAATTAAATATTAATCTGACATTTATAAATGAAAATAAAATTATTAACACAATATTAAGAGGGATCTCTACTCCCAGCCGCTGAGGCCACTGTAGACAGTTTGATTTCTCCATAAAATTAACCGTAAATATTAATCAATTTTTAATTTTCTTATACCAAATGAAAGAGAATTCGAATATCTATGTACGCCTAGTCATATTTTTTCTAAAGATATTTTAGAAATTGTCATAATTAGTAGCAGAAGTAGGTCAATATTAGACATTTTGTCGAATTTATTTTGAAATAAATAAAAAGAAATTCAAAATTTTACTTCTTAGCGTACGTATATTTCAGTTTTCTCTACAAATTGATGTAATTATTTATTGCATTGATTGAAATTTGATCTTAATTTTAAGGGGAAATCGAAACCCCTGCATTTATCAAATGCACTGGCAGGTCCAGTAGAGATCCCTCTTAAGGGGGCTTACGCTTAAAACACAAATAAACAAAGGCTCAATGCATGTTCGACTAGAATTAGTTTTTAAAATAAAGTTTCTGAAACTTTGTTATGATGTAAATTTGGCCAACTTCGAGGGTGAATTGTAGGAGTAAATAATTTTAATTATCAGAAAGCACTCCCAACGAAACCTTAATTGCTCCTTTGTATTCAACTTAATACAAAAACAAATTAAAAAAAGAAACTAAAATTTCTGCTGGTTGTTTTATGAGAACGAATACCTTACAACGGCCGAATTTGCATGAATTTAGATTTAAATTAATATTACGAGTATGACAATTACAAAACCAATGCATACATTCATCCATATATACACACATTTGCATAAGTTCAATAAAAATAGTACCTGTTTATTATGTTAATATGTAATGTGCATACTTACATGTTCATTTTCGCTTATGGCGGGCGTGATGACACAACACACAAGTATCTATAATTTAACATATATCGCAAAAATAATTAATACTAAAAAGGAGAGAAAATTAAGAAAAACATTTTAATAAACTGCGCAATAAAAATGCATCTGCTTGGCTGGCTGCTGAACATAGGTAGTCTGTGGAAGGGGGGTATTTAGATAGACGGCGCCAGACAGTGGCGCCAAAGAAACTGTGACATCATTCCTTTTAATCTACTTTATATCCAACACTGACCTACAACCAACGTCACAGTAACGTTGTGAACTTGATATTGTATAGCCATTTCTTTTTAATGTTAATAGCTTATAGATTTTTGTTGTCAATACAATATCAGTATCAGATATTTAACCAATATATTACCAATGTAGACAAGGTTGGTCTGATGTCAACCCAACGACATAAATTGACATTTACTTGATATCGGAATTTTATGTTCGTATAACATTGGGTGGGGGTCCCTGATATTCTACCGATCTTAGAATGTTGGGCTGATGTTGGCCTGCTTTCATAGTGACGACGAACTTGGCTACTAGGGAAATGTTTTGCGACATAAACGTACAAATAACTAATTAACAGTAATAATGGAAAGTGTAGCTTGTATACTGGGTTTCATATCATATCAATAATCATTAAGACAATAAGGTATTACTATAAGACCTACAAATATTTTATATAATACATTACCGAATAACACTAAACTGCGGCACAAACTTCATTAATTAGCATACTTAATTATTGTACGTTAGTTGTTGCACTTTACTAAGCATGCGCAAAAATACAAGGGCGCTTAAAATTTGTTGGAAATTTTCGGAAATCCATCGGATGTTCTTGAAAGTCTGCGAAATCCTCCGGAAATTCTTAGAAATCCTATTGAATATTTATAATTTTTGAGAATTCCTCACAAATATGAAATTCTTTGATTTGTACACCAAAAATTCTTAAACGTTCACCCATCGTCCTTATTTATTCTTTCCTTGGTTGCAGCTTTGCCTGTTGCTACAATTCTCCAACAGTATTTGTAAATAACCAAGTGCTTTCATACGCATCACCAGTAATAGCTTTTTGAAATAGAGTAAAGTACGGATAGATGCCTTACTTTTGAAAAAAATCTATTCAAATGTTGTTGCTTAAAATAGTGAGGTCCTTTCGAATGCTTACGCTTAAGATGCCTTTTATGTTCATTCTACCAACAATTTACGTTCATATGGCTGATGGGTAAACAACTAGAACCAAGATTTTCTGATATTACAATTGGGCATCTATCCTATTGGGGTGGGATAGATGCCTTACGAAGTACGGATAGATGCCAATACTATAAAACCTGACTAATAGCACATTGTTGTCGTGCTGCCTATCACCTAGTCGTGGCAATCATTTGGAGTAACCCTTAACAACAAATAAGCAGAGCAGGACAACAGCCAACTCGGATGAAAAGAAAACTTACATTCTTTTACTAAACATGATTTATTGAGAAAAATGAACATATTCTTCCGAACAAAAAAAAAATTTGTTTGGACCTTTTTGGTCATACAAAAAATATTTTATGAACAAACTAATCATCGTCCGAGCTATCGCTGCGACCACATTTGTTGCAAAAATCTCCGCAATCGGTGCAGTCTTCATGAAACCATGCCTTGCAAGACACGCACTGAATCCAATCAACAGCTCTTCTGGTCGTAGCGTATGTCTCTTTGCACTCACAACACGCACAATCCTCATCGTTTCTTATCTTCCGTTTTACACTAATTTTTCCTTGTTCTTTCTCTTTTTTATTGTTTGCCATTTCCCTCTTCCTATTTTCTTTTTCTTGTTTCAATTTCAGAGCTTCCAGTGTTTTGTTTCGCTTTTTTTTTGTATTTGTATTGACGAATTCAAAAGCTTAGCAGATTGTTTTAAACGCTTAACTGCTGCCTTGGACACAACTGGTACAGGTGATATGTCTGATAAGAATTATGAGGAAGTTATATTATCGTCAGTGCGAGTAGGTGAATCATGTAGGTCACTGGTTGCGGGTGCCGGGGCAAGTTGCTCAACGGTTGTGGATGGTGGGCTACGTCGCCGACTGCTTGAGCGTGTTGGGTCACGTTGTCGGCTGGCCGAGGGTGTTGTCTCTTGTTGTTCATCAGTGGAAGGAGTTACCACACGTAGCTCACCAATAGAAAAATTTAACTCTAGGTGTAGACTAGTAGAGAGAGTGGATGGTGTATTGGAAGTTGTAGGTGCATCAGCCGCCGTGTCAGAAATACGAAAATAGTGTTCGGGAATAATGTTGGGGTTAAAAGGGTATATTCCACAGGCTTCAAAACCGGATGTAGCATTCGAAGCGGTTGCTGCACGACCCCAAGCAGCTCCAATCAACTTACCAGCTTGGTACCTGGTAACCTTTCTTTCTTTATTGGTTAATATCCAATAATGAAGTTCACTGGAAAAATGAGTCTTCATGGGCTTAAAGAAGGACTTATCCAGTGGCTGAAGTCCATGTGTTGAATGACTCGGTAGACCGAGGAGAATCACGTCATTATCAGCTGCCGTTTGTAACATGTCCATGTCGTTAGTGTGAGACCCATGTCTTTCGCGGAATGAAATGTTCAGTTAGCCATTTTAGGAACAATTCTGAATTTATGTACACAGATTTCTTATTAATGTAAACATTTGAGCCTGGAGGTAACCCATCCACAAATTCGGCCATTTTATTGACACCTTTCATTACAGGAACTGGAGGCAAAAAATGCCCTCAGCATTGTTACAGGCAATTATGGAAATGGTTTCCCCTTTCTCGCCAGATGTTACTTGTTGTACTAACTTACTACCTTTGGTGGCAATAACTTTCCCTGGCTTATTATTCATTTGTACCCCACTCTCATCCATATTAAAGATATGGCCCGGTTTTCCAAAAGGGTTATTTTCTTCAAGAGTTGTTTGTAGAAGTTAAAAAACCCGTCTATTTCTTCTCTATTAAATCCTAACGCTCGTGCACGTGACATTCCCTCCGCTTACCTGACGCTGAGATTCGTATGTCGTTCTAAAAAGCTCTGCAGTCACTGCTTCCCTGCCATTTCTTTCATGGTATCAAAGTTCTGTTTGACATTGAATTTTTCAGCGACTTGATACGCCATTCTTCTGATATCCACACGTGTGCAAGGAAATCCATGTTTTACTAATTTTTGTATGTGGCGACCCAGTTTATTATCTACACTTTCATAACCCAAGAGAGGAGTCTTTCCAAGACCACGTTTCGTAACCTCATTTTTTTGGATGCGTCTTCGAAGTGTACGGGGTGGAATACCATGAGTCAGAGCCGCTTCATTCAAACTCATTGTCCCTGCACCAACAGCGTTCGCAGCATTTTTTAACGCCTGTTCTGTCCAGGTTGCTCTTTCAGGAGCTCTCCGTTTTCGTATATAACGTCTCGGCATCCTGTAATAAAAAAATCAATTATTAAGTACTAAAGAACATGACTTCACTTACAAAATACGAGCAAAGTCATCTATCCGTACCCATCCAAACCATTTGTGCATCTATCCTCTATGGACATCTATCCGGGCGCTAAACTGGGGTAACTATACTTTTTGGTACGGATAGATGCCTCGCTTCGATTTTATAACCTCTTAGAGAATTAGGTTTACATAATGCTGTATTGCACAAATTTGAAAGGTATTTTAGCAAAAAAAATCGAAAAACATCATCTCACTTCAAAGAATCTTCGTAATCTAGCAGACTACTCGAACCGTGAAAAAAAATTCCACTGATTTTTACATAACGTAGTTTTATAAATCCTGATAAAACGGGCATGCACGTTTCACCAAGGTCGCTTTGAAACTGAGACGTGAAGGTGTTTGGGGCACTACAGGTTGCCAGTTGTTGTTACCGCGGCAGATGATTTCGTCATGGAGTTGTGAGAAGAGAGGCAACTATCCCACCGGGGTTTGTTTTTGGCTATTATTGTGTTAGGAAATACTATTAATTTTGAAAAATAAACTATTTGATCCTCTGCAATTTTACTATAAGCTCTTCAATAAAGTATTCGTAGCACTCTTGTTCCGGGTTGGCAAAAATTTGAAGCAATTCCACTTGTATTCACGTTGTTCTTTATGAATCTAAATTAATGTGCACAGTTTGACATCAACATGGGGTGGATCAATTGTTTGAGTAAAGAAAGTAGGAGCGCTTAATTGTAAGCTTTAATCATATATGTATGCATTTGTTATTTAAGAAATTAGTTTAATTTTAGTAGAACTCTTTTCTGTGATTAATATGTCCTTAATAACTGGTTAACGTTAATACACACGTTTTTATTTGTATTTATTTCAAAAAGATTCAGAGAAGGTGAATATAAAACATATGCTTACTCGAAATTAATGCGAGTTGGAACTCTTCAGTTGGATTTTTCTTTATTCCCTGCGGAAAACGAGATTTCAATCATTTGCTTATTTTGTGATTAAGTCAATATACTTGAACATTTCTCATGTAAGCTAAATAAAATCTCCAGATGTATGACCGATGTTTATGTGACATATGGCATTGAATCACTTTAATCCTAATTATTACAATTTGTCGAACGTTTCATTTGAGCGTGAACAAATAGGGACATCTGTTCAAATTGGTTGTCATTTAGATGTGTCTTGTGACACAGATACATATATTCTCGACAGAATAACAAAGCTTTTAGTAAAGCGATGTATGTATGTGTTACATTAGAATGCGTAAGATACAATTATATTATCGTATCGTAACACGATTTAAAATCACTGCCATTTGTTAAAATCAACCTAGGGACAAGTATAAACGAAATTATTGAGTCTAATTGTAATCTTATTTATCAATTTAAAAATTATTCGAACAATTGTTAACTTAAGTATTTTAATTAAATTAACTAATTCAAGATTTAAATTAACGACTTTGCATTCTATCGACTTCTATTTTCTCAAATCTGCTTAAAAATACTATGTTCATAGTATGAACATGATTTCGACTAAGTATTTATTATTGACAGATATAAATTATACAATTTTTTTATGAATGTAAATCAATAGAATCAAAGGTAGTATGAAGCTCAAGAATTTATTTCTGTCAATAATAAATACTTAGTTGAACGCGTGATAAAATACTGGAGGTTTCCTTGGGAAGCTATATACGTTTAGACAATATATACAGGGTTTCACTTAAGTTGCTAATCTTCATTGTTTTATTATTAATAATCAAAATATATTTTATATAAACCTTGCACCATTCCATTTTATTCATATTTTATAATTATTTTCTATTATGTTTTGTACCATATTCAATTTTTGTTTTGTTTAATGTAACATTCTGTATATTATTCAACATTCATATTCTACCTATAATTTAATAGTAGTTTTGTTAAAAAAAATATTTAATCTACATAAAATTTACTTTTGGAGTGACGTTTGCAGCACTTTACAAATTTTACAATATCTTAATAGCTGCTGAGTCAACTGGTAGATTAAAATATAGAATACTATTCTTGTCACTAATTATTTTTCTTTAAATGGAACGTATATCTGTTACTGAAGTGCAGACAAAGTGACCAATAGGCGCAACTGTATCACATTTATAAAACTAATAAACATCGTCACAAAACATTAAACTGAACATAATAACCTTGATATAAAAAATGCTACAGACATTGAGAATCATAAAGGAAATAGTTTTCCCAAAGGTTGCTAAAATGGGGATATTTTTTAAAATATTGATATCTCCATTCATTTGGAAATACTGTTATATTTCATTGTATATAAATACTACAAAGAAATATGAGAAGGAATCTCATAGCAATTAATAAATGAAACAGTCAATAAATCAGAAATCAATTGAAATATGGTTAAATATTTAAGATTTCACTATTAATTAGAATTTTGAACAAGTTCTTCATATCAACAGAATTTACAATGGTGCCCGGTGGTTCCTAATCCAATATGTGCAATTTTGAATTATGTGTTCATATTTTACCCATATCGGTATATTTATAATAAAATTTTACTAGTCAGTATTATCTATGTTAATCGGGAAGATTATAAGATTCAAAAAACCTTTTGTACTAAGAAAAATCTTTTGTTACATGTATCTAAAACTTATTTTTTTTCCGGATCGTAAATTAAACTTTTTCTTTCATCAAAATTCATGTTTTTGCAATATCTCCCAAGTGATTGAGCGTGCACAAATTTATAAAGAGAAGAAAAGTATTTGAAACTGAATTTGGAAAAAAAATATGTATAAGACAATTTTAATTTATTCTTAACAAAAGATTGTATTTTGGGAATATCTAAAGTCTAAAGAAATGTATGAAAAAATATGTTTTAAAGTTAATTTCGAACAACAATGCATTTATTTTAAAAATTCCGACGAAAGAGAATTTGAGAAAAAGATTTTCCGAATTCCTACGGGAAGTAGGTCTCTTACTTTGACTGAAAAGCTGTTTCTTTGAAATATCTAGAAAATTATGACATGTATACTATGTGAACTATAACTAAATAAGTGAGTGACAAATAACTATATTATAAGTAATACTAAGTAATTAAATTTAAATTTAAGGGAAACCACAAGGTGAAGTTCATTTTAGCAATATAAACATACTACTATTTGCTCTTCTATTCAGACCTTGAATAGTAACAATAAAACATACAAGAATAAACTAAACCGTGATGCACATATCCAACTAACAATCTGACTAAAATATACATAAAATAAGTACTGAGCTAAACTCGTGCAAATGAAAATGTAGAAGCGATGAACAGTCGAAGGAACATTATAGAACTACCCCACGACTAACCAGATTGATCTGTGAATAATTTGTGTCTATACTGTTTTTTAAACTGTGACGAAGGAAAATTTACAAACTATAGCTTTATAAATCCGACAAGCAGTATATAGTAAATGAACTTTCGAACAGAGTAGTCCGATGAATGGGAGGCGATAATAAATTTTGACTTCTCATATTCAGATTATGGACATGAGTTCGAAACAGCAGATATAGGCGGTTTTCTGTCATAATTGTTTTATATATGAGGCATGTTGTCAGCAGCAGTAATCTCTCATATTTAGCCATCCAAGATCTGACAGTTTGTGGCTCACATGGTCATATTTTATAATGCCGCAAATGTAACGTAGGTAGGCATTCTGAACTCTCTGTATACGCTGCTGTATATCGGAAGCGTCAATTGCCGTCACGTAGACGGGCGTGCAATGTGCAAAATGCGACAAGATGAAAAAAATGCGCGGAAGAGATTTTGTTGCCGTAGATAAAAAAGATCGATGTGAGTAAAGAGCCTTGAGACTTGCGAAAGCTCGTGGTATGCTTTTGAAATACACCCCCTATAGCCAAACTCACTGTCCATAACCAGACCCCGATTTTTATAGCGCGCCACCATAGGAACACTATCTTTACCGATGCTGAATGCCAACAAGTGCTGCACTTTACTGCAATAATGTTTTCTACCAAACAGCATTTCCGCAGATTTAGGCACATGCAGCTTTAATTAATGTATTGTCGAAGTCGCTGCAACTTGTTCGAGATCCTCATTAACAGCTCTCACCGCCGCAGCAATATCATTCAATTAAAATAAATATTCCAATTGGGAATCCTCAGCATACATGTGCACGGTACAACTTCGAACGGATTTAAATAAAGCCATGGCATAAATTGAAAATAGAAGAGGACCCAAAATGTAGCCCTGCGGAACTCCACTACGTAATTCCATCACCGATGAAGCGTAGTCATTTATTTTAGTAAATTGCGAACGCCCGGTCAGATAACTTTGTAGCAGAGAAATGGCACTCAGATCGAGACCAATTTAATGTAGTGCAGCAAGAAGTGTTGCATGATTTGTTGTATCGAACGCTCTGCTAAGCCGAGAAATATCAGAAGTGAAAGTTCGGATCTGTCCGTCGCGCGTAGTATATTAAGGGTCGTATTTAGCAAAACAGTAGAAACGGCTGCAACTCTGGAAGAATATTGTGGAGGGATAAATGCTGCATTTGATGGGTATCGATTACCATTTTGAATACTTTAGCAAGCCCTGGTAATAAGCTAATCGGTCTATAATTACTAAATGGAGCAGGGTCATGTACTTTGGGTAACGGCATAACCACCGAGTGTTTCCACGTATCCGGAAACTTACATTCTATAGAGCAACTCTTAATAATATTAGTAATGTAATATAGTATAATATTAATAAAACTTGATAATAAAGGGCCAGCACAACCTTTCATATGAACACAAAGCATTACACCAGCAGATCCTGTTTTGTAATCACATTCCTTAAAACTCCCCATTGACCAAAGTGAAATATAGATCCAATATTATTTTTAGTGCAGCTATTTTAGTAGGTATTTACATTGTCACTATTGACATCTATGTGCCATACGCTGTCGATGAAATGTTTGTTAAAACCGTTAACATCGTTAATTTGAAGTCATACAACGTGACCCCTTGAGCTCCTAATTTGAAGAGACTTCAACTCATTTCAAATTAACCGACGGTCTTTGGTATTAAGTCTGAAATCAAGTTATGAACTTTTTTCGTTGCGAATAGTAAGCGCCGCCAACATTTCGCAGGGACTTATAATAGTTCCAGAACTGCTGTATTTACTTCTTTTGTACCGGGCTTTAGCTTTATCACGCAAGGTCATGAACATTTTGATAGTATCTGAGAGCCACGGTGAGAAAGGTTCGGTTAGTTGGAAGTCTTTAAAGGAGCATGGATATCGAACAAGCTAACTAAATAATAAACTGAACTTTCAACTTTATTATAGAAATATGGAATATTTGATGAAGGGGTAATTGCTACAGATGTTCAATAAAAAAATCATGGTCGAAATATTTGATATCAAGACATGTACGCAAAGAAAGTTTGGGAACCCACCGTATTAATCCGCAAATTGCGTTAAATCAAATCGTGATCAGAAACATTAATATCTCTACTAACGCAAGAAATCATAATTGCCAAATCGGAAAAAAGAATCAGGTCAATAAGTGAAGCTGATCGTTCTGTCACACTAGTTGTTTGTGAAACTATTTGCTACAAACCCACTGACTCCAACATACCACCCAAATAGAAGGCAGTAGCCGCTACATACTTTAGCAAGTCAATATTGAAGTGCATATAACTACTTCCGAAGCCACCATACCGATAGCTACTGACGGTTCAAGCTCATTCATTTACAAATACTTCGTAATCCAAAGTTGGAGGTCTGTAAGCCACTCCAAAGATTCACACTATATGATAATATTCAGCCAGAGCTACTCAATGGCAGCACTAGTATCAACAACAATATAACGAAGAGATTCTAAAATGTAAATGCCCATATCGCCCCCCCCTTGGAATTCGCGATCGCGTCGCTAGAAATTGAAGGCATTGATACGAACAGCGTCGCTGTTAATAAATGGCGCCAACAAGGTTTCAGTAATTGCTACAATATCATAATTCATCTCCAAAATGTGATCCCTCAACTGTTCGTAGCTACTCAAAATCGAGCAAACACTAACATGCCACAGTCTCATACTACATAAAATAATTAGACATAAGAACAGAAATAATTAGTATATAGAAAAATAAATAGAAGAAGTTTGGTGTCAGGTATAGACAGTGTGCCTGGCTTCCTCCTTAGTGACTGTGCCGATTCGTTAACTGGACCCCTGTTTCACCTATTCAATTTAATACTGAAACAGTCTAGGTTTCCATCCCAGTGGAAGACCTCTCGCATTTGCCCTGTTTACAAGAGTGGTGATTCATCTGATATAGTAAACTACAGACCCATTTCGATCCTTTGCAATTTCTCTAAGGTTTTTGAATCAATCTTATATAATAACATTTATAACTCTATTAAGCCATACCTATCCTTATCGCAACACGGATTTGTACCCAAGAGATCTACCATTACGAACTTGACTTGTTTTACGCAGTATGTCTCTGAGACTGGATGGACAGGGACAGGTGGACGTGGTATATACAGATTTTCGGAAGGCATTCGATCAAATTGACCACAATATCTTACTAGCTAAGCTTTCGAATATAGGCTTCTCCTTAAGATTGTGCAAATTGCTGTTCTTTATATGCGGATGACACTGCCGTTTTGGTGACTGCAAGAGATGAAGAAGAGTTGAATGAACAGGCGAAGGACATTATGGAGAAAGCCAGGGAATGGTTCCTTTGCAATGGTCTACAACTAAATGAAGGGAAAACACAACAACTTACTTTCTGTGCAAAAAATCAACCTTCGAACGGCAACGTATGCTATCTGGGTCTGACGCTGGATAATAGGCTTACTTGGGAGGATCATGTTTCCAGTTTGGCTGATAAACTTGCAAAGGCAACATACACAATAAGACGTAGATACGAAAAGTGTTGCAACTCATGAAGCTGCAACAACGGCTTACTACTGCAACTTCCACTCTAAGATGAGCTACGGAATCTTAGTATGGGGCAGCTTATCGTCGGCAGAGAGAATATTTCAAATGCAGAAGAGGGCTGTTCGAGCGTTGTATAGTTTGGGACATCGGGATAGTTGCAGAAAATATTTTGTAAAAGGGGCTATACTTACATTACCATCTATATAACATATATATACAACTGCATTAAGTATGTCATTTTCAGTGAGGATGAGTTTGCCGCAAATGGGGACTCCCACCAGTATAATACAAGAAGCAGGGATAAACTGCGAACCCCTTATCACCGTGTGCAGACTGCCCAAAGATATGTGGACTACTGAGGCAAAAGATTTATAACAAAGTGAAGCACCTGCATACAATGAATGCTAATACTTTCTTAAGTAAAATATCAAAATTTTTACTGACAAAAAGTTTTTATTCACTCAATGAATATTTAAATAATAATTTTAATGATATACAATTGTAATCTGTTTGTTTGTTTGTTACTGATATTTTGACTTTTCATGTAATGATTTTATTACACTGAATAAATATTATTATTATTATTATTATCATATCTTGTGGATCGCCGTCAGTATGTTGAGTACCGCAATATTGCATCCGGTGCATTTGTTCCCACTTCGGGCGTTCCAGAGGGGCCAATCTTGAGTCCAATATTATTCTTAATTTTCATAAATGACATCACAAATGAATTGCAATGCAAAAATCTCTTATATGCGGATGACTTGAAGATCTTCTAAAGAATATTCTCTTTGGACGACTGTCTGCTTCTTCAGAATGACCTAAATCGTGTTTACTCCTGGTGTTGCGATAATAATTTACATCTTAACATATCTAAATGCAAAGTAATGACCTTCTCCAGAAGAACTGATCCAATGCTCTTAGACTATGCTGTTGCGGACACGCCTTTGGTGCGTTATTGTGTTATTAGGGATCTTGGTATTCTGTTCGGTTTTAAGTTAACGTTCACTAACATATAACTGATGTTGTTGCCAAAGCTTATCGAATATACGGGTTTATCTGCAGAAATTGTAGAGACTTTAGGGTTTAGGGCTGTCTGTTACTACTATATTATACTTTCATAAGGTCGAGGCTGGAATACGGTGCGCTAATTTGGTGCCCGGTGTATGCTGTTCACATGATGCGTATTGAGGGTATGCAGAGACGTTTTGTGAAGTACTTATTATTTCTAATCAACGGGGTATTCCCTGAGAGGGGCTGGGACTATTCAAGTATGTTACGACAGGTTGGTGTCCCATCTCTCCAACTCCGGCGCAATACATTAAGTATAAAATTCTTATATAAACTTCTAAATAACAAGATTGATTGCTCCTGGATCCTGAGCAAGATACATTTTAGGGTTCCCAGGCTGTCTGCTCGATATGAGGAAACATTTTATTTGCCTACCGCCAGAACTAATATATTACGTAAATCTCCGCTTTACACCATGTGTAGTAACTTCAACCAAATCTATGACGCCTCGGATATACACTTCAACGCATTAAGTGTGATATTGGGGTATCTGCAATGAATTATTCTGCAACCACCTCTATTGCCTCACTCCTTTCCTTTAGTGTTTTTCTATTTAGCATATATTTAAATGTCTTTTAAATTTATAAATGCTTTAGATATTTCAAGGATTTTTTTTATAATGAATTACATATATTTGCTTTGTATTCTTCTTTTGTATTTTCTGTACTTGGGTTGTTAACCTGTAGAAAATAAACTCATTATTATTATTATAAATATAAAATTCAAATAGTACAAACATAACAATCGTAAAAAACTAACTAATAACAAAAAACATAACGATAATAAACAAACAATTTAGATATGCTAATCTAGGATCTGTCTGTCGTTTTCAAAATCACTAAAAGAGTAATAGTATCTGGCTATCAGTAACGTTTTTAACTATACTTTAAATTTCTCCAACGGTATATTTTTGGTATTTTTAGAGATTCTATTGTATGCAGTTATCATCAAATACTGTGCGGTGGTTTTATAAATCAATAATCTATCACCAAATACCGAATAAAAATCGCAAATGTAGAAGCTAAAACAGACGCTTAACGGTCTACAAGTAATAAAAAACTTACCTTGTATTTAATTAAAATCAGAGAGGTTAGTGTTTTATTAATCTCTTTTCCGGTTTTTACATGGTACCTTGTTCAGTCCACTTGTTGCGGAATTCGAATCTGCTACCAGCCTCCCTCATAATATCTACACACATATTTGTAAGATCTTCCCTTATAATAGTAATTTTGCTTCCCTTTAAATTACTTGTATTGTCGTATAAAGGTTTTTTATTCTTTGGGCTAACAAACCTTTCTAAAGGTGGCTACACACATGCAACAAAACATCGTACCGAACTCCGTCGCGTCTCAAGTGTGGACGCAACCACGCAACATTGCAACAACGCAACATCGCAACATAACGGCGTCCCATCAGTTGTCGGTTTTCTGCCGTCGCATAAAAGAAACGTTGCGCGTTCACGTTGCGCCACATGTTCGCATGTCTGGACGGGCCTGGCTGATTATGGGAGGATGGCGCCCCACCCTCCCTTGGGTACTGTTCTTGCCGGTCGAGTACATTTATTACTTCTTCCTTAATTTAACTCAAGCCTGTTTCAAGTCGAACGAGCTTGTTTTCATATTCATCCATAATTTGTTTAACTTCGAGTTTAAAAGCGTCATCTAATGCATCACCAATTTTCTGTATACAAACGTTGGAGTATAAAATTTTTTCGGCGATTTTTGCACTAGATTGTTCTTTATTACTTCGTTAAATACAATCCATGATTAAAGAAAAATATTTAATACAGGTACAATACAAACACTTTGTAAAAGAATTATGCTATGTCAAGATAAAGCTGAATTCAGGTAACGCTAGTAGCTAACACATCATTTTTAAATTATAATATAATAATCTACTACTATGAAAGCGTTACCTGAATATATTGAGTATCGGCGGGTTCAGTTCAGTAACTTTTAATATATTGCGATTATACATTTAAAAGTTCAATCTACTTTACTATAAAAATACAGGAAATTACAACAAGAAAATGTTTATCATAATTTTAGGTTCTCATTAAAACTCTGAACTGACCCTGTATAAATTACATAAATGTCACTTATTTAGTTACTAATTCAATTTATTTAACTTTGTTTGACTTCCTCGTACGAGTAACGTTTCGAAAATACAAATATGTGCATACATATGTACGAATATATATTTAGACAGTACTTCCTTAATTATATGCTATTAGTTAGAAACGCCATTAGATATACGTTAATTTGGCTTATAGCGCCTTCACAATACTATAACCTGTTCCATTACGATATAATCCTAACAATTTACGTTATAGAAAATATTCTCGGTTGCCTGTGGTGAAGTAGTTTATTCTAATTTTAAGAACATCAAATACCCGAAGTGAAGTGCTACTTTGATCTTGGATGTAATAAGGGGCGATTAAGACTTCTTTGAATGATTACGATTACAACACTTTGTACAGTGATTTTATTTATAGATCGTAAATATAAAGTCAAAATAGCTCGCTATCAACCTTTATTGTTCGTATTTGTTTATAAATCTTTGAGACATTCTTGTTCTTTTAATTATTATAGCATGCGTAAGTGCAAAAAATAAATCCTTTGACATGTGTATCTTTTAAAATTCGTGAATTGCATTGAGTTAGGATACGAGTATCCGGGATACATATCTTTCATGTCCATCCTTTAACATTTTAAACTTACAAGTTTTGGTTTGTGAAACGGATTGAAATTTAATGGTTGTTTATCTTAGCAATTGCGAAATTTCAGAAGTGAGAATTTGTATTTCGTCAATTTGCAATTTATTGCATTAAAACAATTATGTGTTAATAGTATGTACATTATGGAATACAAAATAGTGTGGAAACCAGACAAACAAAACAGATATAACATCTCTTAAATACCAAATTATAAGAAAAATGTACCGAAAATGTTGTTATACGAGGAAAGAAGGAATCACTTCGGAAAATTCCAGCAAAAAATACTACCATAACAATGTTCAAAAGGATGTACTATATAATGTATTTGCAGATAATGCCCATTTAGGTGCATTTATGTATGAGGAATGTTCTTCTATGAAGCCAACTAGGAAAGTTGAGTTCTCTTTCATTACATTGTCTAAAGATGAAACTACATCAAATTTTAAGGATGTTAAACTTTATATTATATTGAAGATCAGACGAAATATGCCTGTTGAGCATTTAGCCGTGACTTTCTCTATTTGTAAATCAAACTACAAAGGTTTCTTTAAACAACTGTTTCATCAGTATGTAATTATATTCAAAGATTAGTGTTTTAAGCCTCAAAATTTGAAGTCTGTAGCGTCATGATCTAATAGCAAATTATTGGAATGGTTGAGGTATATAGACTACTTCTTATTTAGAAAGTCAGTCAATCTTGTGAAACAAGCTTGCACCTGGCATCAATACTTTTCGTCGTCACAAATCATCACTAGCCATAGGAATGTATGGCCTGAATACGATGAAAGCTTACACAATAACATACTTGATATCAAGTACATCAAATCGTTTAATAGTAGTGCAGGATTTGGCTGTTGAACCACTGAAGATAGTAACTGAAAGTTCTGTTTATTTATAGTTTTAGCAGGAGAGTAATATTCAGGAGCCTGAGGTTTTCACTTCTTCAATTTGAAAGAACGATAAGAATGTGAAAATTTATTATTTAATGGTTTCATAAATTTACCATCAAATATTATAAAACAATGAAGACATTGGACTTTGACAATTATATTAATACTGTGTATGGTTATATGTTTACTAGTAAATTTTAACAATTTCAATCAATCAATCATATTTATTTATATAAGTATTGAAAATAAAAGACATTTTATTGACAAATATATTTTTTTATTAACACTACTATAAAAGAAGGCAATTACAGTACATGAATACAAACAATACAAAAGAAATGTGTATGCAAATAAATGAAAGACTCCAATCAAAAGTATTTAAATAGTAAAGTACACAAACTCATGAGATATATGTGAAATAAAAAATATGTTTACCTCTCTATATTTTGACACTAAAGTGGGGGATTTTCTTGAATTTCTCATAAGTATGTTTAGTTTACTAAATGCATTGAAGTTATTAAATCTATATAGTAAATTTAATAGTTTACCAAATACAAGTACTGCAGCATATTCTTCCAATTTCCAAATAATTATTTCTCTGGTTATGAACTAAAAAAATTATGTACATAATAAAATATAGAATATAATCACAATTTTACCAATAATACATTGTTTCTCGTTCCGTTCATTCTATATTCAAATCTTCATGTTATTCAAAATTATTTTGTAGTGCTAGTATCTGGAGATACACCGATATTGACTTTACAAAAAAGCGTTTGCCGTTCCATCGCAGATTTCAACTCAATAGGTTTGTTTTCGTTTCGCTAAGAACGATTCTAGAACAGTTCTCGTCATGCGCAGAATTATTTTAGGTGTTTGGGATTCCGGAACTGTTTTGGAACAAAAATTATCGTGTTTTGGTTTGTGATTGGCAGTTCTGGAACCGTTCTGAACTGTAGAACTAATTCGGGTTAAAGGCATCGAATCGTTACAGATTCGTTCGGAACTATGACGCATCAGTTCTGCGCAGTAACAAAACTGTGTTATAACCGTTCGTAATATTAAACACAAACAAACCTTATATTAAACACGCTTCTGAGGAATTTCAGTGTGCATTATTAATTGGACTGCTTAACTATGGTTCCAATATTATCTGCATTTGGATATGTACATTACATTATTATATTAGTCAATTCAATTTTCCAGGTGCTATTGATTAAATAGTACATTTTCAGTAACCATCTCTTCATAAAAATAAAATGAAGAATCGCTTTTATATATAGTTTATTTTTATTCATAAGTTGGTGGAAATTTAATCCACTCGGCAAATAAATTATTCCTCATCACCATAAAACCCCTATTAATTACAGGACTCACTGATATTTGGCTAAGCTCTGGTAACAGTCCGATAATAAAAAAAATATTCAAAAGATGTTGTTAAGACCAGTAACAAATATATGATGTATACTGTATATAGAGGAAACGCGTTACATTCAATTGTACGTCATACTAAATCCATGACGTCTCGTCTTGTTTGTGTTGCCGGATCTATTTTTATTTCTGTCAGTAACATTTGATATAACCAAAGAAAAAAATTATTCACAATACAATAACTATAACGTAATATATTTAGTAATTGAAATGCTCTAAGACTTTAGCCTATGTCTCAACTTATTATATTGATTATTGATTTAGATTGTTAAAAACCCATAAATGTTTCATGACCTATCAATAATAAAATTTAAAATAACCAATACTTACACTATTCTCATTAATCAGATGATTATAGAAAAGTTTGTAAAAAGCTTCGACTGTTTACAGAAACTTTTCGGCATTATATTCAAAGGACGCAAAAAGATAATAAACAGGATGTAGAGTTGTAAGGAGAACTGTTTTTATATAATTTATATTAAAGCAAAAATAAACACGCAAATTCGACAGGCAAATATACACAACACACGCCTTTTTGACATATATGATTTATCTGACACACCGAATTGAACTATTAGTTTATTAAAAATATGTAAGAGAGAAATTTAATACTGAAACGGAAATTAAGTGTTTATTTGCCATGAATGGGTATATAACGATCAATGTATACATTTTCTATCTAAACTAATGAATAAAAGCCCTCAAATATAATTTAACAAAGTAACTTTTTCAGGGTCACTAATACAGTTATGATAACATGTAAATGTCATTAATAACGTGCAATTGAATATAACGCGTCTCCTCTATAGATACAATTGATACAATAACTGCTTTCAGAAAATGCACATATAACTTCTAGAATAAAGAAAATAGAGAATATATTACACTCTATAAATGTTACATATACGATTTCCTACCTGATGTGATGTGCACGTACATACATTCAAGAATAATGCTATAAACAGGAAATAAATATAATATATAACCTATAAAATCTTTATTTACGCTCCTCACTGTAAAAATTCCGAAAATCGTCATCGGAAACGTCATCTCGTTGCTAGGTACCGTAGCTTCCGAGAATCGTAGTTTACGAAAGACCGCCAGAAACCCACCCTAATTATATATAAAAATTCAAAATATGATAATGTGATGCACCTTCCGATAAATACGTGCCCAAAGCAGATATTGCCTACCGCACTTCACTGGTATCGTATCAGGATTGTCTGAAAACAGTTGATCAGGATTCTGACGTTACTGATGATGGCGAATTCCTATGCTGAGTGACTATGTTTATTTTTAAAATATTTGTAACAAATTTGAGGAATACATCCATTTAGTTTTGATAAAACTAATGTACAAAAAAATTGTGTGTTTTCAGATCATTGGGGTAAAATAGAGGTATCTGCATTTTTTTATAATACAGACATTAGTACGTAAACCTAAATTGTGTTTCCACTGTCCATTAATCATTCATTACATGTCTTGAAGAGTTTCATAAAAAAGTAAACGCTGTTATTTATATTTTTCGTCTCCCAAAAAAATTGTTGCTTGCTGCTGCAGAGTCTTCAGTTGACTTTCTTGTTTTATTGTGCTATCTACATGTAATATTTAATTTAAAATATGTTTTAATGGAGTATCTATTCTAAGTAGTTTTTGAAAACTTATTGTCCTTGATGCAATTTCAAAATTTGCTATTAGTTCTTAAATTATGGTACTGTACTTTTTTTTATTATTCATCATTTTATTTTCAATTT
This sequence comes from Amphimallon solstitiale, assembly GCA_963170755.1. NCBI lineage: Eukaryota > Metazoa > Arthropoda > Insecta > Coleoptera > Scarabaeidae > Amphimallon > Amphimallon solstitiale. The sequence continues at coordinate 132,175,028 of OY720675.1, read as the reverse complement.
ATATACAGTAAATGCCCGCAATTAATTAGCATGTTCAAACGTAGGTCTATTAAATGGCATTGTGGCAGCCGATGAAAGATGCACGAAACGTGGTTAACATCAATTTGAGGTATTTTGAAGCCAAGGCATCTTTTTCATCTAATCGTATTTATAAACACAAAATCTTGTAGTTGTTTATGAATGTTTATCTGGAAATCCGGCTATATATACCGGATTTATTTATTCAGAGGGAGTTGCTTAATTTTTTTGAATTTATGTTTGTGATACGATTGTATTTTGTTGGATTTAACAAAATAAATGCTTTAATTTAAAACTGTCTTATAGCATTATTTTATTTTTAGTCGTACTAATTTACTCTTAATTGCCACACCATCGGCTCTTCTAGTTAAAGTATCTGGACAGTTAATTTATTTTTATAGTACCCCCATATAGTCCAGTCGAATTAAATTAAGTTCTATCTGGAATATGGTTTTGTCGCCGACTTTTTTATAGGTACATTAGACCCCCACGAACATACCCTGAAAAATGCCAAATATTTAAGGTCCGGGTTTGGCCGTGAGAAATTGTTAAACAATTGAAAAGTGACATTTTCCGGTTAAACTTTTTTCCTGTAGGTTAAATGTGAAAACTGTTCGTATAAAAGTTGTTCGCCCCATCATTCTCTAAAAAACAAGCCATCGCACGATCGATTATCATTATTTGTTTAGCTGCAAAATGCATAAAACCATCGCAATTTTTATTTTTTATTTTTTGCATTCAATCGATGAATAATCAACGTATGGCTTTGAACCTCATAGTGCAGGTAATATAAAATGTCCCCCAGAGAACAGTGCAAAGTTCACTTACCTGTGTTGTATACTTGAGCTACAATAAGCGACAAGCCAAAATTCCTAAATTAGCTGTCCCTTCCTTGCATATTGTCGCACATGGTTCAAAAAATCATGATTTTAATTCATTGAGAGTACTTTCCGAAAATGGAAAAAAATAATTTTTTTTTCTCAAAAATTGACATTTTTTTGGAGGTTCGAAATTATTTGTTTATAAATCAATGAAATATCTCCAACAATTGAGATATTATCGTAAATATTATGGTAGATTCTGCTTCCTTTCTCTTCAACGAGTAATTTGAAACTAACTTTATACGAATCTCTTGATTAGAACTGGAGATAACAACGTTCTAGTTTTATTACGTTTATTATCCTTCTGGTGGATATTTAAGAAAAAAAAAATATCAAATTTCTCTCAATACCTCAAGGAATCGCCGTAAATTTTTTCAGATCTGTAGGAGCATTCTATGTAAGTCAAAGAAATTAATGAATTTCGGCGCGCGCTGGCGGTGGGAAAAGTTGCGGCCAGGCGGCGTGGTGGGGGAAGCCAGAGGCTCCGCGTGCCGCGCGTGCCGCCCGCGCCGAGCCCTACTCGCCGGTTATTTAACAAATATATAAAACTAGAACGTTATTATCTCCAGTTCCAATCAAGATATTCGTATAAAGTTAGTCTCAAATTACTTGTTGAAGAGAAAGGAAGCAGAATCTACCATAATATTTACGATAATATGTCAATTTTCGGAGATATTTCATTTGTTTATAAGCAAATAATTTCGAACCTCCAAAAAAATGCCAATTTTTGAGAAAATTTTTTTTTTCATTTTCGGAAAGTACTCTCAATGAATTAAAACCATGATTTTTTTGAACTCTGTGCGACAATATGCAAGGAAGGGACAGCTGATTTAGGAATTTTGGCTTGTCGCTTATTGTAGCTCAACTATACAACGCACAGGTGAGTGAACTTTGCACTGTTCTCTGGGGGACATTTTATATTACCTGCACCATGAGGTCCAAAGCCGTTGATTATTCATCGATTGAATGCAAAAAATAAAAAATCAAAATTGCCATGATTTTATGCATTTTGCAGCTAAACAAATAATGATAATCGATCGTGCAATGGCTTGTTTTTTAGAGAATGATGGGGCGAACAACTTTTGTACGGACAGTTTTCACATTTAACCTACAGAAAAAAAGTTTAACCGGAAAATGTCACTTTTCAATTGTTTAACAATTTCTCACGGCCAAACCCGGACCTTAAACATTTGGCATTTTATATGTTCGTTAATGTACCTATAAAACAATCGGCGACAAAACCATATTCCAGAATAGAACTTACTTGATTTCATGTCTAATTCGACTGGACTAATAGTCCGACACGTAGTGTTGCAAGTTCACGTAACGTTAAATTCAAACAAAAATATACTACTTACACTTTTGTATATATATATTTAATATATATTTATATGATGCATACATACACACATGCGCACGGAAAAATGTTTAACAGTTATTTCTTTAAGGTTTTTTTTTATATATTCATAAAACGGAGTTGATATATACCTGGATAAAGCATATTGATCCTACACTATTTCGTGTGCCTTGGAACACATTGCTGTCCTATAAAAGAGTTAATGATAGCCATAAATTAAGTTCACAGACGTATTCATTCAGAGAACGCCTTTAGTTAAAAATAAACAAATTATTACTAGAAAACTGTTAATTAATTTTTAATACACGTCACTTCAATGAATCTAATAATGAATCTAATGGCATACTGTGTTTAAAGTATTTCGAATTTTGAATTTCTTGATAAAAGGTAAAATTCTGATTCTAATAGAATTATTATCCATTAATGCGTTAAAGTTTAATATTATTATCATTATATTCTATATTGCTTCCGTATTATTACATATAAGGGCTTGCTCATACTTTCTATAGACATTTCGGTTTTATTATTATGCATGACCATTATAGATATGACGCTTCTGGATGGAATATGGTGATAACAAATATGAATGTATCCATTTACTTTTGTTGTAATGGATTTTTTAAATAGCTTTTTTGCATACCAATTATAATCGTACAGTTAAAGTTAGGACAATATTTACAAAACACGAAAATATCTATTTGTATAATAATAGAATTTACATATTTTTTATTGGAGTTTCGTGGTGAATCGACCAACAAAAATCTGCAATCATTGCTTCTGACCATTTCCTGTTGTATCGTCTCGCTATATTCAAAACATCTTAATGAAACATTTCACAATATTTATCTAATACTGCACCAACATTTTCGGGAAAGACATTTCCAAAAAATAAATTTTAAGGGACATGTTGCATTTCAGAGGTTAATAATATGAAAGGCGTTCTTGGATGATTTTCTGATAGTTTTCAGATTTTTTGTTTCCAAAAAAGCCACGGCATACATATATAAATGTGGTCCATGCTCTTTTTGTTTTATTCATCTTTATTTTTAAACATGCGTATTTGTGGACCTACAAAGTTTTCTTCTTCCAATTTTGAGTGTGTTGATTCCAAGGATCTTTTTATTTATTGAAAGATTTCACTATCATTTTACATTTTTATCTTGCTTTTACTGAGTTTTTCATGAGAAACAGTTTATATGAAGTAAAAACAAAATAGTTTTGTTCTATTTTCGGTGCTATAATGCTTTCTTTCCGAGACCCGGTTTAGTTGTCTAAAGTCTAACTTTATCGCACACTAATTTTATTTATTTGCAGTTGGTAATAAATAAAATAAGGAACCAAACCATATGTAAATGTCAAATATAAATGTTTTAACGTCGTAACGACCATGTGCAGTAGAAATTCTACAAAGAACACAATGACATACTAAAATTTCATTTAGACTAATTAACGATATAAATTGTTTAAACAGTTTTGATGGTAAAATACCTGCTGTTATTATTGAAATTTATTTCTCAACACCGTGTAACTAACTTCAAAAAAACATTTGTCTTAATTTAATTTTTTTTGAACTTTTAACACCCAAATAGAAAAAATAGTATAAAATAAACAGACTTTTGCGCATTTGTTTGTTTGTTGTTGTTGTGTGTCTTATGAAACTTGTATTTTCATATATTATATCACTTTCGACTCCAGAGGTCAAACTCGTCCTTGTCTCTTGCGAGACTGTCCCATTTGCATAAAAAACAAACAAACTATAGGGTATCATCCTTACAGTCCGATTGACATTGCTACAACTTTTAGACCAGCATAAAGAGTCCACGAGTACTGTAAATATTTATTTTTTCCCAGAAACAATTTTATATTTCCATAGTTATCCTTAATGGTTTTTGTATATGCGAGGAGGTCTGAGGACTATTTACTCTCACACTGGAGCAAAACAATTTATAACTGTTTTTTGACAAATCAATAAAAGGTTGCCATTTCTCAGATCTTTTACGGAAACCTATTTCTTGTAAAAGCACTTCAACGTTATTACAAAACACTAAATCACCGTCTTTGGTAAAGTAACTCATAATCTTCTAGTTTGTTACAAAAATATGAGACTATCTTATTTTTAACTAACAAATTACATTGTTTTAATCTTGATAAGAGAAGTTGATCCCGAATTTTTTTTTGAGTCCTAAATTTTGAACAAAATCATTCACATCAGATTGCTTAAGAAGATGAGGTTTTGTGTATGTACTGAAAGGTGAGAACTAGAGCATTTCTCGATTGAATCTGTTGAGAATGAGCGCTTTTATCATACTCCATATCATCGCTGTTAGAATGCATCGGAGGTAAAGCATCATTGTTTCGAGGAACTGGTCTTCGTACAGATGGAATATTCGGATATTCAATTGTATTCTTAATTTTTTTTTGTAAATCCCTCTGTCATATTTATATAAAAGTAACAATTATTTTCATGATATTCTGGTTCACTCCAAATCAGAGGCGTTGTAAATGGCATGGGCTTATGACCTTCGAGCCAACCCCTTAAAGTTCTTGAACAACTCTTGCAACATATTTTCGAGAGACAGTTCTTGTCTCTTTCTTCTACAGGAAACCCAAAGTAAATTCGATAAGCTGTTGTCACCAGTGTACGTATTGCATTTCTTTTAGACTTTGTAGTAAATTTACCACAAGTGAGGCAAAACAAGACCTCTTGGTATTTTATACATAGAACAAAATAAAATTTGCTCTAAACTAATATCAATGTTCTTAAGATGTGAATTTTTTGTTTATTACTTGAGAATAAATATAAATGTTTCCTACATGTATAAATTGTGTGCAAAACTTTCCAAAATATCCGGTTTGAAACCGAAACAAGAACTTCAAATTTTTTAACACACTGAGGGCCACGGAGTCATTGCAGGCTAATGCGTTGGTGTAAAAACAACGTTATTCAATATCTTTCCTTTTCTTTCTATTAATTCAAACTTGTTTTGTATGTATACGATTTGAAAGGATTAAAATAATGTAAACGCAAAAACGGAACACAACAAATACTGAATTTTGAGTAATTAAAAAAACATCAACAAAGGTATATGCATGACAGCAAAAAATGGTAAACCGATACGCATTAACATTTTCATATTCAGAATATTTTTATTTGAAAGAGGATTTAGTTGTAGAGTGTTGTAGACTAGTGCCATTAATACAACACAACAAATTAATAGTATTAGAAATCATGTTGCTGGTGTAAAGCACTGAACAAACTTATAAGGTGACTACACACATGCAACTGAACATCGCAACGTAACACTGTCGCTTATCAAAACTTCATCATACCGTAACTTTTTCGCGCAACAAGGAATGTTACGCGGCGGAGTTACGGTACGATACATGAGTGTCCAGAAATAAAAAGACGGAGTAGCAGGTATGTAAAGTCCGAACAGAAACAGGCCCAAATATGCTGCAATAACGAAGAAATTAAAAATTTAATTTTCTATGTTATTTTTTTAAATAAAAAAATTACATTACGGACCTGGCACACGTAAGAATGCTCATTTGTAAATAGAAACGAACACGCATTCAAAGAAAAATACGCTTTTATTTGTATAAAACGGGAAAAAAATGTTAAATCATACTCATTCATAATAAAACATATTTTTTGCCGGATGCGTCTAAATAACGCAGCTATGTATTCGATTGTTGACGCAGATGGGCGACTGACTCACTTTATTGCAGACAATAAAAGATTGTTTTTATTTTTAAAATAGGAAGTTTGTTGCCCTTTAATGTGTTTGTAGTCGGAAACAGCTGATTATTATTATTTTAGAATATTCAATAAATCCTAGTAAATATCAAAATGTAATTATTTTTTTCTAGCAGGTGTAAAAAGTAATTAATGATGTGATATTTATTATGAAGTATCTATTCCTCCTCCTTTTTTTTAACACAAGTAATATGGTGGTCCTCAAAAGAACCGATTGTGTAGGTGAAGCAGGTGGATATTTATAGAAGGTGCTCTATGTGTCCGCCGTGCGCACGAAGACAGGGGTCAATCCGTCGGAGAAGATTACCACGCACTCGTTGGAAGATACCTGGTTCCCCACGTATACGCCTCGCAGCTGTAAAAATACGTTGCCGAAGATCTTCTTCTGTGGCAATCCCATCCCCATCATACACCAATGTTTTCATATCCCCATAAAGAAAATCTAATGGATTTAATCCGGACTGTGCGCCGGCCATGGTGTATGTCCTCCACGTCCAATCCATCGAGGATATGAAACATTGAGGTAATTGCGCACTGCCAATGAAATGTGTGGAGGCGCGCCATCGTGCATGAACCGGAGTTGTCTTCTAAGTTTCAGAAGCACATCGTCGAGATATTCTGGCAACGTATTCTGCAAAAACTCTAAATAACTCTCCGGTCAGTCATGCAGGTAGTATGTGCGGTCCAAGCAGACTATCACCGACAATTCCTGCCCAAACATTTATTGAGAAGCGGTGTTGGAAATGACCCTGCTGTATTACATGCGGGTTTGCATCGCTCCAATAATGTGCGTTATGAAAATTTAACACACAATTTCTGGTGAAACAACATTCATCCGTGAATAGTATGCTGGCACAAAAGTCCACATCTCTAGCTTGTTTTCGTGGAAACCAGGTACAGAATCTAACACGTGCGGGATGGTCCTGTTGTGCTAGAGCTTGAACCCGTTACAGGTGGTATGGGTACAGGAAGTTCTCGCGGAGGAGTCGATGAATTGTCGATCGGGACACTCCGACTTGTCTTGCTGCAGATCGCGTGCTTATACCTGGATCCCTATCTACCACATCCAGGAGATGCTCTCCCGCATGTAAAACTCTCCCTGTTTTTTCACGACCCCTGCCTTCGTAGCGTGGAAGTAGTGTGCCTTGTTCGCGTAACCTAAACACCGTGTCCATAATTACTTGATACGACGAACGCCTGCGATTGGGAAAACGTTCGGCGTATAAACGTTCAACAACTCTTCCATTTCCACCTACTTCACCGTAGAGATACACCATATCCCGTAATTCTTGCGTCGTAAAAGCCATGTCGATAACTATGTGTCAACTCACATCGGCGGCTAATAACAAACTGAACATCTATGTATCTATCGCGATTGCACATGCATGCATTGGCGGCTGGTCGGTAATAAAATCGCGGGCCATACAACAAAAATACATACGTTTTTGTCGTGTGCCGCGCGATTTTATTACCGACCAGCCGCCAATGCATGCATGTGTGCAATTCTATACCGCAAGTCGACCAGAGTCGGCGTAAGGCCAATTGAATTCTTTATTATTTTTTTTCTGCCGTCTGCGCACGAATAAAGACTTGATATTTTGAGGGTACGTTTTTACACAATCTAGCTTCCGATTTTTGCTACTCCGTCTTTTTATTTCTGGGACACCCTGTATATCACAAATTGTGAGTATACATGACAAATAAATTCATTCTCCGAGAACTACTTCTTCACACCTCAATTCAATTAATTTAGCCACAATTTATTAATAATAATCATATAAACAATCAGTAACATCGAAACATACAAAATACACAACATCGAGCATACACATACATTTATACACTATTATACTCTGATTTCCTCAACGAATATACATACCACAACGAGGACGCTGTCTCGTGGAACTTATAAACACGGCTTCCAAGAGGAGACCGCGATACTTGATCGAATATACATGATAGGCCCTCAGTCTTAAATATCGGCATCGTACATAGTACATACATTTTGATGACTCAGTTAATAAAACCATTACTACATCGAATAATGCAAGGATGCTTGGATGAATGTACTTGAATCAATGCTGATTACAAGTTATGGTTTTCTTTTGTGAGGGGAAAATCCTTTATGGACATCATACATCTTCAATTGTATTATAGTGTGGGACTCACCAGTCTGGCCTACCCACTAAAAACCCCCATTTCACTCCTTCTGTGCTTCCCGGACTGCTATTCGCGTTTGTTCGGATAGCACAGATGTCACTATTGTCCTGCCCTCTTAGGCTCGCCGCTCTCTCCACTGCATTTCTCTTGTTTTTAGTACCTTTTCAATGTAGGCGCTCACTGCTTGCCATTTGTCCTCGCTGTCCGTTATAGCCTCGATCACTTTGTGTTGGTCCAATGTTTGCTGGATTTGGTTGTTCAGAAAAGTCCTGTCTTCTGTCCACCTCTCGCATACGAACACCGCATGGTCCGGTCTATCGACCATTCCACAGCCTGGGCAAAGATCGTCTTCGGCCAGTTTAAACCTCTTCAGGTAAGTTTTAAAGTGGCCGTGTCCCGACAGGAACTACGTCGTATAGTAGTTTGCTATCCTGAACTTACAGTGCACCCAGGAGCTCAAGTCAGTAATCAGAGTTTTGGTCCAACCAGCTATGGACCCCAGGTCGTCCCATTTGCTTTGCCACCGTTTCAGAGTTATTTCTCTCCTGCTTTCCTTGGACCTTGAAACTAATTGCCTTGCCTTGGCAGTGAACATCCTCTTGCGTTCCTCCAAGAAGAGTGAGATTGGTGGTATACCCGCTATCGCTTGGGCAGCCCCGGTAGACACTGCCCGGTAGCCGCTAATCACCCTCAGCCGCACTCTTCTCTGGAGTTGTTCTTTTTGTGCATTTTTTGTCAATGCACGTGACCAAACCGGTGCTGCGTACAGCACCTGAGACTGTACTACACCATACAGGATCTTCCTACGTCTGCTTGTGGGTCCCCCAACATAAGGCATGATCCTAAGCAGTGCTGTCAGTGTAGAGTCTGCCTTTTCCGCCACTCGCTTCACGTGCGACCGGAACGTCAATCGATGGTCCAGAGTGACTCCGAGGAATTTCAACCCCTTCCCGGGGTTGATCTGTTCCCCTATCACCTCAAACTGCATGTCACCCTGCCTGTAAGGCCCTTTGAGGATAACAGCCTCTGTCTTTTCCGGGGCAATCTGCAGATCAATTCCCATAATATTTTCCACTATTTGCTCTACCGACTCGTTTACTTTGAACACGAGTTTCCTCTCATATTCGGCTTCTACTATGAGTGCGAGGTCGTCGGCATACGCTATCGTCTTTGCGCCATCCATAAGTTGCACGTTTAGGATCTTGTCGTACAAAATTTTCCATAGCGTTGGTCCCAAAACGAAACCCTGTGGCACACCAGAGTTGACCTCCAGACTGCTTTTAGAAGACAAGTACACCCTCTTCTGATAGAAGTAGTCCTCTATGACGTTTATGAGGTATTGTTCTACTTTCCTCTTTTTTAGTTCATTGATTATTTGTATCCAGGATGCGGAATTAAAGGCATTTCGAATATCCAGTGCCACCACTGCCACCCACTTACTCCTTGAGGTTTCCACCGTCCTGGTCAGTTCTTCTATCGCGTGTACAGCTAATTTTCCATGCACAAAGCCAAATTGCCTCTGTGACAGGCCGTCAGATATCTCTAGGTCCTCTTCGAGCCTGCATTTTAACAAGCGTTCGTACACCTTTCCTAGGACGCTGAGCAAGCAGATTGGCCTGCAAGTGGCATCCTGCGCCGTTGTCTTCTTCGGTAGCGGTACTACCACAGCTTTTTTCCATTCCACTGGGAAGCTCTGGTGTGCCAGCAGATGGTTGAAAACCCCAGCAGCACCTCAGGGATCACTGCCATCATGGTCTCCACTGCCTCCGTGCTTAGGTGGTCGGGTCCTGGGGCCTTACCCTTCTTCATTTTAGCCACGGCACTTCGGAGTTCATCTTCTGTGAAGGCGGCGACGTCTTCTTCCCATCTTCCTTGCCTTGCAAGGGTGTCGGTTTTCAGTGGAAAGAGGGCCCTCACTATCTTTGCTCTCTGTTCCATTGTCGGATGATATTAGGACGACAGTTTACCCATGTATCGCATTGCTATCTTGAAGCCACCACCCCATATGTCGTCTTCCAGGTCATCTAGAATCCTACTCCAACATTGTTTCTTCGCCGTTATTATCAAGTATTTCAGTTGTTTTTTGCGTTTTATAGTTTTGTTTTTTGAGTAAGGCTGCTTCATTGCTTTTTCGGTTCCTGTTCTTTCTAGTCCATTTGCGGCGCAGTCTGTACAATTCTGTCCTCCTGGACGCAATGTCTGCATTCCACCAGTGTGGCATGAGACGCCCACCTTAAGGTACCGCGATGGTGCATTCCCTGTTTAATTTTCTGATTGTACGAAGAAAGCTATCTGGACTTATCACATTTCGTTCATGGAAATGATCTTTCAATTTCCCGGCAAACTTCCGTTTTGCAAGCCGGGCAGTAGGGTACCCCCTCGCAGTCTTTGAGTTTGTGTCCCGACTGGTTACAATCGATACACGTTTGAGCAATCCGGTCCCTGGCTTGCCCTTTCACTGTGACCGTACTCTAAGCACCTGCAACACCTCGGTACTATTATGCTCTCCTCAATTCTGCAGCTCACCCATCCTATTCTTAGTATTCAAATCTTTGACCGAGTGTTTGCGTTCGTCTTACTAGTAACGATCGTAGCGATTTGGTTTCCATCTCTACTAGGTCTCATTGATTTAACAGTAATTGCTAGATGTTCCTCTTGAATTAATTTACTTAAGGCCACCTCAACCTCTTCTGCAGACGTTGCAGCATCTATTTCGAGGACATGTAGGTTCGCAATATTTTTGGGCAACTTTACCTCATTATTTATTTTCCTGTTTATTGCTTCTTTGAGGACTGCTGCTTTCTGTCTATCAACTTCTACTTCTAACATTAGGTCACCACCTGTTGTCCTCTTTATGGTTTTAATCTTTACTCCCACCTTGTTTGGATCCACATTAAGTGTCCTGAGTAGGTCGGCATATGTTGCGCCCCCATTAACTACCAGTTTTTCAGTTTGACACCTTGGTAGTTTGTTGTTTATCGGGGTCTTCTGGTTATTCATACTGTCCGGTGTTATTGTGATGTATGTATCTGTACTTGCAAACACATACTCACACTGTTTTCTTATATAATCCTGCTCCAGTCCTTCACTGAGCATTAAATTTATTTTCCCAGTTAGGTGCACCTGCATAGTTTCCCTCAATTCAGTTAGAGCATTGTATACATCCTCCATACAGTAAACTCCGTCCTTATTTATTTTGAGGGGCAGAACATACAGAGCTGTCGATGACTCCGACGTCTTTGTTGCTACTATTTTTATCGCGTAGTCTATTTGCCCCATATTTTTGCTAACCAGATCTTTTACATCCGGATGGGTTTGTGTAATGTTTCTTAGTATCCTATTGTCTGCCGTTTCGTCCGGGTCCAGAAGGATTGCGTAGTCTCCTTCATCATTCGAAATCTTAAGGTTAATGGATTTTAATTTAGTTTTAACATACATGTCTTCAGGCCATACTTTATCCAGCATACCGCTTATGCCTGCAAAACCTCTGTCCTCCTGTAACGCCTCAGTAATTTGTGTCCTGAGTATATTTTCGGCTTTCTGCCTCTCTAGCTCCAGATCATCCCAATCCGCCTGAACACTGACTGTTTTACTGCACGAGGATGTTTGTTCTGTTTATTACCTTAGCCAGCATTTTATCGATATTATAATCCATGCCGTTACCTTTGAATCCCGGCACTAGCGGTTTTTTTTCCTGTAGCGATGTCTTGTCCCTTTTTCTTTTCTTCTCTTGCTGAAGAATTTGATCGTCTTCGTTTGCCTCTCAATAACGTCCGTTTTCAGTTACAGCAGCGAGTTGTATCTGTGCCCACTTATACCAGGTGGGGTTCTCTTAAGGGAATCCCTCCTTGCGAACACATTTTATCACTCCTCCTTTTGGATAGAGCGCTACCCTCGCCTTGAAAACGAATGTCCATCGCCGCAGAGCCCCGCGTTACGACGGCAAGGCTTTTTAAAATTGGAGGTCGCCTGGTATCCGGAGTTCAGCACACTTGGGACTGGGCTTTCCCCCAGCCTTGCAAATCTTCAGCATGTGCTGTGCCACCTTGGTTATTGGGAGTTTTCCCAAGTGGTTTCCTTCCACCCGGGCGGCCGGTTAAGGCAAGCCGTAGATCTGGGTCTTCTACCCTCCTTAAGGCTAGGGTCGGAAGGGGACGCCTTTGTCTGCATTCCCCATTTCAGCATAGTTATACTGCCCGTACCGAGGCTGTCTGCAGGATAGACCTGTCGATGGTGTCGTCACATCCCAACGTGGACAAGTTATGGTTTAAAAATAATGCGATTATATTTATTGTATTGAGTTTATAGATTTGTTCATGGAATAATTACTTTTCCAGCAGTATCATGTATAACACATTTTTGGATGTTACAATATTCACCGTAACATAAACTTAAAATGTATTTTAATAGTATGTTAAATACACGCCTGGAAAATTGAATAATCATTTTAATACCTCCTCTTAATCCTGGGAATTTGTAAAACAAACAAACAAACAAAGGGGCCGCGGCAAAAGACTCCTCCAGGAAGTATTAATTGAATTTAGGGTAAAGTTGGGTTATGTTATTAATTAAAACCATAATTTTTCACAACGTTATAATATTTTAATAATTCAAAGCTTAATAGGTAAGTAAGAACACCCGAGATTAATAACGACCTGTGTTAATAAACGACACTATAACCAAAAACAAGTCGTATCGCGAATAAATGTTAACAGTCGAGGTTTAAATACAAACGGGGACACTGAGTAATAGTTGTTGTACACATTGAAACAACTAAATATTATGATATAGCAACAATACACACACTGCTTAATAATGATGGAGGAGTTGGCATTAACCAATAATAAAATAAAAGGTATCCGCTAAAAAGTCAAACACACACTGAATATAGGTACTAATAACGATACGTTTGAATATTAATAATGTTATAAACAAATAATGTACATAGGGATAAATATAGGTTAGGTATTTGGAGGTTAGGGTTTCACTAGCGCGTGAATTTAAGGTTAACTCTCCGAATACAACAATATAGTTAATGAACCACCGTGAATTTATTAATATTATACATTAATAACGGCGCGCACTGAGTTTAAATATTTTGGTGGAGGTGCTGGAATTCAACCAACAATGTCAAATAAAATGGTTGTTACTGGAATAAAAGTTAAACACACGCTGCATATGGGTACCAGTAACAACGAACTTGGATAATAATATTGTTATAAACAAATAGTATGTATAAGGGAAGATATCGGTTGGATATTTGAAGGTTATGTTTCACTAACGCGTGGAATTTAATATTAACACTTTAGCAATAACAATGTCGTTAATGAATCCACGTGAAGTTAATATGATAATTCATTAACGAAGGCGCACACTGAATTTAAATATTTTGGTGGAGGTGCTGGAATTCAACCAACAATGTTAAATAAAAACGCGGGCTTAATAGGTTTTTCACTGCACTTACGGTTAATTGCTACAGCGTAAGCAGCTGTAGCTTGTCCTGGTGCACTGAAGTTAATACTATGGCGAACACTAAAGAGGGACCTTAAGTTTGGTTTCTTTACACGAAATAAGCGCACTGTAAATAACTAAAACGGCCGCTACTACGTAAGCAGTAGTAGGATCCTCCTATAACTTCTTCGGTCAATACTAGGCGATGCGTCGGATGTATTTCACCAAGTGGATATTATTTCGGATGTCGACGAGCTTGGATTCCGATGAAGAAGCCGTCCCAAATAAAGAATTCCTCCGGAATTCTTTGTGGATTCGTGGTCCGCGTGCTCTCCTGAACACGTTTCGCCGTGTACTTCCAATGACCTGGAAGTGCCTTTTTGGTCCCTTGTATTACGTAAGCAGTAATACAATTCCGCTGGATGGCTTTCTGGAAAGTCCGCTCTGTATCGGTGGCCTGTTATCTGCTGGTCCAGGAGGTTGATGCTGGCAGGCTGGTGACCGAGATAGGACTCGATATTGTATAGGCATTTGTCCCACCTTATATAGTTTCCAAATGTGTTTACGTTTTTCATTGGGAATCCCAGTGACGCAGGTGGCGAACAAAGAAGTATTTATGTCACGGTAATTTCCCTTGGGGGCTCAAATAGGGTTACGTCTTCTACGTGTATTAGAATTTTGAGCGTTTTAATTGGCCGTGGGCGGAGCCTAGGATTCGTATTCAAAAAGAAATTTGTAGAACACATTTTTGTTTTTTAAGTGTTCTTATTGGTTGTGGGCGGAGCCTATGATTCGTATCAAAATTGTCTTAAAAAGTTATTACGCGAAATTTCTCTAACTTTACGAATGTTCTGATTGGTTGTGGGCGGAGCCTATGATTCGTATCAAAATTGTCTTAAAAAGTTATTACGCGAAATTTCTCTAACTTTACGAATGTTTCATATTGGGAGTTTAATTTATTCTGGAGGAACGGGATAAGACAGGAATAAAACATGTACACCTATATTGGGCCTGGACTTGTTCTGTGGGAAAACGTCTTATTTGTTTCCATCGGAAGAGGCTGTTGGTAACAATTTTGTTACCAAGTAGCCCCTCCCAAAATGAATACGACGTTGCTCGACACGCCCTCCAAGTCCGTGCTGTTCGCGAGTGTGACCCCCTCAGAATGTGATTGGTGCAAAGTGACATAAAGCTCTAAAAATAAAACGCGAGTGCCTATAAATACGTGGCGTGCTCGCAGTAGGGATCATCTTCTTCAGAGCAGCCGAAAGAAGAACATCTACAAACCAACAAGACTTCAACGGCCGCATAGGTCAACGACACAAGGCCATAACGTGCCCACCGACTACCACGGCCACATAGGCACAACGAGGCAAGGCCACAACGTGCCCACCGACTTCAACGACCGCATAGGTCCAACGACACAAGGCCATAACGTGTCCACCGCCTTCAACGACCGCATAGGTCCAACGACATAGGGCCATAACGTGCCCACCGACTTCAACGGCCGCATAGGTCCAACGACAAGGCCATAACGTGCCCACCGACTTCAACGGCCGCATAGGCCTAACGACACAAGGCCATAACGTGTCCACCGACTTCAACGGCCGCATAGGTCCAACGACACAAGGCCATAACTTGCCCACCGACTTCCACGGCCACATAGGCCCAACGACACAAAGCCATCCGGGCACTATATGCACTATAATTTATTCCTTTTTATTAAATTGTTCTAATGAATTTTTGTAAAAAGATACGGGAGAGATTACAATATTTTTTTAAAAATAAAACAAGCGATAATTGTATTATATTTGCCAATTGGACTATACTTTATCAGAGTAACTACAATTTTCTTACTAGAGTGTATATTGAGTCTACGAAATATAAGTAATTTCCAAAACTTTTGTAGTGAAAAAAAGTTTAATATAAAATGTAATATAAAATAGAAAATAATTTAAAACTTATTATATAAAAATACTGAATCTAAATTAACGTTATTTAAAATCTAATTAATAATTAAATTCAAAAATAATGATTCCTAGGGGTTTAAGGTAAACTAAAGACCGGATTATATACATCAAAAAAACCTAAATTATGCGCATATATATGCACGTTTTTTTAGTCAAAATATGCAAAAAGTCAAACAAATATGCAACTGAAAATTTCAAATAAAAATGTAATTCAAGTTTATTATCAACAAATATGATGTACAAATATAATATAAGTGTAGGTAACAAACTAACATTTAAAATTGCACTAAAGTCTAAAAAGATCTTAAAATACATCCAAATATTAACAAAAATAATTAATTTATTTTTAGTATCCATTATTATAAAAGGACTTTATTATTAAATATTCCTCAAAATTTTCTACTAAAGATGCATTAAAAGTGATAAATGCATGTTATATGCAAAATATGCTCGTTTACATATAATCTGGTCTTTAGTTATTACTTTTCCACCATGTTGGCTTGGTATTGGTTGAAAAATGGGACGCTTCCTTGAGAAAGGCCAGAGCGAGGTGAGTTAGTTAGAAAGTAGATGAGCCTAAAACTCAATTAAGAAGAAAAAATATTTATATTAAAAGAAGATACCGAAAAAAAGTTTAGCGAACAGAAGTTGTAAAATAAAGGAAACATTTACCTGTAAATAAATAAATAAGTTACTGATTCCAATTGATATCCTTGTATGAGTAGCAGCTTCTGCTGGCAATGCATTTGTTATCCTTTTAAGAAGCTGTGTTCCTGTATCGAGAAGGAAAAGCAGTATTCAATCCTGTTCTAATAATAGCAGTTTTATTACAAGACCCTGTTGACATTTAGCGTGAAATAACACAATAATTATGCTTACTATGTAGTCAGTTGTAAGAATCCTTTAATTCAATATAAGGCGCTATAAATTTGAATTCAGATTCATTTAATAACACAAAAAAGAGACCTGCAGCATAATGAAAAAAGTGATATCAATTGTTGCATAATGAATATTCATAAATAGTCTAGATAAAATAGCACGTATAGTCTGTTTCAAGATATAGAGCAACCTCATAAATAAAATTATTAAGGAACTATTGTGTTAATCCTTCCATAATCCGGCGATGCCAAACACAAATTTTAGGTATCTGGAAACTATCTGTGCCGGTTTAAAGGTATTAAGAAAATAAAGGAATTAATATTTATTTATAATTTTAACATTCAATTCAGCAATAATATTTTTTACAATTAATAACAGAATAAATTAGCGAGCAAAACGTATTCTTGTATTT
This sequence comes from Amphimallon solstitiale, assembly GCA_963170755.1. Lineage (NCBI taxonomy): Eukaryota > Metazoa > Arthropoda > Insecta > Coleoptera > Scarabaeidae > Amphimallon > Amphimallon solstitiale. The sequence continues at coordinate 132,158,143 of OY720675.1, read as the reverse complement.
CATATAGCGACCATAGCGTAGTTTACATTTCGTATAAATATACATTCATATTATAATACACTTAAATTTTTATTATTTCTAATCAATATTGATAATACGGACCTGTAGCTTGCTTCTCACATCGATCACTTTTATTGCATACCACCTGCCGTGTTCAAGCAACCTGTGGGAGCTTGCATTCGCACTATATCTTGAAACAGACTATACTTAAAATCGAATAAGTATTAATGGACCAAGGAAATAACCGTACACATTCTAAAATGATTTGGCATGAATTACCTACCCTATACTTTCTAGATGACTGGCAATAAATATAAAAACAACGATGTGAATGTTTCAAGTGCAATTGACTATTCTGAAAGTAGTAATAACAGCTACACAAGGACCAAGAAAATCTTTAATAAAATAAACTTTTCAATAATATAATATTCCAGAAAACATACAGACTTCTTGGATTAAATTTTATGAAGAAAAGAAAACGGAACGAATCAAAATAACTTGAATTTACCATATAAAGCAGATTTTGGATTTTGAATGCATGAAGATGAAGTTAAAATTTTTTTGCTAAAGGCAATTGGGGCCTGGTAAGAAACGACAAGAAGTAATTAAAAAGCAATATCAAGTGTCACTGAAAGTGATTTTAGACAATGGTTTGAACAAGCCAAATCATTTCTAGAAGAAGACAATTTTTTGTATATTTTATAAACTGCTGACTGTAAACGAAACAAGTGTAAAACTATAATCAAAATTAGGAAAAGTTTTAGGTCAAAACAATATTAAAGGTTTCAGGCATAGCTGTAGGAAAGAATGAAGTGCATTACAATTTCTGGAAAACTGTTTCCCCAATGATTATTCTGCCTTATAAAAGAGTTCATCAGATGGTTATTTTGCTGAAAGAAGCGAGCCGGGTTGGATTTTCGACCAACATTTTACTATGTTGCGAATTGCTTCTGTACATGGTTGGAACAACAGGAAACTTATTTTTCTTAGATGGCCGCAAAAGCCATATCAGCCTTAAAACAGCAAAACTTTTAATTGATGGAAAAGTACTGATAACGAAAAGTGGAAGAGAAATGGAAGACGAAGAAAAATTATGGTTCAAATGAGTAAAAATTGTTTCTGACAACTTTCGAGAATTAAATGTGCAATATGTTATTTATTGGTGTTTTGATAATCTGAATGAATTGTGAAGAGGCATTATTAATTATTGATATTAAATAATAAAGTTATCCTAAAAGATTTATTTACAATAATTTACACCATACTTGGTACATTGTTGTTTTACTACAGTTGTGTTCTCTGATATTTGTTAACACACAAGAAGTATTTCGAATTTAATTAGTATTTTAATTGTTATTTTATAGCATGAGAAAGATTAATGTTTCGTCCTAATGTTTCGTTTAAATACTAATAAATTAATAATATATTTTATTGTCGACCAAAAGAACATAAAATTTTAAACTACTTTACATGTCTCATTTCTAAACTATGTAAATAAACAAAATAAAACGTTAATGTATTTAATTAACAGTTACACAACTGTAGTTTTATAATACTGGAGGCAATGAAAAGTTAGTTTTATCTTATGGAACAAGATGGAATCATCTTTGTGTGCGATCATCGTATTCTGAAAGAGTAAGTAAATAAACTGATTATTGCAAGGAATGAACAAGTATTTGCATAATTAAGTAAATATTAAGCGTTTACGATATGTTTGTATCAAAAATAAAGTGAAGTAAGTTTAATTAATATAAGAATATATATAAGATATACATGTATCTAAATTAACAAATCATTTTATTACTTTAGTACACTACGAGAGTGCGAGATAGATTCGTGACACTTCAATTAAGGTGAATTTTGTAACATTCACTTAACTCATAAAAACAACGATTTTTTTCTTAACATTCATTTCGCTAACTACTATGATTAATGATTATTATCACAAGGTATGTTATTTGAAGACTGAATCCCCCACAAGATGGATTTATCTAAATAAAATTCTATCAAATAATAATAGTTCATAATACTAAAACTTATATACATTTGTATACTACTAACTGTTTGTTTTTATATCGTACTAGCTGTACTAGAAGTTACTGAAATGTAGTGATAAATAAAAATACGGAATATCAGAAATCCATTCACCCCGTCATTTGGAAAGATGGAAGTGCAAACTCAGATCTGCGGGGTATTGGAAATCTTAAAATAATACTGTCTATATCAAAAACCAATAATAAATGAATCTTGTGTGTAACTTCAGGATTTTTATTTGGACGTGGTGAAGATGAAGTGTGCGAATTATTTTGAAAATATTGAAATAATAAGAATATGTATTAGAATTTCTATTTCTATTTACGTAGATGCTTGTAATTGAGGAATATTAAAATTTTATAATTAAACAGAATCTATAGAATGTTCGAAAACATATTCACTGTTTAAAATCACCGCAATATTTTATAATGTCTCAAGTCCTTCATTTTACACGTGACAACTTTAAAATGCATTGCAGTACTTACATAATTATAATTTGTTATAACAAATGTCAAATTACTCTGCAGTTCTACTTATTTCTTTTAATATCGTGACAGTCTTTGATTGACTTCATATAATATTTTTACTTTCTTATACGTAGTATAAGGAAGTATTGTGATGATGAAAATTTTCGACCTCGAGATTTTTGCAGATGTCCACGTTTTGAGGTCCCCTGATACCAAAAAAGTGGTTTTTAAAAAATGTCTCTCTCTCTGTGTGTGTGTCTGTCTGTCTGTCTGTCTGTCTGTCTGTCTGTGACCACGATAGCGGTCAAACCGCTGGAGATATCAATTCCAAATTTTGTATTTACGTGTATAATCTCCCACTTGAGATCCGATTAGTTTTTCAGTAAAATCGGTAGACCGGAAGTAGCAGTTTACTTTAGCGAAAAAATCGAATTTTGCCAATATTTCGTCAACTACTAAGTTTAAACAAATTTATAAAGAATTCATATATACTTAAAATTAAAATTGAGAATAATTTTATTTAAAAAGTTTTTCGAAATTCCTACCGGAAGTAGGTCTTTTACTCTTATCGAAAATCAGTTTTTTGCGAATATCTCGCAAGTCATGCTTTCTAGGCAGGTACATTACGAGTATAAAAGTATTTAAAACATAATTTTCAATATCTTTTGTATAAAAAAAATTTCAAAATTCAGACCGGAAGTACCACTTTTACTCTTATCGAATAGCGATTTTTTGCAAATATGTCGTAAGTTATTCTATATATATTTATCAAGAGTACAAAAGTATTTAAAACTGGATTTGCAATATTTTTTGTATATATGAAATTTCAAAATTCGGACCGGAAGTAGCACTTTTACTCTTAGCGAGGAGCACTCTTTTAATAATATCTTGCAAAGTATGCATTCTATAGCGATTTATTAAGACAATGAAAGTATTTAGAATAGGATTTTGAATAAGTTTTGTATTAAAAAAATTCTTAAAATTGTACAGTTTGAAACGCTCATACGTATAAGAAAGTCGTGTGGTGGCCACACCTCATTTTTTCTCTTAGTTCCCTGAACTTTGTTGTTGGCAGTCCTTTTGTGAACGCGTCTGCAATTTGCTCTGCTGATGGAATATATTTAAGAATTATTACAGAATTATTACATTGCGTTCAATTTCTTCTCTAATAAAATGAAATGTTATATCAATGTGCTTTGTTATTTTATGTTGCACTGGATCATTAGCTATACTAAAGCATTTGTTATTATTTTCTAAACTGAAAATTGGGGTATCAAATTTTATATTTATGCTCTTTAAAAGAGTTTAACCTCATAGCCTTTCCCACGCTCTCAAAAAGAGCCATATATTCAGCTTCAGTGGATGATGCTACTTACGGTATTTTGATTTCGTGTATTCCAGGTAATATTACACTAATGAAAAACTACCCGTTGTACTCTTTCTATCATTTTCATCAGTTCCCCAATCTGCATCTGTATAGCCAATAATGATATTATATTTACCTCTTTTATATATTAACTTGAGATTAATTGTGCCCTTTATATATCTTAATACCCTTTCAAAATATCTCCAAAATTCCATATTATTTTTCTTTTTGTAACGGCTTAATATATTAATAGCAACATAAAGATCTGGACGTGTGCATAACATCAAACATCCAATTAAATTTTTACAGAATGCATCAAAATGAGTATCGGAGTTTAATACATGATAATTTAATTTAGCTGCAAGAGGTATCTACTAGATTACACTCTAACATATTAAATTTATTTAGAATCCTTTTTAAATATAAACGTTGATCTAAGCTTATTTTTGTTTCAGTTCTCGTAAATTTTATTCCTAAGAATATATTTACTTCTTCTGAATCTACCACTGAAAAGTGTTGCTTAAGATAACGTTTAAAGCTTTTCATAGTATGTATTTACATTTTGTGTTGCTCTCAATACATCACCTACATATAATATAATATATGTAATATTTTTTACATTTCCCTTATCCAAATAGTATAAACAATGATCTACTTGCGTTTTTTTTTTATTAGATTTACTTGTTTTAGCATTTTGTCAAAACGGTCGACCAGCACCTTGAAGATTGTTTTAAACCATATAATGACTTATGTAGTTTACATACTACGTCATTTTTTTATTCTTTCTGGTACTTTCATATAAATTTCCTCATTGAATATACCGTTTAAAAATGCAATATTTACATCTATATGATGAACTAACAATTTAGATTGATTAGCAAAAGCTAGGAAGAATCTAAAAGTTTCAATCTTTGTTACTGGGGCATAAATTTCTTTATAGTCTGATAGATATTGCTGGCTGCTATCAACCGAGGTTTCTATTTGACTATATTACCATGTTCATCAGATTTAGTTGTAAAAATCAATTTATTATCAATAATATTTCTTTTTCTGGCCTTTTTACTAATGACCAAGTTTTATTTAATATAAGTGATTGAATTTCATCCTGTATCGTTTTTTTTTACTGTTTTCTGTCTTCCCTTGTTCTAATTTCATGATTTGTTGTAGGAAGATCAGTGAGTACATTTGAAAATAATATGAGAATTGCGTAAATGTCATCATATTGATCTTTATTATAGCAGGGTGCAGGATGTTTTTGAATTCTTTCACTTCTTCTAATTTTAGTATTTTGTGACTCAAAAGTATCTGCGCTTTCAGTAGTTTTTTTTTGTTTCTGTCCCAGATTTATCAGGTTTAGGAATAGTTTCATCTGGTTTTGTGCCAGATTTATCAGCTGAAATACTACTACTATCTGGTTTTGTTCCAGATTTATCAGCTGTAGTACTACTAGTATCTGATTTTGTTCTAGATTTATCAGCCATAGTACTACTAGTATCTGGTTTTGTTCCAGATTTATCAGCTGTAGTACTACTAGCATCCAATTTTGCTCCAGCGGAATAAGTTCAGTAATGGTGTCCTCAAAAATGGTGAAATGATGGATTAAGCTTACATCATATTTTAATTTCAATGTTAGGAGCTTCTTTCATAGTGCGAGTTGTGTAGCTAAAATACGTCTTTCATAAATTTTATCAAGATTTGCCAAAATCTGTTTTGCAAAATTTTCTTTGGCAAGACCCAAAACAAGTCACTTAAATATTCTATTAGTATGCCTATTGCGGTTAAATTTTGCTTTTGTTTTAATCCTTCAGGTAGTTCATCTGCTATTTTTTCGAACACATTTAAAACATTTAATTCCGCAAGCAATGTCTTGACACGGAATTTCCATACACTATAACGTTCACCACTAAATTGTTCAATATTCCGTTTGTAGTAATGTTTTCAATTTTAAACACAATTATATATATACACAACTGATAGTTAATTAAAAAAAATGAAATAGATATCACACAATGTGTATTGAAATTAATTACAGGTTTAATCGCGTAAACTGGGCCCATAACCTATTGGGAATAGGTATTAAAATAAAACGCAGTAAGTATACTTGAATATGTGTGTATTCGATATTAACGTGTCTATAGAACTGACTAAAGAGAAAAATAATATTGTACATATATCGCATTTCTCCAGTGCATCTTATATAAAGAAATATACTGATACATAATAGAGTGCTGACATTTTAATGAGCATAACATATACACACAACTCGAGCGGGTAAACACCTGCACAGACCACACATATATTTGTGGTTTATATTTTTGTATAGGAAATGCCCATGATGCATTTCTAACAAACTGGTATAATAAGTATCACTATGTCTAGATTATATTATTGATATTACACTTTGGCCATATTTTATTTAACAGTTTCAATACTGCAAATTGGTTAATATATGAAATCTTTTTATATTGCTAATATTGTTTTGATAAATCACATTTTTTTTAAAAGAAAGAAATCTTCTTCCTAATACAAGAGCGAGTGTTTATCGTGACCTCTATGCTTTTTTCTGGATATTTCTCTAAGGAAGATGACATGGTTTTACTTTCTTATACGTAGTATAATGAAGTATTGTAATGGTGAAAATTTTCGACCTCGAGATTTTTGCAGATGTCCACGTTTTGAAGTCCCCTGATACCGAAAAAGTGGTTTTTAAAAAATATTCCAGTCATCCGAAACCATGAAACGGCTTTTGCCATCGTAGCCACTTTCATGAAGGCTTTGTTTAAAAGTTCTGCTACATCGTATTCCGTTATTTTTTGATGACCGGTACTTGACAAGTGAAGGTCATATTCCCTGAATAGTGCATTTTTCAAAGGACTAAAAAATGTCACGTCCAGAGGCTGAAGGTGATCAGATGTGTGTGGAGGAAGCGAGACCATGTGGATGTTATTTACTTTGCAGAAATTATAAGCTGCAATTGATATGTGGCTGGAATGATTATCCAGGACCAGAAGGACATGATCAGTAACAGTAGGCTTAGCATGCCTCTGAAAGTAACCCAGCCACTCACAAAAAAGTTCGGAATTGGTCCATTTTTCTCGAGAGTTTTGGGCATCCTTTTCCTAGGATATATCATCATAGGAGGGAGGTGCTTAGCGTACCGAAAAGCTAGCCGTCTAAGACACTTGGGTGTTAGGCCATAGAATAGCTTTGCTAGCGTTAAAATTTACTCTCTTAACTCAGATTCTACTTCGTCTGAAAACACAGGCTTGCAACCCAGACGAGGTGCCGTAGGATGATTTTCTGACAGCTTTTTTCTGAGCGTCGATTCAGGAATACTGAAGGCCCTTCCTGCGTCCCTCATTTTTCTGCCATCATTTCTTATCGCAAATAATGCGTTTTGTAGATCTTCTGTCGTATATGAAAGAATTGTGGTTTTCTTTGTATACTTTCTCGTCATCTGAAAAAAATAATACATATTTAAAAGTAGATTACGTGTGGGGCAATGGTGCGCATCAGCGCGCAATTTTCAATACTGTTAGCAAACTACTTAACCTAACAATGTAGAACATGCACAAGATCGTACTTTTTCATAAAATAAATATATCTTAATCGATTAGGGGGGAAAATGGACTCACCGTCTTATTTTCCGATATCAAAAAATTATAACAAATGTCTTGGTTTCACATAAACAAGGCTCGTTCCGTGCAAATGTATACAACTGATATGAATAATGGCGTCAGTGATCCACAGTAGGCAGGAAGGAGTGCAGCACTTGTAAATTGCGCGTAAAAGCCCGCGGAATATGAAATATTTTGAAGCGCACGATTACCCGACGCGCACGATTCCCCCACTCTCCCTTATACTTAAAATTAAAATTGAGAATAATTTTATTTAAGAAGTTTTTCGAAATTCCTACCGGAAGTAGGTGTTTTACTCTTATCGAAAATCAGTTTTTTGCGAATATTTCGCAAGTCATGGTTTTTAGACAAGTACGTTACGGGTATAAAAGTATTTAAAACATAATTTTCAATATCTTTGTATAAAAAAAATTTCAAAATTCAGACCGGAAGTACCACTTTTACTCTTATCGAATAGCGATTTTTTGCAAATATGTCGTAAGTTATGCATTCTATATATATTTATCAAGAGTACAAAAGTATTTAGAACTGGATTTGCAATATTTTTTGTATATATGAAATTTCAAAATTCGGACCGGAAGTAGCACTTTTACTCTTAGCGAGGAGCACTTTTTTGATAATATCTTGCAAAGTATGCATTCTATAGCGATTTATTAAGACAATGAAAGTACTTAAATAGGATTTTAAATGAGTTTTGTATTAAAAAAATTCTTAAAATTGTAGAGTTTGAAACGCTCATACGTATAAGAAAGTCATGTGGTGGCCACACCTCATTTTTTTGTAATGACATCGAATCCGTTATGGAGACCTTGGCCATGATTTCAGTGTAAGTAATTGGCGCTTGTTCATAGATTCTTGCAAATCTAGTCTGAAAGCAGTACTGCTCTATAATGGAAACAAATTTCCTTTCTTTTTATTTCTCATGCAGTTAACACGAAGGAGACATATGGGTACTTTAAACTGCTATTCAAACATATCCAATATGAGAAATACAAATGGCATATATGTGAATATTTCAAGGTAATAGTAATTCTGCTTGCAGCTCGGGTTCACAAAGTACTGCTGCTTTATATGCAAGTGGGACAGCAGAGACAAAACAAAGGTCTATTCTGGGAAAAACGGCCTGTTCGGAAAGAACTGCTGTGGCGAACATTCTTCTTGTTGATTCGAAAAATGTGTATCTAACTCCGCCGTATTTAATTGGGTCTTATCAAAAACTTTGTGAAAGCCATGGACAAAACACACATGGATTCATGTATTTGCGAGATAAGTTTTCAATCAGTGATGCAAAACTTAAGGAGGAAATATTTGTAGGATCTCAAATGAGGAATTAATGGCTGATGAACATTCACTTGATTTGTTGAGTGATGTTGAAAAAATGGCATGGCTGTTCTTCAAAAGTGTTTGTAAGAAATTTTTACGCAACCAGAAGGCAGAAAACTATCGCAATATTGTACAAGAACTATGAGATTATACCACCATATGGGATGTAACATCTCACCTTGGTGAAGTAGCGACGACCATGGAGAACGGTTCCACCAGGATATTTCTGAAATAGAGAAGCATTATCAAGTCAATTGGAGCGCTGCAATGTTGTCCGACTACTGCTGGCCCTAACAAAGGAAAGTTCTTGGGGCAAAGTATCACAGTAAAATCAGGAAGAAAATATTTTTAGGTATGTCTGTATAGTTTGCCATCAATATTTTATATAGATAGTATCCATTGCTTTTGTCTATACACTTTTCATTACTCTTATGATGCTAATTTCTTTGATTAATTTGTGTACTAACAGAGATTTTTTCTTCTCTTTTTGCCAGATGCATACAATGATACAATACGTATGCTGACATAAGCATTTACCGAATATTCTTAACAAAACCTCGGTATAGCTAGCTATATCTGACAAGTTTTATTGATTAGACAATAGTTACTTAATTGCTTTTAATGTGTTACAGTAGTAGTAAGGAAAAGAGCGGCAATATATGTGCTTGAATTTAATATAACTATCAAATTTGATATAGAAGAGAAGCTTACTTTAAAGTTTTTTAGCAATATTTTGAAAATTAAAGCACAAAAACTAATCAGCTTTAATATGACATGAATTTCAAATTAAATTAAAAATGCCATTTTATCATATTGGCAATGTTATATTTGTATGTAAGCATGACCATATAAATATAAAATCATGTTGTAAACTAAATATTTATCCACGATTCCGGCTGTGAAACAAGTTAAGAAAGACATTCGCATTTGCCGATGTAATAATGTGACAACTTCTAAATCTCAATGCCTAAATCAATTACAGATACCTGGTACATTATTATTGATAATAGGTGTAATTTATCGGCGATTTGGAAACATCTTACTTCATTTTTTCTAATACCACTGCCAATGTCTTAATATTTATTATTATTTAATTTACAATATAAACATAGCTTTGTAACCGTATGATTATGCTTATATGCAACTACAATATGGCTAATATGTTAAAATCACCTGTAATTTCGCATTCAAATTTTGGTAAAGTCGATTAGCTTATGCTGAAAATTTTCAAAATCGCTGCTAGAAAAATCTTTAAACTGCGCTTATGCATGGGATTCAAATGTCAAATTAGACAGTTAATTTAAATTTACGTAGGGGTGGAAATTGTAAAACGTAAAAATTGCTAAAATGCAAATGTCACCGGCGTAAATAAATTAAAGACACTTTATATAATTTAAAAAATGTGTGCTTTATTTATAACTATTGATTGACTATTTACACATAGCGTGCATGTCTAAAGTCTCCCCCTTGTTATCATTTAAAGAAAAAGGAACAAAGCGTTGAAACAAAAACAAAACAAAACCATTATAAAAAATACTGACTTTATGTGTCCCATTTTAAAATTTTGACAGATGGCGCTGTAGGCTACATCACCTTAAAATTTTTAAATGGCTAAGGGGGTCTAGTGACGCCTCATTTAAAAGGTATTCGGAAGATCTATTCAAAATTTGTGCTTTCTTTAAAATTTCCTCCATTTGTTAAAAAAAAGCGGAATTTCAAGTGGGATAGTTACAACATTTGAACGGTATTTGGAATGAATTAGAAAGAATAGAAAAACAGAAGAAATAATGTTTTTAATAAAAGAAATGAACAATTAATTTAAACCATTAAACAAACCGACAAAGCGAATTACAAAAAACTACTAAAATTAAAAAAAAAACAAATACTCATTACTATTTTAAGTAAAATGTTCAAAATTGGCAGCCTCAACCTCTTGGCGATAGAACAACCGATTACAATGCTCTTCACGGACATTGTGAAGAGGTCCTGGGGTAATGTATATGCACACATCAATTATTCTTTCCGTCAAATCCAAAAAGTACAATATTTTCTGGTCATGTTTTTATAAACTTAATATTTTATATAGCCCCACAAGAAAAAATTAACTGGGGTTAATCAGGGGACCGGGCAGGTCAGTCACTGACTCTCTGGTCCATAATAATGCGTAGGGGCACCGTCTTGGTGAACTTGAAGGCTCAAATCACAAATCACTTGTTAATAACATGAGGACTACATGTGGAAAAGCTTTGCTTACAGCTTTCCGAGTTCTACCTATTATTACTTTTCAACTAAAACCTAAAAACAGGATGAAAAAGTATCGTACAGAAATAAGAAACATACATTTTTTATCGCGGTGTAAACAAAGTCGTTGTCACAGGAATATTTTGAATCAAAGCTTAAAAACGAATTGTGTAAATTTGGAAAAAAGAAATTTTTGAATAGATCTATCAAATGCCTTTGAAATGAGGAGTCACTCGACAGCTTGCGCTATCTGCCAAAATTTAAAATTGACACATGGTCATGAAGTGAGATAGTGGTTTTGTTTTATTTTTGTTTCAACGCTATATTCCTTTTAGTTTGTATTTAAAAACAAAAGGGGGGGACCTTAGATATGCACCGTGTGCTTAATTCAGTTGATAATATTTTTTTTTATAATTCCGATTGAAGCTAATCTCTAAAGACTTCTTTCTATACATTTTTTCTTAGACCTATAAAGCTGTTAGTTTTGGAAACGCTTATAATACTTCTTGCGGGATTCATATATTTTTTTGAATACCGATTGAAGATAATATTGTTACGCTGTAAAATTCACTTTTGTATTTAGTTCTCGTAAGAATATGTGTCTTGTTTAAGTGCGTAGGATTTGCCTGAGCGCGAGACTATTCGAGCGCACCTTGTATATCTTTTGGTTCACTGTGTGAAAAAGATCGTTTGCTGTATATCTGAGCGTGTGCTAAACCTAATATTGTGCTCACGGAGCCCTGAGTCATGAACCGTGTAACTGACAGATAACTGATGTGTAATATCGGGCAAATACACTCTTTATGTGTAAGAATTCTGTATCTTATGTAACTACCTCTAACTATTTTATCTCTAGCTTATTTTAACCTACCTGTAGACTCGAATTATCTGCATTTGCAGTTACTTTTTACGCCTTGTTTAAGCTTTATCAATATCTGCTTATTTATTACTTCCGAACTCTACGAAGTGCATTTATTGTGGCTTTAAATTCTTCGAGACAACAGTCAGGCTCGTTGTATTTACTGTCTCACGTATTTATGCGTATTTCCAAACACGGACTCTCAAGCATGTCCGATTAATATTCTTCCTTCGTAATTATGTCACTAAAAATTTAAGGGGTATTAAATAGAGAAATCTTGTGTATTAACGGGCATACTTTAAATTGTTATCGTGAACTGATTTGTTCACAGCAATCATCCACCTTTCTTGGTTGCCTTGTTGAGCACCTGTTGATATCTCTCCTTAGGAGGTTATGGCTTCGCGGATTTAACCTGCAAAACATTGCGAGGTCGATTCTTTAACCGCCTGCTCGGAGCGCGAATTAAGAGTTTGGAAATTTCAATGATTACCTGCAGAATTCGGGGTTTCTTCTGTAATAAATTGTGTCTACATCTTAGGTTTGTTTTGTTTGCTATCTGTCAAATGTTAGTTACTTCGTCGCGGTGTGACGAATGTTTCACGCTTTGCCAACTGTCTAGCATGAATGTTCCTCTCAAATTGCCGACTTTATTAATTCTACGTACATTGTAGGGGTGTTTCTGTTATTTTATCTTCATCTAAGTTATGTTCATGTTTGTGTTTAATTATATAAGTCACGGTGTTGACTCCCTCTATTGTCAAATTTAGTCTTGTGCCTGCTATTTTTATCTGAAATCTCCCGCCTTTATTTTGAATCGTTTCGAGTGCGACGTACTTGGGCGTGCGTGCTCATTGGCTGTAACGTATCTACCGAAAAGGTCACGTTTAGGTCACTTACGAAGTCGAACTTGTTAAGAGTGCATCAGTACGATATGCTTATTTTATATGGTAGTTTTATTACTTTGTCTAAAAGATAGACTTACGCTTAGACGGCTCTAACGGAATAAGCATTGTGTATCGCTGCCTTAGTTAGGTGATTTATCGTAAATTTTTACCGTATATACCGCTTTCAAAATTTACGAATACCACGTGTTGGTTTTTTGAGTATTTAATTTCGTGCTATGTGGAACTTCTAAGACTTTTTCGTGCATCTCCAACTAAAATTGGGGTAAGTGATTGTAATTTTGTGTTAATTTTTCGGGGTTTTATTCTTGTTTCTTCTCTTTCGAATTTAATAGGATTCAGGTGACGGGCAAGGGGTACGCCCTCAGTAGCCATTTTCTGTAAATGGACGCCCTTCATTTCTACTGAAGAACGTTATGACTTTCAACGTCGTCGTGATAGTTGTATCTCCACGTCCATCTGGGCTGCTGGAGTGAAAAATCCCATCGTCTGACCAGGGGGGCCTCCGCCATCGTGACATCAGCGAGCATGCCTGCCTTCCTACGACCTAAATTGTCAGCTAAGTGCATCTATATTCGTAGATTTCAACGTAAAATTCGACTAAAATTTATCGATATCTTTGTGCCAGTGCTCTGGTCATTGTCTTACCTGTATTTGACCTAAGAATATTTGAGTGGTTAAAATACCTAATGCACCACTTAGTTAACTGCAAGGTCACGTGTAATTCTAATTAAATTACCGTTATTTTTATGCAAATTGATATTGCTGTATACAGACTGACCCTAAGGAGATTTGATAAGGGCTCTCATTGATGTGTTGAATATTTAATTTAATAAGAATTCTAGTAGATTCATTACCGTAATTTTTTTTTCTCAATGATGTGTTGAATATTTAATTTAATAAGAATTCTAGTAGATTCATTACCGTAATTTTTCCTCATTGATTTGTGGAATATTTAATTTAATAATAACTCTAGAAAATCCTCTACCGTTAAAATTTGACTTTCATGTATGATTTTTTTTTAATTTCTGAGCTATTAAAATTATTTAAGTAATTGTAAAATTCTATACCGTAAGCTCAGTAGAATCTTTTGTGCTGATACTGGATTTTCCTTTGAATCTTTTGCTAGCGTCATTACTAGATTAATAGATGTAAACAGTTTAATTATTACGTAATTTTGATTTTGTAAATTTCACGTTTTACCTTTCACTTAATTAATTAATTATTTTAAGTCCTGTGCGCTAACTTGAATCAAATTTTTCTTGTAACTATTTAACTTAGAACATCGCCGTTGGTGGCGCTTAATAACATCAAATGTATATTGGCCTGTAAGGCAAAGAAACGTTTCTGACGCCGATCAACCTCTTGCCGAAGCGCAGAGGTACTTTGTTATATTAATTCACTAAATTTTCATTTCTTTGTTTTCTAAATATAATCATATTGTCTAACATTTTAATTTTTCAACAAAAAAAATAATATTAATAATATAGCACCTTTCTTCAATCATATTGTCTAACATTTTAATTTTTCAACAAAAAAAATAATATTAATAATATAGCACCTTTCTTCACATCGTAATTTCTTTTTTTTTACCTCAACATATCTTACCTTCATCTTTTATTATTGTGACGTGCAGTTGAATAAGGTTTGGCGTAAAACCTATACAGGGTGATCCGTAGGAGTCCCGCTGGAGGGACACAGCCAGTGGCAGGTCTTAGGATACGCAGGTAGGTTACCAATAGGTAGCATAGTGTCCTGGTGCCCGGACAACGTCGCTTGCGTCGTCGCCGACCGACGCTCATATCTTTAGTTTAGTTTTTCTGAACCGACACGCCATCTGCGATTGGAGCTAGCTCGGCCCTGCGTTTTCCAACTCATTCTACCACACTATAGAGATCTCCTGTTTTAACAACCTATCTTTTCTCATCATTAAGTTTCGACGTTGTTGCGGGTGTAACAATATTTAAAAAGCTCCACAACTTTTTCAATGTAAATATATTTCCTTGTTATTAAAGTAAATGATTTTTAATAAAAATGAGAATGTCGAAATTAAATTTGTATTTTGGTAATATGTTCATTTTTACTGAATTACATAGTGAGCTTTGAGTTTACTTAAGCTAAACTGTACATAGTATTTATCGTCCTAGAAATGTAAGAGCATTCCTTATTATTGAGTTTATTATATCAAGCATGAAATATACCTTGCCGTTCTTGAAGTAGTTTCCAAAAATAAGAAAAATGAACCAACCGCACAAAGACTTGTTTGAATATCCTATAATAGATATGATCTTGTATTTGTTTGCTTGCAATTTATAAACTCTTTATTGTAAAATCTCTTGCACAAACATCTCTGCATACTGCATCCTTCGACCAATATCACCTCGCCCTGTCGACATATTATGGGAAATTTGTCTAGATAATTTGAAGCATGGTAAAATATGTTTTGCCTTTTACATTTTCAATCTCGTGTTCTAAAAAACATACAAATTTGGTTTTGTTACCGAAATGTTGTGGTTTTAATTCTTTATTAGCCTATGTAAAAAGAAACATATCATTGTATTTAACTTTTTTGAAAAGAAGCCTAATATTTGCTTACATTTCAGTTAACGCCATCTACCGGTGACGGCAAAAGTCCGAGATACAAAAACACAAGTTCCGTTTATAAAGCAAATAACGAACGCTCTTTTAAATGAGACCAAACTTGTTCAAACATTTGAACTGCGCCCACCACTTTATTTCACTAGATAGTAAAAAATTTGCAAAACTAAAAGTATTAAAGAATGTGTAAGGAATAAAATTTAAACATTTTCAATGCCTCTTAATTTGTAAAAATATGAAGAAATTCTAAATTTTAACATTTATCCTGACTGTTACGCCCCCTTGCGGGCATTTTACAAACTCCAAAATAATTTCCAACATTTTCTTTTGGGCATTTACTTGAAATTTTTTTACCCGGAAGCAATATGACTACTGGTTTCTGAGATATAGCCGGCAGCCATTCTTAGTTGGCCACCCGGTACGTGATTTCTCACGCCTTTCAATACAAGCTCCAGTTGAGACTTTATTGCACGTTGACGAAGGAAAATTGATGCTTTGTAATAGGAACGTATAATTTGAGCTTGCGAGTGATGATTCCATCAATGAAATGTATAATATACGAAATTGTTATTGTAGCACAGGAAGTACGCTTAATTTTCTTCAACACCGTAATAGTCAACAAAGTGTCTGCTTGAATGTGTTGTGTAGAATGGTTGATTAAAAAATTGCTACTTCATCTCTGATCACCTCACGTTCGCAATTATAACTATCGTGCATTACTATGCAGGCTAATGTGATAAAATTCAATTGCATATATTTTATACCACTGGACAATAAATAAAGGGTATATAAATCAGGAAACGCTAATATGAGAACAGGCCGTTACTTTCAGAGCTGCATACTAGTTGGCTCTAGCGTCAATTTTTAATCTTCTTGTGAAAAAGGTTACAGGTAAGTTGGCTCCGTAAACATTTGCTAGTTGGCTCCCGTTAATCCTCCACAGGGGATTAACGTGGAAAATTAAAATGTCATTTAGAAGCAATAAAACTGTGTTATTAAGGAAAGAAAGTGAAATAAATAAATCCCCTCATATATATAAATCCCACTTTTTGTTCTTGAAAAATTTGAGATCCGTGATTGGTCCAAAATTTAAGGGTTGGGCATTGCTTTCTGATATAAATAAAAAATTAGGACTGTTCGGAACGCCAAATAATTTAAATAAAAATAATAGTATTAGCCACTAAAATTAAAGTGGCCTGTTTGTTTTATGTATTTACCTCCAACCAGATGTTTTGTGGGATGCGTGAGAACCAGATGTACAAAAAACAAATATATATCAGTACATAGTTAGAAGGCGATCAAGCCACACGTGTAAAGTACATAGTTAACAGGCGATCAAGTCACACGTGTTAAGTACATAACTAGAAGGCGATCAAGCCACACGTGTAAAGTGCATAACTAACAGGCGAACGAGCCATACGTATATAAATAAATGCCTTTATACATGTAAAACAACGTGTTTTATTTATACAGATTGTCGTATTTAAAAGTTAATATGCATCTTCAAATACACACACATAAACGTGTACATACCTATGTATGTATACAACAGTTCAAGAGTGTGGCTCTCGTTTTACCCACACCACCATAAGACCGGTGGGTGGGGAGACCGAGAGCGCGAACACCATGCGCGCATGGCATTCGTTCCGTATCTTTAGAGCGGGAACTTACATTCTGTCTGAGCAAACTCGCAAATCGAAGGATAATTCGTACAAAGTCGTGCAAAATTTATTTGTACAGTTCATTATAATATTTTGTTTCATTTTAAATGTGAGAATTTTATTTTAGTTACAATTTTTATAGAGTTTTGTTTCAGTTCAATGTTAATACATTATACATCAATTACCAAAATAGCGGAGCAATTCCTTAAAGCAAACGTCCGCATACTAACTTTCAACGTTTTGCACTGAAGCTGCGATACTGCAGCGGTACCCGGTGTCCCGGTATGAACTCATCTCCCCTATTATCGTACCCCTCCATTTCATGTTTGCATGCACATGTGTGCGTGTCTGTGTTTCCCTATATCTACTTTTATTTCAGTCAAACGGTATATATGAGAAAACAAGCAAGTTCTCTCATACGTAACAATACACATATAAAACAACGTGTTTTATTCATATATATAAGAAGCGAGCAAGTTTCTCTCGAACATAAAAGGCCTTAATCAAAAGGGTTTAAGTGTTACATATAGCAATTTAAAAAGACACAGACTTACAACCTGTGTCTACACAAGCAGTGAAAACGCCAGCAACAAAAAGGCAGTAACCTACTGTCAACAATTCCTAGATGGTCCTTCAGCTGAATATTCAAAGAATATAAATATAAACTTTGAACAAAAAGTCCGAAAAAAGAGTTTAGACAGACTGTCTAATACAAGGGAAGTCACCGCATCAACGTTTGTTGCGAAATCAACAACTATACAGTACGGATTCCAAGTAAGTATTATTGCATTCCTCTCTTTATACCATTTATAGTATTACCTCTCTATTTGTGTCATAATGACATCGGAACTCAAACAGTTAAATAGAAAACGTGGCACAATCAAAGCCAGATTAACAAGATTTAGCAGTTATTTGGATACATTAAGTACAATTGAACCAAATAAAATAAATCGCACATTAGTAGAAAGCAAGTTTATCAAAATAGATGACATTCTATACGATTTCAATAAAGTTCAAGCAGAAATTGCTGTATTACTCAATGATACAGCCGCCCACGAACTCGAATCACAAGATTTCGAGGATAAGTTTTTTGAGACTTATGCAATAGCACGTGATATGTTGCACCCAGCAAAAAATGGGCGTGCAGCTAATCCCGTAGCGAATGAACAAGATCAAAACAAATCTAGTAAAGTTTCAAAACCTCCTATTTACTTACCGTCGTTTGATGGATCGTTCGATAAGCGGTATCATTTCCGCGACCTCTTTAAAAGCATGATTGACTCTGATACATCGTTAAGTAACGTAGAAAAGCTACATTATTTAAATGTATGTTTGACGGGGGAGGCTGCAGGTACTCTAAATTCCGTGACTATTTCTGATGAAAATTACTCCCTGGCTTGGGACTTATTAAATGAGCGATTTGAAAATAAACAATTCATTGTGCATAACCACATACACGCACTCTTTAATTTGAATCATGTCAAACGTGACTCATACAACACGTTACGCGAACTAATCGATAAGTTGAATTGGCATTTACGATCTTTAAAGCAATTAGAGCAGCATCAAAACGTAAGTGGGATTCTGCTACATCTAGCAACGTAAATGAATTGCCCAAGCTAGAGAAATTAACCACATTTTTGAGTCAGAGATGTAGACAACTCGAGAAAACTAATGCGACGGCCGATAATCATTCGTCAAGTAGATCAAAAATGAATAGTTTAATCTCAACAAGTCAACCGCATTGCAATTATTGTAGTCAATCACACTTCATATCTCGTGACTCTTTCCTAAAATTAACAATTAATAACCGTATTGGTGAAATAAAGAAAAGACATTTGTGTTTGAATTGTTTGGGAAAGGGTCATAATATTGCGGCGTGTAAATCAAAGTATTCATGCAAACATTGTAATAAAAAGCTACTACATTTTGAGCAAGTTGCCTGTCCTTAAAATAACGTTAAGGAAGATATGCCATTTGCAACCGATGCAAGTATCACGGTTGCTCATGTTGCAACAAAAAATCAAATCAATCAAATACTATTATCAACAGCATCTATACGCGTATATGATGCACAGGGCAGTTGGCCTCATTGCAGGGCTATTTTGGATAATGGCTCTCAGTCGAACTTTATTACAAACAACCTTTTCAAAAAACTCAACTTGGTTAGTACTCCCATACAATCAACGGTTGTGGGAATAAATCAGGCTAGTGTTAATTTAAATCGTAAAGCTGACATACGTATCGCTCAGGATGTTCAGCATTCGAAATCACACTAAATTGATTAGTAATAAACAAAATAACAGAAAATATGCCTGCACTCTCCTTTGACGCTTCTTTTCTAAATATTCCGAACAATATAAATTTGGCCGATCCTACATTTAATATCGAAAGTGAAATTGACATGTTGATAGGTGCCTCAATCTTCTGGCAATTGTTAAGCATAGGTCAAATAAAATTAGGGAAGGATAAGCCCATACTGCACAAAACGCGACTGGGATGGATACTGTCCGGACCTCTATCATTTTATCAACTACAACAACAGCATAAATTAGCCTATCATTTAAGTTTAAATTTAGAGGATCAGCTAATAGAACGGTTTTGGTCAATCGAGGAATGCATTTCCAAACGCAATTGGTCAATTTAAGAACAAGAATGTGAAACAATACAACCACCCGTGAATCTACAGCGCGATTCATAGTTAGCGTTCCATTTACAGCCGATAGGAATAGATTAGGGGCGTCACGTCATATGGCCTTAAAACGTTTTTACGCAGTAGAGAAACGACTAAGTCAAGATATCAATCAAAACGCGATTATGTGAATTTTATGAGTGAATACGAGCGGTTAGGACATATGAAACCTATTATCGAGTCGAGTAATGACAATGAGCATCAAACCTATTATCTTCCCCCATCATGCGGTCAGAAAGGAAACAAGTGTAATTGTTACCGAACGCTTTTACCACAGTGGGTGGGCCACGGCTTGTCTCGATAACAAAATTTAAAACCTTAAACACAGTTTTAGTTGCTTTTTTATTACTCAAACAATAAATAATATTCACGTTAAAATTCGACAACAACGTCAACTTGAGAACCCTTTGACGATTTCTTTTACATGACGTTTCTAGAAAAACAAACATCATGACACATGATGTTTGATCTGTGCCGTGACAGGTATTGTGTGCCAAAACACGGCATCAGTCTGGCGGGAAGGGACCAACGGTAACATATGCGCCCCCCCCCAAAAGACGTTGTTTTTGCACGATGTTCTGTTTCCCCGGGTGTTCTAGGGGATCGCACTGCTGGGTCCTGGTTGTGGTTCCTGTGGAGAGTCCACTTCGGGGCCTGCAGGCTGCTGTTGTGGGGCTTCGTTGGGAGGTCGGGCGATTCATACCTGATCCAGGTGGTACTTGGCCCTCTGGGCTCCTGATCGCTCGACCCAGACTAGAGTTGGGATCGGGCCGACAAAGCCCGCTTCGGCTCGGCCCGGCCCGACATGCGGGCCGGGCCGGGCTGAAATTTTTGTTGTTCGGGCCGGGCCGGGCCGAACATACTGGAAGTCGAGCCGGCTCGGCATGTCGGGCCGGCTCGGCATGTCGGGCCGGCTCGGCATGTCGGGCCGGCTCGGCATGTCGAGCCGGCTCGGCATATCGGGCCGATGGGCAAGTCGGACGACGTGACCCGTGTATAGTAGGTAAAGACGCTCGGCTGACTATGCTTTGTTGGAGTGAATATTATGTTTCATTTCACAATCTACACACATTTATATTATGCTCACTTAGAATTATTAGTTTAAAACTCTAAGTGTATATATATATATATATTTATACTATTAACTTGATATAGTTTGGAATCTAATAAATGACAAAAAGGCACTTTAATAATGTAAATATTTTTAATTTTATATATAATATTTTTTATATTTAATTATTTTTTTAGAGAGTAAACTAACCAGGTTATTTGCAAAACTGTACTTATATTATGTTGAATATAATAACTTGGAAACATTGTCTTCGATATTACTCTGATATTCAAGATATCTTTTTAAAAAAATGTTAGAAGTTAAAAGACAAGCATACAAATATATGTGAGAATGAATACTTCACGTCACATAAACAGTTATACTCTTTATTTCGTGTGTAAAAAATATGTTCACAAGTGCTTTATCTGTTTTGTAAAGGGAAATATTAAGTGTAGAATGAAATATAGTTGTTTAGTTATATAGGCAGTCATATAATCTTCTTTAGTTTCCCAAATGAAGAAATATAAACCAATATGTAGAGTCAATGTATTATTGACCTCACGCAGGCAAAACACCAATAATCTCGTACTACTAATAATAATTGTCGTTCGTTGTAATAACTATGTTTGATGAAATAAATTAAGTTTTTGTAACGAACTTGATAAATAAACAATTAGTCATAAAATTTGGTATAAAGCTTTCTACGAGGATGGAATATCATTCACCACAAATTTTTGGTCAGACTATACAAGCAAATATACTATATTACTTTAACGGGACATATCATAAAACAAGGTTTTGCTTTGAAATATTTTTTAATTATCTTGGGAACAATGAACGATAAGAAAATTTATTTAATATTAAAAAGGATTTCCTTAAATTTTCGAATTTTGAATTAATGCAGTTATTCAACAGGATAACATAGCGTTTGTGACAAATAATGCATCAAACCTTTGTAGTATATTAAAGAATTACTGAAGAATATCTTCTGCTGGACATAACATAATTTAATAATAAATAATTGTCTAAAACAGACAGCAGCAGAATTGCATCCGATCCAGTTTGCGTCATGATTCAAAACTGCAAAGACCTAGACATGTTTTTTAAAAAAGCAGGTTTAACTTCAAAATTGAAGAAATCTATAAAACAAGCCATTCTAGATGGAATATTAATTACGTTAACATCCATACTATTAGTTTTCTATTCAACTGAGGAATTATTATTACAGAAACAAGAACTCTAGAAAATTCAATGTGTATTATAGACCTAATATTGTTATATGTAATTAATTTACAAGAGTCATTTAATAGAGCCACCTTAGAACTAGGTTTTGATCAAATTGTCACAATAGTTTTAATTTTATCCTGGTTTAAAAATCTATCTGCTTACTTAATAATACATCCCAATGAAAACGTAAATATGAAAAATTTAAAATTTTATATAAGTAAAGGTTTGAAAGGAAAGTATGCTATCAAATCTATTCATAAAACAGGTACATGTTTATATCCTGACCTGAAAAAATATTTTAAATGAACAAGAATAGAGGAAATACCTTCAACGTCCAAATTACCAACATCTACCTGACAGGATTTTCGATTCACAGATAAACGAACTGCATTCATCAGTTTTAATATTGAGAATGAATTTGACTCATATATTAATCGTCATGAATATGTTACACCAAATTTTGATGTATTAGATTTTCGGGAAAAAATTAAAGTATTTCCCTCGGTTATATAAACTTGATAAACAGTATGTACTAGCCAATCTGCTACTATTACGCCCAGTAAAAGGACATTTTCTATTGCTAGATGAACATTAGAAAAACGACGGAGTTAATCGAGCCCACCCAATAATGTTCATAAACTTTTATTTTTTATGTTCAATAGGTAGTAAGGGATTATAAATGTGCTTATATAGGATATTTGTTTGAATTTTATATATTCAAAACTCTTACAATATATATTATTTGCAATATTTTTCAAAAATGAAGAAAACCTAAAATTGCATCTAATATGAATTGCAAATGTATAAAACCATTCTGCAGTAAAAAAAATAAAGAATAGGAATACCTTCCATACCTATTTAAGAATTAATTAAACCTGACGTTGACTTTTATACAAATATACTGCTATCAATTCTCCAACTGTTATTTATAGATATTATAGGTTTTAATTTTTTTTAAATATTAATTATATAGCAATGTTTTGTTGCAATATATACATACTTTGTGTTGCTATTTTTGTTTTATATATTTTGTATTTTTTATAGTGTCAATAAATATTATTTGACGGCGAACATGCTGCTGTAATATTTAAATAAACAAATAACAACGGTGCACATACATACCAGCTGACCGTGCACGTTCAATACATCATACGTTGTGACTGGGCAAATGGAAGTCGAGCCGAGCTCGACATGTCGGGCCGGCTCGGCAAGTCGGGCCGAGCTCGACATGTCGGGCCGGCTCGGCAAGTCGGGCCGGCTCGGCAAGTCGGGCCGAGCTTGACATGTCGAGCCGGGTCGGGCTATCGGGCCGACCCGAGCCGGGCCGGGCCGACGGTTATGCCGAGCCGGGCCGGGCCGGGCCGGGCTGACTGTTATGCCGAGCCGGGCCGGGCCGGGCCGGGCTGACTGTTATGCCGAGCCGGGCCGGGCCGGGCCGTAATAATGCCAAAAATGCCCACCTCTAACCCAGACCGCGGTAGGTCCGGCCATATCCCTTACTGGATATGGCCCTGTCCACTTTGGTCCAAACGGCTGTCCTGGTGGAAGATGGGCCCTCACCATTACCAGATCTCCTAGTTGTAGTCTGATGGGCATAGGATCATTCGGCCGGGCGTATCGCATCTCTCTATACCGTAGTTCGTTTGCGTGTATTTGTCGTTGTCTCTGCTGTTGAGGTTCGGCTCGTGGCGGGTGTCGCCAATCCCCTGGTCTTCGTAACTCGTACCCGAGTAGTGCCCTTAATGGGGAATATCCTGTGGCAGCATTCTGATGCGTTCGCAAGTTGAACAGTACTAATGTTAACTTTTCGTTCCATCGCTCCGGTGTTTCCCCTTCTAACTGTAGTTCAAGGACTTTCTTCAACTCCTGGTTACGCCGCTCAACTGGATTAGCCCTGGGGTGGTAGATGAGCGTTGTCCAGTGCATGCACTGCCATCTACGCAGTGCAGCGTCCCAGAGTATTGACGTGAACTGAGGTCAGTTGTCGGTCAAAAGGGCTAAGGGATATCCGAAGCGATGGAAGATACCCTCAAGATACTGGGTCACTACTTCTGTGGTGGTGGTGACTACAGCTTGGGCTTCGATCCAGCGGGTGTGTAGGTCCATTACCACAATGCCAAACTTCTTCCCTGAACGTGAAGTGGTTAATGGACCAATTATATCTACCGGCAGAACCTCGAACGGCGTCTTCGGGGTATGAGATCTCAGGGGCCTTTTCTTGGACTGGTCCACGCTTGAACGCATTACACAGGCGGCACCCCCGCACATAGGCGACCACCTCTGCACGAATTCCGGGCCAGTAGAATCGTTCCGTGATAACTCTGTAGGTCTCTTCAGTGCCCGGGTGTCCCGCCGTGTAATGGTCGTGGTACTGGTGCAGAACCTGGAGCCTGGCGGGTTCAGGTACGTACGCTGGGTGGTGAAGTCCATCGCTGTATCTCACTAATCCATTGGCGTATGTGAAGTCGTTGTTGGGTACCCCTTGTAGAAGCTGACGGACTAGTTCCTGTATGTCAGAATTATTTTGTTGTGCGTCTTGCACTATGTTGTACAGTGGTTCTCCTTCTTGGAGTACACACACGTACTCTTGCTGAAATCGTGGCAGAGGTGGGGGCGGCGTATCCATCACCAACCTATCAACCTCCTCGAGTTCTGGGTAAGTGCCTTCGTCTCCTGGGTGGCGCGACAGAGCGTCGGGGAGCTCACTATACTTCCCCGGGACGTGTTCCACCGTGTAGGCAAATTCCTGGAGAAGGAGCGACCAGCGGGTAAGTTTTGATTTGGTGTCTCGAAATCCTTGTAGCCAAGTGAGGGCCTTGCTGTCAGTCCTCAGCTTAAATGGTTTGTCCTCGAGGTAGGGGCGGTATTTCTTGACGCCCAAATCACAGCCAGGCACTCCTGTTCGTTGACGTGGTAGTGTCTCTCGGTCTTATTGAACCGGAGGCTGGCGTAATTGATGATTCGTCGCTGATCCCCCCTCTCCTGATATAATACTGCGGAAGCGCCAATGGAACTGGCATCCGTTTGGAGTACGAAGGGCAGGCTGAAGTCGGGTCGGTGTAGGAACATCGGTGCGGAGGCGGCTGTCTTAATGGCTTGGAAGGCGTCGGCTGCGGTCTCTGTCCATCGATACGCCGCATTAGAAGCCAGGAGGTCCGTCAGCCGGGCCATTATGCTGGAGGCGTCGGGAATGTAGTCCCAGAGCCAGTTAATGGTCCCCAAGAAGCGGCGAAGGGCTTTCCTGGTCTTCGGTGGTTGCGCTTCCTGGATGGCTTGGCGGTGGGCGATCTGAGGCTGATTGCCATCTTCCGTTACTATATGGCCCAGGTACTCTAGGCTTGAGCTGGCAAAATGGCACTTCTTCAGGTTTAGGCGTAAGCCGTGTTGCTCTAACCTTTCGAACACCAACTGGAGGTGTTTGAGGTGCTCGGCCATCGTGCTGGAGTATATTATGATATCGTCGAGGTAGGCCATGACCAACTCCTGCATGTAACCTACCAGGACATCCTGGGCCATCAACTTCTGGAAAGTAGCGGGCGCTCCCTTCAATCCAAACGGCATTACATTAAATTCATACGCAGCGCCGTCCGGTGTGGTGAAGGCGGTGTATCGTTTGAAGGCTTCATCGAGGCCCACCTGCCAATATCCACTCCGCATGTCCAGTGCTGTGAAAATCTTGGCGGTTCCTAAGTCCCGCAACGAGTCGGATATGGATGGTAGCGGGCTGGCCTCGTCGTACGTCCGATCCTTGAGTCGGCGATAGTCGACACAGAAGCGTGCCTTGCCGTCCTTCTTGGTCACCAGCACTATTGGTGAGATGTAGTCACTAGGGCTTGGTCTGATGACCCGGGCGGCAAGCATCTCCTCCACTTGTTCGAAGATAATCTTCTTCTTTTGGGGGGTGTATTTGTACGGATGCATTCGTACCGGGATCTCATTCCGCAGCCGTATTACGTGGGTGGTAGTGGCCGTGGTGTGGATTGGTCCCCCTTCTGCGAACAGCTCCTTGAAGTTTGTCAGGATGGTGTGGAAAGTGGTCCGTTGGTCGGGCGTCCATCCTTCAGTGTTGACGGAGATGTCTGCCAAATCAATGTCGGGGGTTGTGGGTCGTATTTTGGTGGTGTCCAGTGTTACGTTGTAAATTTACTTTGTCTATAGTTCGCAAAAGATTGTGCACCTATTGTC
This sequence comes from Amphimallon solstitiale, assembly GCA_963170755.1. Lineage (NCBI taxonomy): Eukaryota > Metazoa > Arthropoda > Insecta > Coleoptera > Scarabaeidae > Amphimallon > Amphimallon solstitiale. Next base: position 132,131,899 of record OY720675.1, on the reverse strand, counting down.
TAAATACGTGGAATTTTGTATAAAGTTCATGACTTTTTGAGCGTACCCTGTATATTGTCTATTTCACCGGTCACTAAGACTGCCTGCAGTATGCCTCCGTGGGTACTAAACCTACTACTGAGCCTCACCGCTCTAAATCACATGCCGCGAACATGACAGATACATTTTGTGTAAGATCGGGCATTTACACTCTGTTTTTGTGAAAGCCTCTTTATCTGAATAACTAACTTTAATTACCTTAGCTCTAGCTTAATCTAACCTACCTGTAGTTTCATATTTTACGCATTTGCAATTATCTTTACGCCTTGCTTAAGGATATAAAATATCTTCTTATATATATATTACGACCGATCCCTACCTAATGCTTTATTGTAGTTTGTAAACGTTTTGAAACGATAATCAAGATATTGTGCTAGCTGTGTCATATATTTTGCGTATTGCCAAACACAGAAACTCGAGCAGGCCCCGAGTATTATTGTTATTTTCCTTTTCCTTCGCAGTCGTCTCTCTTAAAAAAAAAAGGTAAGGAGAATTAATTAAAGAAATGTTTGGAGTGTAGGGCATACTATTAATTGCTGTCGATCACATGTTGCTCTATCTTCGATATTCTAGTATTAGGGACTTCTGTTAGTTCGTTCCTCCTCAGGACCATTGTGGGGATTAGGATCGAACTGTCGCTGTAACATAAGTTTTGATCGGGTTTTCCACCGTCTTTTGCAGCGTATTGATATATATAAGCTTTAGTTTTTCGTTGTTTACCTGCAGAAATTCTGTCCTTTCGCCTAATAAGAATAGAAATTACAGGTGGAAGAATGTTTGTTTGTGTCTGTCAAATTTATCGTCCATACTGTTTAGGTTGTCTGCATACGCAGTATTGCCAACGTTCGGCATAAAGTTCCCTCTCGTGCGGTCGACTTTAAATCTCCTATTTTACAATTGTTGAGTATTTCGCTCATGTTCTTCCGTCAAAATTATGTGTGGGGTCGCGATTAATTGTGTTTAAGTCTCGATGTCGTTTCCCATTATTATCAATTTAGTTGCGAGCTTGTGATGTTTATTTGGAAATTCCCGCCTTTAGTTTGAGTCCTTTTTCCAGTACGGCGCTTTGGGCGTGCGCGATCTTGGATTGTAACGTATCTACCATATAGGTCACGGTTAAGGTCACTTTAGAAGTCGAACTTGTTACAAGTGCATGGGCACGATATGCTTATTGTCTTTTGGTGAATTATATCACTTTGTCTAAAAGTTAGACTAACGCTTAGGCGGCTTTAATGAAATAAGTGTGAGTTATCGATACCTTTATTAGGTGATTTATCGTGAATTAATTTTTATCGCAATACCGTATCTAATTTACGAATGCCACGAGGTGGATTTTGAATTAATTTCGTGCTATGTGTGACTTCTGAGTCCTTATCGTGGAATCTCCATATTATTAATAATAGGGGTAAGTTTTCAGAGCTCTGTGTTAAATTTTCGGGATTTTATCTTTGGGTTTTTTAATTTTATATAGGATTCTTTTGTCGGGCACAAAAGCCCTCAAAAGCTGTTAGGATTCTTTGACGGTCATTTAGGCCCTCCGAAGTCTTTTCTGTGGTGGAATCGCCCATAACAGTGGATTTTATCCATCATCCAGCCCACCTGTTGAGTGGAATTTTCCAACAAGGGAGTCGCCGCCATCTTGGGCATCTGCAGCGTCCTTCCGACAACCATTTTGCCAGCTAAGGTTGTAATTTTACAATTATATTTTACGTCCGAATTTCGACGACTTTTCGACTGTGAACAAGACTTCAGTCCGCCTAGTTTTGTCCGAGAATTTTTGAGAGGATTTATTTTAACTATCGCACCTCTTAGACAACTGCGAGGTCACAATTTAATCCTTATTAAATTACCGTTATTATTTTATTAACTTTGTAATAATCAGATTGACCTGAATTTTGGTTTTGTCACTACCTTAATTTCTGTAGCCCTATATTGAGGCAATTACTTAATTAAAATTTAATTCTAGTAGATTCATTATAGTTCAATTATCCTTTGGATAGATTTTATTTAAATAGTAATTAAACTCAGCGTATCTCCTCCGATTCAATAGAGGCTTGTTTTATGATGTGTTGCATTTGAAATTTAAGTTTTGTAAATTATTTTGCACGTTTAATTTTTGCCGTAAGTTTGTAAATTTTGCCTTTCGAAGATCAATTAATTTACCTGAGCCAGATAAATTCATTCTTGTAATAGCCAACTTTGGTTCTCGAAGCTCAGGGTTTTCTTGAATATTATGTAATCGTTTTCCTAAATTTTACTTTTAATTAATTTTTGTCTTTGCTAATCAACAGCCTTCAATTAATTTCATTCAGTTCATGTAAGCAAACCGACGTTTTTTTATTTAGCGAATTATCCTCATTTTAGACTAAGACCTTTTACTGATTTATCATTTGTTCTTTTGCGCTTATAAATTTATATGTATACTCACACCTATGTATTGACATTGCCATAGTGGCATGTATATGAAAACTTTTGTACACCTAATGTAAGGTGAAAGAAACGTTTCGGCAACCGACCAACTCCTGCTGATGCGCAGAGTATATGTTTAATCATTAAGGTTTTTTTATTTTTTTTTATACTTACTAAATTTTGCCACTATCACCTAACGCTTGTTCTTTTATTTATCAACTGTCTAATTGCAGTACACTTTATATCAATTTAACTTCACATTCAATGCCAGTTTTTTTTTTAATATCTAATTTTCATAATTTCATATTCATTATAGACAAATATCCATACAACACATCTGTTTAATTAAATTTTGTTACGTTACGAATACCTTATCTTTTATTTCATTTACCTCTGCATTTCTTAATTTTTATTGTGACAAGCACGCACATAAGATTGGGTGCTTCAAATATACAGGGTGTTCAATAGGTAACCCGCTGGAGGGACACAGCCAGTGGTAGTTCGTAGGAGGCGCAGGTAGGTTATCTGTAGATAGCATAGTGTCCTGGTGCCCGGACAATCGTCGCAAGCGTCGTTGCCGACCGACGCTCTACTTATAGGTGTTCTCTTTTACCTGAACCGTCACGCCGTCTGCGACAGAGTTAGCTCGGCCCTGCGTTATCCTGTTTAACAACCCCCTATTGTGACTCCCCGTTTCATATCTTAATCAGCCGTTATCTTATTGCGACGTAGATCCGGTAGCAAAAATTTGGCGCCCAACGTTTCGGCCGATTTTTGACCATCTTCCGGAATTTTTTTTTTAAATTTTCAAATTTATCGCCTTGTCCTTGGTGGACCACGTTTCGGGAAAATTTTGACCATCTTCCGGAACATTTTCTTGAATTTTGCAAATTATCTCCCTGTCTTTAACAGCCAACGTTTCGATAATCTTTTTGGGGCCTTTCTTTCAGTAGTAAGGAAAATTTGGTGCCCTAGCGTCTGGATTTTTCTTTTGGTGATAGGGAAAAATTTGGCACCAACGTTTCGACCAACTTTCCGCCATCTTCAATTTTTCTTTATTATTATTTTTGTGTGTGTCAACCAAGTTTCGGCCTATTTTCCGCCATTTTCAGAATTTCAGACAACTTTTCTTCCCCCTCCCGTACGAATTGACACACCAACGTTTCCGCCATCTTTTCTCCACCTTCCGGAACAAAATTCTTATTTCTTTCGCTACCCAACGCTCCAACGAAGTTTTCGCTATCTTCACAACAATTTCATGCTTTCGTTGTGGGCCTAACGTACTACAGTTCGCACCTACGTTTCGACTAAGTTTTCGCCGCCCTCAAATTTTCTTTTCCTTTTGTGTGTCATCTTTCAGCTCATAAGTTGACACCGAACGTTTCAACCTGGTTTTCACCATCTTCAGGGAAATTTCTCGTCTTTTCTAATTTTCCTTGGTTTTGGTTGCTTTGACGTGACAACGTGTCGTTGCCTAACGGTTTGGACAAGTTTTCTCCATCTTCCGGAATATTTTCCTTACCTTTAAGTATTTCAGCCACTAACATTTCGTCGTACCGCACAGTGGTGCTATACTTTGGAGAAGCTGCTTGTTTTGTATTAGCGTTTCGGTCCTGACCATTTTCAGGAATAAATTTTTGAATTTTCTCGATTTAAGCCCGTTTCTCGTTTAGGTGGGTAAGTGGACGTTAAGTTTCCCTTACCGCTCAGTTTCTTTTGTATTTCCGTCTACTCCCTCACCTAATCTAACTTCGACTGTTTATATTTCGTTTTCTTCCTTTTTATTTGGGGAAGGTTATCACCTCACGTTACAATTTTATCTTAGGTTCTGAACTACCTTGTCTTTCAGAATATATTTGCGTGTCTTAGGACTCGAGTCTTTGCTTGCTGTTCCCGGTACCGCCATTTCTTTTATAGTTCTTTCTTTTCGACTTTCGGCTGAATTAACTTTCGCTATGGCTCCCAAATTTGAGATCAATCGTCTTTTGAAGGAAGACCTTGAATATTTACTGACTGTTATGGGTGCTGTGGTGCCATCCACTTTGGACGGAATGCGACGAATGTATCGACGTCTGCTAGGTTATGCTAAGTCTTATCCGTCGGATACAAAGCTCACGTATCCATTTACCTATGCAGAAGATTCCGCGGCCATTAAGGTTAAGCTTACGGTTATCGAGGGGCTCATCGATCAGTTCGTGGGGAATCGTGAGTCTTCCGAATTTCAAAAAATTTCTACCGCCCTTGCTTTCGTTTTGCGCCGAATTCAGAACTCCGTCCCAAAATCTTCAGAGGAAGTGGAAGAATGCCATGCGTTTCGGAGTCGCGTTGCTGATCTGGAAGATCGCATTCGCGATAAGGCTCGCACCCTTGAACGCGCCTCAACCTTCAGTTTATTGCAGTCACCCACTGCCGGTAACCCTGGTCCTCAAGGGAGTGAAGAGGAGTTTAGCGAAGAGGAGGATCCTATTCGATCTCCGGTTAATACTTTTTCTGGTCCAGTTCACTCGACTTTCACTACTTTTTCGCCTAAACCCGTCCCCGTTGCCTCTTGGGGTATTACATTTACAGGGCATAAGAACTTTTCGGTCAGTGCTTTTCTGGAGCGTGTAGCTGAGCTGAAAATCGCTCGTAATTCCTCAGACCAGTTATTATTCAACTCCGCTATAGATTTATTTAAGGATCGTGCTTTGGTGTGGTATCGGGCTAATCGTCATCTTTACTCTAATTGGTCAGAGTTAGCTGCCGGTCTACGGGAAGAGTTTCAAGCCGTAGATTATGACGACCGTCTTATGGACGAAATTAAGCAACGGACTCAAGGTCCTAACGAACCTATTGGACTATACGTATCGGTTATGAAAAATCTCTTTTCTCGTCTTTCTGATTCAGTCCCTGAAAAAACTCAATTACGAATTCTGCAACGCAATATTCTGCCTTTCTATCAAACGCAATTGGGTTTAACTGAAGTCAATTCTATCGCGGAACTCCTTAAGTATGGGAAAGTTCTCGAAGCCCGTAAGGCCTCTGCTGAAGCTTATGTACCGCCTCCCTTACGTGCTAAAACACTCGAGCCCGATTTGGCTTATGTCAATGCCGAACCAGTCCCGAGTTATTCTCGAAGTCGTGAGACACCCGTTACTCCCGTCTCTAATCGCCCTCGTGTTCATGTGGCACCCGTTTCAGCAAATCCTGTCACATGTCGGAATTGTCGTCAGACAGGACATCGTTACTCCCAATGCGCTTTACCTCGCAAACGCTTTTGCTATCGTTGTGGTCGTCCAGAGACCATTGTATCTTCTTGTCCGCAGTGTTCGGGAAACGCCCGACGTGCGCACTAAGTGGCCGTCCCGTGCGTACAGTATACACAGCGGCCTATAGACAAATTAGAGCCCGGTTAGATTTTATACTCGAACAAGCCATAGGGGATGAACGCCCCTATCTTAAAGTCCAAATCTTTGGTAAAGAGTTTCTCGGTCTTTTGGACACAGGTTCATCACGCACTATTTTAGGTGAAGCAGGTTGGTCCGTGTTAAAGGGCTTTGTTCCGCTTAAATCCTCTATGTCCTTTTGCACTGTTGCCAACGGTTCACGATGCCGAATATCAGGTGAAGTTGCCCTGCCTATTAATGTTAGGAATCGTTCTAAGGTCTTTGACGTCTTGGTAGTACCCGAACTACCGCATCAACTTATCTTGGGCGCGGACTTCTGGCGAGATATGGGTATCGTCATAAACATGCGCAGTGGCGATTGGGTATTTTCAGACGCACCCGACGTGTCTTCTGTCGATGTCGAACCACCAGTGTTATCCGATGAGCGTCAACGTCAGCTCGAGGCTATCATCAATCAAAATTTTCCTAACGTCGATAAGGAGGTGTTAGGTTGTGCCAAAGGTGTAGAGCACACTATTATCACTAGTAGCCCTCCGATTAAGCAACGCTATTATCCGATATCTCCGGCGGTGCAGAAAGTAGTCGACGCTGAATTAGAGAAGATGTTGGCTCTCGGTGTCGTTGAGAGGTCTCAGAGTGGTTGGTCTTCACCCATTCTTCTCGTGCCTAAGAAGGACAAGACTTTTCGATTTTGTGTCGATTATCGGAAGCTCAATCAGGTCACTGAGAGAGATGCCTATCCCCTTCCCTACGTATCAAATACCTTAGACAAATTACGAGACGCCAAATATCTTACGTCTCTCGATATAAAAAGTGCGTATTGGCAAATTCCTGTTGCCGAGTCTTCCCGTCAGTATACCGCCTTCACCGTGCCGAATCGAGGTTTGTTCCAATTTTGTCGTCTCCCGTATGGTCTCCACAACGCACCTGCCTCCTGGCAGCGTTTTATTGATAGAGTTTTGGGTCCTGAGTTAGAACCTTACGTTTTCGTTTATCTGGATGATATCATAATTGTCACTCCTACCTTTGAAAAACACTTAACTATTTTAGAGCAAGTTTTATCTCGCCTGCGTGACGCCGGCTTAACGCTCAATAGAGACAAATGTCAGTTTTGTCGCGACGAATTGAAGTACCTGGGTTATGTGGTTAATCGTCGTGGGTTGATGGTCGACCCTGACAAAGTCAAGGCTATCATCGGAATTGCCACACCCAAAAATGTTTCTGAAGTCAGACGCTTAGTAGGTATGGCTTCATGGTATCGACGTTTCGTCCCTAATTTCTCTACTGTTATCTCCCCGCTTACTGATTTGCTACGGAAAAATCGTCCCTTCGTTTGGACGTTAGCTTGTGAAGAAGCTTGGACATCTTTGCGTGAACGCTTGGTTTCCTCCCCGATTTTGACATGTCCCGATTTCCAATACGAGTTCATCATTCAGACTGATGCTAGCGACTATGGTCTTGGAGCCGTCTTGACTCAAGACATAGACGGACAGGAGAAAGTAATTAGTTATCTAAGCCGTTCTTTAACACCTGCCGAACGTAAATTCTCTACGGTTGAGAAAGAATGCCTTGCCGTCCTCTGGGCTATAGAAAAGCTTCGCCCATATATCGAGTGCTCACACTTTACGGTGATAACAGATCATTACTCCCTCTGCTGGCTGAACTCTCTTAATTCTCCGTCGGGTAGATTGGCTCGTTGGGCCGTACGTCTTCAGCAGTACGACTTTACTATCATCCACCGTAAAGGAAAATTCAATGTCGTTCCGGACACTCTCTCCCGTTCAGTCCCCAAATTGGATATCGTTCAAGTCAATCCTAAAAGCCAAGACAAATGTTACGTTCGTATCTTAGAACAAATTAAGAGACATCCCGAGAAGTACCCTCAATTTCAACTTATCGGTGGGATACTTCGACGTTACGTACCGCCTAATAGTACTTTTCCCTCTGAGGATTCCGATTCATGGAAAATCTATGTTCCTAAGGAACAACGACAAGAGGTCTTGTTAGAATGTCATAACGAGCCCACAAGTGGTCATCTGGGCATTGCGAAGACTCTCGCTCGCATATTGCAACACTACTATTGGCCTAAGATGTTAGGAGATGTGATTCGTCATGTCAAAGCCTGTCCTAATTGCAATAGGGCGAAACCTCTTCAAAGAGCTCCTGTTGGTCGTATGGGTGGACATTCTAAAGTTACTAAACCATGGGAAGTTCTCAGTGTCGACATTGTTGGTCCTCTTCCGAGGTCCAAGCGCGGTTTTAATTACATTTTAGTGGTCTCTGATATCTTCAGTAAGTTTGTTCTGACTTTCCCGTTACGTAAAGCTTCCTCCAAGTCTATTATCCGACATCTTGAAGAAGATGTGTTTCTGATTTTTGGCGTACCTCGTTCCGTAATTTCCGATAATGGCGTGCAGTTTCGTTCTAACGACTACCGTTCAATGTTAAAAGAATATAAAGTACGTCCATGCTATACTGCGAATTACCATCCTCAAGCGAATCCCGTGGAACGTGTGAATAGGGTTATCAAAACCATGTTGATCTCGTATGTCTCTGACAATCATCGCGAATGGGACGTCTACCTTCCCAAAGTCACTTGCGCCTTGCGCACTGCTAGACACGAAGTCACCGGACATACGCCCTATTTCATTAACTTCGGTCGTGAGATGAATCTCACTGGAGAAAGAATTTCCGATGCTCCTATCTCTGACGGAACTCCACTTGTCGAAGTCCGCGACCCGGAAAAACTAATAGAACGTTCCGAAGGATTTTCTAAACTGTATCGCGACATCAAATCCCGCTTGCAGAAAGCATACGAGCGTGCTAAAGCGCGCTACGACACTCGTCATAGACGAGATGAATTCTTGGTAAACCAGTTGGTTTGGCGTAAAAATTTCGTTCTTTCAGATGCCGCCAAATTCTATACCGCCAAATTGGCTGACAAATATGTCGGGCCCTTTCAAATTAGTAAACGTATCTCCACTGACATTTATGAACTCAAAACTTGCGAAGGTAAATTGCTGCCCGGGGCGTGGCATGCAAATTTACTGAAACCTCAACCGAGTGATGATTAAGATCTATCTTCTCACGTGTCCATCTGCCTAAAATTATCGCTTATCTCGATTTTGTCTTTTCGTTACCTGTACCTACCGTTACCTTCACGGCCTGTAGTGAGGGCTGAAAGAATTCTCCTACCGTGATCCTGCGTGAAGTAAAAGGCTTCTAAAGGGACTCGGACCACTATTGTTCCTTAACACCCCGGAGCAATCAATTTCCTTCCCTCTCGTGTGTCGATTGTTTCCTAACACCCCGGAGCAATCAATTTCCTTCCCTCTCGTGTGTCGATTGTTCACTAACACCCCGGAGCAATGAATTTCCTCCCCTCTCGTGTTGTCGGGTTTTCCGTGTGGGATCTTATCTCCTCCCGCGGCTGAGTGCACGACCTCTTCCGCGCGATTGCTGTTCCATCTTGGAAAATTTATTTCATAACCCGCAATTACTAACTAGGTAGCTTTGCTACTTCAAGGAACTATCGCTTCAGGGCAAACATTTTCCTTATATCGACTTCTGTTGGTGTGATTACCGGCCCCATTGCACAGCTTGTATCTGTGATTCCGTCTATGCAGTTATCTTCCCGTGCCTTTATCGCTTCCGTATGTTTCGGATCTTCCGTGTCTTTGCATGTATGGAGTGGCAGCCTTGCTAGGGGAGTCCACACTATATTTCGGTTACCCTCTCTGACATGACTACCTTTTAAGCTAACTAATGTTGCTTAACTACCGGATTTGACTTTCGTATCTGAGAAGGTATAAAGAGTGATGGTCCCTTCTGTGTGATAATCCTCAGCCTTCTAAAGGTCGTGTCCTGGCGACCTTCTTGCTTTTCTTACGTTCAAAATGTTACTACCAGGAATCGGAAATGACTTCAGCCTTTATGGTTTATCGTTGCCTTCAGCATTTTAGTCGGGACAACGCCGGTCCAGACTTTAAACTTTTGCTCTCTAATTCCTATTTTGTTTGGCGAACTTTTCTCGTTTTGTTGTTACCGGATGTTATGGATGTCGAAACGGCATATCCGTACCTTTGAGCAGTTGCACCATTCTGAGCTCTACCCTACCTTTATTTACCTCTTCCCTATTCCGCTTTGTATCCCGTATCTGTAGTAATAAACCCGTTTTTAGTTGACCTTTTATTATTGTCTGTTTTGAGATACCGAGGGCCTCTCCCAAGGGTCTCTTTTACCGTCGCGTGTCTGCAGAGTGTCGTCTCGGGGGTTGCCTTGCCCGCATCTTGGCCTATTGGTAGTGCCCACTCCTCATTCCTGTGCCTTCGACCGTCGTAAGGATCACCGCCGGCCGGGCACACCGATATCTAACCCGTCTACACCCTCTTCCCCCCGTGATGCTACCAATAGTGCTGGGCTGTCGGTTGGACAGGTCTCGGGGCGCGTCTGTGCAGAATCTCGACACCCTTGCTTTTTATTTTTTTTCGTTACTTTCCCCGTACCGGCCGAATGCCGAAGGGCCACGTGGTGGTTATGGCCAAGCTGTCTGGTGTTGCTGTGACTGAGTGTGGATATGTGCGTTTGTGTAGTAGACAACGTCCGTTTTTAAGCTCTCGCTTACCCTTTTCACTATCTTTATCCCGTCAGCCTAAGTTCTCGGTGCAAGAAATTGCTCTGCGATCAATTTCTTTTCGCTGGAAAGGGGGGAATTTGTTACGTTGTAAATTTACTTTGTCTATAGTTCGCAAAAGATTGTGCACCTATTGTCTAAATACGTGGAATTTTGTATAAAGTTCATGACTTTTTGAGCGTACCCTGTATATTGTCTATTTCACCGGTCACTAAGACTGCCTGCAGTATGCCTCCGTGGGTACTAAACCTACTACTGAGCCTCACCGCTCTAAATCACATGCCGCGAACATGACAGATACATTTTGTGTAAGATCGGGCATTTACACTCTGTTTTTGTGAAAGCCTCTTTATCTGAATAACTAACTTTAATTACCTTAGCTCTAGCTTAATCTAACCTACCTGTAGTTTCATATTTTACGCATTTGCAATTATCTTTACGCCTTGCTTAAGGATATAAAATATCTTCTTATATATATATTACGACCGATCCCTACCTAATGCTTTATTGTAGTTTGTAAACGTTTTGAAACGATAATCAAGATATTGTGCTAGCTGTGTCATATATTTTGCGTATTGCCAAACACAGAAACTCGAGCAGGCCCCGAGTATTATTGTTATTTTCCTTTTCCTTCGCAGTCGTCTCTCTTAAAAAAAAAAGGTAAGGAGAATTAATTAAAGAAATGTTTGGAGTGTAGGGCATACTATTAATTGCTGTCGATCACATGTTGCTCTATCTTCGATATTCTAGTATTAGGGACTTCTGTTAGTTCGTTCCTCCTCAGGACCATTGTGGGGATTAGGATCGAACTGTCGCTGTAACATAAGTTTTGATCGGGTTTTCCACCGTCTTTTGCAGCGTATTGATATATATAAGCTTTAGTTTTTCGTTGTTTACCTGCAGAAATTCTGTCCTTTCGCCTAATAAGAATAGAAATTACAGGTGGAAGAATGTTTGTTTGTGTCTGTCAAATTTATCGTCCATACTGTTTAGGTTGTCTGCATACGCAGTATTGCCAACGTTCGGCATAAAGTTCCCTCTCGTGCGGTCGACTTTAAATCTCCTATTTTACAATTGTTGAGTATTTCGCTCATGTTCTTCCGTCAAAATTATGTGTGGGGTCGCGATTAATTGTGTTTAAGTCTCGATGTCGTTTCCCATTATTATCAATTTAGTTGCGAGCTTGTGATGTTTATTTGGAAATTCCCGCCTTTAGTTTGAGCCCTTTTTCCAGTACGGCGCTTTGGGCGTGCGCGATCTTGGATTGTAACGTATCTACCATATAGGTCACGGTTAAGGTCACTTTAGAAGTCGAACTTGTTACAAGTGCATGGGCACGATATGCTTATTGTCTTTTGGTGAATTATATCACTTTGTCTAAAAGTTAGACTAACGCTTAGGCGGCTTTAATGAAATAAGTGTGAGTTATCGATACCTTTATTAGGTGATTTATCGTGAATTAATTTTTATCGCAATACCGTATCTAATTTACGAATGCCACGAGGTGGATTTTGAATTAATTTCGTGCTATGTGTGACTTCTGAGTCCTTATCGTGGAATCTCCATATTATTAATAATAGGGGTAAGTTTTCAGAGCTCTGTGTTAAATTTTCGGGATTTTATCTTTGGGTTTTTTAATTTTATATAGGATTCTTTTGTCGGGCACAAAAGCCCTCAAAAGCTGTTAGGATTCTTTGACGGTCATTTAGGCCCTCCGAAGTCTTTTCTGTGGTGGAATCGCCCATAACAGTGGATTTTATCCATCATCCAGCCCACCTGTTGAGTGGAATTTTCCAACAAGGGAGTCGCCGCCATCTTGGGCATCTGCAGCGTCCTTCCGACAACCATTTTGCCAGCTAAGGTTGTAATTTTACAATTATATTTTACGTCCGAATTTCGACGACTTTTCGACTGTGAACAAGACTTCAGTCCGCCTAGTTTTGTCCGAGAATTTTTGAGAGGATTTATTTTAACTATCGCACCTCTTAGACAACTGCGAGGTCACAATTTAATCCTTATTAAATTACCGTTATTATTTTATTAACTTTGTAATAATCAGATTGACCTGAATTTTGGTTTTGTCACTACCTTAATTTCTGTAGCCCTATATTGAGGCAATTACTTAATTAAAATTTAATTCTAGTAGATTCATTATAGTTCAATTATCCTTTGGATAGATTTTATTTAAATAGTAATTAAACTCAGCGTATCTCCTCCGATTCAATAGAGGCTTGTTTTATGATGTGTTGCATTTGAAATTTAAGTTTTGTAAATTATTTTGCACGTTTAATTTTTGCCGTAAGTTTGTAAATTTTGCCTTTCGAAGATCAATTAATTTACCTGAGCCAGATAAATTCATTCTTGTAATAGCCAACTTTGGTTCTCGAAGCTCAGGGTTTTCTTGAATATTATGTAATCGTTTTCCTAAATTTTACTTTTAATTAATTTTTGTCTTTGCTAATCAACAGCCTTCAATTAATTTCATTCAGTTCATGTAAGCAAACCGACGTTTTTTTATTTAGCGAATTATCCTCATTTTAGACTAAGACCTTTTACTGATTTATCATTTGTTCTTTTGCGCTTATAAATTTATATGTATACTCACACCTATGTATTGACATTGCCATAGTGGCATGTATATGAAAACTTTTGTACACCTAATGTAAGGTGAAAGAAACGTTTCGGCAACCGACCAACTCCTGCTGATGCGCAGAGTATATGTTTAATCATTAAGGTTTTTTTATTTTTTTTTATACTTACTAAATTTTGCCACTATCACCTAACGCTTGTTCTTTTATTTATCAACTGTCTAATTGCAGTACACTTTATATCAATTTAACTTCACATTCAATGCCAGTTTTTTTTTTAATATCTAATTTTCATAATTTCATATTCATTATAGACAAATATCCATACAACACATCTGTTTAATTAAATTTTGTTACGTTACGAATACCTTATCTTTTATTTCATTTACCTCTGCATTTCTTAATTTTTATTGTGACAAGCACGCACATAAGATTGGGTGCTTCAAATATACAGGGTGTTCAATAGGTAACCCGCTGGAGGGACACAGCCAGTGGTAGTTCGTAGGAGGCGCAGGTAGGTTATCTGTAGATAGCATAGTGTCCTGGTGCCCGGACAATCGTCGCAAGCGTCGTTGCCGACCGACGCTCTACTTATAGGTGTTCTCTTTTACCTGAACCGTCACGCCGTCTGCGACAGAGTTAGCTCGGCCCTGCGTTATCCTGTTTAACAACCCCCTATTGTGACTCCCCGTTTCATATCTTAATCAGCCGTTATCTTATTGCGACGTAGATCCGGTAGCACCAGGTAGATGGTTCGTCTTTGTTGATTGCCCACATGGATACATCCCCGTAAATAGTCTATAATGGCTCCGTTCTCCTCCAACCAGGGATGCCCAAGTATGATTTCCGACTGGAGATCCTCGACTGCCACAGCGTCGCAGGCAAAGGGGTATGTCCCTGCAGTGACGGAGATTTTTCCCCAACAGCTGGCGGAGAAGGTCTGGTTGTTAATAGCCATGGCGAATTGTATGGGTGGCATCGTGTTAAGGGGGCCGTTCATCCATTTAGGCTTTGCCAGATTCCTACTGGCGGCACTGTGTATACGTGCCAAGACGTCTTGACTGCCAATCCGGAGTAGAATTGATGCAGTGTGATTGTTCGGGGAGGTGGTGATTAGGGTCGTTCCGATTTTGTTGTTGGAACGACCCCCTGTCCTTCCCCCGAATCTCTAGAGGCTGCAGGATGTCTTACCGCGTAATTGCGGGGCTGCTGAGAACAATCTCTATTATAGTGTCGTTCGCTACAGAACCAGCACTGCGGTAGTGGTTTACTTGGTGGTGGCCCTCGTCTAGAGGCCGGTGGCCGCTGCTCGACTTCTTTCTTTGATGTGATGGTCTTCGTTTGGAAATTGCCAAAAACGACTACCCATTTCTCACAAGCCTCCTGCAGCTCTCGGATGGATGGTAACTGTGTCTGATTTACTTGGACACAGTATTGCTGGGTGCGTAACATCATCACATGTTCCACAAGCTTCTCTTTCGGCCATGAGGGATTAAAGCGCAGGCAGAGCCTTTTCATACGGGTCACAAAAGTTGCAGGGTCTTCGTCGACCTTCTGCCGAGTGTTGCAAGCTTCCTGTAACGCACGCTTCCTCTGGGCGCTCATGAACTCCCGCCGAAAACGGTGGCAGAAGTCCCCCAGAGTGTCGAAACCGCCCTCATTACGGCGAAACCATGCGCCTGCGTCCCCTACCAGGAATGGCCGAATAGCGTCATCTATGTCTTCCGGAACTTCAACGGGCGTGTTTGCCAAATGGTTATTGAGGCGTAACAAGAATATTTCTGGGTCTTCCAACAGTTGCCCGCTGTATGGGCGGAGCGGCACTGGGGCAGGCTGTGGACACCTGCATGGGCTGCAACATCCGTGATGTCGTATTATTTCGCTTGGCTGGGCGACGGCGATTGCTTCGGCGGAGGCTTCCGTCGGAGGTTGGGTAGTATTGATTGGTCCTGGGACAGCCCTGGATTCCGGTTCGGTCCTGGGAGTGGTGGTGCCCCCTAAGGCTGCTTCTGGTGGTAATGTCTGGAGAATGTTGATGGTGTCCCGTCCGGTGACACCATCTCTTTCTACGGCTGCGAGTCGTTCGTGGATGAGTTTCAACTTCTCCATTAGGATTAGCTCGTCCAGGGAAGTTCTGTGGTGGTGTAGTGGGCTGGTCCTCCATGAAATCGCTGCCTTGGCGATTCTTCTTGGTCTTCCTGTTAGATGGCATGATGATTGGGGTGGTGGATTCGCGAACACTTCACTCGCGTTTGATCCCTTACTAAGTTGGGCGCCACTCTTGTTACCGAACGCTTTTACCACAGTAGGTGGGCCACGGCTTGTCTCGATAACAAAATTTAAAAACTTAAACACAGTTTTAGTTGCTTTTTTATTGCTCAAACAATAAATAATATTCATGTTAAAATTCGACAACAACGTCAACTTGACAACCCTTTGACGATCTCTTTTACATGACGTTTCTAGAAAAACAAACATCATGACACATGATGTTTGATCTGTGCCGTGACAGGTATTGTGTGCCAAAACACGGCATCAGTCTGGCGGGAAGGGACCAACGGTAACATATGCGCCCCCCCAAAAGACTTTGTTTTTGCACGATGTTCTGTTTCCCCGGGTGTTCTAGGGGATCGCACTGCTGAGTCCTGGTTGTGGTTTCTGTGGAGAGTCCACTTCGGGGCCTGCAGGTTGCTGTTGTGGGGCTTCGTTGGGAGGTCGGGCGATTCATACCTGATCCAGGTGGTACTTGGCCCTCTGGGCTCCTGATCGCTCGACCCAGACCGCGGTAGGTCCGGCCATATCCCTTACTGGATATGGCCCTGTCCACTTTGGTCCAAACGGCTGTCCTGGTGGAAGATGGGCCCTCACCATTACCAGATCTCCTGGTTGTAGTCTGATGGGCATAGGATCATTCGGCCGGGCGTATCGCGTACCCTTTGACGATCTCTTTTACATGACGTTTCCAGAAAAACAAATATAATGACACATGATGTTTGATCTGTGCCGTGACAGGTATTGTGTGCCAAAACACGGCATCAGTCTGGCGGGAAGGGACCAACGGTAACATAATAACAAAAACGCGCGTAGTCTTTGACGGGTCGGCTAAAACCACAACTGGCGTATCACTTAATGACATTCAAAAGGTGGGTCCAGTTATACAGGACGATATATTTTCGCTACTATTGCTATTCCGTCAACATCCATACGTAATGACGGCCGACATAAAAAAGATGTATCGTCAGGTCTTGCTAACTGAATCTGATCGCAGATATCATCGAATTCTTTGGCGGCCAGATAGTTCACAAAAGGTGCAATGTTATGAATTGCAGACGATAACATATGGAACCGCCTCAGCGGCCTATCTCGCCACGCGATGTATACAGCAACTGTCAATAGATTACATCAAGCAATACCCTGAAACATGTTCAGTTATAAATCGAGATTTTTATGCTGACGGTCTGTTGACATGTGCTAATTCATTAGAAGAGCTCAACAAACTTCATAACGAACTCGTACACATTCTGAGTTCAGCTGGACTGAACTTACGAAAGTGGTTGAGCAATTCTACCAATTTCAAAAATTGAAACAAATCTGATCAGATCCAGTTAGGAAATGATTTCGAGACGAGAACATTAGGAATAGCATGGAGCTCAATTTTAGATATATTTAAATATGAAATCGCGAAAGTACTCTGCCCACAACGAGTTACAAAACGTACTATATTGTCTACCACAGCCAAACTTTTTGATCCTTTAGGCCTATTAATACCTGTGGTTGTAATAGCAAAATTAATCATGCAACAGCTTTGGCTATGCAAGTTATCATGGGATGAATCCATCCCTCAAGATTTGCATTTCAAATAGATAAAATTTCTAGATGAAATAACGATTCCTCATGTGATAAATATACCACGATTTGCATTTCAATCTGATGTGTGAATTATTGAATGCCACGGTTTCACGGATGCTTCGGAGAGGGCATACGGTGCATGCGTGTACGTGCGTTGCATAGATTCAACTCATAAAGTAACTGCCAATTTATTATGTGCCAAGTCGCGCGTGGCTTCCTTGCGTCAAATAACATTGGTTACAAAAATAAGAGAACCGATAACTGTTCAATTTAATCAATATTATTTCTGGTCTGATTCGACAATCACACTAAGTTGGATCAAATCAGATCCTTCAAGGTGGTATATATTTGTTGCAAATCGTATTGCCAAGATGCAATCGGTTACCAATACACAAGAATGGGCTCATGTGAGATCAAAGGGTAAACCTGCGGATTTAATTTCCCGTGGGGCTCCTCCCACAAGTCTTATAAATTCCACTCTTTGGTGGCACGGGCCCACATGGCTAGCTATGGAAAATGACGAATGGCCAAGTGAAACAAGGGACACTACACATGTGGAGCAGTTACCGGAACTTCGTAAGACCACTTTAACTTCGCACGTAACCAAATTCGATTTGTTTGAGAGATATTCCTCGATTGTCACACTACGACGCGTTACTGCCTGGATTCTGCGATTTGCGAAGAATTGCCCCAGAAAGAAGACGGACAGGCAGTACTGCTCTTTAAGCGTCGCTGAATTAGAATATTCACTTACCGCACTGGTACGGCACGTGCAATCGCAGGCCTTTCCTGTCGATATTAGAAATCTAAAAGCAAATGAGGAGAGAATCTGTAAGAGTAATTTATTATCACTTTATCCATTTGTCGATGATGAAGGCATACTTCGCGTCGGCGGATGAATTAAAGAATCTAGTTTTGCGTTTAATAAAAAACATCTCATAATATTACCAAAAAGGCACTTGCTTACTGATATGATTATTAATCATGAACACGTTAGACTATCACATTGTGGAGCGCAAACTCTATTGGCATCATTGAGAGATCGTTTTTGGCCAATTTCCGCTCTAAATAGAATCAAAGAACTAATTAGAAACTGCATAATTTGTTTTAAATCCAACCCATCGCAGAATCAATATCTAATGGGAAACCTAACAAATTATAGAATCACCCCAGCTAACAGATTTAAAAATTGCGGAATTGATTACGCGGGCCCTTACACGTTAAAATACAAAAATGGTCGCGGCAGTAAAACCTACAAGGGTTATATATGCTTGTTTATATGTATGGAAACTAAAGCAATTCACCTAGAGGTAGTGAGCGCTCTCACCACCAAGGCATTTCTTGATACTTTCAAACGATTCATATCACGACGCGGTAAACATGTAGCGATATATTCGGACAACGCCACAAACTTCGTGGGCGCTGCAAAGGAACTGCGTGAATTATTTCAATGCGCAATTAGCTACCCCATTAAAAATTTTAGTGTAAATGAAGGGATATCGTGGCACTTCATACCACCTCGATCCCCTCATTTTGGCGGGTTATGGGAGGCTGGTGTGAAGTCCACGAAGGCACTCCTTAAGCGGGTATTAGGAAACGCTCTATTGACGTTCGAGGGTTTCTGTACTGTTCTGACTCAAATAGAGGCTGAATTGAATTTCCGTCCCATTTCTCCTATATCCAGCGATCCCAACGACCTCAATCCATTAACCTCAGGACACTTTTTAATTGGGAGATCCTTAGCTGCTCTTCCCGAACCCAACGTATTAGGTACTGTCGAGAATCGCCTCTCCCGTTATCAAAGGCTACAGCAATTGATTCAACATTACTGGACAAGATGAAGCAAGGAATACATCAACGAACTACAAAGTCGATGTCATTGGAAACATGACAGAGGGTCACTTCTTAGCGTTGGGGCTATGGTCGTCATCCGTGAGGATAACCAACCCCCGTGTCAGTGGAAATTAGGTCGAATTTACATCCTGGTAATGATAGTGTAGTGCGCGTGGTTACCATAAAGACAGCGCAAGGTATTGTGAAAGGCGCTGTCGTAAAAGTATGTGTGTTACCTATACAAACCAAATAAAGTAAAAAAAAAGTGAGGGAATAGCGTTCACATATACAAATGTATGCCTACATGTTAAACAAGGCTGTGTATGTTGAAAGTTATTTCCTCATCTTTCAAGGGGGCGGCATGTTCGGAACGCCAAACAATTTAAATAAAAATAATAGTATTAGCCACTAAAATTAAAGTGGCCTGTTTGTTTTTTGTATTTACCTCCAGCCAGATGTTTTGTGCGATGCGTGAGAACCAGATGTACGAAAAACAAATATATATCAGTACATAGTTAGAAGGCGATCATGCCACACATGTAAAGAACATAGTTAAGGGTGCTGTATAGGTACATTTTCAAATATTTACAGATTGCAGGCTACCTTTAAACTTTATGCAAAAATGATTTAGATAAAATATTCTTATAATGTTTATCTACACGTCCCTAGGCATTTTGTTTTTTCAACTTTTTATTAATTATTATAAAAAATTAAATATAAATAGACAATCGAAAAATAAAATGCGTACCGACGTATAGCATATTATTGTGAACATTAATTTCTAGCAAAATTTTTTCGTATTTATTGAGATAAATGTGTAATTTGATAAGAATGAAATGCATTTTTGGCACTGCTGTAGTACGCCACCTGCAGTCAAATATTTGATATATCTTTGCAATCCAAGACAGGGCGGAGTTACTGTGTTTAGGTGGGGATTCACTTTACGAGCGATATTCGGAATACAGAAATCGTTGTTACGGTTTTGAGTAGGTATTTGATTAAACATTTTTTATATTAATTTACATTTCATAAAATTCAAAACATTATCTAGTAACCTTGATTTAACTTTATAAAATTAATGTATATTTTCTTTTTGTAAAATTTACTTATATTATTTTGTATTACATTTCATAAAATTGTACACATTCTTCTGGTAGGCTTTGATAACTTTTACATAAATACAAACTTAAACAAAAACATTACATATGATTCATAAATAATACTATATAGCTTTTTTAGTTCTTCCACTATTTTACATTTATCAAGATAAAAAATACTACTGACATTTATAAGTGCGTTATAAATAATGTAAAACTAATATAAAAAATGAGATAGATATAGATGGTGCATACTTCCTCTGTACAGATCGTCAGATATTGTACCAGACTGGAAGACGTTCAAAAGAGTAATTTACCACCTAGCAAAAAATTACTCTCAAACGATTCAATGTTCGGACAGTTATAAAAAGCTTTGAAGTATACCAGAAATTGCTCGGAAAGGATATCTTTTATTTTAAAAATTCAACTAGATTACTTTTCGTGTTATGGTAAATAAAGAACAGACAGAAATAGGACTTATTATTTTACAGATGTAGTTACATAATAATAATGAGTAAACATTAAACTTTAAATAATTTATATATAATAATAAAACAATGAAATTCGATTCAATACATGATATTATAGTACAGTCATTCTGTATTTTTTTTGGAAAAAAATGTGGGACATATTCCGGAAATTTGAAAAATTCTTAGATATACACGCACATGTCGTTTTAGTTTCACTTTTGGATGTGTGAAGTTAGACCCCTTTTTTCGAAAATCGGAATTCTGACGGTTGTTCCAGGTTCTTCTAGGTTTATTCTCAATTGTTCAAAAGAATTTCAAAAACAAAATTATAATAGGCCGAGAAAATGGCAAAAACCTTTTTTCGAAAATCAAAATTCTGACGGTCGTTCCAGGTTTGTTTTAAATTGTTCCAAAGTATTTTAAAAAAAAAATCGTAATTGGCTGAGTTAATAGGAAAAGCGATTTTCTTACAGCCCCTCTTTTTGCGAAAATTGAAATTCTGTTTCAGGTTGTTCTAGATTTGTTCGAAACGCTCTTCTAATACATCAAAACCGTATCTCATATATCAAAAGAACTATATCCAAAAGTGAGAAGTTAGCCCCTCTCTTTTTCGAAAATCGAAAATCTGATCGTTGTTCCAGATTGTTCTAGGTTTGTTCTCAATTGTTCCAAAGTATTTTAAAAAATAAATCGTAATCGGCCGAGAAAATGGCAAAAAACAATTTTTCGCTAGCGCCCTTTTTTTCGAAAATCGAAATTCTGACGGTTGTTCTAGGTTATCCTAGGTTTGTTTTAGATTGTTCCAAAGTATTTCAAATAAAAAATCATAATTGGCTGAGTTAATAGGAAAAACGATATTCTTACAGCCCCCCTTTTTGCGAAAATTGAATTCTGACGGTTGTTTCATGTAGTTGTAGATTTGTTCTAAACATTTTTGTAATGCCTCGAAACCGTATCTTTTATAGGTATATCGAAGGATATTGCAAAAGAAAACGAAATCCAAAAGTGAGAAGTTAGCCCCCCCCTCTTTTCGAAAATCTAAATTCTGACAGTCGTATCAGGTTTTTCTAGGTTTGTTCAAAATTGTTCCAACGTATTAAAAAAAAAAGTCGAAATTGGCCAATATAATAGGAAAAAATGAGGTGTGGCCGCCACACGACTTTCTTATACGTATGGGCGTTTCAAATCATACAATTTTAAACATTATTTTATACAAAAATTATTCAAAATCCTATTCTAAGTACTTCCAGTCTCTTAATAAATCTCTACAGGATACATACTTAATGAGATATTTGCTACTCGCTAAGAGTAAAAGTATTACTTCTGGTCCGAATTTTGAATTTTCATTTATACAAAAAATATTTCAAGTTCAACTCTAAATGCTTTTGTACTCTTGACAAATATATATAGAATGCATAATTTGCGAAATATTTGCAAAAATCGCTATTCGATAAGAGTAAAAGTATTACTTCCGCTCCGAATTTTGACATTTTTTTTATACAAAAGGTATTGAAAATTAAGTTCTAAATACTTTTATACCTGTAACGTACCTGTCTAAAAAGCATGACTTGCGATATTTTCGCAAAAAACTGATTTTCGATAAGAGTAAAAGACCTACTTCCGGTAGGAATTTCGAAAAACTTTTTAAATAAAATTCTTCTTAAATTTATTTTTAAGTATACACTACACGTGGCGACATTCTTGGTCAAATTTTGAGTTAAAAGTCCTAATCCTAAAACGATGTATCAGGCTTCCTTTGTCTTCAGAATGAATTTGAAAGAAACATACATTTGGCAACATTGAACACGCATGTGCTAGTTATAATCTTCGGAACATTTTTACACGTCGTCATGTGAACCTTACATTTTAAATTTAAAAAAGAAACAAACGAAATAAAATTGGTTTCTTAGATTACATATTTATTACGAAAATATTAGAAAGTTTAAAATTTTTTTGATAATATTGACTAATTTTTGTACATCTTCTTGATAGAAATCAATGTAATTATTACCTGCATAATTGTTCGAATTGAAATTCATCAGTTTGTAGACATAGCTGCAATCTTTGTGGTATCGTTTGTACTATTCGCTCAAGTCTTTCTGGTGTGATTTCTAATACTGCGGCTTCAATTCGGGCTCTAACTTCGTCAGCGTCCTGTGGAACTGTAGCGTAAACTTTACCTTTAATGAAACCCCAAACAAAAAAATCTAATGGATTGAGATCGGGGGATCTCGCAGGCCACAAAAGGGGACCGCCACGACCAATCCATCTGTCTGGGAAGTGTTCAGTCAACCAGTCTCTTATATTACGAGCAAAGTGCGCAGGAGCTCCATCATGCATGTAAATCATATTACGGCGTACGTTCAGCGGTATCTCATCAATAACTTGTTCTAAAACATTTAAATATTCACCGGCATCTAGACGATTTGGTAAGTAAATTGGTCCAACTACCCTGTGGTTTATTATACCCAGCCAAACGTTAACAGAAAACCTTCTTTGGTGACCGTCTTCGCGAAATTCATGTGGATTTTCATCTGCCCAATGATGAAAATTATGAGTATTAAACACACCATCTCTGGTAAACATGCACTCATGACTCCAAAGAATACGTCTTAAAAAGTCACCTTCTTCCTGAATTCTATTTAAGATTGTATTGCAATAATTGATTCGAAATAAGTTATCATTTCCGTAAAGAGGCTGAACTTTAGAAACATGGTATGGATGAAGCAAGTTTTCTCGTAGAACCAAATGAACAGTCTTATTACTGGGAATATTAAGTGTAGAAGCTAATTGACGGGTACTCGCAGAGGGATCTTCCTGTATTGTGGCTAGAACTTGCTCTTCTAGTTCCACGGTACGCCTTTGCATTGGTCGACCTGCGTTCGCATTTCTTGGAATAAACGAACCTGTTTCACGAAGTCGTTGGTCCAGCCTTCGAAATACATTTTTCTTGGATGCCTCCGATTTGGAAAACGCACTCGATATTCCTGCCCTGCCATGCTAGCATTTCCACGACAGAAACCGTATATCATGTACATATCGGCATATTCGTTGAACGTAAAATTCATAATAAACAAACAGAACAACTAGTAAACACGAAAACCCGAAAACTGATTAAAACTATACAAATAAACACGAAAAATAAGCAAGTCGAATGAAATAGGTAGATTACAAAGTGTCAAAATTTGACAATAGTAATGTATTTGACTAGAACAACATTAGTCTGCCTACTTATTGTTTTACAACGTTGTCAGATGTGTTTTTCGTCAAAATAAGTTAATAAACAAATATTAAAAACAAACTTTAAAATCAAAAAGAAAACTTTAACGAAAGGATAATAACAACAATTCTTCTTTCTTCTAAATTGTAGCTCTTTCTGTCAACAAATATCAAGTAATAACGCTTATTTCAAGACTGAAAGTCCGAACTTTAGGAACCTCGTGCAAAGATATGGAGCATGGTACAACATTTTCGTATTAGGATTTTGGACTCCGAATTTAACGAAGAACATCGCCGCGTGTAGTGGGTCCGCCAATTTATACACACCTTGTATATGAATTCTTTACAAATTTGTATATTTGATAAATACAATGACGACGTTGATGAACCACATTTTGCATTACATATCATAAATAGTTATTCTTCGTTTTTCACAGAATGAATTTATATTTTTTAATACGTCACTTTTTAATTTTTGTATGTATTCTTATGTTCTGTAATATACAGGGTGTTCCTAAATATCATGTACATAAGGAAGGGTGTAACTATTTGGTTTATTTTGTGCCTAAAATTTCATATAAACATAGGTCTGCAAACGCTTCGTTACCAATATGCAGGGTGTTGAAATTTCAAGAATTTTTCACTTTTTACTGTATAGCTCCTGCAGTTTTTGAGATATTTTGTTCAAATTTGGAAGGTAGGTTACGCTATAAGGCCTGCATCATTAGCCATGCCAAATGATTATGTAAATCTACTGGGTAATAATTTTTTCGGGGTCATGCCCTCTTTTCTCACCCTGAACTTTTTTGCGATGCGCCACTGCTATATTCTAAAATACGCAATAAATTTTCTGTCTTGTTTAGAAACTTTTTGATCTCTTAAATTTTTTTCTTATCTCTGACCGTTATCGAGAAAAAAAATAGAAAACAATTTTCTGTAATTCGCCAGAGAAAATTAATTTTTTTAAAATGGTCTAGCAGGCTCTGGCTTTATTCAGATAATCACTTGTGTCTGTATAAGTAAAGTTTTAAATTGCAAACTGTAAGGTGTAAAAGTGTTTTAAATAATCGTTATAATTTTGTAAATATGCCAAATTTCACGAATTCTGAAATGGCTGACATGCATTTTATCTACGGCCTTACGAATGGAATGCAAGAGTACAGGCGTCTGTACATGGAGCGCTATCCCAATAGAATGATACCCGATCATCGAATATTTTCAAATATTCATAGGCGTCTTGGAGAAACTGGAACTTTTAAAAAGAATACTAATGATGCAGGTAAACCACGTGCTGTTAGAACACCACAGATCGAAGAGGCTGTTCTGAATGAAATAGACAGACATCCTCGCACCAGCACCAGAAAAATCAGTGAACATTTAAATATTAGTCATCAAGTGGTTTGGCGTATTCTACGTGTTTCCCTGCTATACCCTTACCACATTCAGAGAGTGCAGGCTCTTCTTCCCCGAGACTTCCCTTTAAGGTTTGATTTCTGCCAATGGTACCTTAATAAGCTAGCAGTAGACCGCATTTTTGATTGTAAAATCCTTTTTACCGATGAAGCGAATTTTTCAAGGACTTCAATTATGAATTTCCACAACAACCACACGTAGGCAGATGAAAATCCACATGAAATTGTAGAAACGCATTTTCAAGAACAGTTCTCATTAAATTTATGGGGTGGTATAATTGGAGATAATTTGATTGGTCCTTGTTTTTTGCCTGGTCGACTTACTGGTCAGTCATACAGGCTGTTTTTGCAGAATGAATTGCCTTTATTACTTGAAGACTTGCCCTTTTACTTAGAAATCAAATGTGGTATATGCACGATGGCGCCCCATCACATTTTTCTATTTTGGCTCGGGAGTATTTAAATGAAGTATATGAGAATAGGTGGATAGGACGAGGTGGACCTCAGCCATGGCCCCCTAGGTCTCCTGACTTAAATAGTCTAGACTTTTTTTTGTGAGGACATCTCAAATCTCTAGTGTATACAACACCTGTGAATACTGTTGATGACTTACGAAATCGAATAATCGATGGATTTGAAACGATAAGAAATACTCCAGGAGTATTTGAGAGAGTGCGAGCATCAATGAGAAGAAGAGCGGACGCCTGTATAAGGGTTGAAGGAGAACACTTTCAACAATTGTTGTAGCATGGTTTCATTGTCATTGTTATTACTTAGGGTTTTTATTGTTATTAGTTATGTTACTTTGTATTGTAATAAGACAATGCTACGAAAACCGGGTCATCCTATTTTTTTACAGGTAGTAGCACCTTAACTCTTAAAATTAATAAACTCAAGTGATTATCTGAATAAAGCCAGAGCCTACTAGACCATTTTAAAAAAATTTAATTTTCTCTGGCGAATTACAGAAAATTGTTTTCTATTTTTTTTCTCGATAACGGTCAGAGATAAGAAAAAAATACAAGAGATCAAAAAGTTTCTAAACAAGACAGAAAATTTATTGCGTATTTTAGAATCTAGCAGTGGCGCATCGCAAAAAAGTTCAGGGTGAGAAAAGAGGGCATGACCCCGAAAAAATTATTACCCTGTAGATTTACATAATCATTTAGCATGGCTAATGATGCAGGCCTTATAGCGTAACCTACCTTCCAAATTTGAACAAAATATCTCAAAAACTGCAGGGGCTATACAGTAAAAAGTGAAAAATTCTTGAAATTTCAACACCCTGCATATTGGTAACGAAGCATTTGCAGACCTAAGTTTATATGAAATTTTAGGCACAAAATAAACCAAATAGTTATCCCCTTCCTTATGTACATGATATTTAGGAACAGCCTGTATAAGAGATGCAATTAAAAAGTTTTCTAACTTTTGGAGAAATGTAAATGGAGAAACATATTCGTGTATGTATTGCGTATGTAATAATATAGATAAAAATAAATGTTGTATATCACGAGCATTTAAATAAAGTGACACATAATTTAAATATAAATGCATATCATGTATATAGGTACAATTCATTATTATTTACTTTAGCATTAAGTAAAATTATGAAAGGCAAATTATAACAGAGGGTACATCATAACATAATAAATTGTTTTATTTATTATAGAACGATTTGTAATACGCCCAATGGAAATGAAAATCAACACGATATTACGCCGTCAACAAAATAATACTTCAAACATCATACGCTTACATAACATAGAAATTTGTAGACTGCATTCCTCTCACATCTAGTCGACTAATTGAGAATAATTGTCAATTTGTATCTTACCTCATTTCGCTTCTTTCCCCCAATTACTTACTAATAAAAATAAATACCAAATTAAATTGAATTAATATTATTTTCCTTAGAAAAGTTGAGGTGAAAAACAATATGAAGAACTACAACTGCGAACGAGGAATCTGACGGAAGATTTAGTTATGCATTGTACAATGCGGTGGCCACATTGAGCAGCTTTAATAATGCTCCTTAGGCTTTCCATAAAATAAATCACATTTTTTTCTAAACCCTCTAGTAATTTATTACAGCTTCGAACTCCGATATTTCAAGAACCGTTAGGAATTCGGGAAAAGTGAATAGAAACATTTTTGTTTAAAATTAGTCATTGAATTCATGTAGGAGGTTTCTCGGATACCATCTTACATATTAACTTTTGGCTTATTGAACAGATGTCTGACTAAAAAAACTTACAATCTACATTCCTGTAGCGCCTAGACTCGCAGACTAAATAAATCATAGAAAATATTACTAGCACCTACGTTACGTACCCATCTTACATATTAACTTTTGGCTTATTGAACAGATGTCTGACTAAAAAAACTTACAATCTACATTCCTGTAGCGCCTAGACTCGCAGACTAAATAAATCATAGAAAATATTACTAGCACCTACGTTACGTAGAGTATGTGTAGCCTGAACAGAGACAAATAGCACTTAACGCATCGTACGTATGTTATTTTGAATGCATCGCTCCATAAGGGCGGTACTTATAAATTGGGAACTGTACAATTTAGATTTTTACTATAGCATTTAGCAAAACAGTACATGATAGTGGGGGTATTGGCAAGCTCCACCTCTGACTAGAACCCCCCTATACCCGCAGCGAAGACGTCGCAATTTTTAGTTTGCTTTGCTATACAACACCCTTAACAGGCGATCAAGCCACACGTGTTAAGTACATAACTAGAAGGCGATCAAGCCACACGTGTAAAGTGCATAACTAACAGGCGAACGAGCCATACGTATATAAATAAATGCCTTTATACATGTAAACCAACGTGTTTTATTCATATATATGAGAAAACAAGCAAGTTCTCTCATAAGTGACAATACACATATAAAACAACGTGTTTTATTCATATATATAAGAAGCGAGCAAGTTTCTCTCGAACATAAAAGGCCTTAATCAAAAGGGTTTAAGCGCAATTTAAAAAGACACAGACTTACAACCTGTGTCTACACAAGCAGTGAAAACGCCAGCAACAAAAAGGCAGTACCTAATCTACTGTCAACAATTCCTAGAAGAACTATGGAAATTAGTTTACTTTTACCGTAAAAATGGAGTGTATCGAAAAAATGTTGAGTGAAAAAGGAAAACCTGTAATTGTTTTAAATAACTGTCTAAAATGTCATGTAGCTACATATATACAGTGCCTGACAGAATTAATGACTCCCCCATTAAACACGTAAATATCAAAATTACCTACCTCTTTGCTGCTGGGCAACGTCTTCTTCAGTTATACGAAAAAGGGGTATAATATGGGCATTGTATTCTTTGAATGTAAATAAAGTAAATGTAAACAAGTTACAATATCTGCAAGATAAATATATGAGGACTATCATTATCCTTACTTAACGTTTTAAATATTATAGACATAATTTTAAATCTTGTTTAAAAAACCTTTTATTCAAGGAAAATTACAGTTATATCAAACACCATAAATATTCATAGATGTTAAAGATGTTTTTAATGTATACAACGAATACATACACTATATACTAGTCTATAATAATTGAATTGTCTAGTAACTGAAAAGATAAAACGTTTTACTTGTAATGGGACAATGTTTGATGTATTTATTATAGGTATAATAACTATTGTTATTTTCTGTTTCTGTGATTCACCGTTTTATGTAAATAAAATGCTTAGATTTCTAATTTCTAATAAGGGAGTGAATGGAAAGTATAACATAGGAAACATAGGCTTTGGAAAATTATCAAATAAACAGACGGAGAGGTGTTATTGCTTCTACACTTCAGTTGTGGTCTTGATTTTGTTAATATACAAGTCCGTATAGAAAATGCCTCGACAGCACCAAAAAGACTCTACCTTGCAAATAAGGGAAAAGATAATCGCAATGAGAGTCCTCGCAGAAACAAAACGGTTTTCAAAGTATATTTACAATAGAGAGCAAATATTCATTTCGATTCATAATAACAGTTTGAATCAATTTTTCTTAGATTCTTTTGTTACATTCGCGCATTTTTTTCCTTTCATTTATCTGTATGTTCCTGTGTTAATGGGATCTTTGCTGTGGATAGTTATTTTTTTTCAAACGTGTGCTATGAAAGAGAAAAATACTTCTTAACATAGATATATATATATAGGGTGAGTCAGTAGTAGCCGCTTCTTCGATTGCTCTTTTGTATTTTAAATAGAGGAAAAAACAATTAGTGGAAGATTCATGGTTGCTTGTGGCAGATATTCTAAAAATACTTTATGCCCTGACGCACTTAGGTTTGACCGGAAATGCACGGAATTTATTTTTTTTAAATGACTCACCCTATATATTTTTGAATTTTCTGGTAGGTAATGCTTTAAATTTAGTTTTAAACTGTTTTTTCTTTTTTAAACTTGAGCCAATAGTTTTTGAGTTATTAATTTTTTTTGAAAATATTAGACTAAAACACGTGTTCAGAAAAAAATTCATTTTCACATTGTTTTTAAAAGTAAAAACATTAATTTTAGTGGTGCTTGTAGCCAAGAAAATTATGCATCTTTTGGTGTAAGTTGCACTCGACAATACCTCATAAAACTTTGTTTTTTCAAAGCGTACTTCTTGAAATTTTCACATAGCAAAAATTTTTTTTTAAATGAAACACCCAGTATTTTATTGAGGCGTTTTGTTCCCTTTTGTATCCTCTTTCATTTTTGTTAATAATATCCTATACCTATCTTTTGTAATTTCTGAGATAATCACTATAGGAGCAATTAGCGGTCAATTAAGGAACTACGAGCACTGTTGTACTATGCACCCAAATATTCGTTCAACCAATGAAAGGCAGGAATGGGGCCCGACATCCTTAGTCAACTGTCAAACAAAGTATGTATAGGTTAAATCTAACTATCCCAGCAGTAATAATTTTACAGAATGAAGAGCATCGCATTTCAATTTTTTAATTCCGGCAATGTCCGCTTGTAGTATTTCATTTTATACACTGTTGGTTAACAACGAAATAAATTCAAGGTTATGTTTACTGATATATTTGAAGATGCCGCCCCATTAAAAGGCGCATGAAACAATGCTGCTATCTTCAATTTAATTTGCCTACTTGCTCTTATTCTTTCATTGTTGAAGTTGGCTGTAGTTTTGTAAAATTATAAATTGATGTCCTAAAACTTTGATAGAAAAAAAATCAGCAACAAAATAACGCAATTTAAATAACCTAAAACTATTGAGCAACGTAACAACAATTAAAAGAAAGGAAAGAAAATTTCATTGAGGAATATGTGTTCAACATAACCACAACTTTGTGCAATGCACGTGAATATTCTGCATTCCAAAGAAGTACTAACGGTGCGTAAAACGTTTCGACATGTTCTTCTAAACACATTTCTAATTTTAATGTTCATGTCTTCAAAAAGTTTTGAAAATATGTCGTAGAAAACGAAGATACTCTACCTACACTATTCTTCTTCACACATTTAATGCCCAACGATTAGGAAAGTTTATAGGTGTGATAAAGCGAGGGTTTTTATAATAACGATAATTGTGACGATGAACGTATCCACTTTGTCGGTAAACAACAAAAAATTGTGAAAGTCAGTATAATTTATCTGCTGCCCATTGACAAAATGTAAGCGATTCTGAACATTTCTTTCATCTAACCCTGTGTATGAATATGCTACGGATGAATTACATATTTCCTAATTATTCTGGATTCTCAAATTTGACTTAAACCTAATTAACGGTTATTGTATTGCCGCACACAAGGAGACACAGCATGTTGAGTGAGGAAGATAATAATAACATACGGCAGTTTTGCGCTGAAAATCCATTTACCACCTGAACTAAAATACAGGAATCGTTACAACTAGAATGTTCGTCAAGGACGATCATTAGAGCTTTACATAAAAATGGAATACATTGCAGAAAACCTGCAAGAAAAGTTGTCATTTCAGAACAACATGCTGCTGTTCGCCTAAATTTCACCAGTGGAAATATTAAAAAGAATTGAGAAAATGTTATTTTCGTGGACAAAAAACTAATTACTATTTCTGATCATTCAATAAAAGTGCTTTGGCGGCCAAACAATACTAGGTATGATCGGTAGCATGTCCAAGATACAAGAAGTAGCAGAATAAGTTGCGGCTTTTGGGGATGGATGTGCGCAGGTAGTACTGGAGAAATTGTTCCAATTCCGGGACGATTAAGTGGTGAAGATTACAGAGATATTCTTGAAAGCATAATATTCCTGCCCAGTGTGCGTATATTATTTCCAGATGATCCAATTTAGCTCGTTCACGATAACTCGCCTGTTCATCACATCGAGAACAGTACGCAATTAGATAGAAAATAATTCCGAAGTAATATTAATTCAGTGGCCTCCTAAATCACCGGATCTCAATATTATAGAAAATCTGTGGGCGCTAATGGTTCGTAAATAGTACGAAAGAATAATAGATAATATTCGCACTGTAGAACATTTAAGTCAAAATGTATGCAACGTGTGATAGTTACGTGGTGGTCAATATTGTGAAAAACTTCTGCATTCATTGCCCGTCAGAGTAAGAGTATAACCGCTAATGCATATTACATAAAATATGAGATTTCTTATTCTCTTCTTGGTTTCCGGACTGGAACCGCGTCGTGATAGCTTACTCTACCGACGTTTCGTCATTAATCGTATGAGACATCTTCAGGGTTCTTTTGTTACTGCTGTGGCTGCTGCTACACAGTGACTGCCCTATATAAACCCTCCCAAAGCAGATAGTTCCATAGTATTGGTGACGAAACGTCGATAGACGAAGCCATGCAGTCCGGAAACTAAGAAAGGAATACGGAGAAAAACCGCGGAAGCTAGATTTATTTTTTCATATTTATTTTTAGAAAAATATGATGTATATTTTGAAGTGGTTTACTTAATCATTTTCGGAATTTATTTGTTCCATTCTTATTTTTTAGAATATATTACTTATTAGTTGTATTTCTTTAGTTAGTTATTATTAGAACTGTTTCTTGTGTTTTCGATTTTTTAAATACATTTTTCATTTTATTGTAATATTTGAGTTTTTATCGCACATACTTTCTTAATTTGACACTTATATGTATTCATTGCATACATTAAAAAATGAGGTGTGGCCACCACACGACTTTCTTATACGTATAAGCGTTTCAAATTATAGAATTTTAAGAATTTTTTTTACAAAAATTATTCAAAATCCTATTCTAAGTACTTCTATTCTCTTAATAAATCTCTATAGAATGCATACTTTGCAAGATATTATCAAAAAAGTGCTCCTCGCTAAGAGTAAAAGTGCTACTTCCGGTCCGAATTTTAAAATTTCACATATACAAAAAATATTGCAAATGTAGTTTTAAATACTTTTGTGCTCTTGATAAATATATATAGAATGCATAACTTACGACATATTTGCAAAAAATCGCTATTCGATAAGAGTAAGTGGCACTTCCGGTCTGAATTTTGAATTTTTTTTTATACAAAAGATATTGAAAATTATGTTTTAAATACTTTTATACCCGTAACGTACTTGTCTAAAAAGCATGATTTGCGAAATATTCGCATAAAACTGATTTTCGATAAGAGTAAAAGACCTACTTCCGGTAGCAATTTCGAAAAACTTTTTAAATAAAATTATTCTCAATTTTAATTTTAAGTATATATGAATTCTTTATAAATTTGTTTAAATTTAGTAGTTGACGAAATATTGGCAAAATTCGATTTTTTCGCTGAAGTAAACTGCTACTTCCGGTCTACCGATTTTACTGAAAAACTAATCAGATCTCAAGAGGGAGATTATACACGTAAATACAAAATTTGGAATTGATACCTACAGCGGTTTGACCGCTATCGTGGTCACACACACACACACACAGAGAGAGAGAGAGAGAGAGAGAGAGAGAGAGAGAGAGAGAGAGAGAGAGAGAGAGAGAGAGAGAGAGAGAGAGAGAGAGAGAGAGAGAGAGAGAGAGAGAGAGAGAGAGAGAGAGAGAGAGAGAGAGAGACATTTTTTAAAAACCACTTTTTCGGTATCAGGAGACATCAAAACGTGGACATCTGCAAAAATCTCGAGGTCGAAAATTTTCATCATCACAATACTTCCTTATACTACGTATAAGAAAGTAAAAGCTTCTATAATTTTATATTTTTTTTCATAATTTGTATCTGTTAGAAATGCATCATCGGCATTTCATATACAAAAATATAAATTACAAATATATGTGTGGTCTGTCGCTCCAGTTGTATGTATGTATATGTTATGCTCATTAAAATGTCAGCACTCTATTATGTATCAATATATTTCGATATACATGATGCAGCTTGAATGCGATATGTGTACGATATGATTTTTCTCTTTAGTTAGTTCTACAGACACTTTAATATCGAATACACACATATTCAAGTATACTGCGTTTTATTTTAATACCTATTCCCAATAGTATCGAACAAAACAGTGACATTTGTTACATTTTTTAATTTTAAAAATCCTGCTAATTAACAAGAATGACAATGATTATTATAGCTATAATAAATAAAACAACTATAATACTGAAACGTTGAAATAAGAATAATTAAAGTTCATTATGTGTTTATTATCTATTTATATCAACCCACATATCCACTATTCGTGTAAAATTCTAAAATGGTTTTTCATATACTTGCAGATATTTAAACTTGTTTACTTTTACTTGTCATATTTACATTCAAAAATTACCATGCGTCTATTATACTCCATTTTCGCATAACTGAAAAATACCGATACGGGTTGCCAGACGAAAACAAGATAGGTAGTTTTGATATTTACGTGTTTAATGGGGGAGACATTAATTCTGTCAGGCACTGTACATACATTATACATTAAATACATTTATTTTATGTTTAATGTTTTATTTAATTGTATTTAATTCTATAAACACCTCCCTCCCTCCTATAAAACTATTATATGAGCCGCGAGCTAAATAGTACAAAGTATGGGAGCCAACTCACCCACCATCCCTTCGTGAAAATTGACCGCGGCCCGCGGGAGCCAACTATGTAGTATGTTCGCGATATAATATCTTTGACAAATTTTGGAATAACTTTATTCTAATAAAAAATCTTATAATACCAAATATTTTCTTTTAAACTATAAGTTAAATAAAGCAAATATGATTGCTATTCTGAGAAGTAGAATGTATAACTGTTTTTGCAATTTATTTCACTTAAAGAAATATTCGATGTCTTTCATGTCCTGTTTATACCACTTTATCGAAGATTTATAATAAGTATTAATTTATGATTAAGGCGTCTACGTCAACCGTTTAGTCTAGACATGGACGAAAATATTTATTCTTTCTTTCAAAGATTGCAAAAACATGTCATAATGTAGTTGTTTAAATATACAAAAAAGATTTGTATATACGTTTATTACTATTAAGCTTACATATTGTATGCGTTCTTAAATGTATGTATGTAACTCTGTTATGTTTTGATTCGGCACGACGACAAATTATACTTACGTGGACATAAACATGAAACGGTAAGAAATAGTTTGTTTGTGGCGAAATTTTTGTTCGTCGAACAAGTCTGTCGAACAAAGCCGCAGTGTGTGGGCTCCTATATAAACAGGCCGAACTAGATATTTTCAGCAGCTTTGTACGCCAACATCAACGATGGTTTTCGACCCACACACTTCAGATTTGTTCGACGGTTTTGTTCGACAGACTTGTTCGTCGAACAAAACTGTCGAACAAAACCGCAGTGTGTGGGCCCCTTAATATCCAGGGCCGTTCCGTGCGCGGGGACAGAATGTGCACTTGCACGGGGCGACAACATTTTGTGCCTTCAAATAAAACAATTATTGAGGGCAGGTTAGGTAAAGAGAAAAGGGGGGGCGCCAAATTTTATTTTGCACAGGGCGCCAAAAGGGTTAGAAACAGCACTGCTAATATCTACATACAAATAAGCCATTTTTATATTGTAAAATATGACAAGTGATTTCTAGATTCGTTACATACCTATGGTATATTTTGACATTGCATCGGTTGCAAATGATAACAATTAGGATAAGGAATTTGATAGTAACATCTACGATTTTAAATGTATATCCTATTATTATTAGAAATACTAACCATTTATTAAAATTTATCAGTTAAGGGATGTGCTACATCCAATGTAGTGTTAGTATATGTGAGTTAAGGGAAGTGGTATATCATGTTATTATCTTTTATGAAATTCATGCTGCGTTAGTATAAACTGCTTTTAACCTGAGCTACCTCATTTTGCTTGAGTGGATTTTATCCTTATGGTTGAATGATTTTACGGAAAGTCAACAGCTACCTCTCATAATTCCAGAGTTAGAATTCAGATATCTACTATTGCTAAATCAATTCAAAAACTGTATTGGAATTTTTAGAAGGCTGTTCAAAATGCATTTAAAAACAAGTTGGCCGTAACAGTATTTAATATTGTATATCGAAGGGGCAGTATGTAATAAAATCATCATTCAAAATATAGTGATACAACAAAGTAAATGTGTTTTTATTGTTGCAGTATGTAATGTTATATTTTTGGCTATCTAAGAGACTCTTGTAAAGTACACATTTCATGTTGGTTTAAAATAACTAATGAGTATGTAGCAGTTTTTAAAATACACCAAATTATTAATCTATTGATGAGCTGTTAAATTTTCTAAACAAAGAATTAAAAACAAGTTTAATAACCTCATGAAGATGGAAATAAAATTAACTGTGGCCCTTAAACTTAAGTATTTAGAAGAACATAAAATAGATCAAAATTCCATTGCTTCAGAATGAGTGGTTAGTTTTTTAATTATAAAGGAAAAGAGAAAATTGAACTCTCATGAAGATTACTATTACAACAGCTTTCATTGATAATAATAGTATTGAAAATGACTAATAAAGTTACAAGCTTCATACCAATTTCTCTACTATCAATATATTACAAAATGTTAGAGAAATAAATATGTTGTAAAATTTCATCAGTTTTATAAGATGTTCTACTCCAGAGAAGAACACACAGGATTTACGCCCTGACTAATTGACATTTAGAATGGTTTAAACATGGAAGTTCGAAGACATTAACTAACTGACCGAAATATTGAGCATTTGATACTTATTCTCCTTTATTATATAGGGTGACTCAGAATGAAATTTGATTTTATTTTTTGTATCTAGGGGAAACTGTCATTGTCAGATTATTTTTACTGACACCATTCGAATTATCGTCTTGTGGAATTTTTTTTTCCCAATGGAAGTGGTTAAAAGCGTGCTTTTTGTGTAAAAGCAGTCTACGAAAATGCTCGTTCTTACTTGCAAGTGCAGAGAGCGTTTGGAAATCACTACAATTTATTGTATGCTCATTAAGGTCCAGCTGCTAATTTAATTAAGTAATGGATACGCATATTTCATGTAAGTGGTTCTACAGTATGTTCTTAGTGCCGTGGCAGCATAAGATCTGTTATAAATGAAATCAACATCGAAATTTTAAGTGCTGCTGTACGACAAAATTCACATCGTTCAATAAGAAACCACGCGTTTGCTTTACATTTAAACTGATGAAGTGTTCAAAGAATTTTGTAAAAGTATTTACATTACCATCCTTACAAGATCTAGTTGGTTCAAGCTTTGAAGAATAATGATCACCGTAGCTGTCTTAATTTTGCTACTTTGATGCAGGAGTTCAATGATTTTGATAATATTCTTTTCAGTGACGAAGCACATTTTTATTTAGACGGGTACTTGAACAAAAAGAATTGTCGGTACTGGTCTGTGGCAAACCCAAGTGAAAAACATGCAGTCGCTTTGCACACTTGAAAAGTAACTGTATGGGCAGCAATGTTTTTAAGAGGCATTTATTGGTCTGTATTTTTTTCAGACTAATCAAGGACAATCAATCAAAGTAAATGCAGAACAATATTCTTTGATGATCTGCAATTTTGTAGGACAAGCATTACAAATTTGAAGGGTTTAATAATCGCACATGGTTCGAGCTGGATGGCTCCACAAGCCATACTGCGAATGAAGCTTTAGAGTCAGTAAGAATGTTTTTCCGTGAAAAATTAATTTTGCGTAGAGGTAACTTTGACTGCCCTTGAAGAAGCTGTGATTGGACCACGAGATTTCTTCTTGTGGGACTACCTTAAAAGTAAGGCGTACGAAAATCCTCCTTCGAATGTAAAAGACCGAATACGGGAACAAATTACCGCCATCCCTGTAGCACTGTGTCAATGAGTTATTCTAAATGCACGACATCTTTTAGATGAGTGCATAAGACGTCAAGGGCAACATTTAACGACATTTTTTTTAAGGTTTAATTGTCAGATGATGGTAATTATATATCCAAAAAAGTACAATTTATTAAAATGTTCCAAAACGAAAGAGCTATTTTATTTTTAAAATGGAATTTTATTCTGAGTCACCCTTTAGTTTTACTGGCGACGTATTTTCTTTCCAAATAGTAGTAATAATACTATTATTCTTACGCACTTTGCATAACGCATAAAACTAAATATAAAAACAAAACAAAAGTAAAACATCGTCAATTCAGTCAATTTGTATAGTCGAATGAGTAATAAATATGTAATTAGTTATTATCAAATTTACAAAAATTTATGCATTTCAGATTCAGTCAGATAGCATTGTCAAATATTATACCTTGGTCATACTAAATCTTCTAATTGCATCTTAAACGGGTGTATTGTATAGCAAAATTAATTTTGTTTATAGTGACGTGTGAGCGTGAAAGGTAGCGTTTGTAACAAGATTATGTCTTCAAATACAATAGAGAGGTAATATGAAATATATTGCATATATTTTCAAATACCTGGCGATAATCGGCACAGAATGGCAATATCTTCAATTCTCTGATAGCCATTTTTTGAAAATCAAAAATCTTCTACCTTGAAGAACTGTGACCCCTTAGCTAAATCCCATAAGACATTAACAGTATTTTATGAGGCCGTAAAAGTAAGATTTCTCAAAAGAAATATACTTTGCTGCAATCTACTCGCTGTGCAATCGCTGTTTGGTTCCAATCTAAGTTTGACGTCCAAAACAAAATCCAAATATTCAACATCTACACTGCTAACAATTGCTATATCTCATAGAAAATAACACCGTTTCTTATTCAAATAAGGAATCAATTTAGCTTTTCATCACCTTTTCAGAAGTTTTTAATGAGGTGAATAAAATAGAGATTGAACCTTGGTTTGATATTTAATTAATATCTCCTTACTTGGGAATAACAGAAACACATATTATTCAGCATGGCTGTAAGTTAAAATTAACTAAATTAGTAATGCATTTTAACAAAAAAAATAGCAGCAGATACGGTGCTACCAAAGCTAGACTACCTTCTTTAACGGCGGAAGATAGTTCGGCAGCCGAGTAAAGCAGGGGCCCACAGGCATCCCCAATCCGGCTTGCTACAATTTATGTTGATTACGTTGTTGTAAAATTTTCAATGCAAATAAATCATACAAAATAATAATCATATGTTTTAAAATCACAATAAGAGACATGCTAGGGAGAGATTTGAATCAAGGGGTTTACTGTCTGATCTATTCTAATTGTTTGCTAAGTTTAGCGTTTCCAAATGAGAAACTATCGAGTCTAGTTGGGTGGCGTCCCCCTCATATCTTTATAATACTTTTGAGGTTGCTGCATTATATTTAGCAGCCTGCTGTATTCATTGAACTGGTAAAAAAGCATCCTGACATAGGGAGACCCTTTATGTTTTGACAATCACTTTACTGGTGAAATATCTGCTAGTCTTTGGAATTTTTTTTTTTGGTTGCTTCACGGCGCGGGGTTTTATGCAATCGTTCAGATATAAGGTTTCTTCAGCATGTTGTCATTACGTTTAAAATTATTGAAAATGGAAGTTTGCTTTTGTGATGCTAAAAGATTTCAAGTCTAATTAGATTCGACTTTGAACTCTAAACGTACAGGAAAATAACTGAATGTACCCACAGCAACAACTAATCAATCAATTCAATCGCCGCTACATATATATTTCAATTTTCAAATTAAAAATTTTGTAGTAATAATGCGTTTTTTGGAGACAGCATATCTCGTAATTTATTAAATAAATATGTTGTGTTTCGCTATGATGTGTTAATATTACTTTTACGCTAATAAGAATACTTGTTACTAGTTTTTGTATAGTCATATGTTTTCACCACAGTCAATACAATTACTGTTCTATTTTAAAAAAATGCCAGTGCTGGCGTTCAATGTTTGCCTTTACATGATTTATGCACGTAGAAGTTAATATTAATTATTTTTCTCGAAATATTTCTCTGTCACGGGACGGTTATGGATTAGTCTCCTGATTGATTTCAAATTTTCCAGTAAACTAAGATAAATCGCCGAAAATGAAATTGGTCGGACATATTTAGCAAAATAAAATGCGGTATGTGCAGCTTGCACATTGACCAACCATTTAGGAATTACACATTCTGGATTTGTAAGCAGTCGACTGTGTGTATTTTCAAAGGAAACAGGACGAAATCCCCTAAATGTGAATGTGCCAGTAGGGGCGTCTTTGTAATTCAACTACTAAACGATCTACCAGGTGGCCGGTAAATATAAATATATCTTGTATATTACAAGCCAGGTACTTAAGCCTCACTGCACCAGCGTAACAAAATGAAAACTATTTTTATAAATAGCTCATTCACGTACAATAATAATTCTGTTTAAGTCGTGAGTTTATTTTCGGAATTGTTGTTTTCATAGATATAAGTTAATGAGGAGTCATGTGCAGGAAAACAACATTAATGTTTCAAATTCCAAGTAAGTAACTCAAGTTGTAATGTTTACATGGAACTGTATTTCACCCCGTGGCTAATCTGTTTCTAACAGCTTTATTTTAATTTAACCTTTATGTTTAAAATTGTGGTGTTTAATTACATTCATAAGTATTATTGTCTAATTAAATACATGCCTAAATATAAAAATTTGCAAATTGATGAAATTAATTTTTTGTTGTAGTAATGTCAGCTTAAAAAAATATTGTCGCTTTGAACGTTTTTGATTGTCTCACAGCACG
The DNA here is from genome assembly GCA_963170755.1 of Amphimallon solstitiale. NCBI lineage: Eukaryota > Metazoa > Arthropoda > Insecta > Coleoptera > Scarabaeidae > Amphimallon > Amphimallon solstitiale. Next base: position 132,091,881 of record OY720675.1, on the reverse strand, counting down.
CTGGCGTTAGAAATGTACGTAGATACAGAAACGATTTTAACTTATAATTTTGTTTATTGATATATTTCTATCTGATTGCAACAGTATACATTTTTGTCAATAATCTACTTATTATTTTAGAAACTTTGATAACTCATCTTCAACTCAACTATTATTAAGATATTTCATATTTTATTTGCATTAAGAAACAAAATTAATAAACATTGTCATTTGCCGTTTTGACACAATCAATAATTTTTCCAAATTTATGCATGCAAACTGCATATTAAAGCGATGAATAACGATCATAATATTTATGTGTCATAGACTACTTGATATATTGTTCTTATTGAGGTTTGTTAATCAAATTGCTAGTCATTCTATATTTACACATCATAGCATTTTATTGAAAGAAACTAATTTTAAATTTATTCTTCATTCAGGGCGACTGTAGTCATGATCTGACTTCTTTGATCTTAAATTGTCTGTCATTATTGAGTGACCACTCTTATGAACGTGGTCAGCAACTGTTGAAATAAGTAGTTTACATCCTATATCATACACATATTTTATAGTAGGCGTTACTAGTAAAGCTGAAATAGTGAAATTCTTAATACGTTTTTTGTATTTCGTGTTTCATAATTTTGTTGACGGTAGTGGAAGATAAATAATTAAAAATAGTGATTATTTTTATGAGATTTTGTTCTTTTAAAATTGTTACCTGGATGTTATTCGGATGAGCTTTCCAACCTTGAGCTCACAATAAGTAATGAGAAGAAGTTCCTTTTTCTTTAAGACGAAATATTTATTGTAGTAACAGGAAAAAAACTTAATACTAATATTTCTACAGCATATACAGGTTTGGCCTACGATTATCTTGCAGGCGGCTTTTCGTACATAACACGAAAGGAGTTGCCAAACCGTACCTACCTAACAGATATATAGACGCGAGCCGAAAAGTAGACCTTCAGCGAAACCATATTAAATTCAATCATAAGAATAATAAATCTTAAGGAATTCTTGTAATTTTAACTTAGGATACTTTTTTTAAGAATATTACGAATGGGAATAGTACCTAAAAATGAAGATAACAACCCCTGCAACAGGCACACATGCATTAATTGGAATCTTATGATCGTAATGATCGTATCGGCCTGTCGTCTAGCGTCGAACAGTACTTGCCCACATGTGTATAAATACTGGCAACAATGTTCGTTTCAATACATGGACTTTTAGCTCGCATGCAAAGTAAAAACAGACCGAACCTGTATGTCACTGTCGAATAATTAATTTAAAATTACTGTCAAAATCTGACTGACACGATATCTTGTTTTTTATAACTTTTACAACATAGTTCGAACACCCGAAAACATCGATGCTCTCACCGGGAGTGACTTTGGTAGGGGAGTGACTTTGGCAGGGGAGTGACTTTGGTAACAATTCGGGCGCTCCCAGGAAGACGTTGTTTGGAGGACGTTCGAACAAAACAATAAAGGAGCAAGCGAGGAATTCGCATACGCATTAATGCTCTTGCGACTCCAGTTGCTCCTGCGACTTGCAGATTCTTGCGCTTGATTGAGTTGCCTCATGGGCCGTACCTGGTCTATATGATACTTGGCACGCTGGGCATCAGATCGCTCGACCCATATAGCAGTGGGGCCGGCATTCTCTACCCCCAGGTACGGTCTCACCCAACGTTCAGCAAAATGTTTGCCCGGCGGATGTTGTGCTTTCACCATCACGAACTCTCCGAGGCGTGGTGTAATGGGCATCGAACCGTCGGTTTGTGCATACCGGCGTTGCCGATACCTCAACTCATTAGCGTTTACCTGCCGTATGCTGTCAGCGGCAGGTACTGATGGTTGTTATGGCGGATCTCGCCATTCTCCGGGCCGATGGATTTCGAACCCACACAGGGCCTTAGCCGAAGAGTACCAGGTTGCGGTATTCTGACGGCATTGTTAGTTGAAGAGTACTTGATCAAGCATTTCATCCCATCTCTTCGGGCTTTTGCCCTCCAGAAGGATGCGAAGGCCTTTCTTTATCTCTTGATTACTTCTTTCTACTGGATTGGCCCTGGGATGATAGATTGGCCCTGGGATGATAGATTGGCGTTGTCCAGTGCAGACATTGTCACTTTCGTAATGCTGCATCCAATGCCATGGAAGTAAACTGTGAGCCATTATCGGTCAAGATGGCCATGGGATAGATAAACTTATGAAAGATTTGCGTGAGATACTCGATTACGGTGGTGCTGCTAGTGCTCTTGACTGCGCATGCCTTGGTCCATCTTGAATATATATCGGTGACGACAATACCGAAACGGTTTTTCTTTCGAGTCTTAGTGAGTGATCCAATGAGATCCACAGATATGACATCAAAAAGTTGTTTCGGAGAGTGTGGCCGTAGCGGCGCTTGAGACTGTGGTGGCCCTCTTTTGAACGTATTACATATTCTGTAACTCTGAACATGTTCTGTGATATTGGCTTGGGCATTGTTCCGGTATATTTCCTCCTCCCCGGGGTGGCCTGCGGTATGGAAGTCGTGATATTGGTTGTTGACCCGCTCGCGGGCCACGGGTGGTACCCAAATTAATTGTTTATCACTCACTTTGTATCGGAGCAAACCGTCTCAGAATGTTATGTATGGATGTTCTGGAGCTGCAGGGTATTGGTTCAAGCTGGCCATTATTTATCTTGCCTGTAGATCCTCCTGTTGGGCATCTCGTATAGTATGAATCAAAGGTTCTTCGTCGTCGGTGACAAGGACGTATTCATCTTGCTGCGGTTCAGGCGGAATTCGGTTTCTGTAAGGAATCATTCGTTCGACATCATCCAAACCAACGGGCTTCGTGTCGTTCCCTGGGCTTTGGGATAAGGCATCTGGTAATTCATTTTCCCTACCAGGAACATGTTCGATTGTATAGGCAAACTCTTGCAATAGCAACGACCAGCGCATCAGCTTAGACTTGGCTTTTTTGAATTGTTGAAGCCAAGTTAACGCTTTATTATCTGCCCTTAAAGTAAACGGCTTGTCTTCCAGGTAGGGCCTCTATCGTTTGATAGCCCAAATGATCGCTAGGCATTCTTCTTCATTTACATGATACTTTTGTTCAGTCTTATAGGACGGCGGATGCTCCAATTGCTTGGCTTGGAATGCTACCATTGCCTCTTGGGTCCATTTGTATGTCCTGCTTATGGATAATAGGTCAGTGAGTGGGGCCATGATTCGAGAGCAGTCCTTGATATAATCTCTCAACCAGTTAATAATGCCCAGGAATTTTCTCAGACCCTTCCGAGTACGGAGTGGCTCTCCCAGGTAATTCAAAGTGCTACTCACGAAGTGACACCTGCTGACATTTAACCTTAAATCATGCTGGGCCAACCTTTCGAACACCAACCGGAGATGCTTAAGGTGTTCCTTCACACTTCCCGAGTAAACGATTGTCAACAACATAGTTTGAACACCCCAAAACGTGGTTGCTCGCACCGGGAGTGACTTTGGTAGGGGAGTGACTTTGGTAACAAGATCTATATTTATGTAACGGGAAATTAACTAATCTGTGGACCAAAAAATAGTGATGCCATTTTGTGCTATTCGAGTTTGCCTTAATGAATTTGTTAGTAGTATTCTTCTGTAGATGTCGATTTCCTAGTGACTCGGCTGTCTAAGAAAAGTAGTGATTGTTCAATTATTTACTTATATGTAAACTTTATACTTGCGAGTACAGAAATTAACGTCCTCAGAAAATCTTCGATTCTGGTTTGTGAAATATCAATAATAACCAAAAAATATTTATCTAATGCAGATTCTTGAAAAATATTCAGATTCGAGCTTAATATTTTTTTCGAAAAGAAATATGAATATATTTGTGAGAAACCGACTAGTTGATTTCTCAATGCAGTTTTCGCAAGTAGTTTACAGAACTTTCCATTTACTGAAAAGGTTTTGAGATATGGAGAGGAAAGTGCAACGTTTAAGTTCTACCGTTTTCTATCATTTACGTTATTTAGGATTAAAAGTCATTCAATATTTGAATGTTTTAAAATAGGAAAAAACAAACAAATGTGATGCAGTTGTAGATTATTAACTTTTTGTTTTGTACAACCGCCAATAAATTTTCTACTGTCATGCTGTATAATTTGATAGGAAGATCTTTGTATTAAGTTATAGCTATTTGGGTTCGTTAATATTAGAATTAAGCAATACATCTTAGGCAAAGTGTAATATTTCGATAATCATAGTTGATACTTAATGTTAGTATGTATTAAATGCATGCATTTTTTAGAGCTTCATTGGTTTTACTAATAATAGTGCAGGATTGTTGGTTTTTAATTATATATTTGATAGTATTGTTTGTTCACACGATTAAGATCTTCGGAATTATTAAAAATAAACCTTTTTTATCTTTGTTGCTTTAAACATAGAAGCCATTTAGTCCCTTTCATAACCTTTAGATCTTTGTAATCAAAATTTAATTTATGGCCAGTAATGTTTTTGTTAATTTCAATTTTGAAAGCATTTCCTATAAATTCTTTAATAGATGAATTAATGTTTTTAATATTTATTTTAATACTCACTCGTTTCGTCTTCAGAAATTTTCTCTCCTAAGTTTGAAACCCTTATATAAATTTAATGATATCGGGTTAGTAAGTCTTAGACAATAAAATGCGAAATCATAATGTGATTTACCATGGCGCATTTTTTCAATTGCTTTAATAATTTGTTTTTGCAAAATTGATTGTTAATCTTTATCGTATCATTTTGGTAATACGACAGCTATTTTATTTCACATACCAACCTTTTAGCTTTCTTGTTTTATAGTTTTTACTTTACGTTTCCACTTATTTGACCCTTTAACATTAATATTTTGAAAAACCAACATTCTCATTAGAAATAAAAGTGTATGTACTAATTTAATTTTAGTACGTAGCTCATGGTAGAGATTTAATCCCTTAATTAATTATTCGAAAATAAACGCTTGGCTCAGTTTCACAATTTCTTTATTAGATACACTAACAATTGTTTCGGCTATGAGGCCATTATCAAAGAGTTATCTAGAACTAAACTTATTCTACTTAAGGGTTAACTTATATACCTGTGTTCATTATGGGTGGGAGGATATGGATAATTGATATTTAAAATTACATCGATATAGGGGGTATTTACAAATATCAATTATCCATATCCTCCCACCCATAATGAACACAGGTATGTAAGTTAACCCTTAAGTAGAATAAGTTTAGTTCTAGATAACTCTTTGATAATGGCCTCATAGCCGAAACAATTGTTAGTGTATCTAATAAAGAAGTTGTGAAACTGAGCCAAGCGTTTATTTTCGAATAATTAATTAAGTTATTACAAAATGTTTCACCAAGAAATATCTGCGAAGTCAACCAATGAGATTTAATCCTTTGAGTGATGCGGTGGTAAAACAATTTGTGCTTGTTAAAAACATTTGTATCATATATGAATTTTAGTCAAAAAAATATGATTGACATTTTTTCTACAATTACTGAAAAAAGAATTAGCATTGTTCCATTTTCTTACCTGATACCTATATACATAACCCACAATGTATGCTAATTCAATTAATGTATTGGGAAATTATTGTGTTTAGGAATTAAAAAAATGCAGGAATTGCTTAGGTATGAGTTGTAAAAGAAGAATTTGAGAAGTGCGAATTATATTATGTTTTATTTTGAATCAAACGAATTACTCCCGAAGAAGTTCTGCGAGGAGTGACTAACTTAGTTGTGTAGATTCTGAACTGACAAAGAAAATTTGCTTTCACCCTACCATTTATATGAAACTCTCTATCTGTAGACATAGGACATGACGTGAAGTGATAAAACAATTTGTACGTTTCACGACGGCAAGGGAACTATCTCGTCGATAGCCAGTTGAAACGTAGAGTGGAAGAGAAATTGATGAGATTTGATCACTGAACGAGTCAGCGAAGTCTGACAGCAGACGATGCAGACGGACGTGAAAGATGAAAGGAAAAAGAAAAAAGTAATAAAATTTAGGTGACATTCAGTTAAGACTAGGTACGTTTTCCCCACACAAGCATTTTACACATTATCTTGATGCCATATTTAAGACATCCAGAAAGGAAGTGAGAAACGTACGTGATTGAAATTTTTGTAACATATACACATTCAGGCGTACGACATCATGCAGATAGGTAAGATTTATGATGGCAGAGACGTCATTAATAAATCTATTTATTATCTTTTTTGAAATCTGGTCTCCTCGAGTATTTTCAACGTAAATTTTTTCCTACTGGTTGATTGGTCTCGGCGGGGATGCTGTAGGAAAATTAATTGAATTTGTAAATAAATACCTCTCGTGTCCGGAAATGTTTATTTGATCTTACATTTAAAAGGTCATTTTATGTTGCAGGAATAATTTATTCAAACAGAGTCTAATAAATTTAAAATGATTGTTAAAGTATATTAATATAGTATAGTAAATTAGAATTATTTTGAATTGGAAAGTGTTCTTGTCAATTTCGTCGATTTGATTTCTTATTACACATATGCGTTTGCATTATCGTCGTTTTTCTACCCATGATATAAAACTATCCTAAATGGTTACGGAACCGCTTCGTCAAAACAATAAAAAACATTATATAGATATATAATGATTAAATAAAATAAAGTATCTATACGAAATGGATTCCCAAGATTTTATATAAGTAATAGTAACAGAGACTTTGACTTACACTAATAATTCCTGTTGCGTAATTTGTAATTACCGTTTCATATTCGATGTTTTATGTAATTCAATTCATCTTCTAATGTTAAAAATATATTTCAATAGTGTTAATTTGGTTGAATACTTGCATATTGTCTCTTTCTTGCGTTGCATCCTCTTCATCCACGTGTAATCGACATTAAAGATATTACCATTTCTTATGAATGGATGAATAAACTAAATATTGTTGTTTTATTTCTTCTAAAGGAAGAATGTCATTTTTTCCATCCATAAAAAAGACAAAATTGAACTTCTGTAAGCGATTCTTTATAGAGCTGGCTTTAATGCCTAAATAATAAGATATGAGGTATTCTCCAATAGTAGTGAGCTTTTAAAGTTTGCCTACGTTGTGTTTCATAAACAGCAATTTTAATATCAAATTTGGCTCGAAAATAGTTGATTAATGGATTTCAATGTGATGCATACAGGCTGTCGATGGATTGGATATCTGTATACAAACAACAACACTATATTTTTACATCGAATTTTATTTCTAGTTTTAAAAGCCAATCTATGCTTTACCGTCTAAACTCCAAAGAAAAAAGAAAGTGCTAATTCTCACTTTTATTTCTTGTAAAGGAAGATTGTTATTTTTTCCATCCATAAGAGAGACAAAAATGAACTTTCTAAAAGCAATTCTGTATAGAGGTGGCTATAATACCTAATTTACAAGAAGATGATGAAAATACTCATTTCGTGCAATGTTCATTAACTTTTACAATATTTTTCAATATTAGTGAACTTTTAACGATTGTTTAATGTCGTGTTCCATAAACTGCAATATTAATATCATATTTGGCTGTAAAATATATAATTAATAGATTTTGTTACCTACAGGCTGTCGATAGGCTGGATAGCAATCTACAAACAACAGCACCAATCTATGCTTTGTCGTCTAAATTCCAAAAAAATGTGGAGTGCTCATTTCATGGAATGTTATTTTTTTTCTGCAATATTCAACAATAGCAATGAGCACTTAAAGGGTGAATAACTCTTGTTCAGTAGGTTACAACTTTAATATTAAACTGGGCTAGGAAAATAGTTGATTAATGTATTTCGATTTTCTTATGCACGCATGGTTGATGGGCCGGACAGCTGTCCACAAACAGTATCACATTTCTACGTCATGTAGAGAATTTATTTTTAGTTTCAAGGGCCATTTTAAGTAAAGTTCATATATCGTTCAGGCCTTGCAGTTGCCCTTATAATCTGTTGGAAGTGGGTTTACCATGAGAAATACTCTTGAATTAGTTTTCGTATCAGGAGCGTGATATTTACAGCCATCATGCGGCGATGGTAATGAGTTTTCAAAGGTTGAATAACGCCTTGGTTAATGGGTTGAGAGACAGATGTCACATTTGGCTGGGAAAATAGTTGACTAATAGATTTTAATTTGGTATTCATAGTTTGTAGATGGGATAGATAATTGTCGACAAATAAATACGTTGTGTAAAGAATTTTCTTCTTGTTGACAATTATTTGCAATTTCACAGGTCATTCAGGCTGTGTAGTAGAATAATCTATTGGAAATTATTTTATCCTGCGAAACATTTCCAATTTTTTTTATATATTTGGAACATCTTAATTTTATAAATAGCTGTCATATTTTTGCTGCAATCATGCAAGATTGCTCTGTCTTTCGTATACTTACAACCAAAAAAAATTATATTGATAATGATAACAGTGTTATAAATGTAACATGACTGTGTCCTATTCTATGCATTCTGAACTCGATGCGGTGTTTTCACAACAGATTATTTGGTGGTAATCGGTACCGCTTAAATTAGATTTGATCAAAGCAGGCTTATGAATAATTTTTAAACTTTTCCATCCAACCGAAATTGCCAAAAAATTGTATTTTCAGTACTTCATGGGGACCATTATTTTAAATGATTGTATATGAAATAGGTAAATTTCGGTGTCATGTTGATGTAACGAGGCATATAAATCTTACTGCTTATTGCATTTTAATTTTCTTATGTTAGGATGATAATTAAAGCTTTTACATTGGGTTTTCGCTTTCAAGATATTATTTCTATATACATATATATTAATAACATCTTGCTAGGTAATATTCAATGTTTTAGGGCTGTTACCTTTCCTTTTGGTCGTACCAATGTTCATTTACATTAATATTTTTGTTTGTATAGTAGTGTTTACTTGTGTCTTCGGGGTGATTATCAACATAATTGCTCCAAAATAAAACTATGTTATGTATTTCACTCAACTTCACGTGCAAGTACGTATTGCCGGAGTAAGCATACAAACTGATGGGAAAGAACGATTATGCTTCTACGTACAGAAATTTAAAAGGATATAGAAATTTTGACTTATGAAATAAAGTTTATTTAACGCTATTATTTAACGTTATTTTCGACTAGGTCAATTAAAGATTTAGGGACGAATCTGGAGGTGGAACAAATGAAGGAAGACGTTTCTAGGTTGCCGATTTAATAACACGAAACTTTTTAAATTATAATGCGTAAGTCCATTATATGTGATGGAAGCTTGAATATGAGATTTGATTACCTGAGTTTTGTGAACATTAAGGCCAGTTTACGAATAAAATTCTTCGTTTGATACTTTTTCTTTTTTAGTGACTGCGTACATTGGTAGAAGTAACGGTTTACCCTAGCGAAGGCATGTTTGTTTTGCTAGGTGCCTTATCTTTATTTTTCATTTTTTATAATTTTAAGATCATTTGGTTTGTCGTGAATCTTACTGTCCCTATTTCATCGGATTCCCGATTCAACAAGGAATCGAAATATTAGAATGGAGCACGACAGCCATTGCTAATAATCCATGAAAGAACATTTTATGAGGTTTGGATGATAGATGATTAATTAACGAAAAACTGCACTACGAAGCTAAGGTGGAATCCATAATTATTTAAATTTGAAGTTCATACAATGTTTGTACTACTTGCTAATTACCTGTTTTTTATCCTTCCATATATTAATTATTTCAAACACAGTTCACGTGAAGACCTATTATAATATTTGCGCATTATTACTTCCGAAAATCAGTATAAAAGATATATTGGACAACATACTGTCGACTATAACCTTCAAGCCGAACTGTGACGTCAATGAAATAGTTTGGAACCTTATAATACACTCTATACATGATATTTCAAAAAATAATCATTTAACCTACACTGCGTATAGCCAAAGTCACTCTTATTTGAGTACATAAAACAACTGTTATTTGACAGTAGGTACTGTTAATTATTCATTTTAAGGGTCTCTATCAGTACCGAAAATGTATACGCGAAAGCACCAATTCGCGTAAATAACATCTTCAATTTTCAATTCTACAAGGAGATCCATATTTCTATAGGATGACAAAGTTGTTTTCTAGGTCTGGCTAAATTAATTATTTCTAAATTTTGAACCTCACACTTTTTATGGTTGAATATTGAAAAATTGTAAACACGTTTTTCTATAAGACTATACATTTGATATTCTTCAGATTTACACCAAAATGACGAGCATGCTGCGAGCTGGGGCGAACCAGATTTATTATTTTAATAAATGTTTTAATAAAAGTCTAATACTCTGTTTAAAAAAAAATAACATGCAACCAACATAACTTTTGCATCGAAAAAGTTTTCTTTGAAACGTGATTTATGAGCCCTCATAATTTCTGTTGCCCACCTGAAGAGAGGTCGGACTCGCTAATCCATCAAGCAGGTATCGACACGCCAATTCGTCTGTCGATTTTACCTACAAATAGGTACCTACATAGGCAACCTATTATTAAATTTTAGTAAATGATATTTAATGAACCGGAATCAATCTGAGGTCATTTGTTGCTTGTAATTTGTTTTTATTATTTTCAACTTCTATATTTAAAAAGATTACAATTTAATAGAATATTATTAAGTACTTTATAAATATTTGTTATTATAAGTTTATTTAATGTAAAAAAAACTGCATTCCGGGCGTAATACGTACGTGGTTAATTTACTAGTTGTACAGTCAAACAGAAATTATTTTATTATTAGATGGTAATTGTTCACTGATTAAAGAAAATTAGCATATTATTCGGAATATGAAACGTATCTGTCACAATTTCCCAAATTGTTCTTGGAATTACTCACTAATTGGTCGGACCAAAATAACCTGCTCCCTTGGTTATCCACTAAGCTAAAGGATTATTACATGATTAGACATAACAGTTGTTCATTAGAGTTAGAGGTACAATAGAAATATGCTTTATTTGTTTTTATTTCGACTTAATTTGTATGCGTCCAGAGTGATTATAAGTTGAGTTGAAGTAACGTTCTAAAAATGGGTATTCATGGCAAGAATAAGATTTCTGGAATTAATCGCCGGAAAAGCATAAAAAGAAGAAAGAAAACATTGCATAATAGGAGGTAAATATAATGATTATATTTTTTTCTATTTGACTGACAATATGGTAGAAAGCACCAAACAATCCACCTTCGTCATCAAAATCCATAATGTAATAGTTGTAGTACGTTAATGTTAGTATTCTGTTCGACGAATAAAATTTTCGATTTCTGAAGTTTACAAAAATTGGGATGGCACGTCAACTGCCATGGAGTCTCAGATTATTTTAGAAGGCTTTCTATCTTCTGTTGACATGCACCACTTAAAATACAAGAAAATGATAGGAGATAGAGATAGTAATGTATATAGTAAAATAAAAAATACCAAGCCATACGGACCAAATTTTTATGTAGAAAAAATTGAATACAGAAACCATATTTTACGCAACTATTGCAATAAAATCAAATAATTTGCTAAATGTACCAAACTGAGTCCTAAAATACGGTGTCTGTTTCGCCATTTTTTGCGGTTTCGTGCAGCAATAATTGGTTCTGTAAAATTCAGAAAAAAGAGTCTTCTGGTGAAAATATAAGGGATTTGAAAAATGACATTTTGAATGGATCAAAATATGTTTTGGTTGCAATGATCATGTCCGGCATATTTCTGTAATGGTCCAAAAACTAACGAAGAAAATGTATGGATAGAATTTAGAAATAGTGAGGTCTTCTTCGGCTTATTACACGATGTTGACACGAATATGGCAGAATGTTATAACAGTATTGTTAACAAAATGATTGGAGGAAAAAGTGTAAATTTTTCTGAAGGGGGATCTTACCAAAATAGAACACTTGCAGGTGTCGTAAATTTTAACATAATCGTTCATTTTTCTTTGAGGAAAAATTTGCAAGCTTCGACCAACCACTTCGACTGCATCGACCGTGAAATATTTAATTTATAGTATAAATATTAAACGGAGCGCACCATTACAACATGGCATTGTCCATGAAGCAATAGCTTGAGGACTTTTTGAAAATATGCATAATTTACACGTAAAAGAATGTGTTCATTCACAATATAAATTTTTGGCTGTCTCTCTAGATGGTCTTATCGATCAAGATGCTATTTTGGAAATAAAATGTCCATACGCAGCCCGAAATGTGGACGTAGAAAATGCAGTAAAAAGCAACATAGTTGGTTACTGTTACATCGAAAATAATAATGTTACACTAAAAGGAAATCATAGTTATGTGTAGAGCTGAGGATGTTTGGGGTACGGCAGGACCGTATGTAGTGCATCGCCACCAGCGTATAAACACGATGCAGCCACAGACTACTCCAGACAGGTAACTCTTTGGAAAAAATTTATCCATAAATAATGACAAGGATAGATATATCTCTTATCTTTACATATTTTGATAAGGCAGCGTAGATGGCAGCACAAGTAAGTTTAGGCGGTAAAATTATATATTCGAATATTAAGAAGTATTTAGGATACTAAGATTATATATTACAAGAAAAATAAATGGTGAAATATTATATCTCACCATTTATTTTTCTGTAATATATCCATAGAATTTTATATGGACATAAATGTTATCATCAATGTAAGTTGCTCGACAAAATTTAATATCAAATTTATAATTATTTTAAGTATATTTTTCATTAATGTTTTGTGTAGTTATTGCAATTTTATTCTAATAAGCTGTATTACAAAAGAGTGCTAATTTAAGTGAATTCTTAAAAATATGAATAATTTCTAGCATCTATTTGAAAAAACTGGTTTTTATTAATTTAAAGAATATCTCACGTATTCAAACATACTTGAGTAATAATAACAAACATTTTGAAGTTATGATTATTTTCACAAATAAAGAAGTTTGTAAAAGAGGGAAGTAAAGCAAAATTGTTTGGGAATAAACAAGTAGACATTTATTTGTAACAAAATAATACACATTTTAGATTTAGCAAATATGCAATTGGTGTGTCTTAAAAGGCATGTTATAAATAATATTTACCTTTATTTAACTGGTCATCCTTCAAATTGGTAGCTAGACAAGGCAAACTTACCTATGTCATTTACATAATAATAAGATAATAATTTTACAACACAATAAGTGGTAGTTTAGTATATTAAAGTAATAATAATACTATTTTATTCATCCGTTCGACCATATACATGCATAGTACAGATTGGGTAACATTTCAATATAATATATATACTAATAATATAAAGTATGGGCAATAAAGCAGTTCATAAATATTTAAAATATGTAATAAAATATCAATTTTTATATCTTAAAAACCCCAACTATAACAATGTTATTATAGAAATCCACCAATACAAATACAAAAGTTGTTCTACATTAAGTTTTAAATACAATTACCCTCTTAATAATATGATATTTGCAAAAAAAAAACTGCTTTCTAATAAGAGTTACTTCGAGTCGGAATTTTGAAAATGATGCTATACAAAACTTGTAAATTATGTTCTAAATGCTTTTATACTGCTATTATTAAAATACGTTATATACCTCCCCTTTGAATTATATTATTTTATCCTTTATTCATGCCTTAGTATTTTAAGTTTGCGCTGGATACTACGTCAATTTATTTGAAATTGTTTCTGTTGTTCATTTTCTCGTTTGCAATACCATGGGATACCAATCTGGTATATCGCTTTAACTATTGCAATCTTTAATACTACGCTTGGCACAACGAAGTTGCGATATTAAAAAATGTTTGGCACGAGATGAAATATCATCAAAGAGTTTTTTAATAACAATCCATATTACATAGATCTTTGATACTTTTAGCTCTTCGCTTGCATTCTCTTCTTATTTTTCTAATTTGGTCCTCTCTTTTCCTTATAACATTTATCAAGGTCCTTTCTCTAAGCATTAACTCACAGGACCTAAATCCCTCCACACCCTTAAAAAGGGGACGCCGCTTCCTTGAATGTGCTGGAGTACTAAAAAAGAAAATAGCATTTTTTTAAAATACAATATAAATAAGACTATGAACTTTAACCATCCCCATATCTATTGCAGTATTATTTGCCAATCTGCATAACTACAGATAATATTCACTTAATATTTTTCAATAATTTAAAAGAACTTGTAAGTGTTGTTGATAAGATGCAATCAAAATTGATTGATATGATTAAAATAGTCAATAATTAATATTTTCACTATTTTGATTTTCACAATATTTGAAGAATATTGATGTTTATTGATATTTAAATAATCACTATACTTTACCTTATTAGTGGTGACTTTTCTATTATTGTGCTTCCCAATGCAGAAGGTACTTGCTCTGATATAAAAACTTCCTCATCATATTTCACAACATCTCCAGACTGTTGGTATCCAGTACTTGAACAATCTGATATCAAGGATGCTTTTTGTTCGATAGCAGCACTAGTACTTGCTACAGGTGATGTGAATGTGATGGTTGGACAAAATGATGTTGCTGGGTGTAACGTTGGCACTGTATCAAGTTTTAAAATAAACATATGCTCTTTATATGAAACTGCACTGAAATGCCGACTGTAAATTCTATGATTTTGAAGAGTTTCTCCAGAAAAAAACATTCCCATTGCTTCTTGCCAAATTTTAGACCTAATAGTGACAGGAAAGATCCAGTTCAATCAAGTAAATTGTACACTTTTTTTTAATTATTATACAACTCATTATATTCCGGTTTACTTATTGATACTAACAAAAATATCGATAGACATATTTTAATAATCGCGTAAAAAACCTACTTTACTAAATTTCTAGGGAAGCAATGCAGCTTAACAACTACATCTTCTCCATAACCGCAAACAATGCATTTATGCACTTTACAATTTTAGAAAAACAGAAATTCGTTATCAACAGGTGTAACCACAACCATAACCAAAATGGAAATTGTCAACACAACAAAAATGGCGAAAAATTTAAGTTAACGCATGCGTGTACTTGTCTACAGCAGCGCCTCTCTCTCGCTGCCTTATCAAAATGTGACGAGGATGAAAAGAGTATCTTTTATTGTGTATTAGACAAGACCAGAATATTACCGGATAAATTCGTAAACCTAGTTACCGGTCTGGAGTAGTCTGTGATGCAGCGAAACACTTTAGTTAGTCGTGAACTGGCAACGTGATCGTGTGTTGTCTTGAGCTCTATTTAATAAGTATGACGGACGTGCCCAAGCCAAGAAAGCGCCCATTGTATAACGACGTGAAGAAATTTATCCGAGACTTTCCCGATTTGTATTACAATCGAGCAAAAGTGGTTTGTAAATTATGCGATAAACAGTTACTTTGCTGGGACAAATACCATTGTAAAAGACATGTTGAAAGTGTACAACACAAAGACAAAAAAAATAATATGCTGTCTAAAACGCAATTCATTTTCGATTTATTGACAATGCTACTCGTCTGCGATGTGCCAGTTCACCTGCTAGATAAAAAAGCCTTTCACGACTTTTGGAATAAATACAATTCCAACATAAAGCTACCGTCACGGAGAACGTTACTCACCTATTTACCAATTGTGCGTGAGGACATTGAAAACAGAATGAAAGCAGTAGTAAATGATAAAAAGTTGTGGGTATGTGTCGACGAAACGACAGATCGAAAAAAACATTATATTGTGAATATTATAGACTATAATATTCGCAATAGAATGTTCTATTGTGAATATTATAGACTATAATATTCACAATAGAATGTTTTTTTCGATATTATAGATTATAATATTCACAATAGAATGTTCTATTGTGAATATTATAGACTATAATATTCACAATATAATGTTTTTTTCGATCTGTCGTTTCGTCGACACATACCCACAACTTTTTATGATTTACTACTGCTTTCATTCTGTTTTCAATGTCCTCACGCACAATTGGTAAATAGGTGAGTAACGTTCGCCGTGACGGTAGCTTTATGTTGGAATTGTATTTATTCCAAAAGTCGTGAAAGGCTTTTTTATCTAGCAGGTGAACTGACACATCGCAGACGAGTAGCATTGTCAATAAATCGAAAATGAATTGCGTTTTAGACAGCACATTATTTTTTTTGTCTTTGTGTTGTACACTTTCAACATGTCTTTTACAGTGGTATTTGTCCCAGCAAAGTAACTGTTTATCGCATAATTTACAAACCACTTTTGCTCGATTGTAATACAAATCGGGAAAGTCTCGGATAAATTTCTTCACGTCGTTATACAATGGGCGCTTTCTTGGCTTGGGCACGTCCGTCATACTTATTAAATAGAGCTCAAGACAACACACGATCACGTTGCCAGTTCACGACTAACTAAAGTGTTTCGCTGCATCGTGTTTATACGCTGGTGGGGATGCACTACATACGGTCCTGCCGTACCCCAAACATCCTCAGCTCTAGTTATGTGTATCAAATTCAAGATCTCTTGGAAATAACAAATCGGAAATATTGCTATTTTTTTATTTATACTTTTAAGGACTGCCATTACGAAGTTATTGTAAGAAATAAACAATTTTGGAAAGATCAAATGGTCAGTAAACTGGAAAAGTTTTGTTTTTCTTCATATTTATCTGAGTTATTAGATTCAAGATTCAATAGAAATTAGGGTTTAAGAGACATTGTAAAGATTTATAACTGATAGTCGTTTATAATAATTAGAGGTGAATATGCAATTTTATTTTATCGTCAATGATAAATTGTACACTTATAAAATGCAAAATAATGTACCTATACCTTGTTTATTTTATTTGTACCTAATAAAAGGTATATCTTTACTATTAAAATTGTATGTATAGTGTGTATTTTAGCTATATTTTTTTATAATGTGTTTTATTGAATTGTTTGTATCTGATAACAATTATTCCATTGTGTTTTTCTATAATTTTGATGTGATTTTTTTATTATGTATTTTATTAAAACTGTATTGACTAAAGAAAATACAAGTTCATATTCTTGTAGCTTTAATCTCGCTCTTCCAGTCTATGAAACAAAATTTATCTAGGTACATTTTACCATTTACTAAAATATTAAACACAGGCTTCAGAGGAACCCTCTGTAAAGTGTAATAACCATAGATTTATGGGTCAAGTAAAATCCCAGCGGGTGGGACACTAATTACAAAAATTAATAATAATAGAGCAAAAGAAGTTACTTGCAAATACGATTTTAAATCAGAATTTCAATGATCATATAAACAAAACACATTTCTATTTTTTTGTAATGCACTCTAGACAATCCTAAGTTAATAAAAGAACAAAATATTAACGCACTAATTTTGTAAGGTCAAAATTCTTTCTACTTTAATGTAATATAGTTTTAGATATATACCTACTATTATTCTTAATAATCATATTTACATTTTGTGTTCTACCTTATTTTATATTTTGTAATATATTTATTTACTACAAACATATCTATTATCAAATTTGTGTTTCATATGTATTTATGCACTATACAGTGAAACTTCCCATAGGACACTGTTCGTTCCTACAAAACTGCCCGTTTAAGAGAAGTGCCCGTTTATCAGAGAAGCCAGAAAAATTAAGTAGAAACGCAAAGCTAAACTTTCATTTGAACACACAGTGTAAAATTATAGGTATACTTATAACTTTATTTGCTAAATAAAACTCAAACTGCTATGTGCACATTTATATATACATACGTACATATAATAGGAACATATACTGGAGGCGCGTTAAGTTCCGTTGCACATCATCGATGACGTTTACATGTTGTCATAACTGTATTAGAGAAACTAAAAAAGTTACTTTGTTAAATTATATTTGAGGGCACTTATTTCATTAGCTTAAATAGAAGATTTATAAATTGATCGTAATATACGCATTCATGGCAATAAACACATAATTTCCTTTTCAATATTAAATTTGTTTATTACATATTTTTAATAGACTAATAGTTCAATTCGGTGTTGACAGATAAATCATATCTGTCAAAAAGACGTGCGTTGTGTATATTCTTGCTGTCAAATTTTTCATGTTTATTTTTACGTTGATATAAATTGTTTAAAAACAGTGCTTCTTAAAAGTGTATTTATTATTTATTTGCGTCCATTGAATATAATGCCGAAAGGTTTCTGTAAACAGTCGACGCTTTTTACAAACTTTTCTATAATCATCTGATTAACGAGAATAGCGTAAGTAATGTTTATTTTAAATTTTATTATGAATACGTTATGAAACATTTAAGGGTTTTCGATAATCTAAATCAATATAATAAATAAGTTGAGAAAGACTGAAGTCTTAGAGCATTTCAATTACTAAATATATTACGTTATAGTTATTGTATTGTGAATAATTTTTTTCTTTGGTTATATCAAATGTCACTGACAGAAATAAAAATAGATCCGGCAACATATACAAGGCGAGTCGTCATGGATCTAGTATGACGTGAAACGGAATGTAGCGCGTTTCCACCATATGTAGGTAAGGTACATATAGAATTTATATACTATCTTACAAAATAATCTAAAATGGAAGTTTGCTTGTGTGTATTACATGTCAATTTTGCTTCAAAATGTAATGATAGCTCACTAAGCATACCAAACGCTTGTACATCATCTTTTTCAAATCAAAATTGTTTTAGTTTTTTTATTTCCAATAGACCATCTTTATACGATACTATTCTTTTCTCATAATCATTAGTTCTAGGAATTTCTATTTCATGTTCTTCATCATCATTGTTTTGACTTTCGTTTTCTAAATTATCGGGCAAAATATGGTCTGGATTATCGTCTTCTGTATACAAATTGGCGTCAATATTTATAAATTCCTGTACATCATTACTTCCTAATTTTCCAATTATCGTACACATTTCAGCCACTTTAGACAAAGCAATTTCATTTTCAGGATCAAATTGATCACTTTCAAACTCCTCATTTACTTCTTGAAATCCTGTTTTCTTGAAACAATTTTTAATTGTATCAGATGAGACATCATCCCATGCTTTTTTAATAAAATAAATCGCATCTAATACGCTAATAGAATTGGTTAAATTATGTACAGAATCAGAACTCTCAAACTGCGATAAGATGTGTTTTAGTATTAAATATCGGTCAGTTGCATTGTCCAAAAATAATAAAACTTTTCTATTTTGATCGATCATTTTCCCATCAAATTCACGCAACCACTCTGTCATAATAGAATTAGTCATCCAAGCCTTGTTATTTGAATACCATTGGACTGGCAGAAGAGCAATGCTATTACTTTTAAATGCGCGAGGACGTGCTGATTTTCCGATAACCAACAGTTTTTCTTTCTCCCCTGCCATGTTCACACAGTGCATTATAGTTGATCTTTCTTTCGATAACTTGCCGCCCACACATTTTTCGCCTTTAATGACAACGTCTTTGTTGGTAGTGCCCGAAAAAATACCCCTGTTTCGTCCAAATTATAAATATCGCAGGGTTTGTACCCTTTAATTATTAACGGCAACTTGTTTATGAAAGCTTCGACATCTTCTTGACTTGCGCTAGCGGCTTCGCCAGATATCATGCGGTAATGAATATTATGTCGCTTCTTGAATTTATCTAGCCATCCAGTAGAAGCGGAAAAATTACAATTTCCTAATTTCTCAGCAATTTCCTTGGCTTTATACTTTATTAGTACCCCAGATACAGGCATATTCTTATTTCTAGCTTGCACAAACCATTCGTATGTTAACTGGTCTATTTTGAGGCCTTCAGTTTTAAAAAATCGCCTTTTAATTCCACTGTTATTTGTTTGCCACAGCTTTAGATATTCATATTTGTTTGTTATTATTTGCGCGGCTTGTGTTTTGCCAATATTAAATTTTCTGGCTAATTCACGTGAACTGAGCTTGTTTTTATTATTAAATTCTATGATCGAAATCTTTTCCTTCAGCGTTAAAGTATTCCTTTTCTTGATATTGTTTACTACAATAATTAAAATACATACATAGTTCATATGAATTATGCCATAAAAACAATTTAAAACTTACCATTTTCTACAGAGACGTTACAAATATGTATTCATATATGTATGTATATATATTTTCACGCAACACATCCAGACGAAGATGACTTGCGAACTAAACAAATATCTATACTGTTCAAATTAAATCATCGACGAAGGCAGAGGATTTACCGGATAGAATTACTATGTCTGTATTCTCGCGTCCGTCTAATGAAAACTTCCGCATTCCCGCAATTCCTTTTTGTTTTATTGTGTTGTACGGTCGATAACAATTGTGATATTATATATATATTTGTGTTGTCACTGGTTTCCGGGTTTTCTTCCGCGTTTCCACTGCTTGGTCTTTGGAAAGACCGATGCTGGTTTCTTGACGACGTTTCGGCAAAATCACACTTGCCATCTTCAGGTCTGCGATAACTATTTGTTTCTGCTTCTTGTTATTCGTAAACTGACGTTTTCGGGATTCGGATGGTGGTTATATACTCCGTTAGCGTTTCGGTTGGTTGCCCTTGGACGAGTGTGTGCATGGTTCCGTGTCGTTGGGCTCGTGTTTGCAGTGTGTCGGCTGGTTTGCGATGTAGATATATTAGTTTGGTGTTCTTTGTTGGTATCTGTTCTTGTTAGTGCTGGTTTTCATGCTGTTGGGAACCTCTGGGTATCATCTCGTGAATTCAGATTGTTTGGATGTTTTTCAATATCGATGGCTTCCCTGATGATTCTGGTTTTAGTATGTTCAATGTTCGCTAATAGCTTGGTGTTACTGAAGTCTATCGTGTGGGATGTTTCTTTTACATGTTGAGCCAGGGATGAAGTTTTCACGTCTTTTCTTACGGAATTTTTGTGTTCGTCTCTTCTTGCGTTTACCCTTCTGTTCGTTTGTCCAATGAAAGTTTTTTCACAGTTGAGGCACGGAATTTCATAAACTCCTTGGTTTTCTAAAGGTATTTTTGTTTTAGGGTTTCGAAGGACTGTACTGATTTTTCTGTCTGCTTTGAATGTTGTTTCAATGTTGTGTCTTCGTAGGATTTTGGATATTCTATCGGTGGTGCCTTTAACATAGGGTAAGTAGGTTTTGGCAGTTGGTGTTTCTTTTTCCTCTTGTGGTGTTGTTGGTTTCGGCTTGGATGCTCTTTTGATAGCAGATTCACTGAAACCATTCTGCTGGAGTGCCTTGTGGAGTTTGTCCATTTCTTGGGTGATGTTATCTTCGTCTGCTAATCTCTGCGATCTTGTCACTAGGGTTTTCACTACTGATTGTAACTGAGCTGGGTGGTGGTGAGACTGAGCGTTCAGATATCTGCCTGTATGGGTGGATTTTCGGTATACCGTGTGACTTAAGTTCCCATTTTCTTTCTTCTTGACCAAAACGTCGAGGAATGGTAATTCATTGTTCGATGCTATTTCCATCGTAAATTTTATTTTTGGATGGGTTTTGTTTAAATGTTCCTGGAAGATGTCGAGGTGGTCCTTTCCATGTGTCCAGATCACGAAAGTGTCATCGACGTAGCGTAGCCAGAGTTTGGGTTTGTGGGTGGCCGTCCTTAATGCTGTTTTTCTAAGTTTTCCATAAAAAGGTTTGTTATTACTGGTGATAGTGGAGAGCCCATTGGCGCAACTTCTATTTGTCTATAGCGCTGATCTTCGTAGATAAAGTATGTGTTTGTCAGACAGTGTTTCACCAAGTTCATTATGTGCACTGGGGGTTGGTATATTCGTTGGATGGTCACTAGAGCTTCGGTAACTGGTATATTGGTAAACAGTGATACTACGTCGAAGCTTACTAATAACCATTCTGGTTCTACTTTTTCTTGTCTCAATAGATCGATGAAGTGACTTGCGTTCTTGACGTAAGATTCGGCTTCTTCGACATGAGGTTGTAGTTGTTGGGCTAGGTATCTAGCCAATTGTTGAACAGGTGATCCAATGGAGCTGACTATGGGTCTTAGGGGTGCACCTTCCTTGTGGACTTTAGGTAAGCCGTAGAATTTGGGGCATCTTGATGACTTCTCCCTTGGAATGAGTGTTGTCTGGATTTCCTTGTCGATGGGACTCTCCTTGATTTTAGTTTTGGTTGTTTTCTCCAGGTATGTTGTTGGATCCGTGGAGATTGGTTGGTATGCTGGATCCTCCAAGAGGTTTCTTATTTTGGCGTCGTAGTCGGTTGTGTTCATTACCACAGTAGCATTTCCCTTATCGGCTGGTAGAATAATAATGTTTTCGTGTTCCCTTAGTTGTTTCAATGCCAGGAATTCTTCGTGTGATAGGTTCTTCTTTGGTGGTTTGGCTGTCCTTAATATTTGCGATACATCTTGGCGGATAGTCTCGGCCATATTCTTGTCAATCCCAGCTATAGTTGCTTCTACTCCACAGATTATTTCTTCTACTGGTATGCGGGCAGGAGCTATTGCGTAGTTAAATCCTTTAGCCAAAACATTGTGGGATGCTGCGTCCAATACATGGGTGGATAAGTTGTATACCACTTTGAGTGATTTGTTCTCTACACTGGTGATTCTGGGTTTTTGTTCTGCTTGCAGGTGGTTCAATTTCTTTATTTGTTTTGCTTTTGTCCAATCGGTATTTGTCTCGAAACGGAATTCACTGAGCTGGTCCAGTATTCTCCAAATTATTGGGTGGTATATATATATATATATTGTTTGACCTCTTGATGAGAATAATTGGGATTTTTCGGCCGAAAAATCCCAATTATTCTCATCAAGAGGTCAAACAATATATAAATACGGCAACAAAGAATAGCAAATATATATATATATATATATATATATATATATATATATATATATATCATATTTAACTTATTGTTCGTTACACAAGCGTTTCTTTTTATTATATAGACATAATTGCATTTTGTGTTGAAAATTATGTCCAAAATTAAATAGTCATTCAATTTAAATGAATAGCTCAAGGCATAATTTTAATTAAAAGTGATTTTTTTACTAATTGAACGCACTGACACCAATGCACCATTAGTTAGTCTATTTACAAGTAAGTAAATGTTTAAATTTTTTAAATCAAAATTGTACTGTATTATTTATAAGTATTAATATGTTATCGAAAAAAGTGAATAAAGCTTCCACTACTAATAATAAAATCACTCAACATACCAGTAACATGAGAGTGAAACCAAAGATTTTATAATGTATAATCTTTAAAGAACAAATGTTATTGTAAGAAAATTTCTAGAAACACTACTAATAGGTACGAACTATAATAAATTATTATAAAAATTCATTCCCAAAATGTTAGTATATCTTATGAGGCATGTTTGTGACGTCTAAGTAGAAAAATTCAGTACTAGCCAACACAGAAAAAACTGAGGTGTGGCCACCAGACGACTTTCTTATACGTATGAACGTTTCCCATTATGAAATTTTAAGAATTTTTTTATACAAAAATTATTGAAAATCTTATTCTAACTGCTTCTATTCTCTTAATAAATCTCTATAGAATGCATACTTTGCAAGATATTATCATCATATCATATCGATTTTTTCGCTGAAGTAAACTGCTACTTCCGGTCTACCGATTTTACTGAAAAACTAATCAGATCTCAAGAGGGAGATTGTACACGTAAATACAAAATTTGGAATTGATATCTACCGCGGTTTGACCGCTATTGTGGTCACACACACACACACACACAGAGAGAGAGAGAGAGAGAGAGAGAGAGAGAGAGAGAGAGAGAGAGAGAGAGAGAGAGAGAGAGAGAGAGAGAGAGAGAGAGAGAGAGGGGGCATTTTCTAAAAACCACTTTTTCGGTATCAGAGGACTTCAAAACGTGGACATCTGCAAAAATCTCCAGGTCAAAAATTTACATCATCACAATAAAACGGTCTCACGCTTAAGATAACATACGGTTAGAGTTATAGAAATAATGCGAGATACGTGTCTTATAAATTAGAGGAACTAAATATTGTGTAAATGAGCACAATCTTGATTCAGGAGGATAATTGGAGGCGGGATAAAACTCGCCTATCAGTGTTTGTTAAAAAAATGATATTATCTTTGAGTAGACCATACAATTACAAAGTAATATTTAAATTTACATAACAAAAATTTATGAAGTGTGTTGAAAAAGAATTAAATTTCTATTATATAGAATTATCAGAATTTGGCCAGCTCGTTGGATATAATACCAACTAATATTAGATCAGCATGATTTTGAAGCTCATTAAGAAAGAGCAGGTGTATTGCTGGATTTATGAGCACATTCTTACCAGGAAAATTGGTAGTTTGCCTTTGTTATCTTTAAACAATTTTCAGATTAAGACCGAAATCAAGAATCTTCTAGTTCTTCCCACATCAATGACCGATGTTGCACAGCTCGTGCATGGTACACGGAATCTGTGATTTTTTAAGATAGGTACTTATTTGTACTTACAATATATAGGTATGTAATCATATTTTGATTATTATTTGCTTTATCAATTTAGACTTCGTCTGTTGGACTAAATAAATATTTGATTATATATTTTATGGAAATCGGTTCGATGGTGTGCAACAATTTTCAATAACTGAGAGTTAGTTGTTGGAACTTCGTTTCAATAATTAATAAGTAAGTAACACAAACTTATTTTCAAAAATATTTAATGTAGACACTACATATGTTTCACAACACATCAGGTTATGAAAAGACACAAATTCAATTTCTGTTACAATGGATCTTAGAAATACAGATAATAGATGACACAATTATTGCTGTTAGGAAGGGGTATTCAATTATAGTTTTAAATTAGTAGGGGAGAGCTATTTAGGTCCACCTGATTGTTTAATGTTATACCTAATTTACTAAATTTATATATTTTTAAACTTTCCAGTAAGTTGTGTTTTTTACTTTTTTCTTGAATATGTAAAATTTCAAATAGTTTGTTAAATTTATGACTCGATTACAGGTAGTGGTTAGAAAAGGTCGAGTCTGTTTTTTATAACATTTAGGTTCTTACATGTTCCTTCATTCTGGCTTCAATAGTTCTCCCCGTCTGTCACACAGTTTAGAAACAAATAAATTTAGTAAATTAGGTATAATATTAAACGATCAGGTGGACCCAAATAACTCCCTCTACTAAATTTAAAACTATAACTGAATACCCCTAACAACAATAATTGTGTCATCTGTATTTATAAGATCCATTGTTACAAAAAATAAGTTTGTATGTTTTCATCACCTTATGAAGCCACATTGTGGTGAAACATACGTAGTGTCTACATTAAATATTTTTGTGTTATTTACTTATTAATTATACAACAATTTTCAGGTTTAAGACAATGATAATCTTCAATTAAACAACAATATTTTATTTAAACATTCGCTTATTTTAGAAAAATATGCAAATATTTTGTGTATTTGTTACGTAGCCATGGTCCAAACTAATATCAACGCTATGTCTATGATATCTACTACACAGTGTTTATTAATGGCTGTCTACTCTAATGAATCCCAGAATATTTATCCAATCAAGGTTTTTCAGTTGCCCCAAATTTAATGTTTACTTGAAATATTCTAAATTTATTCCCGGATTCATGGGAATAAATATTTTTTTCTGGAACGTAAAGTATTTATGACCAGGATAGTTAAAATAAAGATCACTTAATGAAAAAAAAAAGATTAATTACAGATACGCTGAAGTTATGATGTTCAGTTTTAATGTGTACGCAGTTTCTTTTTGTTTTGTTGTTGATATTTTAAACTGAGTTTAGTATATTATGGTGCATGAACACAACTGATATTGTAAATGTTATATACATAGCTGTGTAGCCATATTGCACATTGTAAAATATGCAATTTAAATATTTAATTTTATTATTACTAAAAATTTGATTAATATTAAGTAGAAAGTGATATTATATAATCTAAATCTAAATCTGGCAACATTATAAGTGCTAATATGCTTATTTATGTTAAAGTTGGTTTAATCCTTGTTAGTAAAAATTAAACATATTAATTTAATGAAGAATTGGTAGAAGCTGTATGTCCAACAAGATTAACGCAATTAAATCATAGATAAATACTGTAAAAATTAATTGAAGAAAGAAAATTAGACAAATATTGTTTGCCGTTTTTACCGGTTTCATATACAGTGTGGAAACCACTTATGGAATAAATTCAGTAACTTACAAACTAATGACATTTGTCGAAAACGCTGAAACAGGTCAATTTTTATTTTAAATTGCGCTGGTTTTAAATCACTGCACCTATTAGTGACGTCATCTTCTTTAGAGCTGTGACGTCATACGCATTTTTTTTTAATAGAATGCTATATTTTTTTATAAATTCGTAGGTAGGTAGTACTATTAAATACCTTTTCAATGAACTAACACAAGTTAGCTTTATTTTCAACAGTTTTTGAGATTTTTACATTAAAAAAAAAATTAAAAATTAAAAAAAAAACACGAAAAAACTGTGTGATGAAATTGATAGCACCTGACGGTAGTAGAATACAAGAAAGATAGTAATTTTGCTTTGATCAAAAAAGAATAAATTAGTAAACTTTGACGTTTTTATAATTGTTGTTGTTGTGGTTGGAACGTAAAAATGTAAAAATCTCAAAAATTGTTGAAAATAAAGTTAACCTGTGTTAGTTCATTGAAAATGTATTTAATAGTACTATCTACGAATTTATAAAAAAATATGGCATTCTATTAAAAAAAAATGCGTATGACGTCACAGCTCTAAAGAAGATGACGTTACTAATAGGTACAGTGATTTAAAACGTGCGCAATTCAAAATAAAAATTGACCTGATTCAGCGTTTTCGACAAATGTCATTAGTTTGTAAGTTACTGAATTTATTCCATAAGTAGTTTCCACACTGTATACATCGTGGCTATAAATTCGCAGAAACACTTCAGATAAGCCGACAATGGTTTATTCTTTGTAAAAAATAATAATATAAAAAAGTTGTAGAGTCTTTTGTTAAACCAAACAGATATTTAACAGAAGTGAAGATTTTTGTCAACGCCGTACTATAGCTATACAATTATACAAATAAGTAGGAAGTAGGAGTTCTATTTATATTTACTTTATTAAAAAAATTAATGAAAAAAATATATACTAATACGTATTTAATCGCAAAATAATCAAGATAGTTTATATAATCTTAATCTAGTTCATTGTATATAAAATGCTTTTATGTTCTAATCAATATGTTAGTAAAAATAAGAAAAATTATGTTAACATGAATAGTCCGGTAGCATTATTTTAAGTACGATGTTTAAAATGTTAATATAGAATTAATTTAAATAATATAATCCTACTCCAGATTTTACTGCATTTAACCATGATGTTTTCACAGTCACGAATAGGTGGCTCATTCCTGGGACAAGTTCATAGATCAATCAGGCATCAACCTTCTTGAATCTTGTGAAAACAGTTAGCATAGATCCAATTTATACTATCTCTTGCCAGAATTATGAAAACATTCCGTTAACTATTTTTGTGCACTGGCATTGAAAACGCGATTGTGTATTTTGACACTAAAAAGTATCTTCAGTGTGCACAATAACGTTTGCTGCTTACACATACCCTTATAGTATGAGCCTTTTACAGGTTTATTCTACATGTACTACGCTAAAATAGCTAGTCATCTATGAGATTATATTCTCCGTGAAATATCATGCTAGAAATTCTTAAATTAAATTTAGAATAAATACCCTATATTTTCCTCTATACATCGTGGCCAGAAATTTGTGGATAAACTTTAGATAGGGCGACTCTGTGGTCGATTCTTTGTCAAAAATAATAATATGAAAAAGTTGTAGGGTCCTTTGTTAAGCTACACGGATTATTTAACAGAAGTGAAGGTTTGACAACGCCGTACTATAGCGGTTATACAATTATACAAATCAAAGTATCAGTTCTACTTATATTTAAAATTCCAGTGCTTTCATTATCTACTTTATTAAAAAATTAAGCCAAAAAAGTAGTAATACATATTTAATCGTGAAATGATCAACATGTTTTGATTCAAGCAAGTGTTCCAAGTGGTAGCCACTAGTTTTCAGACAGAGCTGTGGTCTTCTGGGAATAGAATACACGCGTTACAATATATTGGGGTAATTGATGGAAGTGTTGTGTTAATTCTACTAATTACTTCTTGTTCATTAGCTGAAGGCGTCACATATACATCTCCTTTTAAAAGGCAGGAGGATTACTAAATGGAGACCTTGCTGGATTCGATATATTCCAAACTTATTCGGAAAGTTTTCGCTAATCGTGCCCTTGAAAGTCGAGCATTGTGAACTTCTGCCTCATCATGCATGTAAAACTTCTTGAGTCTAAAATTTAATGATACATTATCCAATATGTTCCCTAAGACTATTGAGAAGAAGTATTAGTACAGCAATGCAGCGGTTTAATATGCCTTACCATTCATTTACTGGAAACTTTCTTTCTTTGGTGTCCTTATTTTCTGAATATCTAGGATTCTCGTCCCCCCAAAATGTAAATTATTGTTGTTAAATGCACCGTCTCTTGTGAATAAACTTTCGGCTCTCCAAATAATGTGTTACACAAAAACACTAAAACACCTTCACCACACTAAAACACAAAAATGGCTATATTTAGCCATTTTTGTGCTTTAGTGTGGTGAAGGTGTTTTAGTGTTTTTGTGTAGTTTCAAGCCACAGACTCCAAGTTTAATTTCTTAAATAATGTGTTATAAAAAGTAAGGTTCTTAGCTGATTCTGTTTAAAATTGTACTACAGAACATTATTCTATTAACATTGGCATTTTTATATAATGGTTGGAAATTTGCAGCCGTAAACGGTATTGTGATAGCACAGTGAACCCGTGTCTTATTTGGAGCATTCATTTCATGGGGTATTTGTCTAGTGCTGTTAGTGACATCTTCGTTATTCTAACTGACTCACAGTGGGCCAAAAAAATTAAAAGTCGGCCAAAAATCTGAAAGTGGTCTAAATAGCTTTAATATATCAGACTCTAAATGATAATAATACCTAAAAAATTTTAATTATGCAGGGCTAAGTTTAGGGCTGGGGTATTACATTACTTATTAAAATTATTAAACTTTTCGATCAATCTACAATGAAATATTTATTGACAAAGAACCTATCAATGAAAAACAATATTCCCATAAAATACATCACATATTACCAACTTGCAGTATAATTAATAAATATACTAAAAATCTATATCACTGCTGCTGCTGGCGTGCTCGTCTTCCTCGTCAGATGAAGAATTTTCGCTGCTTTCCATCTCAGTCTGTGCTACAGGAGACTGTACTCGTGTTGGTTCTACAGAAGGAGCTTCCAACAACGATATAGCTTGAGGTGAAATATTTGAATACTTCCGTGTTGGACACTCTCTCAAAGAAGAAATTAATGGATCTGAAGTTATTAGAAGTCTGTTCAGCAAATCTTGATTGCCTGTTGTACGGGAAATTTTTCTGTTATGTTTCTCCCTAAAATTTTTCAGGTCTTTATTTCTTGATTCTTGAGCTTCTTCGGACAACTGGCCTATATGTAGAATGGCCTCTTTGATTATTATAGCTCAATGAAGCAATATTTTATGCACGCTAGCTGGCATGTAATACCATGGATATTTAGCGACATACAATTTTGCTGTTTCCAAAGCATATTCCTCAAATGCTTGCACATTGATTGAATAACCACACGATAATGTGCGTAATATCACAGCAAATCGCTGAATGAGTTCTTCATCTATGCCCGCAATCTCGCTGGAAAGTGATGAGTTAGCCAAAAATCGTCGAGCTGTGTTGCCGTCATTAGTGGTTCCGCTCCCACCACTCTTAGGTATATCGACGAGCAATCCCATTCGTTCTCTGAAGTTCTGCTGTATGGTACGTTTTCTGTTTTCAAAAACTGTTTTATTTTCGGGTCCTCGATTTTGCCATACTTTAAGGTCTAATCTGTACGAAATGTGCAGCAAGCATTCAAAGAACCTTATCCAGCCATGTAGAGTTGACAATCCAAATTTCAAATTTTGTTGGGTTACTTCTCTCTCTAATAATTTTTCGATGGCATTCATATCTTTAGGAGTGGCTTTACATATGTAGCATGTTTGCGAAGACGTTTCCGTAATAGAATTACAAACTTTGCCGTTTATCATTGTCATTACACAAACATGGGAAACTGCAATATTTTCATTACCCAACAAATTGGTAGTAGGTTGAAGTTTCGAAATTTGCTCTTCTATGTATGTTGTTTCCTGTATCGTCAACTCTTTTGTCTCTTTCTTGAATTGAAAGCGGACAGGTCTACAAAAACGAGTTGACGATGGATGGGGATTTTGCCACACAATAATTGTATCTTTCCCAGGTTGACCCACATAGAGTTGTAATGGAACTAAGGACGTTAAACACAAATCGCCATCACCAAGACCAGCCTCGACAAACATTTGTTTGTATTGTGAGTGATCTGTGCTTCCATCACTTCCCCCATTTTACTATTAATGTCAAATTCATGAGAAGATCACTTGATAATGAAAAAAGAACCGATTTTTGCATTTCTAGAATCCGTTTTACTGTATGATCCAAGAGATCTTGTAATAAAATTTCGGCAGACGATTCTGTTACAATTTGACCTTCTCTTCGTGGGTAGCAACGTGATTTTGCTTCACGGAGCTTATGATAAGAGGGATAGATATTGGCAAAATGTTCTTTCGCTATCCGTCTATGAACAAGATAGGAATGTTTGGTATCTTTCGCTTCAATCATCAATGAGAGAGCTTCGTCTTGGGTAAGTGGAATGATTTCTTTTGCCTTCTGAGTCTTTCGCCAAGCGTCTCTTATTTTATCAGCCCTAGTCGGGGTGGTTAACACAGCTTCAGAGACAAGTTTTGCGGCAGATTTTTTTCCCTCATCCTTAAGTTTTTTGGTTATAGCTGAAGTTAGCTCCTCGCTTTCGAACGATGATGAAAGTTTTGCAGTCTTTCGACGTTTCGTTCTCTCGCTGCTTTCAGAAAATTGTAAAGCTGGACGACCACGGGGACGTTCAAATGAGGTTCCTGGTTGTGGCTCAACATTCAGATCAGTTTCTGTCTGGGTTTGTTTAAATACAAATTCGGCACTTAACCATTCGTTATTTTTCTCCAAAAATCTATCTATTTTCCTTGCGCATTGATCAGGTTTCGAATAAACGGCGCTGCAAAACTTCGAATTGCTATTCTTCAATTTTATTATGGCGTCTTCATCAGCCTCGATTTTGAAGTGTCTTATCATATAACTCAAAAGATACTCCGTTCGCTTTGAGCGCCCCAATCCATCCTTTTCATACAAAACGTCAAAAAGTTGCCTTCTGGTCACCATTTTCACTGTAAAAAAACCAGTACGACTACAGAAAAGAAACATAAATAATCTAGAGCCAAACGTAAAACCAAAATCCGTTGCATATTACTTATATGCTCAATATTGAGATAATATGATAGCTTAAAGCTGTATTAAATTCTCAGATATTTATGGACAAGGCACAAATAAAATCAGTATATCTTACAAAAGCACTTAAACGCGCCTACCAAATTTCAGTATGTTATTAAGAAATGTTCAAATAATGTTTTAGTTATTTACGTTAAGCCGGATCTGGCCTGGAAATTTTTGTGGCTCTACACAAACTAAAATTATAACAAATTTTAAATAAAATCAACCACTACTTATTTTATTTGCATTATGATATTTTATTTCTATATATGGACTATATTTAAATATAAAACATAAAAAACATACCTTAAGGAAGATTTCTGAACCACTAAATTGTTTCTGGGAATGGTTTACAACACACAATCACTGCTTGAAAGTTGACAATATACTGTACCAACCTTTGTAACTGAATAAAGGCTGCAAGACAGTCCGTGTTCGGGGGCAGGTATCCGACCGAAAAGTCTTTCTACCTGCTCGAAACTGGGAAAAACCTGCATTAACAATTTACCTAGGTACCTGCAAATTTTAAGAACCATGCTATTACTTTTATAAATATCGATTAATGGCCGCTTTTCGAAATTTCTGACCCTCTGTGTGACTGTTAGACGTTCCAAAGGTCATGGTTCTTAAAATTTGCAGGTACCTAGGTAAATTGTTAATGCAGGTTTTTTCCAAGTTTCGAGCAGGTAGAAAGACTTTTCGGTCGGATACCTGCCCCCGAACACGGACTGTCTTGCAGCCTTTATTCAGTTACAAAGGTTGGTTCAGTATATTGTCAAGCAATTATTACGACAGGCTGACCGCCTGTCGTAATAATTAGAGATAAATGTATTCTTAATGGTAGCTCTAGATACCTCAACGATATCTCCGTCCTTTATTATTTGTTTGTGATAACTAAACTTGAGTATTGCTTGGTTTCCTAATTATATTAACTATCAATTATTTTTAGAAAAAATACAACGTCGCTTTCTAAAATATCGTTCTTTTAAGATACAAGGTGTCTATCCTTCCCGTGGTACAGACTACATCATCTTTTTCAGAGCCACGACATGCGGTCTTTTGCTGCACGTAAAGACTTCCACGCTGCCCGGTTTGCTTACGGTTTGTTTGGAAGCTTATCAACGATAAAATTGATAGCCTATGTTACTATCTTACCTTAACCTCTTTGTTCCTAGAGCATCTTCATATTTTCCAGTGACTTTTATTATGCCGACTCCATGAAAGAATATTCTCTTACAATCACCGTTATACAATATGTCACGATTGGGGAATACTCAGTATGGGATATACATATTTAATGACACAGTTAATCACTTTTGGAACCAATTTTAATTTTGATTTCGATTTCAATCACATCTCTAATCAAATAATTAAATGAAGTGATGGAAATCTCTTGGTGAAAGTGTGTTTTTTGTTTTTTACTTGCTTATACATCTCTAATCAGTTGCTATTGCTTTTGTATTTCTTTATATGTAGCATTTTGACAAGCATTTTATTTTTATTTCTTTATTATTATTATTATTATTTATGTATGTGTAAATATGCACCGTGTCTAAATTTAAGTGTTCACAATTGCTAACTTTGTTATTATTGAAGCTACGAAGTTGGTTAAATTAGCAAACTAGTAGGACTTTTTTTGTTGATTAAGTTAGTCAAAACAGAGAAACAATTCACAAAAGCAACAAATTTTTAAATGGAACATCCTGTATATTTTGACATTTTTTGAAACAGAGTTAAATTGTAAAGAAAAGGTAAGTAATACACTATCGTCCTAAATTTAAAAATAAGTGAATAAAACGCACTTAATCTCTTTGATTATTATTGCTTTAAAATGTAAGTAGACGATGAATATAAAATGAAATAAAAGATTACTTGAAACGTCAACGAGTTTGTAAACTTAATCTGTTATGTAATTAACTGGTTGTGTACGGCTACCTATTGTTAATAGTTTATTACTGGTTGCTAGTTCTACTAAAATGCCTTTCGCATATCTGGAAAATGCGATATGCTTGCAGCTTGTCTGTTTTGCAGAAACACCTGGAAGCATTGGCATATTATTGTAACAAATTCCCGGACCGTGAAGCGCCGAATAGACAAATCTTTTTAAAATTGTAGAGAAAATTGAGAAATAACGAAGGTACATTTAAAAAACTTAGAGAAAGGATTTATAACGAAGAAACTGAATTATGAGTGTTAGCATATTTTGAAGCATTTCCTCAAAATCCAATTAGAAACATTACGCGAGAATTGAATGTCAATAAATACACTGTTCAACTTATTTTAAAGAAACGAACTGCATCCCTGTGAAAAGAGAAGGGTACACACAATATTACCAGGAGATGCACAGTGAAGTTTAATTTTTTGTAACTAGCTAATTAATTTCATGAATGAACATTTAGATAATTTTAAGCTTATTTTGTGGTCTAACTTTTCAACTAAAGGTATGTGTAATAAAAGAAATCAACATTATTGGTCTCAACAGAATCCGATGAATCCACAACACCCGCAGCATCGGTTTAGCTTAAACATCTGGTGTGGCATACAATTTTCTCGAGTTATTGGTCCAATTCTCTATCACGGCACGGTACGTTATGTACAACTATTAGCACCAGTTCTCGAGAATCTTCTAGAAAACCTACCATTAGTTGATTACCAGCGTATACATTTTCAACAGGATGTGGCGCCTGCTCATAATTATCATAATTCTGCTACTATGCTAGGTAGACTCTTTGATAATAGGTGGATAGGAACAAACGCACAAATTCCTTGGCCTCCACGATCTCCTAATATAACACCTTTTATTTTTTATCTGTGGGGTTATATCAAAGGCGAAGTTTATAAACAACAATATAGAAGTGTGGTGGAGTTGGAAAATAAAATTAGAGACATAATAAATAATATTCCCCCTAGAACTATCCTACAAGTGAGAAGAACTGTTCTCAGAAGAGCTAAGAAGTGTATTAATCAACAAGGCCATACAGTCGAAATTTACTAAAATAAAAAAATGTATACATTTATCACTTTTTGTTGCTTGCCACTTTGTTATTCAATGTTTCATGTTTTAATTTACTAAAATTTATAACTATAGTCCGTCTCAACCCTATTATGCAGTACAGGTTTAATAGGGATATTGCATATCTTATTATCTTTAGTAGTCTCTTAATAACGACATCTTTATATCCGGTTGCCTTGTTGCAAGTTCTATTATGCAATATATGATGGGTATATGAGTAATCGTTGCTGTCAATTGTCAGTTTTTGCCGTAGTCTGTAAACTTTTATATTATCTTTAATTTATCTATATATAATTTCTGTTAAATCGTTCTTTTTAGCAAGCATATTATCTTTTTCAAGCATTTAAAAGTAAGTATGCATACCTATATCTATAATTCTGATAAACGTGATAACCTATATACATATACATATACTTTTTACTTTCTTATACGTAGTATAAGGAAGTATTGTGATGATGAAAATTTTCGACCTCGAGATTTTTGCAGATGTCCACGTTTTGAGGTCCCCTGATACCAAAAAAGTGGTTTTTAAAAAATGTCTCTCTCTCTCTCTCTCTCTCTCTCTCTCTCTCTCTCTCTCTCTCTCTCTCTCTCTCTCTCTCTCTGTGTGTGTGTGTGTGTGTCTGTCTGTGTGTG
Organism: Amphimallon solstitiale; assembly: GCA_963170755.1. Lineage (NCBI taxonomy): Eukaryota > Metazoa > Arthropoda > Insecta > Coleoptera > Scarabaeidae > Amphimallon > Amphimallon solstitiale. Next base: position 132,056,849 of record OY720675.1, on the reverse strand, counting down.
TGTGACCACGATAGCGGTCAAACCGCTGTAGATATCAATTCCAAATTTTGTATTTACGAATATAATCTCCCTCTTGAGAACTGATTAGATTTTGAGCAAAATCGGCAGACCAGAAGTAGTAGTTTACTTCAGTGAAAAAATCGAATTTTGCAAATATTTCATCAATTACTAAGTTTAAACAAATTTATAAAGAATTCAAATGTACTCAAAATTAAATTTTAGAAAAATTGTTTTAATAAAGTTTTTCGAAATTCCTACCGGAAGTAGGTCTTTTACTTTTATCGAAAATCAGTTTTTTGCGAATATCTCGCAAGTCATGCTTTCTAGGCAGGTACATTACGAGTATAAAAGTATTTAGAACATACTTTTAAATATCTTTTGTATAAAAGAAATTTCTAAATTCAGCCCGGAAGTACCACTTTTACTCTTATCGAATAGCGATTTTTTGCAAATATGTCGTAAATTATGCATTCTATATATATTTATAAAGAGTACAAAAGTATTTAGAGTTGGATTTGGAATATTTTTTATATAAATGAAATTTCAAAATTCGGACCGGAAGTAACACTTTCATACGTATAAGAAAGTCGTGTGGTGGCCACACCTCATTTTTACAGATTGCTACATGATATGAGTTTTGAATTTTAAAAAGTGGGACGAAAGAGTATTCTTATTGAAAGAGATGACATCATTAGGTGGAGACACACATACTTCCGAGACATCAGAAAATTCAGAGACGAAGGTATAGTTTATCATTTAATTTGTTATACTTTTATGTTCATTACGCAATTTATTACTTGCTTGTGTTTGATTGTGATTGTTTTATTTTTAGGTAGAACTATAATATATACTGATGAATCATGAGTGAATGCAGGACACTCGGTAAATAAAAAGTGGACTGACGTTACTGTTCAAAGCAGTCGACAAGCTTTTACGTAAGGACTCAGCACTGGTTTAAAATCACCAAGTGGTCTTGGGCCTCGATTTCCATTAATTCATGCTATAGACGAGCAAGGTTTTGTTATTGGTGCTGAATGTACATTTCTTTGTAAGAAAAATACTGCTGATGTTCATAGCGAAATGGATGCAGATACATATGGAGATTGGTTCAAGAATAAATTGCTTCCAAATATACTAGAGAACTCGGTTGTTGGTCTCGATAATGCCTCATATCACACGAGAAAATTAGAAAAGTTTCCAGCAGTAGCACGGAGAAGACCAAATTATTGAATGGCTCACTGAGAAGAATATTCCATTTGATAATGACATGTTAAAAAGAGATTTACTGGCTTGTGTGTCAGAGGTTAGGTCTCAGTATGAGAGAAACAAAATTGATGAATTTGCAAAGAATAAAGGGCATTATGTTCTTCGGCTTTCAACTTATCATTGTGAATTAAACCCAATTGAAATGGTGTGGGCACAAGTTAAGCACTACGTTGAAATGCACAATACGATATTCAAACAAAGAGATATTGAACAATTAATTGTGAAGGGTTATCAGAATGTAACAGTGAACAACTGGCGGAATTACATTGGCCACCTTGCCAACTTGCAAGACGATGTTGAAGAGTTTATAATTAACGTCACACATTCATCATCAGATCAAGATTCTTTAAGTGATGAAGAAAAATAAAACAATATGTGTACCTACTCCTTTGTATGGTCATGGTTAGTTTTTTCATAAATGTTATCATGTATTATTAACTTGTTCTTATAAATGGGATAATATGTTTTTGCAAAATGAATTTGTGAGGAATTTGTGTCTTTAAATGTGTATAACGCAATGTAGGTTAACATATTAATATTCAATAAGACTATATAAGTCATGTAACATATTAAAAAATAAAAGTACATGTTGTGTGTGGTTATTGTTATTCTTTTCATAAATATGTATTATTTAAATTGTTTTTATAAATAGAAAAGTTTCTTATGAAAAATAAACTTGTGATTAACTTTGTCTTGGTCTGAATTTATAGTGGATAGTTGATTAAGATGTCAATATTTAGTGTCGAAGAAAATTGTATACCTTAAGTGTTTCTTTGAAATATTAATTCATTTACTCTGGCTTACTATATTCAGTTAGATTTTAAATAATTTTTTACAGAACAATCCCAAAGGATTATATTATTACAAATATTTTAAGTAATCCATCTTCCCATATATTCTCCCCTTTTAGTGTTTCAAATTACTATTAATTTTTTGTATGCAGTATGCATCAATTGAATGACAAACAGTCGTATAGGTTATGTTTTGATTACAAAAAATGTCAGATATTGAACCGGAACTGTAACGACGTTATTCAATGAGACGATTTGGCAACCATGAACAGAATTCCCATAAGACCTGTACTGCATAATAAGGTTGAGACGGACTATAGTGAATTACTTTCCATCGCCTACTTACATATTAAAGCAATAATAATCAAAAAGTTTAAGTGCTTTTTATACGCTTATTTTTAAATTTAGGACGATAGTGAATTACTTACTTTTTGTTTAGAATTTAACTCTCTTCCAAAAAAATGTCGAAATATACACGGTGTTTCATTTAAAAATTTGTTGCTTTTGTGAATATCTCAGAAACTAGCTCTTCAATTGTTTCTCTGTTTTGACTAACTTATCAGCAAAAAAAGTCCTACTAGTTTGCTAATTTAATCGACTTCGTAGCTTCAATAATACCAAAGTTATGGTGAACACTTAACTTTAGACACGGTGTATAGTCTTCTCTTTTTTATATGATTTTAGTATTTAAGATTATACTGTATTATTATATTTGCTATTGTACTGCACTTTGATGAATAATTTGTACTGTAAGTGCTAGTTATTGGGCAATAAACATTATTATTGTTATTACTAGATTCATGAAGACGCTAGTCTGATCTTCGAAATGTGTTGACAGATGGGTGCTGCCGATGTAGATATCGTGTATCGTAATCGTGATTTGCCAAATTCGCATTCCCATTGCAAAATCCTAATAGCATAAAAATAGCGTATTAAAGGTATACGTCATAAAAGCGCATAATAATGATATAACCACGATATAACTACACGATACGAAAAACCCTTCAAAATAAAATTTGACAGTGAGTTTTTTATTACAACCGAACATCTTTCTTGTGCAAGGTTGACATATTGCTGTGGTTGCAAAATCAGATAAAGGAAAACTAAATTAATACTGTTCATACATCTTATCAAATCAACCATAGATATTCCTGCATTTAGTAGGTTTAACAGTGGTTTACTTCCCTTTTGTTTTTCTTACCTATCTTATTGTTTCTTGTATAGTTTAATTTATCTATCCTAGCATAATTTATCTATCCTAGCAAAGACTCCTGCTCTCAGATGCAGTTTTGATGGATATGGTACTGAATAAAACAAACAAATGATTTCTTAAAATAATTACAAAATCTTTATTTATAAATACGCCTGTTGCTTAGTTTATTATTTAGAAATATGTTTTTTAATCATTGTACATTTTAAAGGAATTACCTGTATATGATTTATAATTTAAAAGGAAAAATTAAAATATTATAGAAATTACTAGTATGTTAGAATATCTTGCACCAAAAAATTAAGAATAGTTTATTGTACTTAAAATGTCTTTATGTTCTAATCAATATGGTATTAAAATTAAGAAAAATTATATTAACATGAATAGTAAAATATTTAATAATTATATAAAGTTTTCTATTAATAAAATGAAAAATGAAAATTCGAATATTACAAATATACACAAATTCACGATTTTTACCTACCTACAAGATTTCTTCTTTATACTGCTTTATATAAAGTGCCCCTGTTTCGCACTAAAAACATATCTAGCAATATCATGAATTATATTAAGAATAAATCTTAAAATTTAAACACTTAAAAACAAAAGTTTCTACTATAGGAAGAGTTTTTGAAAAATTGAAGAAATTTATATAATTTTGATACATTGCGGACGAAAGCAATATGTATGAAAAGACATTGAAATTTTACTACAAGCTTTTGATTTGCGTCTGCAGACATTTTCATGATGTGTATGTGTTAATTTTCATAACGTATAGCACTTAATGATAGATGTTCTATTTAATAAATTCTTGGCTTTCTAAGTTTTAAAACTAAGAAGATATCATTAAACTATTAATAAAAGGTATCATCACTAGTGAGTATTAAAAGACATAATCGCGAAATATATATATTCGTTGTTCATAAATGCAATTACGATTAGAAATAGACTGATATCCCGAAATAATTTACCAACGAACCTTTGCATTTATAAAATTGAACACACTTTAAACTTACTATAAAGATCATTAATTACCTACCCAGAACATTTCTTTAATCATCCTTTGAATTATTTATCATTGTAATATATAATTTGTTTATAATATTTGAGATCAGTAAATATATACCATCATTCTGTACAAATACACGCTTGATCATTAAACAGAATAAAATATACAGAGCGATTTTTTATCGACTTAAAATATCGACAATATTGAACTAGTAGTGAACTTTCGTGATTTAACAAGACACCCATATACAAAGAGGTTGGAGGGAATTTCAAACTTAGCTAAACAGGTCAATTTTTATTTATCATAATACTTATTGTGAGTTGTTGCACTTGTTCATGGCGTCATCCATTTTTGAACTATGACGTCACACTCATTTTGTTTTAATGTATTGCAACAATTTTTGATTTAGTTTTGGATACTACTCTTAGCAGTTTTTGTAACAAATCCTACATGATATCTTTATAAAAAAAAAAATAATAAAAAAAGAAAAAGTCAACACGAAAAAACTGTGTGATAAAATAGATAGCAATTGACGATAGTAGAATAAAAGAAAAATAGTAATTTTGCTTTGATCAAAAAAGAATAAGTAAACTTTGACGTTTTTATAATTGTTGTTGTAGTTGTGGTTCGAAAGTAAAAATGTAAAATCTCAAAAACTCTTGAAAACAAAGTTAACTAGTGTAAGTTCATTGAAAAGGTATTTAATAGTACTATCTACGAATTTATAAAAAAAATATAGCATTCCATTTAAAAAGATACGTATGACGTCACAGATCTAAAGAAGATGACGCTACTAATAGGTGCAGTGTTTTAAAACCAGCACAATTTAAAATAAAAGTTGACCTGTTTTAGCGTTTGACAAAAATATTATTTGTTTTGAAATTAGTGAATTTATTCCTTAAGTGGTTTCCACACTGTATATACATACACGAGTATATCACATACTATTACGAAATAATCTTTTTTATTGGGGTCTTATAACATTTGGTCAACAAAATCAATTATGTTAACCTCTTCCTGTCATTTCCATAAAAACACTTTCTAACCGGATAATTTTTTGTATGCCTATCTTCTTTAGTCAGGTGTAATTAACTGATTGCCAATGTAAATGAATGGCTTTATCGTGGAGATACGAATGTGTAAACGAACAATCCGTCGATCAACCCAGTCATTCTACCGTCTGTTCATTTCTAGCTTCTTATATAAATGATCCGAAATCTAATCTTAACTGTATCTAATCGGATACTCAGCAGTTCTTTGCTGTAGATCGGCCGCTTTAAACTTCAGGTTACGTGCCCTGCCTGCCAATCAAGAGCAAGCCGACTTCGTTTCTTTTCAAGTTCAGTAATATTGATGAATGACCTCACGTAGGGATGGAAGTGGTTCTTAATTGTTGGAACTCTCTTATTACTACTTGAAAGAATTACTTACGAAGAGCGGCGGTTAACGATGACATAAGTAGTTGACAACTGAAAACATATATGTACGGTGGAAATGAAGTGGATTATTTCATTTAAAATCCATAAAAACCATAAACTCACTTTATCTGTTGTTGATGTGAACAGGCAAAACAAATAAGTATGTACATTTATGATATCACAATCAAATGAAGAAATGCTAAACTCGTGCTTTAGAGATGATCACGACTGTATTCTCACAAACATATATACATATACATTGATCGTATTACATTATGGGGACTTGTATTTATGTAAATTATTACAGAACTTGAACGAATTGTAATAGTGGTGTATCTTTGTAACCTTACATATATGCATTAATCTGTAGTTCTCTGGGCAATAATAATAATTATATGTTACATACAGACTGTGATAGAAAGAGAATGTAAAGGTGAATGTCCTACCAAAATATATTGCACAGACAAGTAGATTATATTGAACGTTATGATGACTTTTTGGGAGACCGTACTTTCACCGAATCTTTCATAGCATACATTGGAAAACTGCCAATCTGTATCGCATTTTTACAGCGACGAAGTTATAGCACACCTACTTATGACTTATTCAGTTGAGGTTTAGAAAAAACATTGAAATAATTTGAAACAACTTTAAACTAAATTTAGGATATCCATATCAATGATTGGTCGCTCAGATTCCTTTCTAATACTCTAAAATTGTCACTATTTGTGATTCTTATAATGACAGTGTAAGTATTATAACATTACATGTTGCTCAAAACACTTGTTTAATTTTTGAATACGGTATCCTTAGGAATTGTAAAATTTATCATATATTCCGGGTTGGTTTGATATGTGTGACATCGAAAGCTTTCCATTTGGAGTGCTTTTTGTTCAGGAATTAGCTTAGTACTCGTATAACACCGCCATATTTGTGTGTCATGTTAAGTTACAGAATCAAGTAGTATCTCGCTTATCAAATGAAGTTTTGCTATAATTCTGTGGACATATTCAAAATTGGTCCCCTAACCACATTTAAACTGTGTTTGTTTGATTAGTTTCTTTGTTTGATTTTATTGCTGGGTGTGTTTGTTTGTTTTGTTTATTTGCTGTTTGTTTTTCCAGTTTCGGTCAATAAAAAACCATATGATTCTTAATTCTGTAGTCTACATATGAAAATCGTGTAAATTAATTTCTACGTCTTGCATCTATAATTAAGCGATAACATAATAATAAGTAAGGATCACAGAAAAAATTGTTGATTTTGATTGTCAATCTGGTATCCGAGATTACAAATAATTTATTCGAACAACTAACTTATTGCTGGGGTAATATTATAAATTGATACCGTTTCATTATTTCAAGGCCCAATTTAAAATTGAAGTTTCAGCTAACACAAAAAAAAAACAAATATTACCTCTAGTATCAGGGACCAAAAAAAATATTAATGAATTTTCCAGATTGTGAATGCCACTGGATCATTTATTGCTGTCCCGGTCACTCAGTGTAGACGGTTGCGGTGAATGACTCCAGCTGGTGCGGACTACAAAAAGAAGTAGATACGGCACACCTTGTTTTTTTGTGACAATACCAGTCAGCCTACAAAGCAAGAAAAGGCTATGGTGCCAATTGCATCTGAAAACCAGGAACTCAATGCATTAAAAAGCAAATCAATAATTTGTAAACCGCCTGCTTAGTATTGCAGGCAACAGGTAACATAAACTAATAACCGTAGTTTACATAGGACCCACCTATAGATAATGCACAAGTAACCCCCCATATATATGAACTCACCTGTATATGGCATAAATAAACTAAATTAATTATGATAAATTGTAGGGCAAATAATTAATGCAATAAATTGCAAGTCCAATTACAAAATTTTAAACTTACATTAAATGAGTTCAAATTAAATTAAATAATTAATTTTTTTAGTGTACCTTCTTAAAGACAATGGGTTGGCATGAATTGTAATCGATTTACCTGTCTGAAGCTGTCGGTTTGTAATATATTTTTTGAATATTTTGTCATTAGAATTTATCAATATCAAATCCAAGTAATTGATGGTGTGAATGGTTTCCTTTTTTAATTCGAATTTCAGTTTGGAATGGAAGGAGTTAAAAAAGTTTAGGATATTATTTGTTTTGTCTATGGAGATGCATGCGTTACAGTCGTGGACATATTTTTCAAAAATCAAAGGTATAAAGTCAAGTTTATCTATCACGTTTTTTTCTAAATCTTCTAATATTAGCTGTGTAATGACACTGGATATTGGGAAACCCATTGCACATACAAAATATTTGTAAAAAGAAGAAATAAATGTAAAGATGACAGAATTTCACAAAGGAATTTTTTTAGAAAAGCATATTGTTTGTCAACCAGAATAAAAAATGTAAGTTGTATTAATATTGTCTAATATAATTGTTAGTACTGTTGTGCTATTACAGAATATTTTGAAAAAGGCAATAAATATTTATGCCGAAACGTAACGAAATAATTTGTGTTTAATTTATAATTAGTAAATAAGGCCGCTACACCAATGTTAAAATTTGCTTTTCTTCATTTATATACACGGCCAATGAAGATAAGAAGTAAAGGTATATAATGTAATGTTTAAAATACAGCACATTTAAGGTATAATCTAAAATTAACATTTCTCAAATTCGATTGTATGGTATTGCTGTAGAAATATTATTTATCTCATATAAAATGGAATAAGTTATTTAAATATTATAGATATGTAAAAAATTTGTTAATTAATAGAAGAATTCATATTGTAATCTCAAATTTAATGAAATAATAGAAAATTAACAAAATAGTATACATATTAAAGTCACAGTAATAAAACAAAATTAAAATATTATAAAGATAGGCAACTTATCTTACTACATGAACAATTATGAGATGGAAAATCAACTATGTTGGAATTTAATGACACCCTAGTTACAAAAAAAAAGAAAGATTATTATTGATTTGAATGAGATTTTGAAAGATAATAACAAATTTTATGGGAATAAAGAGAAGATTGAATTTTAAAAGAAGAATTTAATAGTGAAAACTGTGTATTAGCGTTATAAATACTTATAGTGTTATTTCTAATCATTTTTTCCAAGTATTTACATATACAATGAAAATGAATTCATATTTTGGACTAGTACGAGTTAATTTTGGACCTGGAATTTTACTTGAGTTACCTGGAACTAACAAAGAATTGGATTTTTCATTATTTGAAAACCATTTAAGAAAATATTTTATTCATAAAGAAGAAATTCCAAATGTGTTTATGGATATTTCCAACCTTGATGAATGAATAAAACAGGACATTATACATTAACAGTACAACTGATGTTACCTAAATAATGCAAACTGGACTATAAGCTGATAAAACAAACAAGAAATACCTTATCTAGAAGAGAAGCCACCAATACGAGTCTACAAGATTTGACGGATCCTGTCGAATGAATTCTGTCATGGCTGTAACTAACTGAGGATTTTAGGAAGAGAACCGTACCTGTTTGGAACATAAATAAGGAAAACGTAAAGTACAAAACATAACATTTTAAGTGACAGTTTCATTTGTAAGAAGTTAAAACAGACATTTATGTCAATTCATAAGTTAGAGAATGTCTGTCAATATAATTGAGTTTGTTTTTGTTAGATTATTCTGTTTTGTATGTATCAAATTTGGTACCTAACATTTCTTAACAAAAATAGAGTTCCCAATTCAATTATAATTCAAATTGAAATTTTATATTTAAAATATAATGATTACATTATTTACGAATACATTACAATTACTAATTTTACAAATGATGAAAATTAATGAAAGTCAAATAATTTTCATGTCAAAAAATGAAAATTATGACTTTCATTAATTTTGAGGATTGAGTTTTGTGTGTAATTTAAAGATTATATGATATAACAATTTAAAATAATCACTTGGCTATCTATTTTTTAAAGTAATCTGATTATTATTATTGACAATTCAATAAAATACATATATAACCTGTATAACTTGTATTTATTTAATTTGACAGAATCTTGATGACATCACATTTTTATTATTATATATATATATTATTATAGTACTATTCACATCGCCTAATAAACATATCATGTAAAAAGACGTTTCACATGTACTAAATTTACATTAAACAAAAATTAAAGTAACTTTTACATTTAAGAACCCAAGTTTTTGTGATTAAAAGTTTTTATATTCATTCATTCTCATTTTTTAAATATATTAAAAACCGACTGAGTATAATTCAATTGATTATTAAAGTAAAAGCCGGAGATTTAAATAGTTTTGTTAAGTATTTAAAGAAGATACATATTTAAAACCTCAGTATCGTATAACGATACAATATATATATATATATATTTAAAGAAAACGTGCTTTACAAAAGATGTTAAAAATTCAGAATAAAATAAAATATAAACTGTTTTGATTAATAGTTGAAACAAACAAACAAAAGTTATGATGTTTTACATGTTAACCACGGACAAACAAAAATAATAATGTTTTTACATGTTAAAAACAGAGAAAACAAATTGTTTTCATTAATTAAAAATTATACAAATACTTACATTTGCTATTGATTAATACAGTTTTTTGTTTAGGAAAACATTATTTATAAAAGCAGTAACGCCTATTAGAAAACACATATTTGTCACGTGCACCACTCAAAAAAAATTTATTACTATATCAATTATATTAATATATATATTATATATATATATATATATAATTACTAATAATGTTTTTCTTGGAATGCGGCTTTAAGGGTAATAAAAATTAAAATTGACGTTTCGACATTCTTTTATTGTCTTCATCAGAAATTGATCACAGAAAAATCATCTGGAAATAACACTTACTGTACTTTTATAACATTTACAAATTTTAATTAATTCTAACACATTAAAATTGTATATCTAATATTACTAACAATTTAAAAATGTACCTCTTACATACCTGACTGTGACAAAAGTTTATTTCTTGTAATCAAAAATTTATTTCGTTTCATTTTAATTATATTATTCTATATAATTCGATGGATTTAAATGTAAATCATCGGAGCGTGTCAGATTCTCAAAGCGAACACATGTTTATTTTAAAAACTAACGATTCCACACAACAACTTATTTATGTGTATTCAAGCTGTTTCTTATGCTATTGATATTTGATAAATTTTAAAAATATATATGTGGGACTTGGGAGTAGTACTATTGTTATCGAATAAGTGGAAAATATATTTTAGATAGATTATTTATTTCGTTTCTGTCATTAACTGCAAGATCTTCATGTTTTTTGATTTCAATTAATTCTAAAATTTCTCGTGATTTTGTGTTTTTTTCAACATGTAAGATTTTAGTTTTTTCAAAGTCAAATGTATGTGACATCTTGTTACTATGTTTTTTTAATGCAGTGGCATTATTGGCGTATTTGTGGCCCTTTATTCTTTCATTAAGATGTTGCATGGTCTGACCTATATAAACTTTATTGCATGATTTACATGGAATACTGTAGACCACGTGGGTCATTTTGTGTTTGTCAATTTTATCTTTAAGTTTGGTGTTAATAAATTGTAAATTGTTGTAGCTTTTGTGAGCTATTGTAATATTGTATTTCAAGAACATTTTTTGAATTTGTTCGGACAAATCGGGAACATATGGTAAAGCTAAATATTTTTTACTATTATTATTGTTTTGTTGTTCGGTGGATGTGTTTGTGAGTCCATCTTTTTGTTGCCGTGTATTATTATTGTGTTTATAAAGTCTTTGTTTGATAATTTTTTCCACAAAAGGGGGTGGATAATTATTATTTTTTAATAAGTTTTTTACATTTTTTAGGGTATCTTTAATATATGTTTGGCTCGTTAATTTTATTGCCCTGTCTACTAGGCCTATAACCACGCTTTTTTTGATTGCTATAGAATGTGCAGATAGGAAATTCGTATATCTACCAGAAGCTGTTGGCTTGGCATACCATTTAGTGACTATATTACTGCCTACCCTGATGAGAGTCATGTCTAGGAAATTCAATTGATTGTTTACCTCTATTTCTTTAGTAAATTGCAGTTTTTTGTGGTAACTGTTAAACTGGCTTGTGATATAATCTATTTTATCTAAAGGTACCGCAAGTATACAATCATCAACGTATCTCTTATAGAATGGGATGGGAAAATTTATTTTTTTGATTACAGTCTCTTCAAGATCTTCAAGCACTAGTTGTGCAATAACGCTCGATATTGGTGCGCCCATTGCGCAAATTGACAAAAACAAAATGACCCACGTGGTCTACAGTATTCCATGTAAATCATGCAATAAAGTTTATATAGGTCAGACCATGCAACATCTTAATGAAAGAATAAAGGGCCACAAATACGCCAATAATGCCACTGCATTAAAAAAACATAGTAACAAGATGTCACATACATTTGACTTTGAAAAAACTAAAATCTTACATGTTGAAAAAAACACAAAATCACGAGAAATTTTAGAATTAATTGAAATCAAAAAACATGAAGATCTTGCAGTTAATGACAGAAACGAAATAAATAATCTATCTAAAATATATTTTCCACTTATTCGATAACAATAGTACTACTCCCAAGTCCCACATATATATTTTTAAAATTTATCAAATATCAATAGCATAAGAAACAGCTTGAATACACATAAATAAGTTGTTGTGTGGAATCGTTAGTTTTTAATATAAACATGTGTTCGCTTTGAGAATCTGACACGCTCCGAAGATTTACATTTAAATCCATCGAATTATATAGAATAATATAATTAAAATGAAACGAAATAAATTTTTGATTACAAGAAATAAACTTTTGTCACAGTCAGGTATGTAAGAGGTACATTTTTAAATTGTTAGTAATGTTAGATATACAATTTTAATGTGTTAGAATTAATTAAAATTTGTAAATGTTATAAAAGTACAGTAAGTGTTATTTCCAGATGATTTTTCTGTGATCAATTTCTGATGAAGACAATAAAAGAATGTCGAAACGTCAATTTTAATTTTTATTACCCTTAAAGCCGCATTCCAAGAAAAACATTATTAGTAATTATACACAAAATACGGCTAAGAAAAATAAACAAACAACCCTTAGTGGTTGAAATAAAATTATTATATATATATATATATAGTTAGATTAAAGATATAATTACTGATAATTAGCAAATATAATATAATATGAAATAATTACTACTTTAATAAAAGTAGAATTTTGGGCTGGATAGTTGATTCAAAACACAATTGTTGGCTTAATAACGTTTCGGAAATATATTTATTCCTTCATCAGATCTACAAAATACTTAAATTAGGGACAACTGTTAAGTTAACTATAAATTATCTTACAATTGCCACTTTATATAATAAAGAAAAGAAATATTGCGGATTATAGAATAATAAAGTATGTCTCTGATTGATGTTTTTCAGCTCCAAGGTTATCCCATCCTATTCCTTGGCTACACTGCGCTGACGAGAACCAAGTAGTTCGAAACACGTGTCCGCAGTTGCATTTTGAGCGGAGTTACCCCATGAAATTTATACTTTATATTTATATATATATATATATAATTCAAAAATTTTCTTTCCTGGGATTAGCGGCCATAAAGGAAGTAAATGAATTACACCATTTTTTTTTTTGGTTTTATTTACACTAACGTTTCGGCAATTATCCTTGCCTTTTTCAAGGTTATTTATTGAACCTAATAACAACAACAAGAAGAAATTATTTATATGTTAGTTATTTACATTTGATGTGCTGTATGAATTTGATGATCAACACACGCAAGCTCTTAATAATCAATTTTTTTTATATTCATTTTTTACTAATTTTACTTGTTCAATATCATTTAAAATTTTTATGAAAAATATATGTGTACTTACCGACATAACACTAATTTTTTTATATTAACATCATTTGTCATTCTCTATACAACTTTTGTATATATTCTAATAATTTTATTATTCATGTTGTAAGTATATTTACTTGTGATGTTAAATATAACGTCAATTTCTAAAAATATATGAATGTATATAAACGCCTGGATACACACGATAAGCAACGCACTAACACAAACAACTAAAAAACATGCAATAATAAATTCTTTGCCCATATAAAAACAATTGACTGACAAACAAACTATCTCCTATAAATAAAATATTGTTACTTTGTACATATTACAATTATAAAATATTAAAATATATTTCCGACAATCCGTTAATATCGGTTCGATCGTTTACCGCTTTATTATGTTTTTTTATCTGAATCATTTCTAAAAACATTTCGGGCTTTGGAGTTATTTTCTTTATTCAAAATACATGCATTATCAAAGTCAAATTTATGTCCTGTGGTGTTACTGTGTTTTTTTAAAGAAGTCATATTTTGGGCATATTTATGTCCCTTAATTCTCTCTGACAAATGCTGCTTAGTTTGCCCTATATATAGTTTTTCACAGCCAGAACAAGGGATTTTATATACAATATGGGACTTTTGTTTAGTTGGCACCTCATTCTTAATCTTCGTGAATAAATGTTTTAAATTATTTTGATTCCTATGTGCCAATTTAATATTAAATGATGCCAAACATTTTGTCAGGTTTTCTGATAGCCCATATATATATGGAAAACTAACATACTTTATATCTTTGGGTTGTATTGAGTTGTTTGCGATATATTGCTCTTGGTTATACATCTTATTAACTCTATGCTTTATAATTTTTTACCAAGAGCAATAATATCGCAAACAACTCAATACAACCCAAAGATATAAAGTATGTTAGTATTCCATATATACCGTATGTGTCAATTTTCATTAGGTATATGGATTCAATGTTTACATGCGTTTTATACGTATACAAATAATATGTGGCAACGTGTGTCACCCCTACTATCCATCACCAATCCCGACAACAATCGACATCACAACGACTTTATGCGATCTTCCCACTTCTACATTAAATGTTTAACAGCGAACACGTTCCGATGACCGCCGCGATCTAGTAGTTTATTATTATTTTCAGAATCCTTTTTTATTTACCTTATTTTTAATTTTATTAGAATTACGCTTTTGTTTGTGACATGCAGCGTGAACGCAGCTTAATAATTCTCTGCATTTACTGAAAGGAAAAAGAAAAATCCTTGCAAGGCGTAAATATAATTTCTAAGCGCAGTACAAACATCCAAGTCAATAGTCCAACAGCTACTGCTAACTTGAGCTTGTATCGGTCTCGCGCTCGCATTGAAGAGGAAAGGTGGGGTGCCATGTTGTCACATATTGCATGAATTAATCGCCTATGGCTAATGAAAATTGACACGTGCTGTATGTGGGCTATCAGAAAACCTGACAAAATGTTTGGCACCATTTAATATTAAATTGGCACATAGGAATCAAAATAATTTAAAACATTTATTCACAAAGATTAAGAATGAGGTGCCAACTAAACAAAAGATCCATATTGTATATAAAATCCCTTGTTCTGGTTGTGAAAAACTATATATAGGGCAAACTAAGCAGCATTTGTCAAAGAGAATTAAGGGACATAAATATGCCCAAAATATGACTTCTTTAAAAAAACACAGTAACACCACAGGACATAAATTTGACTTTGATAATGCATGTATTTTGAATAAAGAAAATAACTCCAAAGCCCGAAATGTTTTAGAAATGATTCAGATAAAAAAAACATAATAAAGCGGTAAACGATCGAACCAATATTAACGGATTGTCGGAAATATATTTCAATATTTTATAATTGTGATATGTACAAAGTAACAATATTTTATTTATAGGAGGTAGTTTGTTTGTCAGTCAATTGTTTTTATATGGGCAAAGAATTTATTATTGCATGTTTTTTAGTTGTTTGTGTTAGTGCGTTGCTTATCGTGTGTATCCAGGCGTTTATATACATTCATATATTTTTAGAAATTGACGTTATATTTAACATCACAAGTAAATATACTTACAACATGAATAATAAAATTATTAGAATATATACAAAAGTTGTATAGTGAATGACAAATGATGTTAATATAAAAAAATTAGTGTTATGTCGGTAAGAACACATATTTTTCATAAAAATTTTAAATGATATTGAACAAGTAAAATTAGTAAAAAATGAATATAAAAAAAATTGATTATTAAGAGCTTGCGTGTGTTGATCATCAAATTCATACAGCACATCAAATGTAAATAACTAACATGTAAATAATTTCTTCTTGTTGTTGTTATTAGGTTCAATAAATAACCTTGAAAAAGGCAAGGATAATTGTCGAAACGTTGGTGTAAATAAAACCCAAAAAAAAAATGGTGTAATTCATTTACTTCCTTTATGGCCGCTAATCCCAGGAAAGAAAATTTTTGAATTATTAACTATTAAGGCCAGGACAAAAATATATATATATATATATATATAATTAAACAGCGTTTTTTTAGCTTATGACGTTTCGGTCATTTTATTACAACCTTCTTCAGACATTTGCTCACACTGTATACTATGTATCATGGTTGTATTTCACACAAATTTATACAGTCAGAATAACATAAGAGATATGAGATTTTAAACCTTAGGTATATGAAATTAATGTAATTTAAAGACTAAATATTTTAAATGTATAGTAATATTTTTAATGTGTTTTTTTATGTTAACCATGATACATAGTATACAGTGTGAGCAAATGTCTGAAGAAGATTGTAATAAAATGACCGAAACGTCATAAGCTAAAAAAAACGCTGTTTAATTAAATTCCAATAACCCGAATTCTACCATCCGGTAGTAAAACACATTACATAGTGAAATACACCATCAGTCACAACTGAACTCCGACAAATATATATATATATATATATATAAAACGGAAAGGAATGACAGTATATATATATATATATATATATATATATATATATATATATATATATATAAAAGAAATAAGATGTGAACAACTATTCACTGGGATTGTTCGGTCAATGAAATGACAGTAATAGAGTAATCTATTTATTCATTGGTCAATATTTCGGAAACATTTTTTTCCATCTTCAGGACCTCTACAATGTTGACAATTATTTAGTGTAATAAACTGAAGTTAATTAATAAATTACTTACATGAATCTAAGACATTTATATTTTTCTAACCTCTGTGACACGTGCTCATATGTAAACTCAAGTACGATGAAATTACTAAATGCAAAAAGGCGCATAGTACTCACAACAACAAAATTGAAATGTAGGTACCATAAAAACCATAATTCGGTGATATTGTTAACATATTAAAACTAGACATCAAAAATAAAATTACAAACGTTAAACACATTAAAACCTGTCAAGTATTTCGAACTGCGGAAGTAGAGTAGGACATCAAGAGCAATGCGACTGTCTATCGGAAAACAGCCGATGGGTACGCGCAACCTAACATACACTCACATCTACGGGGGTCGACTATTGATACTTTTCCATATACGGGTGATGTTAAGTAAATTAGAATATTTAACGCTTACTAGCTGTCCATCAATCTCTTCGAGCTTGTATCGCCTTTTCACGTCCGCTTACAGTTTTATAACAGTTCCCTGTAAAACGCCAAAAAAAAATCAATTTTGATTTTCTAAACTTTTGGCACACCTTGTATAGACGTATATTTTTGTCCACGAACTACTGTCATGGTGACAGGTGGAACGACAATTTAAAGCATCTTAACGCGAGTCTGACTTTTCGTTGTTGAAGTTTGAAATTTAGATGCTATTTAGCGTAATACTAAGACTTGACACTAAAAGATTCATAGTGTTATTAGTTTTACACTATGAAATGACTAAATCATTATTAAAAAAGTAATATCAGATTTCTTTTAGTTTTGCATAATTTGACCTGTCAATTATCATGGCCCACAAACGTCATTTCTGGGCTGTAATATTTAATAATAGTCATACATCTTTTGACATACCTTCTGAGTTTCGTTATAATGCAAATTTGTGAACAATACATGCCCATTACACAGAAGAATCAAGTTTTAAATAAAGTGTTGGTATAGAATAGTATGACTTATTAATTTTATTTATAATAGTGAATTTATAACTGGCTTCCATAATAATAAATTAGTTTCATTTGTCTGCTCTGAAATTGTTCCTGTCAAAGTGATTTTGCAGTGGCATTGAGTCGTCGCCTGTAGATCATGCTCTGGCTATGTCGGTTGCTGAGACGATCCTATTATAATTTAAATATTTAGTAGTGACGCTGGTAGTTGAACTAAAAACAATAACCAAAAATAAAACAGACAGACGCGCAGTGGTCTGAAACGCCCGAAAAGCTGGTCAAAACTCGAAAAAGGTTCGGATTTGGCTGAAAATCAGTATGCTTTAGTTTTTTTACTTTCTGATTGTAGATTTGAGGTAAAAATGGTAAATTGCAAAATGGGGAGTTTTAAATTGCCAGTTTTATGTTCAAAAATACGATAAAATAATATAAAATTTGGCTTAATAAATTTTGTGTTGTTTCTCATTATGCTTTTTATAATTATACTTACGATAAAGACGATAACAATTATGATAACAATAGTAATAATGATAATAATAATAATGATAATAATGATAATAATTATGATTTTTTCTTGGTAATTGCACTTTAAATAATTCAAAGTGACTTCTTCTAAGTTACTATTTGGTTCGGATCGTGCGCATATTAAATCTCTTCAAGGTTAATTAAAAATATGTAATTATGATGTGACATACACATGTGACGCGTCACATGTATAGGGCCGCGCAACCAAATACAAATAAATCAATTGCGAGGAGAATCGCAGAAAATCGCCCCTGAATTTTCGATTTTCTAGTTAGTTAGACATTCATCTGGGAAATGAATCAGCGAACAACGCGGAGTCTCGCGGAAACATAACTTTTTTGACAATTTTGGAAAATTTTTAATAACAAATGATAAAAAATTGTTTAAAAAAGTAAAGTGTCAAAACATTATACCAATCTTCAGGCGCATCCTCCATATTCTTGTTGAAGATATTTGCACGTTCACGAATTTTTGTGTGCACTTCAAATGTTGTTTTTCTCGTTTATTGTTGAACGTTGCACGTAGCAAGTTTTGACAACCGCGACTGTCACACACAACTACACGTCCCGTAGGCGCGCCATCTATCTGCCATTCGAGAAATAGACGCGCAGGCATCTCGTTTACCGACTACCACACAAGAAACTTTTTTTAAAAAAAAATGTTTTTTTTAGGTTTTGACCAACTTTTTGGACGTTTCAGACCACTGTGCGACGTGGGAATATCTGTGTAAACATTTTGCTTACACACACTGTAAAAAGAGTATAATTCGTAATTGTCGGATCATTTTGTGATTCTTATTAAGTATTTAAGGAAAGATAACACAAAAAGGTAGTTCATGATTACAACCAATCCATCGAAATAAGAGCCACCAGCCTGGGACACGATCATCATGAACCATCATCAGAATGTTTGATTAACAATTTGATTTAATGGTGTATTTTCAATCATATCCCATTAAATGATTGAACGCTGCCCATACTTCAAACTTTCTACTGACAATCAAATTATTTAGTAGTAGTAATTGTTGAATTAGGCTGGAATATTTACTTTAATAAATTGAGTAGTTAGAAAACAATTGTCATTTCATTGAAATTTGAATCGTCTGTCACCTAGTAATAATAATATAAATCATATTTTCAGGTAATTGTCTAATATATAGGCAAAACTAAAATGGATCTGATAACACTTTTCTCGTTAATATTTTAAAGTCTATTTTTAAAATAGCGAGACGAATTTCTGAACAGAACCCTTTGACAGTGAAATCTCATTGGTTGAAAGCAAGGCCAAATGACACCGTATCAATCTTGCTCACATTCTGTCAACTCACATTGTTTATTGTTAAGCCTTGTTGTTGTTTCTATTATTTCCCCTTTATTTCATTATATACTTTACCAGTTCTATTCAGAGCTCGACAGTAATAGTTATCAGATATACTCGTAAGTTTGTTTTCAAGATTTTCGTGCATGTAATTTGGGACAGGGGTATGTTCAGAAATTTGTCTGACTACTTTAAAAATAGACTACAGTCATTTCGCTGTATAAAATTTGTAATTTCATATCTTTTTGTGTTAAGGTCTACAATAAATATCGATGGAGCTTAAAAACATGACCAATGAAATATCAGACAGATGTCAGGGTGTTTAACTTTTTTTCTTAAATAATTGTCATCATGAAAGCAGTTCAGATTTCATCACGAACTGAAATCGATTGATCGTTTTGACGTTTTATAACCTGCAATTAAATTTTTGTGAATTTGCCAACATTAATCAAAAGTCAGATGGATTTTTCTGACAATTCTGACGTTTCCTGTAACATTTAAGCCACCTAACGTGAATGTTGAGTTGAACAACATTTCGCGTATGCTCTAGTTAAATATATCGGTGCTAAAATGATAATAGATGAGAATGATGGCGACATAGATGTGCACTATTTTTACTTTCTTATACGTAGTATAAGGAAGTATTGTGATGATGAAAATTTTCGACCTCGAGATTTTTGCAGATGTCCACGTTTTGAACTCCCCTGATACCAAAAAAGTGGTTTTTAAAAAATGTCTGTGTGTCTCTCTGTGTGTCTGTGTGTGTGTGTGTGTGTGTGTCTCTCTGTGTGTGTGTGTGACCACGATAGCGGTCAAACCGCTGTAGATATCAATTCCAAATTTTGTATTTACGTGTATAATCTCCCTCTTGAGATCTGATTAGTTTTTCAGTAAAATCGGTAGACCGGAAGTAGCAGTTTAGTTCAGCGAAAAAATCGAATTTTGACAATATTTCGTCAACTATTAAGTTTAAACAAATTTATAAAGAATTCATATATACTTAAAATTGAAATTGAAAATAATTTTATTTAAAAAGTTTTTCGAAATTCCTACCGGAAGTAGGTCTTTTACTCTTATCGAAAATCAGTTTTTTGCGAATATTTCGCAAGTCATGCTTTTTAGACAAGTACATTACGAGTATAAAAGTATTTAGAACATAATTTTCAATATCTTTTGTATAAAAGAAATTTCAAAATTCAGACCGGAAGTACCACTTTTACTCTTATCGGATAACGATTTTTTGCAAATATGTCGTAAGTTATGCATTCTATATATATTTATCAAGAGTACAAAAGTATTTAGAACTGAATTTGCAATATTTTTTGTATATATGAAATTTCAAAATTCGGACCGGAAGTAGCACTTTTACTCTTAGCGAGTAGCACTTTTTTGATAATATCTTGCAAAGTATGCATTCTATAAAGATTTATTAAGAAAATAGAAGTACTTAGAATAGGATTTTGAATAATTTTTATATAAAAAAATTCTTAAAATTCTATTATTTGAAACGCTCATACGTATAAGAAAGTCGTGTGGTGGCCACACCTCATTTTTTACTTTCTTATACGTAGTATAAGGAAGTATTGTGATGATGAAAATTTTCCACCTCGAGATTTTTGCAGATGTCTACGTTTTGAAGTCCCCTGATACCAAAGAAGTGGTTTTTAAAAAATGTCTGTGTGTCTGTGTGTCTGTGTGTCTGTCTGTGTGTGTGTGTGACCACGATAGCGGTCAAACCGCTGGAGATATCAATTCCAAATTTTGTATTAACGAATATAATCTCCCTCTTGAGAACTGATTAGATTTTGAGCAAAATCGGCAGACCGGAAGTAGTAGTTTACTTCAGTGAAAAAATCGAAATTTGCAAATATTTCGTCAATTACTAAGTTTAGACTAATTTATAAAGAATTTATAAGTATTTAGAACTTAATTTCCAATATCTTTTATATAAAAAAAATTTCAAAATTCGGACCGGAAGTATCACTTTTACTCTTACCGAATAACGATTTTTTGCAAATATGTCGTAAATTATGCATTCTATATACATTTATGAAGAGTACAAAAGTATTTAGAGTTGGATTTGGAATATTTTTTGTATAAATGAAATTTCAAAATTCGGACCGGAAGTAACACTTTCATACGTATAAGAAAGTCGTGTGGTGGCCACACCTCATTTTTTTATTTTCGCTACACCCTTTAACTGTTACGTAATTTTATTTTAATAATATACTATGTTCACCAATTTTGATCAGCATCTGGGGCGTAATGCTTAAATTAATTTTTCTAAGGAAGGGATGCTTTTGTGTAATAAAGTAGATCGCGATCATAAAGTCACTGATAATTAGTGAATTACCATGGATGATAAATCTTTAAATCCCATTGTCTTTATATTAGTAGTAGTTCCATTTTACTTTCTTATAAGTAGTATAAGGAAGTATTGTGATGATGAAAATTTTCGACCTCGAGATTTTTGCAGATGTCCACGTTTTGAGGTCCCCTGATACCAAAAAAGTGGTTTTTAAAAAATGTCTGTGTGTCTGTCTGTCTGTCTGTGTGTGTGTGACCACGATAGCGGTCAAACCGCTACAGATATCAATTCCAAATTTTGTATTTACGAATATAATCTCCCTCTTGAGAACTGATTAGATTTTGAGCAAAATCGGCAGACCGGAAGTAGTAGTTTACTTCAGTGAAAAAATCGAATTTTGCAGATATTTTGTCAATTACTAAGTTTAAACAAATTTATAAAGAATTCAAATGTACTCAAAATTAAATTTGAGAAAAATTGTATTAATAAAGTTTTTCGAAATCCCTACCGGAAGTAGGTCTTTTACTCTTATCGAAAATCAGTTTTTTGCGAATATCTCGCAAGTCATGCTTTCTAAGCAGGTTCATTCTGAGTATAAAAGTATTTAGAACGTACTTTTAAATATCTTTTATATAAAAAAAATTTCAAAATTCGGACCGGAAGTAACACTTTCATACGTATAAGAAAGTCGTGTGGTGGCCACACCTCATTTTTTAAAATAGTAATTACATTACCCTTTAAATCGTTAAATTAAAGGTGATATGTATGCATGATGTATTCGTTTCTTTGAATTACAATTAACGTAGGGCTTCCGAGACAATAGTCGGGGGTAATACCATAAGAGTTTGTGTTTATCCGGACAAACTTTCATTTTGAACGAAAGCTTTGTTGCTTGGTAACTGACGAGAACAAATAACATGGTAAAACCGCGACACCGAAGGTGGAGCGGTTTTACCTTTTGTTATTTGTTCGAGTCGTGTTACCCTTAAGCAACAAAGTTTGAGTTTTGTCAAAATGAAAGTTTGTTCCGGAAATAAACACAAACTCGAATGGTATTTGGTAAGACAATTTAATGAATCATTTAATTAATATTAATAAACCGAAATATTTTTATTTAACATTCCTTTGAATACATATACAAAAGAAAGAGAAAAATATAAATGTTTATGTATGAAATTTATTTGAACGATACTGTCAGAATTGAATTTTCGTTGCCATGGAAAATCAACATGCAGTTTATCCGCTAGCAAACATGCAGTTTATCCGATAGCAAACTAACATAGCGTGTATTAAAATGTCATGTTTTTGACAGATGAATTAAATTGTCAATAGAAATAAATTTCTATTCTTTCCCCCTTTCTTTTACTTTCTTATACGTAGTATAAGGAAGTATTGTGATGATGAAAATTTTCGACCTCGAGATTTTTGCAGATGTCCACGTTTTGAGGTCCCCTGATACCAAAAAAGTGGTTTTAAAAAAATGTCTGTGTGTCTCTGTGTCTGTGTGTCTGTGTGTGTGTGACCACGATAGCGGTCAAACCGCTGTAGATATCAATTCAAAATTTTGTATTTACGAATATAATCTCCCTCTTGAGAAATCATTAGATTTTGAGCAAAATCGGCCGACCGGAAGTAGTAGTTTACTTCAGTGAAAAAATCGAATTTTGTAAATATTTCGTCAATTACTAAGTTTAAACAAATTTATAAAGAATTCAAATGTACTCAAAATTAAATTTGAGAAAAATTGTTTTAATAAAGTTTTTCGAAATTCCTACCGGAAGTAGGTCTTTTACTCTTATCGAAAATCAGTTTTTTGCGAATATCTCGCAAGTCATGCTTTCTAGGCATTACATTACGAGTATAAAAGTATTTAAAACATACTTTTAAATATCTTTTGTATAAAAAAAATTTCAAAATTCAGACCGGAAGTACCACCTTTACTCTTATCGAATAGCGATTTTTTGCAAATATGTCGTAAATTATGCATTCTATGTATATTTATGAAGAGTACAAAAGTATTTAGAGTTGGATTTGGAATATTTTTTGTATAAATGAAATTTCAAAATTCGGACCGGAAGTAACACTTTCATACGTATAAGAAAGTCGTGTGGTGGCCACACCTCATTTTACTTTCTTATACGTAGTATAAGGAAGTATTGTGATGATGAAAATTTTCGACCTCGAGATTTTTGCAGATGTCCACGTTTTGAGGTCCCCTTATACCAAAAAAGTGGTTTTTAAAAAATGTCTGTGTGTGTGTGTCTTTCTGTGTGTGCGTGACCACGATAGCGGTCAAACCGCTGTAGATATCAATTCCAAATTTTGTATTTACGAATATAATCTCCCTCTTGAGAATTGATTAGATTTTGAGCAAAATCGGCAGACCGGAAGTAGTAGTTTACTTTAGTGAAAAAATCGAATTTTGCAAATATTTCGTCAATTACTAAGTTTAAACAAATTTATAAAGAATTCAAATGTACTCAAAATTAAATTTTAGAAAAATTGTATTAATAAAGTTTTTGGAAATTCCTACCGGAAGTAGGTCTTTTACTCTTATCGAAAATCAGTTTTTTGCCAATATTTTGCAAGTCATGCTTTTTAGACAGGTACTCTACGAATATAAAGGTATTTAGAACTTAATTTCCAATATCTTTTGTATAAAAAAAATTTCAAAATTCGGACCGGAAGTATCACTTTTACTCTTACCGAATAACGATTTTTTGCAAATATGTCGTAAATTACGCATTCTATATATATTTATTAAGAGTACAAAAGTATTTAGAATTGGATTTGCAATATTTTTTGTATACATGAAATTTCAAAATTCGGACCGGAAGTAGCACTTTTATTCTTAGCGAGTAGCACTTTTCTTCGAATATCTTGCAAAGTATGCATTCTATAGCGATTTATTAAGAGAATGAAATAACTTAGAATAGGAGTTTGGATAAGTTTTGTATAAAAAAATTCTTAAAATTGTATAGTTTGAAACGCTCATACGTATAAGAAAGTCGTGTGGTGGCACACCTCATTTTTTACTTTCTTATACGTAGTATAAGGAAGTATTGTGATGACGAAAATTTTCGACCTCGAGATTTTTGCAGATGTCCACGTTTTGAAGTCCCCTGATACCGAAAAAGTGGTTTTTAAAAAATGTCTGTCTCTGTGTGTGTCTGTGTGTGTGTGTGTGTGTGTGTGACCACGATAGCGGTCAAACCGCTGTAGATATCAATTCCAAATTTTGTATTTACGTGTGTAATCTCCCTCTTGAGATCTGATTAGTTTTTCAGTTAAATCGGTAGACCGGAAGTAGCAGTTTACTTCAGCGAAAAAATCGAATTTTGCCAATATTTCGTCAACTACTAAGTTTAAACAAATTTATAAACAATTCATATATACTTAAAATTAAAATTGAGAATAATTTTATTTAAAAAGTTTTTCGAAATTCCTACCGGAAGTAGGTCTTTTACTCCTATCGAAAATCAGTTTTTTGCGAATATCTCGCAAGTCATGCTTTTTAGACAAGTACGTTACGGGTATAAAAGTATTTAGAACCTAATTTTCAATATCTTTTGTATGAAAAAAAATTCAAAATTCGGATCGGAAGTATCACTTTTACTCTTACCGAATAACGATTTTTTGCAAATATGTCGTATATTATGCATTCTATATATATTTATGAAGAGTACAAAAGTATTTAGAGTTAGATTTTGAATATTTTTTGTATAAATGAAATTTCAAAATTCGGACCGGAAGTAACACTTTCATACGTATAAGAAAGTCGTGTGGTGGCCACACCTCATTTTTTACTTTCTTATACGTAGTATAAGGAAGTATTGTGATGATGAAAATTTTCGACCTCGAGATTTTTGCTGATGTCCACGTTTTGAGGTCCCCTGATACCAAAAAAGTGGTTTTTAAAAAATGTCTCTCTCTCTCTCTCTCTCTGTGTGTGTGTGTGTGTGACCACGATAGCGGTCAAACCGCTGTAGATATGAATTCCTAATTTTGTATTTACGAATATAATCTCCCTCTTGAGAATTGATTAGATTTTGAGCAAAATCGGCAGACCGGAAGTAGTAGTTTACTTCAGTGAAAAAATCGAATTTTGCAGATATTTTGTCAATTACTAAGTTTAAACAAATTTATAAAGAATTCAAATGTACTCAAAATTAAATTTGAGAAAAATTGCATTAATACAGTTTTTCGAAATTCCTACCGGAAGTAGGTCTTTTACTCTTATCGAAAATCAGTTTTTTGCGAATATCTCGCAAGTCATGCTTTCTAGGCAGGTACATTACGAGTATAAAAGTATTTAGAACATACTTTGAAATATCTTTTGTATAAAAAAAATTTCAAAATTCAGACCGGAAGTACCACTTTTACTCTTATCGAATAGCGATTTTTTGCAAATATGTCTTAAATTATGCATTCTATATATATTTATGAAGAGTACAAAAGTATTTAGAGTTGGATTTGGAATATTTTTTTGTATAAATGAAATTTCAAAATTCGGACCGGAAGTAACACTTTCATACGTATAAGAAAGTCGTGTGGTGGCCACACCTCATTTTTTACTTTCTTATGCGTAGTATAAGGAAGTATTGTGATGATGAAAATTTTCGACCTCGAGATTTTTGCAGATGTCCACGTTTTGAGGTCCCCTGATACCAAAAAAGTGGTTTTAAAAAAATGTCTGTGTGTCTCTCTCTGTGTGTGTCTGTCTGTCTGTGTGTGACCACGATAGCGGTCAAACCGCTGTAGATATCAATTCCAAATTTTGTATTTACGAATATAATCTCCCTCTTGAGAACTGATTAGATTTTGAGCAAAATCGGCAGACCGAAAGTTTTTCGAATTTCCTTCCGGAAGGGTCTTTTACTCTTATCGAAAATCAGTTTTTTGCGAATATCTCGCAAGTCATGCTTTCTAGGCAGGTACATTACGAGTATAAAAGTATTTAGAACGTACTTTTAAACATCTTTTGTATAAAAAAAATTTCAAAATTCAAACCGGAAGTACCACTTTTACTCTTATCGAATAGCGATTTTTTGCAAATATGTCGTAAGTTATGCATTCTATATATATTTATCAAGAGTACAAAAGTATTTAAAACTATATTTGCAATATTTTTTCTATATATGAAATTTCAAAATTCTGACCGGAAGTAGCACTTTTACTCTTAGCGAGGAGCACTTTTTTGATATCTTGCGAAGTATGCATTCTATAGCGATTTATTAAGAGAATGAAAGTTCTTAGAATAGGATTTTGAATAAATTTTGTATTAAAAAATTTTTAAAATTGTACAGTTTGAAACGCTCATACGTATAAGAAGTTCGTGTGGTGACCACACCTCATTTTTTTTATTTAGGACACATTAATTTAATAGAATATTTGCTCTTTTTGTTATTACAGTGGTCCATGAAACTCTTCAAGTTTGAATTGCCCATAAAATGTTTAACATTTCTATAGAATTTACTGAAAGCTGATTACTTCGAACATTTCGTTGACATTCAGGTTTGATATAATGCGTGTGCACCTAGTCTAAGTTGAATGTAAGTAGGCCGAAAAGGTAAACCTAAGATGGTTGTATGATCAAGATTTGTTGTATCATATGTAAATTTCTTTGTTTTTTAAACTTGGTAGTACTCTAACTCTATTTGTTTCAAGTTTTATGATAAAAGTTGCCCAAACGTCAAACTGTCATCGTGGCGACAGTTTGATCTATTGCGAGAATGAATTGTCAAATTGAATGTCATTGTAGACATACCGTGCCTTCAATTAATTTTTTTTAGAATAACCTACGATTTCAATATTAATTTGAGAACACTGTGGAACTTTTCAATAAATTGACTTAACTATGACAGTAGTCAAAATGAAAAACATTACTGTGTTCCCAAATTAATATTGATATCATAAGCTACTCTAAATGTAAATTAAAGACGCAGTATGTATATTTGTATATAGAAAGATGACAGAGATATGTCCAAGCCATTAAAAATACGATAAATGACCGATACAATAGTAATAATAATAATAATTGGTAATGCAATAAAATGTAAATATTAACGGTTATAATATGTATTTCAGTGGACGTTAAATGTTATTAATCATTGCATTAGGACGCCCCCTTTGCTTTAATTTTTATAACTACGATATTGGAAACTGTACCTGAATGACCGAGAATGTAGAGTAATTACAACCGCAGTTCAGTTTGTTCTTGTTTATGAATGAAGACGCATATTAAACAAAATGTCTCTTAGAAATAAATTAAATATTATTGTGACATTTATAATTAGTGGCAAATGAATTTATTTATTAAGACTTTTCCCACAAAGCGAACAACATTTCTATACAATTTACTGAACGCTGATATTTAGAAAAATTTTGTTGACACTCAGGTTTTGTATCAATTGTGTGCATCTAGCCCAAGGTGAACGTAGACAGACCAAAAAAAAAAAAAAAACCAAGACGGTTCGGTAATTAAATCTTGTTTCAAGCCATTCGTTCTATAAAATTGGTAGTACTATGCCTCGCTTTGTGTCAAGTTTACGATAAAAATAGTGTATACTTCAAATTTTTTGATAGACTGTCATCGTGACATTTATACGACAATGAAAAGTCAGACTGCTGACGTCAAGATGTTTAACCAAATTGTGGTTTCACCTGTCATCGCGACAATAGTTCGTTCACACATAAACTTGTGAGGACGAAATGTCAGATTGACAGTGCTTAACCAAATTGTCTTTCCAATTGTCAAATGAAATTAACAACATAACATGATGAACTTTAAGAAAACATGTTTTAAACTTACAGGTCATTGAGAGAATTAATTAATTTTCATATTACGCTTTAATAGTATACTTTGTAAAACCCAATCGAAAATCTTGCTGGCTCCTAATACCATTTAACCGAAAATGTACTTCTGATTAGTTGGTGCGTACTCGCAGTCGCATACTTTAAATGCTTGCTTTTATAACTGAAAATTGGTAAACGAAATTACATAAATGCTTAAGGGAATCTTAATTGATGTATTTATTTTATTTCGAAATGTTTCGGACACATCTGACAAATAAAGAAAAGTCACCCTATTATTTGTATGCGTAGAGAGATCTATGAGAAATGTTATTAAATGATCCCATTCGTAAAATGGCTTAAATTTATATAATTACATCTTGAACACTGATATATTTCCAACATTCAGGCAAAACTCAGATGGTTCTTTATTTAGACTTGCTTCAAGTTGTTCGTTTTATGAAATTGGCCTGACTTTTTTGCGTCCAGTTTTAAGCAAAAAATATCCCTTACTTCTCTCGTGAGCTGTCATTGTGACGACATTTCGATGACATATATAATGAATAGAGTGTCATTGTATTTAACATATCTTAATAAAATATAGAAAAATCGTTATATTTGTTACTGTACTTACGTGCGATAATACACTTTAAGTTTATTTTATCATATCCGTCGGCATTTTGTTCATATATTCATATAGAAAAGAAGTAGTAACAATTGATAATAATAACACTAATACGTATCTGAAAGGTACCACATTTCAATTATTATGCACTTTTCCTTCGTAATCTCTTCATTTGTCAGCCTTCTGACACTTAAACTTGATAACCGATCGATTAACGTGAATATATAGTTATTAATAACACGCAAACTCGTCATCGCGAGATTTTTTTACCGCATTCCTCTGCATAAAAGCCTTAAATGAATCGCACCTTCGACAGCGACAGACTTGGCACGTGGACAGTGCATTCAATCGTCGCGGAAAAGTCCGATTTTTTGATTTCCAACCCTCTTTCCGGACTCTAAACCTCGACGGCCTGAAATTTCTTCGTCAATATGAAACTTTTACAATTCTTTTGCGCGTGCCTGTCATACCTGACATTTTTACAGAGAGGAGTTCTTCCCCCCGCGTACCCAATTTTCGTCGATTTTGACGGTGTTTGGTAACCATTGGAGTCTCTTCGAGCTTGAATCGATTTTTCGCGTCCGATTACAGTTTTATTACAGTTCCCTGTAAAACGCCAAAAAAATCATTTTTGATTTTCTAAACTATTGGCATACCTTGTATAGACGTATATTTTTGTCCACGAACTACTGTCACGGTGACAGGTGGAACGGTAATTTAAAGCATCTAAACGTCAGTTTGACTTTTCGTTGTTTAAGTTTCAAATTTAGATGCTATTTACCGTAATACTAAGATTTGACACTAAAAGATTCATAGTGTTATAAGTTTTACACAATGAAAGGACTAAATCATTATTAAAAAATGAGGTGTGGCCACCACACGACTTTCTTATACGTATGAAAGTGTTACTTCCGGTCGGAATTTTGAAAATTTTTTTATACAAAAGATATTTAAAAGTACGTTCTAAATACTTTTATACCCGGAATGTACCTGCTTAGAAAGCATGACTTGCGAGATATTCGCAAAAAACTGATTTTCGATAAGAGTAAAAGACCTACTTCCGGTAGGAATTTCGAAAAACTTTATTAATACAATTTTTCTCAAATTTAATTTTGAGTACATTTGAATTCTTTATAAATTTGTTTAAACTTAGTAATTGACAAAATATCTGCAAAATTCGATTTTTTCACTGAAGTAAACTACTACTTCCGGTCTGCCGATTTTGCTCAAAATCTAATCAGTTCTCAAGAGGGAGATTATATTCGTAAATACAAAATTTGGAATTGATATCTGTAGCGGTTTGACCGCTATCGTGGTCACACACACACAGACAGACACACAGACACACAGACACACAGACAGACAGACACACAGACATTTTTTAAAAGACACTTTTTTGGTATCAGGGGACCTCAAAACGTGGACATCTGCAAAAATCTCGAGGTCGAAAATTTTCATCATCACAATACTTCCTTATACTACGTATAAGAAAGTAAAAAGCAATATCAGATTTATTTTAGTTTTGTATAATTTGAGCTGTCAAATATCATATCCCACAAACGTCATTTCTGGGCTGTAATATTTAATAATAATTATACATCTTTTGACATATCTTTTGAGATTTGTTATAATGCAAATTTGTGAACAATGCATGCCCATTACACAGAAGAAACAAGTTTTAAATAAAATGTTGGTATAGAATAGTATGACTTATTAATTTTATTTATAATAGTGAATTTATAACCGGCTTCCATATTAATAAATTAGTTTCATTTGTCTGCTCTGAAATTGTTCCTGTCAAAGTGAGTTGCAGTGGCATTGAGTCGTCGCCTGTAGATCGTGCTCTGGCTATGTCGGCTGCTGAGACGATCCTATTATAATTTAAATATTTAGTAGTGACGCTGGTATACCTTGTCTCAGAATAAGAAGGAGTGATTCAAATATCGCGCCAAAATGGCGTATGTCTTTAAAGTATTTCATTGGTTCTTGCGTAGGCAAGTTTAACATGGGAAAATAAGTTTGACAAAACGTTATTTTATGTTTATAGCCAAGCCATAACCTAGTCTCTTACATTTTTTTTTAAATTTAAATATTTAGTAGTGACGCTGGTAGTTGAACTAAAAACAATAACCAAAAATAATACTGACCGACGTTGGAATATCTGTGTAAACATTTTGCTTACACACACTGTAAAAAGAATATAATTTGTAATTGTTGGATCATTTTGTGATTTTTATTAAGTATTTAAGGAAAAATAACACAAAAAGGTAGTTCATGATTACAACCGATCGATCGAAATAAGAGCCACCAGCCTGGGACACGATAATCACGAACCATCATCAGAATGTTTGATTAACAATTTGATTTAATGGTGTATTTAACATATCCCATTAAATGATTGAACGCTGCCCATACTTCAAACTTTCTACTGACAATCAAATTATTTAGTAGTAATAATTGTTAAATTAGGCTGGAATATTTACTTTAATAAATTGAATAGTTACAAAACAATTGTCATTACATTGGAATTTGATTCGTCTGTAATAATATAAATCATATTTTAAGGTAATCGTCTAATATATGTATAGGCAAAACTAAAATGGATCTGATAGCACTTTTCTCATTAATATTTTAGTCATTTCGCTGTATAAAATTTGTAATTTCATATCTTTTTGTATCAAGGTCTACAATAAATATCGATGGAGCTTAAAAACATGAACAATGAAATATCCGACAGATGTCAGGGTGTTTAACCTTTTTTTTTTGAAATAATTGTCATCATGAAAGCAGTTCAGATTTTATCACGAACTGAAATCGATTGATCGTTTTGACGTTTTATAACCTGCAATTAAATTTTTATGAAATTGCCAACATTAATCAAAAGTCAGATGGATTTTTTCTGACAATTCTGACGTTTCCTGTAACATTTAAGCCACCTAACGTGAATGTTGAGTTGACCAACATTTCGCGTATGCTCTAGTTAAATATATCGGTGTTAAAATGATAATAGATGAGTAAAGATGGCGACATAGAAGTGCACTATTTTTTTTAATTTTCGCTACACCCTTTAACTGTTACTTAATTTTATTTTAATAATATACTATGTTCACCAATTTTGATCAGCATCTGGTGCGTAATGCTTAAATTATTTTTTCTAAGGAAGGGATGCTTTTGAGTAATAAAGTAGATCGCGATCTTAAAGTAACTCATAATTAGTGAATTACCATGTATGATAAATTTTTAAATCGCATTGTCTTTATATGTAGTAGTAGTTCCATGTTTAAAATAGGAATTACATACATTATTTCAAATTGATGGTTTAATCATTGTTCTATAACAAATAATATTTATTTCATTGGCATTTTTTTATAATGATTCCTATTCCTATACTTTTATAATTTGCAGTGTTTCTTTGTGTATACTTTTAAATAATTCATTATTGCAAATTGATAGTTTAATCATTGTTCTATAACAAATTATATTTATTTCATTGGCATTTTTTGTAATGATTCCCATTCCTATACTTTTATAATTTGCAGTGTTTCTTTGTGGTAAATTGTATTACAACTGTCAGTTATGTATGATGTTTAATAATGTTGGTAAAGCCTTGTTCACACTGTACATAATTATTTTATTTTGCATTGTACACCTACAATTCAAGGAATATATAGATATAATGTATGTATTATGGTAATATTGATTACTTATTGTTATATTCGAAAATACTGTAAAACATCCTTATAGAATTTCTATTTTGAATTATTGTAATTGACGATGTCGCGGGAGGTTCATTTTAATCAAAGATAATTAAACAATGTTTGTTACTGTGCCAGGCAAATTGGGAAGTAATTCATACTACTTCTCAATTTGCCTGGCACAGTAACAACATGATTAAGTGCTTGTTTAATCTGGTAGGAATATATTATAGTTTCTTTTTTTCTATTTACAATATCTTATAATGTTTTGAAGTATTTTTACAACTTAATTCATGGACGAAATGACTCAGTCATGTAATAATACTTGCTAAAAATGAGTAGAGAGTATTTATAAACAAATAATGAATCGAATTTATAAATTTCTTACCTATATACTATTATCATTGGGCCAATCATTATATATTGCAATACATATTGTGTTGAATGTTTGTGAGCTAATGCTTCAATCTTGTCGAGCATGAATTCGCCTTTTTCGCGACCGCTTACAGCTTTTTTACAGTTTCCTGTAAAACGCGATCACTCTCATGGTGGTTTTTAGAATGTACGATTTTATAGAGTTTTGGCGCACTCTGTATATACATATATCTTGCCAATGGGACCGTATTAAATTATGAATTTCGGTGCGTTAGTGGAACCGATTCTTCGGCTTCAAATCACCGGTCGCGGTTATGTCGTGGACCGTCCGCCTTATTAGGAGTAGCGTGACAACGATCCCGGCGCACCCCAAAATTCTCCCTCAACTTTGAGAGCCGATATTTTTCGCCCGAGTCGAGATAAAAGGCTCAAATTTTGTAGACGTGTTCTTCGGAATGTCGGCTTTCTCGCCAAATCGATTCCGATCGTCCACGTTCTCGCAGTTTCGCGTAAAAACAACTAACCTCTCGCATTGACCTTGCAATAAGTCTTGTTCATGTTATCTCACGTCATTTTTAAAAACCGCCGGTCGCTATTAGAAACGAATACATCATTGCATGATGTATTCGTTTCTTTGAATTACAATTAACGTAGGGCTTCCGGGACAATAGTCAATAGAAATAAATTTATATGACGTTCTTTGCAAATAATCAAGATCATCAGTGCTCCATAATGTTTGTCATAAAATGTCGATATAAGTCATCAAGTTCTGATTATTCAATTTACTCTTTCCCCTTATTTTTTTATTTAGGACACATTAATTTAATAGAATACTTGCTCTTTTTGTTATTACAGTGGTCCATGAAACTCTTCGAGTTTGAATTGCCTCTTCGCGTCCACTTCTTCGCTGCAAGTTTATACATAAATGTGCCTCTTTGGAACGTGACCACTGCCAGTCGCAGAGGCACTTGAATTTTAACGGTTATAAATTTTCTTGTAATTAGTTTATGAATGAAGATGCAAATTAAATAAAATATATCCAGAAATTAATTATACATTATTGTGCTATCTATAATTATAGACAAATGGATTTATTAATTAAAAAATTTCCCATAAAATGTTTAACATTTCTATAGAATTTACTGAAAGCTGATTACTTCGAACATTTCGTTGACATTCAGGTGTGATATAATGCGTGTGCACCTAGTCTACGTTGAATGTAAGTAGGCCGAAAAGGTAAACCTAAAATGGTTGTATGATCAAGATCTGTTGTATCATATATAAAGTTCTTTGTTTTTTAAATTTGGTAGTACTCTAACTCTATTTTTCTCAAGTTTTATGATAAAAGTTGCCCATACGTTACATTTTCTTGCAAACTGTCATCGTGGCGACAGTTCGATCTATTGCGAGAATGAATTGTCAAATTGAATGTCATTGTAGACATACCGTGCCTTCAATTAATTTTTTTGGAATAACCTACGATTTCAATATTAATTTGAGAACACTGTGGAACTTTTCAATAAATTGACTTAACTATGACAGTAGTCAAAATGAAAAACATTCTGTAGCACAGTGTTCCCAAATTAATATTGGTATCATAAGCTACTCTAAATGTAAATTAAAGACGCAGTATATACATACTGCGTCTTTGTATGCAGAAAGATGACAGAGATGTGTCCAAGCCATTAAAGATACGATAATGACCGATACAATAGTAATAATAATAATAATTGATAATGCAATAAAATGTAAATATTAACGGTTATAATATTTCTTTCAGTGGACGTTAAATGTTATTAATCATTGCATTAGGACGCCGCCTTTGCTTTAATTTTTATAACTACGATATTGGAAACTGTACCTGAATGACCGACAATGTAGAGTAATTACAACCGCAGTTCAGTTTGTTCTTGTTTATGAATGAAGACGCATATTAAACAAAATGTCTCTTGGAAATAAATTAAATATTATTGTGACATTTATAATTATAATATAATTTATAATTAGTGGAATGAATTTATTTATTAAGACTTTGCCCACAAAGCGAAGAACATTTCTATATAATTTACTGAACGCTGATATTTAGAAAGATTTTGTTGACATTCAGGTTTTGTACCAATTGTGTGCATTTAGCCCAAGGTGAACGTCGACAGACCAAAAAAAGAAAAAAAAACCAAGACGGTTCGGTAATTAAATGTTGTTTCAAGTGATTCGTTCTATAAAATTGGTAGTACTATGCTTCGCTTTGTGTAAAGTTTAAAAATAGTGTATACTTCAAATTTTTTGACAGACTGTCATCGTGACACTTATACGACAATGAAAAGTCAGACTGCTGAAATCAATATGTTTAACCAAATGTCGTTCCACCTGTCATCGTGACAATAAATACTTCGTTGAAGTGTATTCATTCATACATAAACTTGTAAGAACGGAATGTCAGACTAACAGTGCTTAACCAAATTGTCTTTCCAATTGTCAAATGAAATTAACAACATAACATGATGAACTTTAACAAAACATGTTTTAAACTTACAGGTCATTGAGAGAATTAATTAATTTTCATATTACGCTTTAATAGTATTCTTTGTAAAACCCAATCGAAAATCTTGCGGACTCCTAATACCATTTAACCGAAAATGTACTTCTGATTAGTTGGTGCCAACCCGCAGTCGCATACTTTAAATGCTTGCTTTTATAACTGAATTGGTAAACGAAATTACAGAAATGCTTATGGGAATTTTATTTGATGTATTTATTTTATTTCGAAGTATTTCGGACACATCTGACAAGTAAAGAAAACTCCCCCTATTATTTGTATGTAGAAAGATCGATGAGAAATATTATTAAATGATCCCATTCGTGAAACGGCTTAAAAACTACATTTTGAACACTGATATATTTCCAACATTCAGCTTTACCCAAAATATCAATCATATCTATTAACTCTTCATAAGAATAATTCATTTGGATGATAACTAATAGCGATGCTGATGTTTTTGCTTTTAAAAGCAATGTGAAAATGATTTTTTTCTGAACGCGTGTTTTGGTCAAATATTTTCAAAAAAAATTAATAACTCAAAAACTACTGGCTCAATTTTGAGAAAGGAAAAACAGTCGAGCAGGCAATTTAAAGCTGTACAAGAAAATCCAAAAATATATAAGGTGAGTCATTTAAAAAACTAAAGCTCCGTGCATTTCCGGTGAAACCGGAAGTGTGCCAGAGCTTAAAGGATTTTTACAATATGCGCCACAAGCAACCATGGATCTTCCACTGATTATTTTTTCTTTTATTTAAAACACAAAAGAGCAATCGAAGAAGCGGCTACTAATGACTCACCCTGTGTATATACAGGGATTATTCTTTTGTGCTTTAAATAAAAGATAAATCAATTAGCGGAAAATACTTTCAGTTCTGACGCACTTCCGGTTTCACCGGAAATGCACGGAACTTAATTTTTTTAAATAAATATTTTTATTTCACAAACACCAAACATGCTCAACTAGTTTAAAATATACAGATGATTACTAAACAATCTTATATTTATGACACTCATACTTTTATCATCATTACACAATGCATACACATCGAAATTAATCAAAGCATCTTAATGCTAGGTATACAATTCATACAGTTTAAGTCAACAAATATGGCTAATACAAAAGTATGAATTATGATAAAACCCAACCACAATTATCCATTTTGTCAATAATCAGCGATACTCCAAAGTTATTAGTTTGTATATGACAGGCTTTTGCAAGCACATGTAAATTTAAAGACCGAGAAAATGTCAATAGCATCATCTAAAGTAAAGAAGGACGTCAACCATGAACGTCCATTATTATGGTAAATATCTTCTTTATTCAGCAAAGAAACTAACTTTTGCATACAAACATAATTAACCCAAAGCCCTTTTCATATCCAGAGCACTTTACAAACAGGGCATGTACTTGATTGAAACTTTAATTTAGATGCAAACATCATTTGAAGTATCACGATTAGACCAAGTCCACATGACATACTAAAGTAGAAATTTCAGAATCAAATTAAATATGAACTCGATGTATGATGGTTATTACTTAAACATTATACATCACTGCATAATTATTTAAAGCATTATTTTAGTTAGGCCAAGCAGCCATCATGGATAAACGTCAAAACTTTAAAGTTTATATTTAGTAAAAATTGCTAAATTTAAACATAAGAGGCAACCTACCAGTATGAATTTTATGCAAGAATAAATGTATTATTTAAATAAAGCTATTAGAAAATAATTACTCTTAAAAATACAGTTCAAAAAGAAATAAAAGACTGAGAAAGCTTGGTTACAAATACATGCAAATAGGGCATTTAATATAATACTATAAATAAATAAGTATGCCATATCTAGTAAAGCTTTAATAGAGGATTAAGTATAGTGTATTCGAATATAAAAAGAATGAAACTTTGAATTGAGATCATAAAATCACCATTAGGTATTTTTATTATTAATGAATGGATTTTAATCTGGTAAAAAACGGAAATAAAATAATATGTAGGTACTTAGAAATTAAGAAAACATGTAAACAAGGTTATCAGAGTATCATATATTTCTTTTTTTTGGATAAAAATCAACAATTAAAATATTTTTAAAAGACTTCATAAATATAAAAACCGTCTTATAATATTTGTTTGCGCTTCAAAATAATCGGAAATAATTTAAATTAATTAAATAAAAACCACCCCCCACCACCATAACAATATATATATAATTATATATAAATCGTGTTTGATGCTTTCGCGGACGAAGTATGTTAAATGCTTCTTTCGGGTAATCCTCGGCGTGTAGAGCTGGTTCTGAGAAGAGCCTTCTGTTGCTCGACGTTTCAATGAGTTCCCCCTCATCTTCTTCTGGAGCGAGTTTGAGTTGAAGTATATATATATATGTAGGATTCAAATTCGGGGGAGGAGTGGCCTTGGAAGCGCCTAGATATGAGTCGACGAACTAGTCAGATATATTATCCTGAACAACGAGCGTGACACGGAACCACGTAAATATTCTTTTGTCAAACGCAATTTAATTATAGTGTTCTCTTATTAAATATTCTTTAAATAAACAGTTAAAAAATAAGTGATAGTTTTACTGCTTTGCACAATCCAAACTCTACAAAAATTGGGACCTCGTCCGGGATAGATAGAAAGAATATAGAGATACGATTGTGCGTATACATACGCAGTAAGGCTAAACATATATATGCAAGCCAGAAGTGACATCATCGTCTGGAGTGAATTATTGAATACGTTACGGAAAAAAGAAGATAAGAAAAATATTCAAAGAAGGACTACTATATACAAGTAAATTGCATCTTTTATTTATTCTATTTCACGAAAATATTTCCCAGAGTTTTTAAGATGGATAAAATCTTTATTATTTAGTATAAAAAAAAATTACAAATAAATTAATATGGAAAATTTAGGATAACAAGTAAATTTAGACATTTCACAAACAAGTACAAAACAAATAAAGGCATTACATAAATTCGTATTTGAATACGAGGGCGATAGAAATAATAGGAAAAGACTATGAGAATTTAGAGGATTCAATTTTAATGATGTCGAACAAAAACAGATTATGCTATGAACAATTTGACACTGGGAGAATTGAATTTGATTTGTGAGGTGTTGGGTACGGATAACAATGCGAATAATAAAGAGGAGTTAATAGATACTTTGTGCGAACAATTAAATGATTTATCTGTTCCAATTAGGAAAGAAATACCTAGTGATGGTGACGACGGAAAACAGGACGACGTAAATAATGTGGCACAGAATGAGAGTGACAACCAAGACAATAATGAAGATTTAAGCGACTTAACTAGTGCTAGTGGAATTGGCCTAGTAGAATCTCATTCGCGCCCTCAGGATATGTCGCCAAAATTTATGATGACGTTTAAAGATGTCGAAGAAACCTTGCACATTTTCGATGGTGGGAAAGCTTATCCAATTGATAGATGGATAACAGAATTTGATGAAACCTCGTTTCTAATGGGTTGGAATGCAGTTGATAAAATTAATCTATGGTAAAAGATTGTTAAAAGGGGAGGCTTTATCCTTTATCAGGGCTGAAGAGGGAATAATAACATGGAAAATATTGAAGAGTAAGCTAGAAAATGAATTTCGAAGATCTGTAAATAGTGCAACTCTTCATAAAATGCTGTCCACGCGTAAGGTAAGAAAAAATGAAGGCTATCCTCAATATTTTTTAGCAATGAGAGAAATTGCCGCTCAAGGGACAGTCGAAGATGATGCTCTTATTGAATATATTATAGAAGGAATTTCTGACGATGAAGCAAATAAGACCATTTTGTATGGAACAAAATGCTTAAGAGAATTTAAAGATAAATTGAAGCTTTATGAAAGATTGAGAGAAAAACAAGTTAGAGAGAGAAAAGAAACGAAAGAAAAGAGAGACTTCAAAGAAAGTTTACCGAAGTATAACACTACGACTAAATGCAAAGATGAAAAGACTAAATTAAATGTTTTAATTGTGGTAGATTAGGACACCAATATAAAAATTGTCGTGACAAAGGTAAAGGAGTGAAGTGCTTTTCATGCAATAATTATGGGCATCTAACCAAAGATTGTGACAAGAGAAACAAAGAGACCGAAATTCTCAAAAGTACAGAACGATCCTACTTAATAAGAGAAAATGATGAATTGCCAAGGTCACAAAAAGTTTTTATTTAATGGCGAGCCTATATTTGGTCCTGTGGATATGGGAAGTGATCTAAATTTGATCAAAGCTACTAGCTTTCTAAACATAGGAGCACTCAAATTTGACGAAACGCCAATAACTCTGAAAGGAATTGGTACGAATAAAATAGAAACGATAGGAACATTTACAACTCGTGTAATTGTAGACGACTGTGATTTAAGAACGGATTTCCATATTGTGTCTGACGAACACATTGCTACCGGAACTACGTCGCATTAAGGTAACAGACTAAAATTAGGGATAGAAGACGGAGAAACGCAATAGGGGTTGATGTAACTGGATAACGCAGGGCCGAGCTAACTCAGTCGCAGACGGCGTGACGGTTCAGGAAAATAAGAACACCTAAAAGTAGAGCGTCGGTCGGCAACGACGCTAGCGACGTTGTCCGGGCACCAGGACACTATGCTATCTTACAGATAACCTACCTGCGCCTCCTACGAGCTACCACTGGCTGTGTCCCTCCAGCGGGTTACCTATTGAACTCCCTGTATAAACGTAAGCACCCAATCTTATGTACGTGCTTGTCACAAAATTATTTGAGAAATGAAAAGGTAAAAGAAATAAAAGAAAAGGTATTACGTAATGTAACAAAATTTAATTAAA
Organism: Amphimallon solstitiale; assembly: GCA_963170755.1. Lineage (NCBI taxonomy): Eukaryota > Metazoa > Arthropoda > Insecta > Coleoptera > Scarabaeidae > Amphimallon > Amphimallon solstitiale. The sequence continues at coordinate 132,016,125 of OY720675.1, read as the reverse complement.
TTTGGTGTGTTGAGTAAGTTTTTTTTTTACTAAATAAGAGAAGAAATTAAGAATAACAGTAGATTTTAAAATGTCACGAATCTGTCTGAACAGTTTAAATCTAAAAAAAAAAGATAAACAAACGTTGAATGAAATTAATTGAAATATAATTAAATGATAACTAGACGGTTTGATAATATGTATTCAAAGCGTTAGGCAAAAATTAATGAAATAAAAAAAACAAATCTTAATACTAGAACATAACCTCTGCGTTTCCGCAGTGGATGGTTGGTAGCAGAAACGTTTCATCACCTCACATTATGCAACTACAAGTGATATCATGGACACGCCACAACGGCAATGTTAATACAAAAGTGTAAATATAAACTTATAAACGCAAGAAAATTAATAGCTCAGTATATAAGACTTAGTCTAAAATTGCGAAAAATACGATAAATACCAAAACACCAGGTTTGAATACATGAACATAATTAATTTAAATGAAAGTTACTTAATAGCAAAGTCAAAATTATTAAAGGTAAAACTAGAAAAGAAATTTTATAATATACATAGACACTGAGCTTCCCGAACCAAAATTTGCTCTTACGGAAATGATTTTATCTAGCTCAGAAAAATTAAATGTTCAACGAGAAAGACAAATTTTCTATCTTACGGCACTAAACGGCAAAACTAATATCAAAAATTAGATTAAAAATTCAACACATCATGAGACCTACAATTATCCTAACGGTAAAGAAAATACTAGGTGTATTACTAATTTAAATAATATCTCTCCAAGAGATATAGTGCTACGGTAATGGATTTACTATAACTACTTTTTAAATAAATATTTGTCTCAACAAAGAGCTACAAAATTGCGTAATGACATAACCAAAGAAAAGTTAATTAAGCTGAATATTACATAAACATAACAAGAAGGAAAACGGTAATTTATTTAGGTATAATTTGTGACCTCGCAGTTAACCGAGTGGTGCGATAGCTATTAAGCCACTCAAAAATTCTTAGGTCAAAATCTAGGCAAAATAATATCTTGCACACAGGCGTCAAAACGTCGAAAATCAGACACAAAAAAAATATGAAGTAAAATTTACAGCGTTAGTTGCACTTATCTGGCAAAATGGTCGCCGGAAGGTCGCTGCGTGAATCCAAAATGGCGGAGACCCTCTTGGAGGAAAAATTCTACTTCGACAGTCAGGAAAATCGTAGAGGTGCAACTTCTGCGGCAACGATATAAACCACCGCGCTCTTCGATGATATTGCGGGGCGACAAAACCAGAAATATGGCTACGGTGGGCTTTCGTGCCCGTCAAAAGAATCCTAACGGCTTCTGAGGGCTTTTGTGCCCATCAAAAGAATCCTAACGGCTTCTGAGGGCTTTTGTGCCCATCAAAAGAATCCTATTAAATTAGGGAAGAAAGAACCAAAGATAAAATCCCGAAAATTTAACACAGAGTTTCAAACACTTACCCCAATATGAAGAATAATGGAGATTCCACGATAAACGACTTACTAGTCACTTCAGGGTGCAAAATTTAAATTAACAAAAAAACCAACACATGGCCATACGTGAATTTTTTTCGGTAACGGTACATCGGTAGAAATTCACGTTAATAACCCAAAATTAAGGTAACGGTAACTTCTGCTTACTCCATTAAAGCCGCAATCGCGAGAATATCTTACATAGATAATGTAATTAAATTACTAAGGGGAGTTAAGCAATTTGCACACACTGTTCTTATACAAGATACGACTATCAAGTGAAGTGGAAACGGGAAATCTCTTCCTTCACAATTGCGCGTTCGCTACACGCATCTCTTCAAAACATAAAGACACGAAAATACCTCAAAATGGACGGCGGGAGCATTCAAATAAAATAACAAACACAAGTCTGAGTTTGACCATAAAGGGAGTTAACACTGTGACTCATAGATAAACGCAAACACGAACGTAACTTATATGAAGATAAAATAACAGAAACAACCCTTCGAAGAATGTGGAATTTATAAAGTCGGCAAATAGAAAGGGACATAAACACTCAACGGTTGGCAACGAGTGAAACACCCATTTCACGGCAACGTAGTAACCACGTTTGACAGAAGACAACAAAACAAACCTCCACACGTAATTCCCATTTTATTAGACGAAAGAACAGAATTTCTGCAGGTAACTAACGAAATATCCAAGCTCTAATCAAACGCTGCAGAAGACGGTTAAAAGAACCGATCAACTATATGTTTCAGAGTATTAACGACCTTAACCTCTACTGGGGTCCCAGGGAAGAATCACAGAAGTTTCCTAATACTTAGAATAACGATGAAAGGCAACAAGCGATCTGCAAGCAAATATTAGTATGCCCTCCGTTCCAAGCATTTCCTCATTTTAATACTTCTTACATTTTTAGTGAGACAACTGCGAAGAAAAAAAGAATAATAATCGGGCCTGCTCGAGATACTGTGTTTGGGAATACGCAAAAACACGTGAAGCAGTCAACACAACGGCCTGACTGACGACTCGGAGCATTTCAAGCCACAAACAAAATGCATTATGTAGAGATCGGACGTAATAAATGAGTAGATATTAAAAAAACTTAAACAAGGCGTAAAAGTAACTGCAAATGCAGAAAATACGCAACTACAGGTAGGGTAGAATAAGCTAGAGCTAAGATAATTAGAATTAGTTACTTAGATTCAGAGGTTTTCACAAAAATAGGGTGTAATTGCTCGATAATACACAAAACCAATCTGTCAATTTCTCAGTACGTGATTTAGGGCTCTGAAGGCTCAAAAGTAGGTTTAGTATACACGCAGGCATACGGCAGGCAGTCATTGCAACCGATGAAACAAACAATGTACAGGGTACGCCCAAAAAGTTACGGGCTTATACAAAATCCACGTATTTAGACAAAGACACAGAATCTTTCGGGAACCAAAACAAAAGTAAATTTTACAGCGTAACAAATTCCCCCCTTTCCAGCGAAAAGAAATTGATCGCAGAGCAATTTCTTGCACCGAGAACATAGGCTGACGGGATAGAGGTAGTGAAAAGGGTAAGCGAGAGCTCTAAAACGGACGTTGTCTACTACACGAACGCACATATCCCCACTCAGTCACAGTAACACCAAGCAGCTTGGCCATAACCACCACGTGGCCCTTCGGCATTCGGCCGGTACGGGAAAGTAAAAGAAACAGAAGAAAAATGGTGCAACTGCTCAGAGGTACGGATATGCCGTTTCGACAACCAAAACATCCGGTAACAACAAAACGAGAAAAGATCGCCAAACAAAAAGAGATAATAGGGAGCAAAAGTTTAAAGTCTGGACCGGCGTTGTCCCGACTAAAATGCTGAAGGCAACGATAAACCATAAAGGCTGAAGTCATATCCGATTCCTGGAAGTAACATTTTGAACGTAAGAAAAGCAAGAAGGTCGCCAGGACACGACCCTTAGAAGGCTGAGGATTATCACACAAAAAGGGACCATCACTCTTTATACCTTCTCAAATACGAAAGTCAAATCCGGTAATTAAGCAACATCAGTTAGCTTAAAAGGTAGTCATGTCCGATAAGATAAAGGAAATGTAGTGTGGACTCCCCTAGCAAGGTTGCCACTCCATATATGCAAAGACACGGAAGATCCGAAACATACGGAAGCGATAAAGATACGGGAAGATAAATGCATAGACGGAATCACAGATACAAGCTGTGCAATGGGGCCGGTAATCACACTAACGAAAGGTCGATAAAAGAAAATTGTTTGTCCTAAGGTGGTAGAGGAACAATAGAAGTCAGGGTCCCTTTAGAAGCCTTTTACTTCACGCAGGTTCACGGTAGGAGAATTCTTCCAGCCCTCGCTACAGGCCGTAAAGCCCCTTTAGATGCCTCCTACATCACGCGAGGTACACGGTAGAGAAATTCTGGTGTTACGGCTGCAAGCCAAGGCACTCTCTACAGGCCATAAATGGAAGGAGTTAGCGATAAGACAAGGCACGAAGCAACACATAGCGAAAACGTAAGCGAGATAGGAGACAAACTAATTTATTCAACAGACGAATGTCGATGTTTATCGTCTGAAGTCTGTTTCGCAATTCGTCAGGTAACATTGACCAAATGGCGGAAGAAGGTAGATCAACAAGGTACCACTGCAAAACGTAACCCACAAACAAGACCATAGCCGGGCTAAGATAAACGGAAGAAGTCCGAGAAAGTTTTATTTTAGAGAAACGCTCTCGATAGATGTTCAGAGAATTACCCTCAACAACTTCAGGAGATCCCATGTCCAACAAAATGAATGGATCCGCTTCACTCGTCGGAACAGAGAAATCCAAAGCCGGAGAAACAACAGCGTTTTTATCATAAGCCAAATCAGATAAATGCAGATTTAAAGTTACGCAAGGAGTTATGACATCTGTTGGTTCGAAAAGCTCCAAGTTCAGAGAGACACCGGAATCTGCGTTATTTGCGCATACAAGAAGCTTTGAGTCGAACGAAGCTTCCGAAGTTGTATCATTCGCGCATACAAGAAACTCTAAATCGGAAGAAGTGACAAAATCTGAATTATTAGGGCGTACAAAAAGCTCCAAGTTAGATGAGGAAACGGAATCTGTATTATAGTTAAGCACGAAATCGGAAGAGACATTAGAAATTGAGGTATAAGTAAGCTTTAAGTCGGGAGGTACGTCAGAAACCGTATCATAGGTAAACTTTGCGTCAGGAGATACATCAGAAACTGTATCATAGGTAAGCTGTAGGTCAGGAGATACATCAGGAATTGTACTATCCACGGGCTCGGAAGTTTCCAATACGGGAGAGACTTCTGACACAGATCTGATTGGGTTTTCGGAAGTATACAAGTCAGTGAAGGCAACTGAGACTATCATCGGTGGGGAGGTAGCAATTGGAGAAAGAGTCGGATCCGGCATGACACTAACTGACGGAGAAGGTTGGCCAATATCTTCATCGTCACCCATGTCAACCTCGTCGTCACTCATATAATCCTCGTCGTCACTCCTATAGTCTTCGTCGTCACTCACATAATCTTCGTCGTCACTCACATACTCTTCGGCCTTCCATGCCTTATACTCCTCAACAGCGGTACAACGAGAGGTATCAAGAAGTTGTGACGTTTCCGAAAGCCCGAAATCTCGTGTAAAATTTGGCTGCCAATTCAAAGCTGCGCATAGAAAACCAGCTACATTCGCTCTTCTCATCCTCAGTTCGCGGTTGCGCCCTTACAATGCGGCCAGCGACAAAAGCTAGAGTGGAAGATATTCTACGATATTCCGTGACCGTAGACGTACTTGCAAGTTGAGAGATAAGAGACTCTAGGAGAGAGATTTTTAACCGGATCGCCTCAGCGTCCTCCGCATAAGGAAAAGGAGAGTCAAACGTTATATCGTCGGGTATATCTTTCCACGACCTCAGAACAGCGAAACATTCCACCTGCAGCGCCTCCAGCGTACACCCTGGCGCTGGCTTGCTACCAATAATAGCAAGTAAATATTCCATATCCTCAAAGGAAAGTTGTTCAATAAGAACTTTAAACCGAACTGGCTCCATTGTATAGAAGAAAAAAAGGAAATTATTTAAGAAAAATTATATATAGAGATAATCCAGGTCTTGAAATGGTCACAAGGCATAAATGTGTACCTGTCGATTACTTAAATAGTTCGTACCAGGTAACAAAAGAAAAATCTTGATTGATTGCAAAACTATGAAGAGTCAAAACGCACGCTAAGACTTGCCTAGAAGGTAATCGGAAAAAAAAATATATAGATATAGGCAAGACCAAAGAAAACAGTGCGATAAGAGTGCTCCACTCAGTAGCCACTCACACAAGTCGAGAAAAAAGCCGAAATCGAGAAAATTACGAAATTAGTGCCTGAAGATGGTCAGGACCGAAACGTTGATACGAAACAAGTAGCTTCTTCAAAGTATAGCACCACTGTGCGGTACGACGAAATGTTAGTGGCAGAAATACTTAAAGATAAGGAAAATATTCCGGAAGATGGAGAAAACTTGTCCGAAACGTCGGTTGTCAAATTTGTTCCGGAAGGTAGCGAGAACCAGGTCAAAACGTTAGGTGCCAACTCGTTAGTGGATAGATGACACACAAGAGAAAAAGAAAATTTGAAGGTGGCGAAAACTTAGCCGAAACGTTAGGTGCGAAATGTTGTTCGTTAGGCCCACAACGATGGCATCAAATGGTTAAGGAGGTAGCGAAAACCTCGTTGGAGCGTTGGGTAACAAAGGAAAATTTTATTCCGGAAGATGGCGAAAAGATGGCAGAAACGTTGGCCAACAATTTGTTAATATTATTTCCAAAAGAAAGTTCTAAAGCGTTAGTGCACCAAATTTGTACGGAAGGGGAAGAAAACTCGTCTAAAGGTTAGGGGCAGGAAAAGAAATTTTGAAAATGGCGGAAAATTGGCCGAAACTTGGTTGACACAAAGATAATAATAAAAAAAATATTGAAGATGGCGGAAAGTTGGCCGAAACGTACGTGCCAAAATTTGTTACCTTAATCCCCAAAAGAAAGGCCAGACGTTAAGGCACTAAAATTTGTTCACTTCTCCTAGAAAGAAAGGCCCCAAAATGTTAGAGCGCCAAATTTTTTCCCTTATTACCAGAAAGAAAGGCCCAGACGTTAGGGCGCCAAATTTTTGCTACCGGAACTACGTCGCATTAAGGTAACAGACTAAAATTAGGGATAGAAAACGGAGAAACGCAATAGGGGTTGATGTAACTGGATAACGCAGGGCCGAGCTAACTCAGTCGCAGACGGCGTGACGGTTCAGGAAAATAAGAACACCTAAAAGTAGAGCGTCGGTCGGCAACGACGCTAGCGACGTTGTCCGGGCACCAGGACACTATGCTATCTTACAGATAACCTACCTGCGCCTCCTACGAGCTACCACTGGCTGTGTCCCTCCAGCGGGTTACCTATTGAACTCCCTGTATAAACGTAAGCACCCAATCTTATGTACGTGCTTGTCACAAAATTATTTGAGAAATGAAAAGGTAAAAGAAATAAAAGAAAAGGTATTACGTAATGTAACAAAATTTAATTAAATTTGGTGTGTTGAGTAAGTTTTTTTTTTACTAAATAAGAGAAGAAATTAAGAATAACAGTAGATTTTAAAATGTCACGAATCTGTCTGAACAGTTTAAATCTAAAAAAAAAAGATAAACAAACGTTGAATGAAATTAATTGAAATATAATTAAATGATAACTAGACGGTTTGATAATATGTATTCAAAGCGTTAGGCAAAAATTAATGAAATAAAAAAAACAAATCTTAATACTAGAACATAACCTCTGCGTTTCCGCAGTGGATGGTTGGTAGCAGAAACGTTTCATCACCTCACATTATGCAACTACAAGTGATATCATGGACACGCCACAACGGCAATGTTAATACAAAAGTGTAAATATAAACTTATAAACGCAAGAAAATTAATAGCTCAGTATATAAGACTTAGTCTAAAATTGCGAAAAATACGATAAATACCAAAACACCAGGTTTGAATACATGAACATAATTAATTTAAATGAAAGTTACTTAATAGCAAAGTCAAAATTATTAAAGGTAAAACTAGAAAAGAAATTTTATAATATACATAGACACTGAGCTTCCCGAACCAAAATTTGCTCTTACGGAAATGATTTTATCTAGCTCAGAAAAATTAAATGTTCAACGAGAAAGACAAATTTTCTATCTTACGGCACTAAACGGCAAAACTAATATCAAAAATTAGATTAAAAATTCAACACATCATGAGACCTACAATTATCCTAACGGTAAAGAAAATACTAGGTGTATTACTAATTTAAATAATATCTCTCCAAGAGATATAGTGCTACGGTAATGGATTTACTATAACTACTTTTTAAATAAATATTTGTCTCAACAAAGAGCTACAAAATTGCGTAATGACATAACCAAAGAAAAGTTAATTAAGCTGAATATTACATAAACATAACAAGAAGGAAAACGGTAATTTATTTAGGTATAATTTGTGACCTCGCAGTTAACCGAGTGGTGCGATAGCTATTAAGCCACTCAAAAATTCTTAGGTCAAAATCTAGGCAAAATAATATCTTGCACACAGGCGTCAAAACGTCGAAAATCAGACACAAAAAAAATATGAAGTAAAATTTACAGCGTTAGTTGCACTTATCTGGCAAAATGGTCGCCGGAAGGTCGCTGCGTGAATCCAAAATGGCGGAGACCCTCTTGGAGGAAAAATTCTACTTCGACAGTCAGGAAAATCGTAGAGGTGCAACTTCTGCGGCAACGATATAAACCACCGCGCTCTTCGATGATATTGCGGGGCGACAAAACCAGAAATATGGCTACGGTGGGCTTTCGTGCCCGTCAAAAGAATCCTAACGGCTTCTGAGGGCTTTTGTGCCCATCAAAAGAATCCTAACGGCTTCTGAGGGCTTTTGTGCCCATCAAAAGAATCCTATTAAATTAGGGAAGAAAGAACCAAAGATAAAATCCCGAAAATTTAACACAGAGTTTCAAACACTTACCCCAATATGAAGAATAATGGAGATTCCACGATAAACGACTTACTAGTCACTTCAGGGTGCAAAATTTAAATTAACAAAAAAACCAACACATGGCCATACGTGAATTTTTTTCGGTAACGGTACATCGGTAGAAATTCACGTTAATAACCCAAAATTAAGGTAACGGTAACTTCTGCTTACTCCATTAAAGCCGCAATCGCGAGATAATCTTACATAGATAATGTAATTAAAATACTAAGGGGAGTTAAGCAATTTGCACACACTGTTCTTATACAAGATACGACTATCAAGTGAAGTGGAAACGGGAAATCTCTTCCTTCACAATTGCGCGTTCGCTACACGCATCTCTTCAAAACATAAAGACACGAAAATACCTCAAAATGGACGGCGGGAGCATTCAAATAAAATAACAAACACAAGTCTGAGTTTGACCATAAAGAGAGTTAACACTGTGACTCATAGATAAACGCAAACACGAACGTAACTTATATGAAGATAAAATAACAGAAACAACCCTTCGAAGAATGTGGAATTTATAAAGTCGGCAAATAGAAAGGGACATAAACACTCAACGGTTGGCAACGAGTGAAACACCCATTTCACGGCAACGTAGTAACCACGTTTGACAGAAGACAACAAAACAAACCTCCACACGTAGTTCCCATTTTATTAGACGAAAGAACAGAATTTCTGCAGGTAACTAACGAAATATCCAAGCTCTAATCAAACGCTGCAGAAGACGGTTAAAAGAACCGATCAACTATATGTTTCAGAGTATTAACGACCTTAACCTCTACTGGGGTCCCAGGGAAGAATCACAGAAGTTTCCTAATACTTAGAATAACGATGAAAGGCAACAAGCGATCTGCAAGCAAATATTAGTATGCCCTCCGTTCCAAGCATTTCCTCATTTTAATACTTCTTACATTTTTAGTGAGACAACTGCGAAGAAAAAAAGAATAATAATCGGGCCTGCTCGAGATACTGTGTTTGGGAATACGCAAAAACACGTGAAGCAGTCAACACAACGGCCTGACTGACGGCTCGGAGCATTTCAAGCCACAAACAAAATGCATTATGTAGAGATCGGACGTAATAAATGAGTAGATATTAAAAAAACTTAAACAAGGCGTAAAAGTAACTGCAAATGCAGAAAATACGCAACTACAGGTAGGGTAGAATAAGCTAGAGCTAAGATAATTAGAATTAGTTACTTAGATACAGAGGTTTTCACAAAAATAGGGTGTAATTGCTCGATAATACACAAAACCAATCTGTCAATTTCTCAGTACGTGATTTAGGGCTCTGAAGGCTCAAAAGTAGGTTTAGTATACACGCAGGCATACGGCAGGCAGTCATTGCAACCGATGAAACAAACAATGTACAGGGTACGCCCAAAAAGTTACGGGCTTATACAAAATCCACGTATTTAGACAAAGACACAGAATCTTTCGGGAACCAAAACAAAAGTAAATTTTACAGCGTAACAACATGTCTGTAAATATGATTGTGGGTAAACCAATGCTTGAAAAGGTTATTCTTACAATAAACTCCAATGTAATTACCATGACAAATCCTGTGGAACATATGGCCAAAGAGGGTAATGTTTTTTTCCTAGAGAAAAGTCGGAATAAAATACCACCTGACATATTTATGATTAATGCAAATGACGATTTAAATGTAGAAAAACCTCAATATGTAAAATCAGTAACGAAAATGATAAATGACTACAACCCGACGAAAATTAAAGAAACAAAAATAACGACTAAAATAATACTTGAATATGAGATACCGATTTACCAACGACCTAGAAGATTAGCGAATGTTGAAGAACAAGAAGTTGAGAAACAGATAGAGGAATGGCTGCGTCATAAGATTATAAGACCGAGTTCCTCGGATTATGCCAGTCACATTGTATTGGTAAAAAAAAGATGGCACTAATCGCCTATGTGTTGATTACAGAAGACTAAATAGGAAAGTCATCGAGGATCAGATGGACAAATTGACGAAAGCAAAAATATTTACGACTTTAGATTTACGGAATGGGTTTTTAATGTACCTATGGCCGAAGACAGTATTAAATACACTGCATTCGTAACACCAAGCAATCAGTACGAATTTCTTAAAACTCCGTTCGGGATGTGCAATTCGCCTGCAATCTTCCAAAGATTTATCAATGAGGTTTTCAAAGAACTTATGCATGAAGGTGTAGTATTATCCTACATGGACGACCTCATTATACCGCCAGAAAATAAAGAACAAGCCTTCACTAGATTAGGCAAGGTGTTACACACAGTTGAATCATACGGATTGGAAATAAAATGGGAAAAATGCCAATTTTTGAAAACAAAGGTGGAATACCTAGGCCACGAAATAGAAAATGGTACTGTGAAACCATGTCACAGTAAGATTCGTGCTGTTGTTCAATTCCCAGAACCAAGTACAGAAAAACAGATACGAAGCTTTTTGGGGCTCACAGGGTATTTTAGAAAGTATATTAAAGACTATGCATTGATAGCCAAGCCCTTAACGGCTATTTTAAAAGGAAGGAAGAAACCTAAATTCGATAATGATGAAAGGGTTTCTTTCAATAAGTTAAAGGATAAATTAGCCTGTGAACCAGTGTTGAAAATTTTTAGTTATGAACGGGAGACTGAACTACATGTCGATGCAAGTCAGGATGGGTTCGGAGGAGTGTTGCTGCAGAGGCATGATGAAGATGGGTTGATGCATCCAGTCTATTTTTGGAGTAGAAGAACTAGTGATGCTCAGAGAAAATACCATAGTTACGAACTCGAGGTGTTAGCCATCGTCGAAGCATTAAAGAAGTTCCAAGTATACCTCTTAGGAATAAAATTTAAAATTATCACAGACTGTTGCGCTTTCGTTACGACTATGAATAAGAAGGACTTGTGTACGAGAGTAGCGAGATGGGCCTTGCTCCTCGAGTTTAATTACCAAATAGAACATCGTCCTGGTGACTAGATGAGACATTGCGACGCTCTTAGCCGTAATCCAGTCATTCTGATAATTCGCAACGAGTTTTTGGAAACAATAAAAAAGGCTCAAAATGGAGATAATTACCTGAAAACCATAACGAAGATTTTGGAAAGCCAAACGTGTGAAGATTACGAATTAGATAAAGGTATTGTATACAAGAACGAAGATGGTAGGAAGTTGATTGTTGTTCCGACAGCCATGCAGTTCCAAATAGTAAGAAATGTTCATGAAAATGGACATTTTGCAGTAAGAAAGACTAAAGAACTAGTCAATAGAGATTATTATATACCAAAATTAAAAGGAAAGATCGAGAAGGTATTGATAAATTACATACCTTGTATACTAGCCAAGAGAAAGGAAGGGAAACAAGAAGGGTTACTGAATCCGATTGATAAGGGTGAAGCACCTCTGCAAACATATCACATAGATCATTTGGGACCATTGCCCTTAACTGGAAACGAGATAATCGAAGAAGAATATTCAAAAACTTTTGCTAAAGAAAGAGAAGAACTGCGAAAAGATCCAAGACAACAAATGAAGAAAGTGCAAAAAAAACCGAAGAAGTTACAATAAAAGAAGGAAGATCCCAGTAGTATACAAAATTGGAGACCTAGTGGCAATTCGTAGGACACAGTTTCAAAATGAATCGAAGCTATTACCCAAGTTCCTTGGTCCGTATCGTGTCCCCAGAAGGGCTGGTCCAGGCAGGTATGATATAGAGAAGTTGGGAGAGCATACAGGTCCGAGAAAAACAAAGTCCAGCGCCGATCTCATGAAACTATGGTCCAAGGTCGACGACGAGGAGGATCCATTCGAGACGAATGGATGTCAGGAAGGCCGAGATGTAGGATTCAAATTTGGGGGAGGGGTGGCCCTGGAATCGCCTAGAGAGGAGTCGACGAACTAGTCGGAAATATTATTCTGAACAACGAGCGTGACACGGAACCACGTAAATATTCTTTTGTCAAACGCAATTTAATTATAGTGTTTTCTTATTTTATATTCTTTAAATAAACAGTTAAAAAATGAGTGATAGTTTTACTGCTTTGCACAATCCAAACTCTACATATAATATATTGTAGAAAAAACTTGTCACTACTCAAGGCAGAATTACGGGTAGAGGTAAATTGAATAAAAACACACTTCTACGTAATGTGACGTTTCGATTGAATATCTCAGTCTTCATCAGACCTGTTTATTAAAAGAACACAAAAAAAAATTTTAGGAGAGAAGCCACACTAATTTAGTACAATGTGTCAAAATGATACTTACACTAACATAATTACTTGTATATACATCACGAGAGAACGAACTGACATGAAACACATTTTAAAAACTTGTTGTCAGAAATAAAAAAGGGCACGCACATTTCAAAATTAGTGTATATAAATAAATAACTTGAAAATTACATTTTAATTTAAAATTTCCCAAAGTATGGAATCAAATATCCTATGTATTTGTTAGTCTTCAAATAAAATATAAATGTCTTTAGAAATTATGTTGTTATTATTTAAGTGAAAAAGAAAAGGATAAAGAAATCATTCCATTGATATTTTTCTATGAGAAAAACAGAAACGTATGACACGGCTCTAAAATAACATGAAACAGGTCCGGATCCCGCGTAACTTATAGATATATCCCCAAGAAAAATTCTTATTTCATCCTTGTTTTAATTCTTTGTGTAATCTGGAGAATTAGAGCAGAATATATATTGCTGAAATTGCTGCAATCATTTCTGTTATTAATATTTGGTTTTACTGTCTTAATCGCCAGGGTTTCTAGGAATAGTCTTTTGACTAAGTTGCTCTCTCTGAATAACATCTGTATATTGTCAAATATTATATCGTGATTAGTGCTATTCAAATGCGCAGCCAAAGTGCATCTTTCAGGATGTCTCCTGATGTCACTAGCATGCAATGTGTTTCTTTCTTTTAGGCGCTGTTTAGTCTGCCCTTTATAGTACTGGTCGCAAGCACATTTTAGTAAATATACCACATTACTATTCATCAAGGTACTCAGCCGATCCTTCAAGTGCGTATCTAGCCCGCCCACCGTATTTGCCACCGTGTAAGTGGTGGGAACAATATCTTTAAACAACATCTTTATTCTGTTCGTAAGGCCAGGTGTGTATTGGATACTCTTGTATTTTATTATGGAATTGTTTTCGCCAGAATTAGAATTCACCGACACATTAAGTGTAGTGGCTGTTAGCTTTGCGACAGGGAACTCAGTTGAAAAAAGGATCTTATTAATTGTGTACCTGGGGTAATTGTTTTGCAATAAAATATCTCTTAAACATTTCAAATCTTCTATCTGGTAATCCACATGTGATATTTTAACTATCCTGTCTTTTAAACATTTTACGAGATTTATTTTGTACTTCTTGAGACAGTTTGACAAGTAATTTGTGAATCGATTAGAATTTGAAGATTTTCGGTACCATCTTAATTTAATACTGTTGTTTTCCCGTATTACTAAGGAATCGAGGAATTGTAGTGTACCTTTTTCTTCTATTTCACATGTGAATTTGAAACTGGTTGAATGAATTGAAAAGCTGCAAAGTCGAATGAATCTCAGTTTTAGATATAATGCAAAACAGGTCATCTACATATTGCACCATCATTGTGGGGGCGCATTAAGCTTCAGCACTACGTGATTTATTATCGTGTTCATTATTAAGTTTGCTATGTTGGGTGACAAGAAAAGACCCATAGGTGTACCTCTAATTTGTCCGTAAAGTTATTTAGAAATTGCAAACCACAAGCAATATATATACCGCATGTGTCAAATTTCATTAGCTATAGGGATTCAATATTTGCGTGCAATCTATACGTATCCATATAATACGTGGCAACATGGTGCCCCTACTGTCCGTCACCAGTGCCGACAACAACCGACATCACAACGATTTTCTCCGATCTTTCCACTTCTCCCGACCAGATTTTACATTCAGTGTTTAGCTGCGAACACGTTGCGATCTAGTCTGCAATAAAAGCCGTATTATTACTGGAACGGGAAACATCAAATGTAGTAGTATATTATTATTTTCAGAATCCTTTTTTATTTACCTTATTTTTAATTTTATTAGAATTAGGCTTTTGTTTATATCATGCAGCTTAATAATTCTCTGCATTTACTTAAAAGAAAAAGAAAAACAAATCCTTGCAACTCGTATATATTATTTCTAAACGCATTACAAACACCCAAGCCGGTGGTCTAATAGGTACTGCTAACCACGCTAACTTCTATTTACGTGCATACATCGGTCGTGCTGGCATTGGAAAGGAAAGAAGGGGTACTATGTTGCCACTTACTGTATGGATTAATCGCCTATGGCTAATGAAAATTGACACATGCGGTATATATTGCTTGTAGTTTTTTCCTGTTGGACGATTTACAGGTCTGAATAGAAACAAATGTTTTGTTTAGAATCTGATATTTAAATTTATTGTATGTATATTTCGGGCGTTATAGCCCTTTTTCACTGGCTTAATTAATACAAATTTTAGCTTGTAATCAAAGCCTGTATATATAAATAAAGGTGTAAATAATTGTCAGTTGGTCTGTATTTGTACCATATACATTTACATGTTAAAATTAAATTTTAAATTTTAAAATTATGACAACTGTTATTATTCACACTTTTATTTATATATACAGGCTTAAATTTGTATTAATTAATCCATTGAAAAAGGGCTATAATGCCCGAAATATGTATGGACAGGCAATAAATTAAATATGAGACTCTGAACAAGGAATTTGTTTCTATTCAGACCTGTAAATCGCGCAGTAAGGAAAATCCACAAAGAATGCAATAAATAGGCCACAAAAGAAAATAATTCATATAATTAGCCATCAAATCATGGGTGTAGCGGCCTTTCCAACTATTTAATAATGTTAAATATATTCATATAACGGTAAATAAAACGATTTTCGTAACGTTTCGGTATTATATAGAACGTATCCAAAAATTCGCGGAACAGCTCCACACTACGGTTTGAAGTATCGATAAAGGAACACGGAAAAAATATTTAAAAAGTTCCACATTGTTCATTCTAGAAGATATTGGACTTTTTATAAATGTAAATTTGGCAACACGTTTGATTTATTCTAATAACGCATAAGGTACTAGAGCAGTGGTTCCCAAACTTATTTTGCCTACTGCCCACTTTGAGAATAAATTATTTTTTAGCGCCCCCATTTTTTCACCTACTCAAAAACCACTATAACTTCAAATTAAATTAATTATTGTGAGCTATATTAGCGGAGATTAAACATTCATTCTAAACGAGACTTTTACTATGGGTTATAGTAAAAGTCTCGTTTAGAATGAATGAGTTAACTTGAGACCTGAGCGTAGTAGGTAGTACACAACGGCGCTCAGGTCTCAAGTTAACTTTTACGGGCTACACCTGCCAATGAGAATGATTATTGAAACGCAACTTTATAGTATTCAGACAAAGTATCTTTTATTCAAAATTCAAAATAAAACAAACATAATCGATTCTAATATAAAAACTAATGTGAAGGATGAATCTGATGCTGTTTAATAAGTTTGTTGATATCAGGTTCCAATTTACTCAAGAACAGCCGCAAGTCACCACGTTCGGTAACATGCAAACGATTTCTCTTTTTAGTAAGCAGCGTTGCTACAGCACTAAATCCACGTTCACACAAATATGACGATGGGAATGCTATCAAGAATCGTTGAATGATTGACCACAATCCAGGGTACAATTGCGGGATCGGTTTTTGTAGCCAAAATTCTTGGTAGCCATTTTTGAACTTGATTTTTATTTCCTCGTTCGTTGTCAATTCTATAAGTTCTTCTTCCAGATGTGGTGATATTGCTGTGTTGACATTTGAAAACGGATCCAACACCCAGTCTGGTATTTCCAAATTCAAAATATCCTGGTATCGTTCGGTGAAGTCAATGTGGAGCTTTTCCAAATGTTGGCAGTAGGCAAACAAGTCGTCGTTACTGCAGGATACTGATAAATTCGGAAAATTATGAAACTCACGTCTGCCCATATTCTTTTTGTGTAGAAGCAGTTTGGCTGCGAAAGCAGCAACGATATTTTTTGTTTTAATTAAATTTAGTTCATCGCCTTGCAGTTGGAGATTCATGTTGTTGAACAATTTATACAGGTCTGTCATGTAAGCTATATCATTTTTTGATGTAATGAGCTTGTTGCGCAATTCTGTATCTTTAGTTTCCAAAAACTCTATCACAGAGTCAAACAGGTTGTAAAATCGAGTCAGACAATTGCCTCTTGATAGCCAACGAACTTCGGTATGAAACAACAAACGGTTGAAATCTTCGTCATTAGTAACACAAAGCTGATGAAATAATCTATCATTCAAAGAGCAGTTACGGATTTTATTGACTGCTTTGATGACATATTGCAGTGATTGAAATAGTCGTTCACTTAAATTTCTAGCAACCAAATGTTGTCTATGAATAACGCAATGTACAGCAAGGACATCTGGAATTTTATTTTTTACGTACGCTATGAAGCCTTTATGGCACCCTGTCATAGCCGGAGCGCCATCCGTAGCAACTGATATAATATTTTTCAAGGGAATCTCTTTCTCATCACAAAACTTTTCCAATGTATTGAATATGGTTTCGCCTTTTGTATCGGTCTCTAAATTTCTAGCAAACAATAGTTCTTCACATATTTTCTCATCTTTAATAAACCTCACGTAAGACAGCAACAATGCTTCATTAGTTGGTAAAGTGGACTCATCGAGCTGAATTGAGAATTGACTAGTCCTCAGATGATTGCACAATGATTCTTCTATGTTTCCGGCCATTTCATCAATTCGTCTTTGCACAGAATTATTACTCAAAGGAATTTTTCGGATAATATCTGCGGCCGGTTTATGAAGCACAGTAGTTATTACTTCCTTTATTGCTGGCAAAATTAACATTTCTCCGATGTTGTGTGGTTTGCCTTTTTGAGCAATTAACAAAGAGATGTTGTACGAAGCTCGAAGTCCGTCGTCATCTTGCTTAGCAGCCGCCGAAAAGAGTTTTGCTACACTTGGCCGAGTATTATGCTTCTTCTCTAGGTCTTGAAAATATGCTACATTCTTGTCTTTCTTATCTGGATGCATTTTATTCAAATGATCTTGAAGTCTTGAAGGCTTCATTGCTTCATTCGAAAATGTTTTTAGGCATAGAAGGCACAAAGGCGACGATGGGTTTGTAGGATTTTCAATGAATCCGAATTTAATATATTCCACACAGTATTGCCGTCTCTTCTTTTTTACTTCCGACATTGTTTTGTTTTGAGAAATACGTAAGTATAAGTGTTGAACTTAAGTACTGCTTATCTATTACGCGCGAAACCGCAAATGAAAATAAAATAAATATTACGTTGTTTATATAGGATTGCATAAGCAGCACGCACCGACAGGAATAAGACAAACATGCATAAACTCGTTTATCTCATTCGACGCTCAATCGTACTCAACAAGTAAGAACAAGTATTCTATGAACCAGCCGATTGATACAGTTGCCTTTTTATTTGTTTGTTTGTGTCTCTTTTCGTTTCGAAACGGAGCGACCGATTGATATGTTTTTTATTTTATTTATTCAATAAAACAGGACAGATATATGAACTACTCGGAGAGAAATATCGAACCGAGTTGGTTTGAGCAATCTCTTAATTAATATTAGTTGATGTTCACAAGCTGTAGTCGAGAGTAGGGATGGGACATCGGTGGGTAAACATCGATATCAAACATCGATGTTAACATCGTTGATCAACATCGATGGTTGCAAAATATCGACTACCAAACATCGATGTTTTTAAACATCGATAATTATATTTATAGATTTATTTTTTGGCAGTTTAACAAAAACTTTATTATAACTTAATTAATTTACGTCCTTAACAAAATGATATAAAAGATATCACTATTCAAAAAAAATAATAAAAGAAATATATACATTTATAATATGTAGTTAACTTTAGAAACTACTCAAAAAAAACTATATAAAAAAACAATATTATGCAATTACGCATGAAACAACCACATGACTTAAATCGTCTGATACTTAAAAAATATATACATTTACGTGTATCAAAGCTTTTTAAGAGAACGATTTTTATTTGGGATTTTATAGTCTTGCATTTTTTTTTGACTACGCTGGCAAATACCGAGATACATATGGATATGGTTTTATATTTCTGATGTGTCATCTTGCATTTAATACGTGTATCGTCGTGTATGATTGTACGCACTAGGGAATTTCCCGAAGAAGTATACATCGGTAATGTCTATCTCCCTTCTTTTTCTATGAAAATACG
Source organism: Amphimallon solstitiale (assembly GCA_963170755.1). Taxonomy (NCBI): domain Eukaryota; kingdom Metazoa; phylum Arthropoda; class Insecta; order Coleoptera; family Scarabaeidae; genus Amphimallon; species Amphimallon solstitiale. Next base: position 131,997,273 of record OY720675.1, on the reverse strand, counting down.
TTTACCTCCTTCACTTATTCTGCATGCATACATAATTTAACTTTTATTCTGCACATTAAAAGTACTATAAATTTATGTATTTAATTATATATTATTTAAATATTTATACTGAGTAATATTTAAAAGAGCCTAAAATGAAATATTCGAATTTATATGATATAGCACTGTGTAATTTAAATACTTCTTTTATTCGTAGACAATTTTACATCCTCGTAGCCTGTATGTGAGCTGTTAATTTGGAAACATTTTTGTATTTGTCAACAGAGGACGCTGTTTTATTTTGTGATTAGTGCAAATACATTTTGTCAAGCTTAAAAGTTCGATGTTCACTATATTTCTTCTAACATCGATAGTTTATCGATAAATCTAAATTGCAAACATCGATGCAAAAACATCGAACATCGATCCTAAAATATCGATGTTCAATGAACATCGATGTTTATCGCCCATCCCTAGTCGAGAGTCGAGAGCTCAGTCGGTGTCTAAGAGTCCTCCTAGATTCTAGATGAAATTACAAATCGCCCCCTAAGCCTTTACACAACGCCCCCATTTTTTTTCTGGGTCTCTTACCGCCCCCCTTTAGACCTGCAGCGCCCACAAGGGGGCGTTATCGCCCACTTTGGGAACCTATGTACTAGAGTTACCCGTATCCATGGGAATAAGAGAGAATAATGTGTAAATTCAGGACAACGTTGTCATATGTTTTTCAGGTAAAATTAGCGTAAAATGATATTCTGGAAATGGTATAATTAGAATAGCGATTAATTACAAACCTGGTTATAGTTGGTCAAAATTGTTATCCCACTGACAATATCAAAACCAATCTTTAAAATTTTTTACAGTCATTTAGACAAACGACATCTAAAGTGTTAACTTTGAATATTAATTTCTTTGAAATTAACAGCAATGGAATTTTTTCCATATTTTTTTCATGATCCTTGGTCTTCACATAATAACGTACCGCGTATTTTGTGACGTCGTATAAAAACTTTTTAAAAATAGAAGTTATAAGTTAATGGATTATAAAAAGACTTAAATTATTTACCTTTTTAAATAATAATTTTGGAAAAAGAAAAGGAATTTTTTTTCTAATCCTACATCTCCCTGGGGAACCCAGATTGTAACTTTACGAGAACAGATATTTCGAAGCTGCTCTTTTCATATGATAGTTACTCATCAGGAGTACCTTTTAAATTTATTTTGAGTTTAAAGTTTGCGACTTATTATCATTTTCCTAAAAAATTCAATGTTTTTATAAAACTATATTTCTCGAAAACGACCTGTTAGAAGGACACAATTTTTGGTAGTGTTCTTAATAATGAAAAGTCCTAATATACACATTTTTTTCAATTACTAATTGCACGTGCAGAAAACTGAATTAAAATTACGTGACACATTTTTGTATGAAAGTCAATTCTTTCAGATGGGAGACCTATATATCGATTCAATTTTAAATTACTTACTAAATTTTGCACCAAAAACGTGTAAGACATTATTACTTTGAAAGGGACCATTATTGAGCTATTGTCATTTTTTGATATAGTTTTGCCAACTTTATGTGTTTTATTTGAATACCGTACTGGAGGAATGTCAAAGAAATTATTTATTAAACCAGAGAGTCTATCAACAGCGTTAGCCTGGCAGACGATGTCCCTGATCAAATGCCTTTAGATGTTTTTAATATATTTCTCTAAGGTGTTATTCGTTTTATATGCAGTAACCCCATTATTCCCTTGGTTAATTATCTTACTAATTCTTATGGATGTTGTTGGTATATCTGTAATGCAATTATATTTACAAGGTTCATTGTGAGGTATATTAGGATATACTAGAGAAAAAGTAAATGTTTTTTGTTTTTTCAAAAGCATATTATTAATTACACTAACCGGTTATCCATAATTTAACGCAATAGTTTTTATCCTATTTAATTCTGTATCAAAATGTATACTATTTATAGGTAAAATTGGAAATAGATTTGTTCAATGCAGATTTTCGACAATTCTGAGATATCTTGCGTTATAATAGGGTTACTACGGTTCTTTTGGTGTTCAAACGTAATTATGTCTAATACTTCTTTTGTTGAAATATTTGTAAACAAATTTGTTACATCAAAAGTTAACAATTTAGAATTATAGGGAATATCTAAATGTGAAATTTTATGTCAAGGATCTTTTCTTTAAAAAACTAGAAGATTTGAATTTTGACAGCGCTTATGTTTTCATATTTTTTGAAATTACTTAATTAATTATTAATTTCATCAGAGATTTAGTATTGATTCTTCTATAAATTAGTTGAAGGATATAATAAAAATATAAGTAATATAATATTTATATTTAACATTTTAGCTTACTACAGGGGAATAATTAAGAGATAGTAACAAAAATATTACCTTTAACACTCGTTGGTTAGGAGGCGTATTTCATCCTATTGGAAAACACCGGCTAGAGATAATTAATGATTAGGCTTAATCTGTGATAAGTTAACTGAGTATTTTAAGCGGACTTGGAAAAACCGATCCTGAACTAGGAATCCTGAACAAAATGAACCCTATAATTAAGTTTCTGTGCTACTTATTCTCAAATAAAACTAGATAAATTCCATTTCCTCCATACCGATCCAAAAGTACATACGTACTTCCTGAGATATCTTAAGATTTATTCATAGGTATATCCATAGCACGTAAAATGATATCTAATGCATGATTTTTTTCTCTTCGAATTCTTTTTTAAATGTTAGAGTTATACAAATATGTATTTTCTTAAGTGGTTTTATTTATTTTTATAATAAATATATTAACAGAATGATCACAAAAGTTTGTTCATTGTTTTAAAATAAAGGGAAAAAAATAAAATTATCTATACCATAACTTACCGATGTTATTTAAGGATTCTTATTAAAATGCTATAAATTCTCAGTGTCTTCCATGTGTTTTTCTTTTATTTTAAACTACAAAAAAACTATATTTCATTGCGAAGTTGAAGGTATATGTAGTTAATGCGATTCAAAGCATGAACATATAAATGACATTCTGTGCGTAATTTAGTATCTTCAAATGTGCGTTCCTATGCCCGTTCATACACCTGTGTAATTTAAATTGCATTTGCATTTACTAGGAGCACACTTTATATCCACGTTTCGACATTTCCTATAGCCCACAATCACACAGAGAGAGAGATAGAGAGGGGGAGAGAGAGAGAGAGAGAGAGAGAGAGAGAGAGAGAGAGAGAGAGAGAGAGAGAGAGAGAGAGAGAGAGAGAGAGAGAGAGAGAGAGAGAGAGAGAGAGAGAGAGAGAGAGAGAGAGAGAGAGAGAGAGAGAGAGAGAGAGAGAGAGAGAGAGAGAGAGAGAGAGATGTACATAGAGAAATCATGGCACATCTAGAAATCACTGCATGTGCACGTACAAATATGACGTTTTGAGTACGCAGTTTTGAGGGATTTCTGTTTTTATTCGAGCCTTTGCTCACGGCATCTAATAATTTTGTGTATCCTTCCACAGTCAAGTCCGTATGAGTGGATGCAATACGTACGTGGCGAGAAATTGTCTACATTCTTCATTAAAACAGCTTCGTATCGTAATATATATTGATATCAACTTAACACCATAAAGATGTAAAGTCCATGGCAATCAGGGTTGCGATCGGATTTTTTTTTATTTCCCTAGATTTCTAGTCAAAATGTCCCTAGATTTCCCCGAAGTGTATAATATTGTTTTTTTGTTTCTACAAACACTATTAAAAACTCAATTTTTAACACATCATACTTCAATTAAAAATGAAATATCTTAACAAGTGTTAAAAGTAATTAACTTTTAACACTAGCGTTAAAAGTAAAGTGACAAGTCGTTTATCACAATGACGTTTTGATAAAGATATGACAGAGAACTCGAAATATTATTCAAACGATGTTGATTCAAGTGAATAGTGCCTACCTAATCGATGAAAGTTATCAGTTATATGAAACAAATACATCTTATTTGCTAAAAATGGAAAATACACGTAGGTATTTTGCTGAAGGATTATGAAACCGATAACGTGTATGAATTTGAAGTATCGTTGATTGAAAATAGTAGTACTTGTCTTATTTGAAGTGGATCATTGTCGTCGCCTTCCACAAATACAAAATTTTAGATAGGTATAATTATGTTTTTTAAATACCAGAATAATGTCTTCTACATCCAAGCTAGTAGCAATGGCTCTAACAGCACACTTAAGTGGCTTTATAACATTTAAACCAGAGAGGAAATATTTGTATAACTTATAAAAAAAAAACAATAAAGCTGTAATTTTGAAGTATATGGTGATATAGGGAAATACCCGTGTTATTTAACAATGTTCCACGCAAGCAAACTCATATCTTTGCTGAGAAAAGAATACATAAAAACACACCTAAGTAAAGGTAAAATTTTATTTTGAAACAGCATACAAAATACAAAAACAAGTACATGAGAAAAGTTCATCAAAGTAGGTAATATAATGTGTTAGGTAAATTAAAAAATAATTTCTCTTTGAAGTTACCTAATACTAATTAAGTACATATTTTATTTACATCGAATAGTTTGTATTAGATTAATTATTATCGTTTTTTTGTATTATAGATGTTTCCATCAAACCGCTTCAACATGTCGGAGTGTATCTCAAAGTTGTGGCAATTGCTTGCTTTCATTAAATTTTTGGAATGTAGGATACCACTTAAAGTGGTTGTTGACAGTTTGTTTCTAATTTTTGTTTTGTTTAAATTGATTTGCGAAAAAATGCGTTCTACTGTTGCACTAGAATGGGGCAAACTCAACAAATTAAAAACAAAATTACATAAATTGGAACACATTGGAGAATTGTCACCAAATTTTAGAAGAGACACTTTGACCCAAAATACTACAATGTTTAAGTCCTTAAATTCTGAAAGATCGACATTTCTGAGGATTCGCCATTCTCTGTCGACTTCATTTAATTGATTGTGCGTTATAAGAGAGGGAAAATTAAGGGCTAAAGGTCCTATAGATAAGTGATTCCCAGAAATAACTTGCAATGGTGAAATAACAGATAACTCTTTCAGAATCATTGTTGTTTTATTTTTGTTGTCAAATCTTTTATATATTTGTGCGCAACCTTCGATGAAAAAATATAAACATCTTCTCCTGAAATCTAGTAGCTCCTGTTCGTTTAACCCATGCGATTTATTACTAATAGTTCCCATGACAAATGCACCTAAATAAATTTTCTCAATTTCAACAAAATAATAGGGATTTCTATATTCTACATTTTCTAATTGTGTTGTATCTAAATATTCTTTTTTGATATAGCAGTCTAAAATGGTTCTTAGAACAGATGTTACTTTATTGTATAACGTGTGAATTTTGATATCTTCAGACTGCATTTCAAGGTTTAAATTATTGAAAAAAGGTAACACGAAATCCAAAAAATGTAAATATAATTTAACACAAGGATTTCGAAGTCTATTCAAAATATTTTCACCCTGCAAATTTTTTTCTACTAAATGAGCATTGGTAAAGTATAAAACTAAAGCATTGTATTGTTCCAAAAATCGTTTTGTGACAGACAACAACGAAAGCCACCTCGTTTGCGACAGATACAGAATTTTATGAGGTTTGATGTTCAAAAATTCCTGAAATTCTGAAAATTCTGATTGCCTTTTGAAACTAAACTGCAAAAATGTATGTACTTCCCTGATAAGATCTTCAATCATCTGGGGTAACTTTTCGCAAGCATAATTTGCACATAGGTTAAATGAATGACATACACATTTCATAATAAATAAATCAGGAATATCATTTATTAATTTTGTTGATAGAGAATTATGAATCCCCATCATGGCACTTGCCCCATCAGAAGCAAAACCTATTAAATTAGTTTTGTAATTAATGTTATGTTGTAAAAAGTATTCAATAATTGTATTATAAAGGGCATCAGCAGTACCGCTTGGCATTTGCAATAAACCCAAGAATATATCATTTACTTTATATCCATCAAATACTCTAGCTACTAAAGCTAAATGCTTTATGGTTCCTTTATCGGTCGACTCATCTGCAATTAAAGAAAACTTTTTACAGTTTAATAATTCTATTGTTTTTTGAAAACTGTAGGATCCTATAACATTATTTACAATAGATGTGGCTTTCTTTCGACTACACGTAATTTTTTGTGCTATTTCAGAATCTGTGAATGATACTCTAATGACTTCTGATAAATGATCCAAAGTATTGAAAGCAATATTATGTTCTACAGCAAATGCAGCTATTCTGATTTCAGCATTTTTAATTTTCTTTTCTAAAACTATTTTTTGTGTAAACGAAGACATATCCGTTAAGGATTGTTGGGTATGAACTGACTTAACTAATTTATTATGCAATTTTCCTTGAGAATGTTTGATGATCTCAGATTTACCGCAAACAATGTCTTTATTGCAAACTTTACAATTGGCGAAGTTGGTTCCCTTTTTGCTTCTTTGCAGCCAACCTTTAAATTGGAGATCTTCCTCCCATTGGATATTATATTTTTGAGCGTACCTTTTGTTGTCTCTCTTTTTCCTCTTTTTAGAAACTTGACCTTCTGCTGATGAAGATGGTGAATCTGAATGGTCCTTGGACGTTGAAGGTCGTGGAGATGACATTTTGAAATTTTCTATTGTAAAGAGAAATAGAAGGGCAATGGTAAAATTTAAATCGTTTAAGACAGAGTTTGAGTTCAGCAGATTCGTGCTTTTAGTTTTTGTCTGTTTTTGAATAACAAATACATCACGAAATTCGAATTAAGGCCGTGGTTTAATTTAGCAGTTTCCTACTTTCAGTTTTCTGCTTTTTTTTATTTAATAGTTAACGACTTTGAAATAAAAATAATAAATCACGGCAGTCACATTAAGTTTTGCTATAGTATAATATTTATGAATTCCATCTCGAATTTATATCTTTTTAGAATAATATAATGCAATAACTCAAATACCCACTGTCGGTAAATGACATGGTACGAGATATTATTTTAAAAATATATAAATTGAAGTTGATATTCTTCAGTATTAAACTATTACAAAACTTAATTCGATTCTCGCAATCTATTTTTTTATTCAAAAACATTAAATCAAAAAGAAAACTGAAAGTAGGCATCTCCTAAATTAAAACTCGGCCTTAAGTTTTGCAACCGCATGCATGTTTTTAAAATAATGCTGTTATGTTCATGCAGACGGTAGAAAAAAAATTAAGTCATCACGGTCACAAAAATATTTAATAATATGAGTAAGCTTGTGTGTATCACTGATCAATAAAAATAAAGTTTAGTGCATTTCGAAACTTCCAACAAAGGTGATTACGAATTATATTAACTACTTAGTCAAGAATTACCTGTTTTTTTTTTCAAACTGTCTGTATGAACTTGCGAACACTATATTTTCGATGTGCGTTTATAGCCTATTTTTAATATTTTACATCTTCGTTTCAATGACACCCACTACATTGAGAAAAATACAAAATATTTTTTTAGTATTGAAGGATTACAAAATTCATTTCGAATCTCGTTATCTATTTTTCATTCAAAAAAATTCATTAATAAATGAGAAACAACCGAACACTTTAAGTAAGAATCAGATAAACTAAACCTCGTTAATAAAACAAAAGTAATTTTGTATCTACATATACTTACATTAAATAGATATAACTAAGCTGTACAGATAAAACTAAACTTATTAGTGAATTAAAAAATTCATTCACATTTACTTCTCGAAAGCTTGAATTAAAATGTGAAAAATAAAAAACAGCACAAGCTGTTATAGTTATACTTCAGAGCAGGGACTTTTTCCAAGGGATTTACCTTATTTTATTATATTGTAGTAATTTGATCGATTTGCAAACGTGCTTAAAATTTAAAATCGGTAGAGCACCGGTTCGGAATGTGTATAGATGTTATCGCGTTATTAACCTTTGAATTTCCTACTAGCCATAAGATGGCGGACTACTATTTAAAAAAATATGTAATCAGTGGTTTAAGCACAGATAAGGGAGATTACAGATAGCCGATGTAATGGCTATTATTGGCAACACATTTTAGAGACGACCGCTAGGTTCTAGCGGTCGTCTCTAAAATGTGTCGCCTCCAAGCAAAAGTATTTACATAGTAAAGCAAATAAACTTATGAGATATTTGAGAATTATAGTAAAGGCACATTTCATTTTAAAATATGAATCGACTGGTGGACTATAATAAACTATTTCCTCATTTTTTTATACCTACCTAAGTTTGGCAAACTTCTTAAATATCTCATGAGTATGTTTTGTTACTATGTAAATGCTCTGAAGTTATTAAATTTATATGGTAAATTTAATATTTTACCAAATACTTTTAAGGGATTTTCAATATAATTCAAGATTTTGCAATAAATCCTTGTCACAAGTTTTACTGCACATATCCTACTTCTAATATATTAAATATGTACATTATTTTCATGCTTAGGGTTTGGTTCATAAGACTACCCGTTTGTTTTAAATTAGTTTTAAACACTTGTATCCTTATTAAAAATATAAGTGCATGGTTTCAGTCTCTTTGTGGTGCATCACATTCTTCCAATTTCCAAATAATTATTTTTCTGGCTTTGAACTAAAAGAAGTGTACTTATATTTATGTATACAGGCTGTCCCACCGAAAACGAAACAGATTGAATATCTCGAAGGAGAACACTTTTTTGAAAAGACGCAAAAACAGGTCGATTTTTGATCCAAGGGGGGCATCCTTCCATCATATCTTCAACTGTGATACGTCATTCCCCTCCCCTCCATCACTCCCACCACACAATTTAAATAGGGAAAGTACTTAGTATGATACATCATTGAAAAGGTATTTTTATGGAGAATTCAGTAACATAATTGCTGGTTGCGTTACTTTTGATTTTGGCGCCCTCTAGCGGGATAAAAAACAGTCACCTATTCCATAATGTGACACATCATTTCAAAGCTAATTTGATTAGTAATTTAGTGCACAATTGAAAAAAATATTAACTACAAATTTAAATGGATTACAATAGAAAGCTAATTTTATTAGCAATTTAAAGCACAATTCAAAAGAAATATTAATTACAAACTCAATTAGTTTACAATAGATATTAAATTGTAATTGTCATACATGAGTATAAATTTTATTCTAACCGTTGTCTGACGTTTTGGAGCATTTCTGGCGTTATTTGACGACATTCGGTAACAATGCGTTCACGTAACTCTTCTAATGAAGCAGGTGGAGTGGCGTATATTTTACTTTTGGAGGAGCTTCGTCCTGTTAGAATATTAGGTAATCTTCTAAGTATCGGTTATCGTTATATCTGTTAACATTGGATCAATAGTGTTTTCAAGTAATTCCAGATAAATATTCTCATTTAAATTACCGGGTAGAAAAAATGGACCAACAATACGATCACCAAATATTCCAGCCCAAACATTCAATTTTTGAGGGTATTGAGTGTGTACTTCATGTAATATCCTTGGGTTGGAATCTGACCAGTACCGACAATTATGACGATTGACAGTGCCGTTTATAGAAAATGAGCATTCATCAGAAAAACAAATATTAAACAAAAAATTTGGATCTCTGACGCGATCAATCATAATTTCACAAAATTGTAAACGACGGTCAAAATTATCTTCATTAATTTCCTGAAACAGATGAATTTTATGAGGGTGGAATTTGTATTTTTTCATAATTCGGCCGACGCTACTTCGACTTATTCCACATGATTCCGTAAGCTTTCTAGTACTTAGAGTTGGATCCGCAACAACTTGTCCTGAAACGGCTGCTTCAGTCGCTTCGTTTCTTACTGAGTTTTTATGTTGCGTTTTTTATTTTGTACGGATCCCGTTTCGCGAAATTTAGAAATTAGTTCCGAAACATACTTACGATTTAGATGTTTGTGGTATTGCTCATTGAATATTTCAGTGGTTCTGTTGGCACATTCATTATTTTTAAAATACAGTGCTACTATTCCTACTCTCTCCTGAATAGTATAAACCATTTTATATGTTATTAATTAAAATATGATTTAATTATTATGACAGTGTGTACTTGACAGTGATGACAATTAAATGTCAAAAATATTACGTATTTAGTAGCTAATAAAATTAGCTTTGAAATGATGTGTCACATTATGGAATACGTAACCGTTTTTTATCCCGCTAGAGGGCGCCAAAATCAAAAGTAACGTAACCAGCAATCATGTTGCTGAATTCTCCATAAAAATACCTTTTCAATGATGTATCATACTAAGTGCTTTCCCTATTTAAATTGTGATGGTGGGAGTGATGGAGGGGAGGGGAATGACGTATCACAGTTGAAGATATGATGGAAGGGTGTCCGCCTTGGATCAAAAATCGACCTGTTTTTGTGTTTTTTCAAAAAAGTTTTCTCCTTCGAGATATTCAATCTGTTTTGTTTTCGGTGGGGCAGCCTGTATAATAAAATATAGAAAATAAGTCTCAATTTTACCTGTTTTTGTTCGTCATTGTCTTATGTAATTGTAAATTATTCTTTAGTGCCATGATATACAATATACAACATTTGTAAATTATGTTTGTGCGGAATCGGAAGAAACACCAATAACTACTTCACAAAATACAGTTCAATATAAGCACGCTTCTGAAAAATTATTAATTGGAGTGAATAACCATAGTTGCATAGGATAACCAATATCACCTGCATTGAAATATGTAGATTACATTATTAGAATGTTTTTATACAACATAATTACCCTTTTTAGATTCACAATTTACTGGAAATTTTATCCGCTCAAGAAATTTTCTCATAATCATGTGACAGATCTTATGAATTATACAACTGACTGATATATGCCAAATATAACAAGCTATTAGCACCATTATTATTCTGGTATCTACCAAATAATGTAAAATATCCATAAACTTAATATTGTTAAGACCTGTAACAAAGATATTATGTACACTGTATAGGTATAAATATTTCACAAAATCTTCAATTGTAACTATATGTATATTACTAGCTGTCCATCAATCTCTTCGAGCTTGAATCGCCTTTTCGCGTCCGATTACAGTTTTATTACAGTTCCCTGTAAAGCGCCAAAAAAATTATTTTTGATTTTCTAAACTATTGGCACACCTTGTATAGACGAACTGCTGTCACGGTGCCAGGTAAAACGGCAATTTAAAGTATCTTAACATCAGTCTGACTTTTCGTTGTTGAACTTTGAAATTAGATGCTATTTAGCGTAATACCAATACTTGACACTAAAAGATTCATAGTGTTATTAGTTTTACACAATGAAAGGACTAAATCATTATTAAAAAAGTAATATCAGATTTATTTTAGTTTTGCATAATTTAACCTGTCAATTATCATGTCCCACAAACGTCATTTCTGGGCTGTAATATTTAATAATAATCATACATCTTTTGACATACCTTTTGAGCTTTGTTATAATGCAAATTTGTGAACAACGCATGCCCATTACACAGAAGAATCAAGTTTTAAATAAAATGTTGGTATAGAATAGTACGACTTATTAATTTTATTTATAATAGTGAATTTATTATAGCTGGCCTCCATATTAATAAATTAGTTTCATTTGTCTGCTCTGAAATTGTTCCTGTCAAAGTGAGTTTGCAGTAGCATTGAGTCGTCGCCTGTAGATCGTGCTCTGGCTATGTCGGTTGCTGAGACGATCCTATTATAATTTAAATATTTAGTAGTGACGCTGGTCATTGAACTAAAAACAATAACCAAAAATAATACAGACCGACGCGACGTGGGAATATCTGTGTAATCATTTTGCTTACACACACTGTAAAAAGAATATAATTCGTAATTATTGGATCATTTTATGATTCTTATTAATTATTTAAGGAAAAATAACACAAAAAGTTACTTAATGATTACAACCAATTGATCGAAATAAGAGCCACCAGCCTGGGTGTGACACGATCATCATGAACCATCATCAGAATGTTTGATTAACAATTTGATTTAATGGTGTATTTTAAAACATATCCCATTAAATGATTGAATGCTGACAATGAAAAGTCAGACTGCTGATGTCAAGATGTTCAACCAAATTGTCGTTCCACCTGTCATCGTGACAATAGTTCGTTCAAGTGTATTCATTCACACATAAACTTGTGAGAACGAAATGTCAGACTGACAGTGAAATGAAATTAACAACATAACATGATGAATTTTAACAAAACATGTTTTAAACTTATAGGTCATTGAGAGAATTAATTAATTTTCATATTACGCTTTAATAGTATACTTTGTAAAACCCAATCAAAAATCTTGCTGGCTTCTAATACCATTTAAACGAAAATGTACTTTTGATTAGTTGGTACCAACCCGCAGTCGTATACTTTAAATGCTTGCTTTTATAACTGAATTGCACGCTCCTCTTTAAAAGCCCATATCTTTACAACCCCTTCGCTTAGGAAGAAAATCTCTCCGTCGAGGAGAGGTTTAAAGTCGCCCGTACGCCCACGCCAAAGAATAGCTTTTAATTCCGTGTATCCAGAGACGAGTTCTTCCTACCGTTTTGCCAATTTTCGTCGATTTTGCGGTTCAGTTAGTAACCAAGGCGATTCGGTTAAGCTCTTTCAACCAAGGCGATTAGAAGGGGACACACAATTGGCTTTTAGTATATATAATTATGATGAATACGTGTATCCAGTACCTGAATAAGACTTTAAACGCCTAAACTGTTGCTTAAGAGGCCTCTGTACGGTCGAGGGAATTTTGCGCAGAGAGAGCGCATTTTCTTCTAAATAGTGCAGCGTGCTAGGATGTATAGACAAATTTCTTACGAAGCGGGCGTGCAGAAAACGAAAGGTGCGATAGAGTCTAGTCCCGAGACAGTTGTATTTTTGCGCCGTACGCACGTGTTTGAATTCACAGGGAAAAAACACATGGAAAGAAAAAGTGACTAGGCTTATTCACAAAATAAAATAACCCGGTTTTCATTGATTTTAATTTTATTTATATACAGCGATTAAGACTTTACTTTGGAAACACGAGAATTTCGATTTTTAAGAAAAGGGGACTGAAAAAATGTCTTTTCCTATTATTTGAACCAGTTTTGATTTTTCTTTGTAATAGTTCATCAGTATTTGGTAACAATATCGTTTTGTAATAATAGAACATTTTATTACTTGAGAAAATATATATTTAATATTTCCTGCTTATATTAGATGTTTATTATAAATTACAATACAGTATTATTATTGTACTGCATCATACAAAAAGTCCCTTCAACACTGTAATGTGTGGAAAGTGAAAGTCATTCCGCCCCTTGTAAAATCGTTTTTTCCTATTATCTTGGCCAATTTCGATTTTTTCTTTGAAATACGTTGGAATAATTTAGAACCAACCTAGAACAATCTGGAACAACGATCAGATTTTCGATTTTCGAAAAAGAGAGGGGCTAACTTCTCACTTTTGGATATAGTTTTTTGGCAACATCTTTTGATATATGAGATACGGCTTTGATGTATTAGAAGAGCGTTTCGAACAAATCTAGAACAACCTGAAACAGAATTTCAATTTTCGAAAAAAGAGGGGCTGTAAGAAAATCGCTTTTCCTATTAACTCAGTCAATTACGATTTTCTTTTTTGAAATACTTTGGAACAATTTAAAAGAAACCTGGAACGACCGTTAGAATTTTGATTTTCGAAAAAAGGGGCGCTGCCAAAAATTGTTTTTGCCATTTTCTCGGCCTATTATAATTTATTTTTTGAAATACTTTTGAACAATTGAGAACAAATCTAGAACAATCTAGAATAACGGCTATTTTTAGATTGTAGCAACTTCCTCTTCTGCTATTTCACTTCCAAACAGAGAGGAAGAGGTACGTTCTTGTATAATTTTGAAGAGTTTTTTTTTTACAACAATCCAACATTGTTTGACAGAAAAGTTCAGAAGACCAGACAGAACTTTCTGGATGCAGAATAGTAAACATAGTGCATTTGCTAGAACAATTTAATAAATTGAACAGTTATAATCCTCCATTTGGTTGCACATTAAAAAATATTCATTTTGCGGGAGAAATACGCAATGGCTCATCAATGAGGTTACGTTTCAAGTGCACTGTGTGTAACGCTGATTTGTTATTGACAATGCTAGATGATGATAATGTTTCGGAAATGAATATTAATACAGCAGCTGTTTCTGCTTCGATGAGTATCGGTATAGGATTTTCAAATTCTGAAGAAATGTTTAGTGTTATGGACATTCCATATATGTCTTCTAAAATGTACACAAAACATCATTAATTATTGTCTAGATGTTAGCAAAACACCGCTACTGAGAAGATGAAAGATGCAGCTCTTCAAGAAGCAGAATACGCCAAACAATGTGGTAAAGTCGATGAAGATAGTGTTCCTCTCATTGGCGTAGTGGCAGACGGATGTTGGTCTAAGCGATCTTATCGTAAAAACTATAGCGCTCTGTCTGGTGTTGCAGCAATTGTGGGCCAAAAATTTGGACAAGTTCTTTTAAAATGTCCATATTCGGCTTTTAATTTGTATTTCCAAATCCAGGGACAAATCAATATAACTGGAAGGAAAGGTTGTCTCTTTTGGCAGTTTGGACTGAAAGTGATTTTCCTATGAAAGTTGAATATATTAGAAGAGATGCATCTTTTTGGGAAAACACAATTCTGCCAAACCTTTCCAAGTTTTACAACAAATGTATGCTCCGGCTCAATTGTATCTAATAACGTATATTTTTGAAATCTTACAATACATTTTGTACAGGTTCGTTGGATAATGAGGTATTTTGGCGCTCATTTACATGTAAATCCATATACTGTTGAACCGTACAGATGCCTCCTAAGAGACTGGAAGTACTTAGAATAGGATTTTGAATAATTTTTGTATAAAATAATTAAAATGGTATGATTTGAAACGCTCATACGTATAAGAAAGTCGTGTGGTGGCCACACTTCATTTTTTCCTATTATCTTGGATAATTTTTACCTTTTTTTAAATACGTTGGAACAAGTTAGAACAAACCTAGAAAAACCTAATACGACTGTCAGAATTAAGATTTTCGAAAAGAGGGGGGGCTAACTTCTCACTTTTGGATTTGGTTTTTTTTTTGCAATATCCTTTGATATACCTATAAGAGATACGGTTTTGAGGCATTAGAAAAATGTTTAGAACAAATCTACAACTACATGAAACAACCGTCAGAATTCAATTTTCGCAAAAAGGGGGGCTGTAAGAATATCGTTTTTTTCCTATTAACTCAGCCAATTATGATTTTTTATTTGAAATACTTTGGAACAATCTAAAACAAACCTAGCATAACCTAGAACAACAGTCAGAATTTCGATTTTCGAAAAAAGGGGCGCTAGCGAAAAATTGTTTTTTGCCATTTTCTCGGCCGATTACGATTTATTTTTTGAAATACTTTGAAACAATTGAGAACAAACCTAGAACAATCTGGAACAACGATCAGATTTTCGATTTTCGAAAAAGAGAGGGGCTAACTTCTCACTTTTGGATATAGTTTTTTGGCAATATCTTTTGATATATGAGATACGGTTTTGATGTATTAGAAGAGCGTTTCGAACAAATCTAGAACAACCTGAAACAGAATTTCGAATGACTATGTTTTGTTGGAGTTTGCAGAACGAAAGGAATGTCATTATATTATTATATTATAATGTACTATTTTTCGTGATTGAAAGGAACAAAATTCTATTGGTGGTATAGTATGTTAAAAAACAATTTTGCAGTTACTTCGGTTTTGCCTACTCCGGAAATTATTGAACAACCAAATGAACACATATTCCATGGAAACAACGTTCGAGAAGTCCCCAATCCAAGGGATCCATTGCTAAACCAATGCATCGGGCGAAGGCGGTAAATAAGGGAGATTCACTTTGCTCTTGGTCGCGGATTGCGTGAATTCCTTGAAGCGAAGTTAAGACAGTGTGTATTTGCAAGTGGCACCATCGTACAATGCCATGAAGATGACCTGTCCCGCGGCTTCAACGCACAGTATTCATCGTCACCGAAATTTTTCTTCGCAAATGAAGCAACGCTCATTTTCAAAGAGCCAGAAAAGATACGTTCTAACGTAGAAACGATCGTCTCTCTACTGCCCTTCAGACAAATTAAGGCATTCTCTGCAACTTTACATTTGCATCAAACGCTAAAAAATTTTTTCGCGCCGAAAAATAATAAAAACCCATTTTTGAAAATTTTGGCGCCCTCTGCTTTTTCCGCTTTTGGCTGCAGCGCAGCGAGTACATTAGATAATTTATAGATAATATAGTCCTCTACAATTTTTGATAAAAAAATTTTTTGTTCGACCAACCATTTACGTGGAAAATCCATTCAAAAGCTATTTGGGATTACCAAAAACCCACAAGGAGGGGGGCGGGGTTCCAACTTTTTTGTTTTAGAGTCGTCACATGCCCCACTAACGATTTATCAAATAAATAGTCTCGCATATTTTTTTCCAAGAAAAATACAGAATGACTGTACTATAATATCATGTATTGAATCGAATTTCATTGTTTTATTATTATATATAAATTATTTAAAGTTTAATGTTTATTCATTATTATTATGTAACTACATCTGTAAAATAATAAGTCCTATTTCTGTCTGTTCTTTATTTACCATAACACGAAAAGTATTCTAGTTAAATTTTTAAAATCAAAGATATCTGTTCCGAGCAATTTCTGGTTTACTTCAAATCTTTTTATAACTGTCCGAACACTAAATTGTTTGAGAGTAATTTTTTACTAGGTCGTAAATTACTCTTTTCAACGTCTACCAGTCTGGTACAATATATGACGATCTGTACAAAGGAAGTACGCACCATCTATATCCATCTCATTTCTGTACCTACATATTGTACAAATGCCCGGCAGATGGCGCCACTGTACAGTGACAAAATTCACATTTCAGGAGCGCCAAAAAAACGGCGTAATCATATTATTTTTTATTCATCTATGTACATGTTTTTGTTGTTCATTTATATATCTATAATCTGACCGGAGCAAATTTGTTTTGAATTATTTATAAGGTGGTAAAAGGAGACTCAAATGGGACATTGATTATGCTGATTACCGTTCCAGTTTGATATCTAATTGTCATTAAACGACACTGAAATTTAAAAAAAACTCCGGGTGAATTGTACCTAATAATGTATATTTTCGAAATCTTACAATACATTTTGTTCAGGCTCGTTGGATAATGTGATATTTTGGCGCTCATTTACATGTAAATGCCTATGCTGTTGAACCGTACAGAGGCCTCTTAAAATGCCTGTTAGAGATTTACATGGTCGATTATCTGCTTTCGTAAAATACGCATATAATTTCTGGAATAAAGCGAATATATTACACTCTATACATATATTTTACATAGACAAATCCCTACCTGTTGTGATCTATATCTAACAATAATGCTATGAAGTCATCATGAGTAGGGTAGCTATGGGAGTTCTGGACCCTCCTCCTCCTCTCACCCTACTCCCCCTCACCCCCCTCGCCCTAGTGGCGCCCTCTGCCAACCCAACTACAGTGGCGTCCTCTGACGGTCGCCAACCCAACTAGGCGCCCTCTGACGGCCACTAACCAAACTAAAAATGGCGTCTCTCATGATTACCAACCCAACTAAAGTGGAGCCCTCTGACGGCCACTAACCAAACCAAAAATGACATCTCTCATGATTACCAACCTAACTAAAGTGGAGCCCTCTGACGGCCACTAACCAAATTAAAAATGGCATCTCTCATGATTACCAACCCAACTAAATTGAGCCCTCCAACGGCCACTAACCAAACTAAAAATGGCATCTCTCATGATTACCAACCCAACTAAAGTGGCGCCCTCTAACGGTCACTAACCAAACTAAAAATGGCATCTCTCATGATTACCAACCCAACTGAAGTGGCGCCCTCTAACGGTCACTAACCAAACTAAAAATGGCATCTCTCTTGATTACCAACTAAACTAAAGTGGCGCCCTCTAACGGTCACTAACCAAACTAAAAATATCATCTCTCATGATTACCAACCCAACTAACATGACGCTCTCTAACGGTCACTAATCCAACTAAGGTGATGTCAGGCAAAATGGTGGACCATCAAGATGGTCGATAAAAATATAAACTTTGCTTCTAGAAAATTCCAGAATAAATTGCCCAGCTTGCTATCGCGCTTCTCAATGTATTTCTACCATGTCTAAACATGTTTCCAGCGGAAACCACAACGGCTGTCTGCTTCTGTGATAGCCGCATGCTTGAAATGCATAAAAGCGCTCACTGATGGATACTACCCCAACTAAATATTAAATATATAAGAAGTTTCAGAATAATATCACTCAGTATCAATAGTAAAGTGGTGTAGCCCCTTCTATATAGTGATAAAATAGTATAATGGCAGTGCAATATGGAGCAATATGAGGACTTTTTGTCTGCTACCTATCGCGCCTCTCCACAACAACCACCACCACAACCACCCAACATAGTTTCAAACACCACCGCACCAACACAACTTAGGAAGCTACATCTAGGCCAACCCCCCCCCCCCCCATACCATAGTTTCAAACGCCACCACCGAGGATTTATATCTGAAGTCGGCATACCATTTCAAAATTATAAAATAAACATACAATATGGTACTGAATGACATAGCAACCAAATATGAATATACAGGACGTCTCAAAAGTAGGTATTTTTAGAAAAGTAAGATAGCGAATCCAAGATGGCCGCCAAAATCTAATAAACTAAGGTGACGTTAGGCAAAATGGCCGACTATCAAGATGATCGATAAAAATATAAACTCAGCTTCTAGAAAATTCCAGAATAAAATACCCAACTTTCTATCGCGCGTCTCCACAACAACCACCACCACAACCACCCAACATAGTTTCAAACACCACCACCGCACCGAGCCAACTTAGGAAGCTACATCTAGGCCAACCCCCACCACAACATAGTTTCAAACGCCACCACCGAGGATTTATATCTGAGGTCGGCATACCATTTCAAAATTATAAAATAAATATACAGTATGGTACTGGATGACATAGTAACCAAATATGAATATACGGGACGTTTCAAAAGTAGGGATTTTTAGAAAAGTAAGATGGCGAATCCAAGATGGCCGCTAAAATCTAGTAAACTAAGGTGACGTCAGACATCCATCTATCAAAACCATGCATTCAAACTCCTATCAAATCCCTCTTTCCCAAAAAACAATCATTTCAAAACCATTGCTAGAATCGGTTCACAACCGGTTCATTAACCGGTTCTGAAACCCCTCTATCAAAAACATGCTTTCAAGTCCATCTATCAAAACTATGCATTCAAAGCGTTTCAAATCCCTCAAAACCATGCATTCAAAAACAACTTTCGGTGATAGATACCTACATGAAATGTATTTGTGGTACTGAACAGTTCAAAAGTGAAGATTTAGAAAAGTAAAATAATGAACCCAAGATGATCACCAAAATCGAATAAACTAAGGTAACATCCAGCAAAATGGTTGATTGTCAAGATAGTTGATAAAAATATAAACCCTGTTTTCTAGAAAATTCTAGAATAAATTACCCCCAAGCTTACTATCGAGCTTCCCAATATATTTCTAGCAGATCTAAACATGTTTCTAGTGGAAACCACAACGCTTGATCACTATCGACGCCTCTATGATAGTTTCCATGCTTATATGTAGCATATCAATCATAAGGAAAACCATTAAACGAATACAATGATCAACAACCAATTATGATATATAAATCCATAGGTAAAGATATATAGTTAATAAACATCATTCTCTTCAATAGGCACCACCCTCCTCATAGAAGATCTACTTTAAAGAGTATTAAAACGTCAACATATTTTGCTAGTAATATTTTTAATTTCAATTTTAGCCACGTAATCATACATTGAAATGAAAATTTTATAGTTAATAGAATCTGTCAAAACCATAACTACATTAAATTTTATAAAGAAAATAAAGGGAGTGGGCTATTTTATAATTCCTATTTATAATTTGAAAATGTGAAAAATGCTGGAACAATACCAACTTTTAAAAATAAATAATGAAATATTTAATACCACACACATAAATACATAGACGTTCTAATTCTGCTATGAATATAATGTAAAAATAAATTGATATTGTATAAAAATGATTACCTACCTCATAGTTAAAGGGTAGGAAATAACTTAGTAAGATTACTCAAACATCATCATACAAAACTTTACACCTGGTCTAGAATTATAAGAATTACTTTTATCCATAAGTATACATATACGCATAGTTTTATATTATATCATTACAATAAATAAGCTTCGCGATCAGCTTTTTATCTGATATTTAGATGTTTTTACACAAAATACATAATTTGTGATTCATAAAACTACCTCAGAGACACTAAAAAATTATGATTTTCAGCTAAACCAACCAATCAAAAAGTTGATACATCAAATTCATGAATTATTTCCCACATTAAATGAATACAAAATATGAAATTTATATATAATATGCACTATAACACATTAAATTTTAGACACTGGACGACGCTAGTATACATAATTCAAGCCGTTATACATGATAATATCAAACCCCATTCTGATCAGCTTGTGAACCGGGTCTCTCCAGCTGACTAAAAGACAAAACACAATTCTATCTTAGATCATTGCTTATATTATCAAGAATTTTGTTACAAGATTATATGGTGAGATGGGGGATCATGGCTAAGCCTAAACGTACACCCGCTTTTCAATATGTGATAAGGTTTTATTCGTCATACGTTCAATATAAACTAATGGTCTATCCCCAGAAATGAGATATTAAAACTATAAAATATGTTATTAAAACATAAACAAGCTATATAGATTTGCAAACATATATTTTAAGCACCCGTTTTTCATTCATATTAATAAAATTCGCACTATTAAAACGCATGCTACATATAATAAATGGTGATGGCTAAGCCTAAACGGACATCCGGTTTTCAATATATGATAAAGTGTTATTCGTCATACGTTTAATATAAACTAATGGTCTATCCCCAGAAATGAGATATTAAAACTATAAAATATGTTATTAAAACGTAAACAAGCTATATAGATTTGCAAGCATATATTTTAAGCACCCGTTTTTCAATCATATTAATAAAATTCACACCATTAAAACGCATGCTGCATATAATAAATGGGACCTACCACTGCTTCTATAAATTAGAAATTTTAATGTTTTGTCATCCAAGAATAGAGCATCTTTTCTAAAATGATTTTATATCTATAGACAAAAAAGAAACTTTTTAGCACGAAAATTATTATACCATTGGAATTACCTCAATATTTAAATTATATTGAGCAAATTCACTCAAATAGATAGCCATCACACCGATTCAAAACAGAAAACTATGAACATTTTTTTTTAAATAGAATACAATTAGTTTAACATACCAAGGTGGGTAACATATCCCACAAAATCTCGGCGGGTGAATCAAGCTCACCCTCTCAGCGCAGCGACTACATCGCACTATCTCATATTCTATAAAAAATATACTGAATTACTATTTTGCATTTCTTTTATTCATAAAACCCACCCATCATGGGAAGGTTAGTCACAAAATGCGTCCGGACCATACAACGATCTATTTCACGTAGAAATGTTGCATATCAGCAGATAGTGCAGAGTATATCATTATCACCATCACGCACTAGCACAAATCCAGCAGTCGTTATGCACATATTTATACTACTTATTAGTTGGTAGCGACCACATCCATCATCATGCACATCCACCAGATTATTCGAAGAAGTCGATTCATACCCATAGTCTGTATCAATCGAAGGCAAGGTTAATGCCGATACCATCTTGATGGTCCACCATTTTGCCTGACGTCACCATAGTTGGACTAGTGACCGTTAGAGGGCGTCATGTTAGTTGGGTTGGTAATCATGAGAGATGATATTTTTAGTTTGGTTAGTGACCGTTAGAGGGCGCCACTTTAGGTTAGTTGGTAATCATGAGAGATGCCATTTTTAGTTTGGTTAGTGACCGTTAGAGGGCGCCACTTTAGTTGAGTTGGTAATCATGAGAGATGCCACTTTTAGTTTGGTTAGTGACCGTTAGATGCCGCCACTTTAGTTGGGTTAGTAATCATGAGAGATGCCATTTTTAGTTTGGTTAGTGGCCGTTGGAGGGCCCAATTTAGTTGGGTTGGTAAACATGAGAGATGCCATTTTTAGTTTGGTTAGTGGCCGTCAGAGGGCTCCACTTTAGTTGGGTTAGTAATCATGAGAGATGCCATTTTTAGTTTGTTAGTGGCCGTCAGAGGGCGCCTAGTTGGGTTGGCAGAGGGCGCCACTACGGCGAGGGGGGGTGAGGGGGAGTAGGGTGACAGGGGGAGGAGGGTCCAGAACTCCCATACCTACCCTACTTCCATGTTTGAAAATAAGAACAATAATAAATATAAAATGTAACCTACAAAATCTTCATACGTGAACGTTTTGACACTTCTGCGTCACTAACTGTAAAAATTCCGGAAATCGTCATATAACGTCACTTCGTTGTTAGGGACTACGATAATCGGAGCTTACGAGAGGGTTTCAGAATCCCACCATAAATTACATACTGGCCCTAATTGTGAACGTGGAATCCAATGAAAATGAAGGTAACAAGATATATTCTGGTTGATATGCTTAACATTGTTTTCTGATCAGCCTGTATTATTTTGGAAAGTGTATAATGCTGCATTTGAAGCAGTATGCTTTCCAAAATAATTACATAGAATTATAAATCTGTGCATGCATTCAATTATTCGGAATGTTGTTATGAGTAATAGCCCGCAGCTATCAATTTTTTGAGAAAAATTCAAATACTTCGAAAATGGCTAACTTCACAGGCAAAGTTTATTAGACAAACTAGCCTTAAAATTAAGTCGCAAATACGAATAAATTATAAAAAATGGGGTATTTCATTTAAAGTAAGGAAGTCGACATCCATTTCTGGTGTAACCGGAGAAAGCGAAAATTCGAAACTGTTTTAAATCAAAAGAGCGTAACGCGAAACTAATATTGACGAATTACGAAATTTCAAAACTTAACTCTTATTAGTTTTCTATATTGGTCTAACGAAATCTCGTAGTGATATACCCTGTATTATCGCTTAACTTTATTACTATCTTGCTTATATATGTAGGTATTGATCATAACAATATGTCCTAATTTTGTCTAGTTTAATCCATCAAAATTGTTCATGAATTATTAAGAAAGAAAGAAATGATGCGTTAGAATAATCTGTTTCAATCTTTTTATGAGTTGGCAAATATTATGTATGCTTTGAAAGTAATGACAGGACGTGATTACCTATACATACATTATTATCCTTCATTGGACTAAATGCAAATGGACAAGCATGTATTTTAAACACCTGCATTCGGCTAAGTGTTATGGCAGGTAGGAAACGAATTGAATATTAAGTAATTTCATGTTATTTTTAGTTATGAGAACAAATTGATTTTCAATTTGGATGGACACATAGCTACAAAAGTTTTTTTTATGCGTAATTTAATTTTAATGATGCACACGTCTTGTATCTCATTTTACTCTTGTCAGGAACCAATTAACATAATAAATTTATTGCTCCCGCACTAATGGGTTTCGTTTGGTTTTTCTTGATTCCCAGAAATGGCCTTTTGATTTAATTAAATAATAACTAATTGAAGAAAGGAAGTTATTTATGTTATACGTGATTTATTTAGTTTGCATTTTTCTGTTTAAGAGATAGTTTGGAAAAGTTATGGTAATGTCATCGTACGATTTTGATAACGCATCGGATATTTAGGACTTGAATTACTTTGATTGTGTTTAACAGAAGAATCAATAAGATGATAGAAATTAATAATAATTTTAACATTTTATGGCTATTAGAAGTAATTTTACTTCAATATATACTAGTATAATTAATATTTTTAAGTTTATGGAATCTGTATAAGAATTTGTCATATTTTATTCAAAATTTTATACGTTAGCTCGTTAAAGGAATTAGAAGAACTTTTGGTAATACACATGCTTTGTATCAGATTGCTTTTTTAATAAAAATGTTGGTTTGAGGAGTGTGGGTGTAAAGTTAACACTTCAATAAACACAAATGTTTTAGGACGGTATCACCATTCTTCATGTGGTTTCTAAACATTATTGTGGCGCTGAAGAAAGCAACTTTGTTTGTTGAAATGTGAAAATTGGTTTTAACCAATTGCTTTAGTATGGTTATAAAATATGTATGGTTGTTAAGGGACAAATATGTTGTCACGATTATTTATTTAATGAAATACTCGGGTCTGTTTTCATATTCAATATTTAATTCTGACTATACCCTATCTTTCATTTTTATTTTTATTATTTGTTCAAAAAGAGTAAATTTAGATTAATAAAATGATTGTACAAAAGTATTTTTTGGATAAATATGTAAAATCTACTTGAAAATAAGATTGAATGCGACGTTTAACTTAAACTACTCTGGTAAACTCAAGCATATCAGTATTTCAGATAATTTTCTTTTCAATAAGAAAATCCACAGGTTTCGTATGGTTTTTTTTTTTTTTTTTGGAAACCTGGAATCAACAAATTTGAACTGTGAAGATAAAAGATGTATATTCATCAAATTATAGATTTATGTAACTAGTTGCATTTATAATTTTACTCTTCCTCTTTCCAATAGCACTCTTTTTGCTAGTTCGACTGGTATAATGAAAAGCAGCACATTTAGCCATATTAACCAAAGTAGTAAATGAAACACAAAAGGCTAAATCCTTAGTTAAAGATATTACAGTTCTTCTAATCTTAATTGTAATTCACGACGTTAAGAACAAAGCGTATGTGCTCTTCCTCTGCTCTGTCCACCTTAAATTTGACAGTATTTCCTAATTTTCAAATGAAAATAGCCTTTTAACAAGATGTCCTTTAGAACTTGCGGAAATGTTTTTTATTATTACCCAAATCATTTCAGTCGGATGGAACTCGCAATAATATGAAGGTAACCTCAACAGTTTTATCTACAGCTGCCATTTCTAACTTGGACAATATTTGCTGTAACAGTTCCGAAAAACGTTACCGTCCGTTTCATGAAGCAATATTCATCCTCCACATATCCCAATTCAGATCCTATATGAAGTATTATTAATTGCCTGCCTTGACCAGTAGGGCTTTTTAATCTTATCGATAAGCTTTCAACAAAAGCTTGTCGTACACTCATTATACATGTGTCAATCCAAACTGTTTTCTTTGCGTGCCCTTCATTCAGCCGTGTTTCATATAATTAAATATTGGTTACCGTAATAATCTGTATGTTTTATTTTCTTTCATATTATCTTCACCATCTGATAATTTCATCATTTTCTATTAGTAATGGTTTCTTGTTATGTTTGACATATCTGAAATATAACATGTTACTTACTTGAAAGTACTGAGACTAAGACTCTGTGTAAACTTGCTCGGTTTATTTTTGGTATGGACTCATCTATAGTTATTTGCCATGATATTATTAACTCTTGGAAGTTCGATTTTAAAAGGGAAATTGTGCACTGTCGTACAGTATTAATGACAAATTCAAAGAGTCAAATGCCTGGTTACTCGTTCTTTAACTCTTAAGCCGTCTGATCACTAATAAACACATAAAGAGATTTTATGTAATAACACAATAAAATGTAATGAACCAAAGGAAAAAATAAGGTGTGGCCACCACACGACTTTCTTATACGTATGAGCTTTTCAAACTATACAATTTTAAGAATTTTTTTATACAAAATCCTATTCTAAGTACTTTCATTCTCTTAATAAATTGCTATAGAATGCATACTTTGCAAGATATTCGGAAAAAAGTGCAACTCGCTATGAATAAAAGTGATACTTCCGGTCCGAATTTTGAAATTTTAGGTATACAAGAAATATTCCAAATCCAATTCTAAATACTTTTGTACTCTTAATAAATATATATAGAATGCATAATTTACGACATATTTGCCAAAAATCGTTATTCGGTAAGAGTAAAAGTGATACTTCCGGTCCGAATTTTGAAATTTTTTTTATACAAAAGATATTGGAAGTTAAGTTCTAAATACTTTTGTATTCGTAGCGTACCTGTCTAAAAAGCATGACTTGCAAAATATTGGCAAAAAACTGATTTTCGATAAGAGTAAAAGACCTACTTCCGGTAGTAATTTCGAAAAACTTTTTAAAGAAAATGGTTCTCAATTTTAATTTTAAGCACATATGAATTCTTTATAAATTTGTTTAAACTTAGTAGTTGACGAAATATTTGCAAAATTCGATCTTTTCACTGAAGTAAAGTACTATTTCCGGTCTACCGATTTTACTGAAAAACTAATCAAATCTCGAGAGGCAGATTATACACGTAAATACAAAATTTGGAATTGATACCTACAGTGGTTTGACCGCTATCGTGGTCACACACACACACACACACAGAGAGAGAGAGAGAGAGAGAGAGAGAGAGAGATGTTTTAAAAACCACTTTTTTGGTATCAGGGGACTTCAAAACGTGGACATCTGCAAAAATCTCGAGGTCGAACATTTTCGTCATCACAATACTTCCTTATACTACGCATAAGAAAGTAAAATGTCAGAGAATAGGTTATGGCGTGATTATAAACGTAAAATTACGTTTGGGCGGACTTATTTTTCCATGTTAAACTTGCCTGCGCAAGAACCAATAAAATCTCTTGAAAATATATACCATATTCGCACGTTATTTGAATCACTCCTTTTAATTCTAAGACAAGATTTAGTTTCACCGAATTTGGATTCACCAGAAGGTAAAGCCGAAAGTTATTTTTCTATTTCGGTTCTATAAAGTTTCCTTTACAAAATCGTTTTCGGTTGTATAAAGTTTTTGTTTGCAACACTTCAATTTTATTGTTTTAAGGTTGATAAAACATAAAATATGGAACCACCTATATTTATAAGTCAAATATAAACATTTGATGCAATAACATGTAAAGTAGAAATTGTTAAAAGAATAAAAAGTCTTGCCAAAATGTTATTTATATTAATTAACAATACAAATCGGTAAACAGAGTTTGTTGTTAAAATATCTAACACTTTTGTCGAAATTTATTTATCGTTTAAAATACTAACACTATTATATCTTTGTTAGTTACCTTCATTGCTATATACATATGTTTTATTACCAGTTTCTATTAAAAAACGGGTAATATGCTCTTTTTTAGGGATTTTAGGATCATAGCCTTCAGATAATCTTTTTAAATAAGAACATAATCTCGACAATTTTGAGATGACTGTAGCAAGTAGCGTCTTATCATAGAATATTTGGATCACAAGACGATGCCGTTTTCTTTCTTATACGTATAGTGTGATAAACCTTTTCGACCTCGAAATGTATGCGGAGGTTGATGTTTAGAATCCCACTGACACTAAAAAAGGGATTTTTGAAAAATTACTCTGTGTGTCTGTTTGTCTGCCTGCCTGCCTGTGACCACAATAGCGGCCAAGCGACTGAAGCTATTAATACCAAACTTTACATTTACGAGTATAACTTTCTTATTGAGATTCGGTTAGGTTTCCTATGAAATCGATAGACCGGGGGTGGTAGCTTATTTAAGAAGAAGAAGAATAATAATCTTGAGTGAAGAATGCAGAATTTATCTATATCTCGCCAGCTACTAAGATTACCAGCATTTTTGAAAACATCTGAGGTACTCAGAAGTGAATTTAAGAGGAATGTTGTTTGGAACTTCTACCGGAAGAAGGTTTTTTAGTCATTTTGAAAAACAGTTTTTTGCGAAGATCTGGTGCGATAAAGGACCGTGGGTACTTCGGGCTATGTGGACACTAACTTGCAAGAACAACACGCATCTTACATTATTAACAATTTTATTGTGTACTGATAGTAAGTGACTGTATGCCTTCCATTGTAACAATTAACGATCATTATACTAACTATCCGTTGTACTACCTATAGCTTATAAAACATCGGTAAGTAAGTGTGCTATATATGAGGACACATGCGGCAATTTCTGCGATGTATGGCACATTGTACAATATTGCTCTCATAACATATTACACCTCCCTTCGCTGGGGGGGGGGGGAATAAAGAAGATTGCTGTTGTATATTTTCTTTCATATTTACATGTCAAAATAGCTCTTATTATCTAGTAACTGACTCATTGATAGTAAGGCATAAATTTATATTTGTGTATTTCTACTAGTATATTATTTAACATCTATTGGTACGTTTGGGGGGTTCTTACTTTCAAGAATTGCATAAGGGCCTTTATATAATGCTTGCATCTTATTATCTATTTCTTTTTAACTAATACTTTATCGCTTACAAGATAACAGCTGCTATTAATATTTTCCTTTGAATATGACTCTCTTAGCATTTTTGATGCTATTAAGTTATTAAGTTATTAGAGGTATCGTTACTTACATTTTTCAAGTGATTAGAATTTATACATGTCATGTTCTCCGAGTAATACTCTAATATTTTTTTACGATTTCAAAACATTTGTTACAATAAATAAATATGTGCGTGGCCTAATATCGATATTATTTTAAATTTTTCCATTATGTCTGTCATTTTATGCTTGCGATAGACGGTAGGTACGGTTTCCGTATTCATCGATTTTGCTGATTTGTCTAAACTAGTGATTACTTCATAAATGTTGGTATAGGTAAGTTTTTCAAAATCAAGTTTGAAATACGTCAGAGTAGGTACTTTGTTGTACCTTGTAAAGCAATGTCTTCTTTATGTAACTGTTGCGTATGATCATATTACTTTCTCGATGAGTTCGGCGTTCTAAGTGTGAAATTGTATATGTTTAGTGCTGAAATTGCATAAAATTAAACTATTGCTATCGGTATACATTTGTATGATCAAATTTTAAGTTTGTCAGCTTTTGCGAATAATCTGTTATTATAATTATAACTAGCTGTCCATCAATCTCTTCGAGCTTGAATCGCCTCTTCGCGTCCGCTTACAGCAGTCCGTCAATCTCTTTTAGCTTTAACCGCTTTTTTCGCGCCCACTTACAGTTTCTTCACAGTTTTCTGTAAAAAGCAATCGCTTTTTAGAGTGTCCGATTTTATTAACTTTTGAAGCACCCCTGTATATAAATATATCTTGTGAAGCCAATGTATGTTTTATTTAAAATGCTTCTCGAACTGTTGTTTACACAAACCTGTACACAATCAAGAGCGAGAAAGGTAATTTAATGTTAAACATAGTTCATGTTAAAGTATTTAAAGAAACAATGAGCTGAAAGAGCACAACATTTTCATCGAGACAGTTTACAATACTATTTTGATGTGATAGTGGAAAAGCATGTCAACCTTTTTGAAGTCCACTCTCGTTAAGAAAAAAGCACAACATAATAATAAAAGTAATAAGCCCAAGTTTTAAATTTAAGCCCTATTGAAGCGCCTTTCCTGTAAAAAGCGCTTCTTAGAATGTCCACTTTTATGAACTTTTGAAGCACCCCTGTATATACATATATTTTGTTAGGCCAATAGGATATTTTATTTAAAATTCTTCTCGAACTGTTTTTGATATAAACCTGTACACACTCACGAGCGAGAAAGGTAATTTAATGTTAAACATAAGTCGTGTTAAAATATGCAAAGACACAATGAGATCAAGAAGCGCAACATCTTTATTAAGACAGTGTACAATACTATTTTGATGTGAAAGTGTAAAAACCTGTCAACCTTTTTGAAATCCACTATCGTTAATAAAGGAGCACAAAATAATAATAAAAGTAAAAAGCCCAAGTTTTAAATTGAAGCGCCTTTCCTATAAAAAGCGATCACTGGCATGACGCTTTTTAGATTGTCCACTTTTATACACCTTTGAAGCACCCCTGTATATACATATATTTTGTTAAGCCAATAGGACGTTTTATTTAAAATTCTTCTCGAATTGTCTTTAACAAAAACCGGTACACACTCAAGAGCGAGAAAGGTAATTTAATTTTAAAAATAAGTATGTTAAGGTATCCAAAGGCACAATGAGATCCAAAAGCCCAACATATTCATTAAGACAGTTTACAATACTATTTTGATGTGAAAGTGTAAAAGCCTGTTAACCATTTCAAAATCCACTATCGTTAATAAAGGAGCACGAAATAATAATAAAGTAAAAAGCCCAAGTTTTAAATTAAAGCCCTATTGAAGCGCCTTTCCTGTAAAAAGCGATCACTGGCATGACGCTCTTTAGAATGTCCATTTTTATAAACTTTTGAAACACCCCTACATATATTTCGTAAAGCCAATAGGATATTTTATTTAAAATTCTTTTCGAACTGTTTTTGACACAAACCGGTACACACTCAAGAGCTAGAAAGGTAATTAATGTTAAACATAAGTCGTGTTAAAATATGCAAAGACACAATGAGCAACATTTTTATTAAGACAGTGTACAACACTATTTTGATGTGAAAGTGTAAAAGCCTGTCAACCTTTTCGAAATCCACTATCGTTAATAAAGGAGCACAAAATAATAATAAAAGTAAAAAGCCCGAGTTTTAAATTGAAGCGCCTTTCCTGTAAAAGGCAATCACTGGCATAACGCTTTTTAGAATGTCCACTTTCATAAACTTTCGAAGCACCCCTACATATATTCTGTTAAGCCAATAGTATATTTTATTTAAAATTCTTCTCGAACTGTTTTTTACACAAACAGGTACACACTCAAGAGCGAGAAAGGTAATTTAATGTTAAACATAAGTCATATTAAAGTATCGAAGGAAACAATGAGCTCAATGAGCGCAACATTTTCATTGAGACAGTGTACAATACGATTCTGATGTTTTTGAATCTACTATCGTTAAGAAAAAATGAAGTATTAAGACATAATAAGCGACCACAAACACCCCCGTATCCAAAATTTCAAACATTTATCAATTTTCAAAAAACTCTTCCGCCACTTTTTTTTGTCATTTTGACTATGGATTCGTGATCGGTGGCGTATCTAAAATTTCACATTTATACGTCAATTTTCAAAAGAAATCTTCCGCCGTTTTTTTTTTTTGACATTTCGACTTTGGAATCGTGATCGGCGACCCCCAAAACCCCCGTATCTAAAATTTCACATTCATACGTCAATTTTCAAAAAAATCTTTCGCCATTTTGTTTTTGACATTTTGACATTGGAATCGTGATCGGTGATCTAAGACACCCCCGTATCTAAAATTTCACTTTCATACGTCAATTTTTAAAAAAATCTTCCGCCATTTTTCTTTTTTTGACATTTTGACTTTGGATTCGTGATCGGTGACCTAGGACACTCCCGTATCTAAAATTTCACATTTATACGTCAATTTTCAAAAAACTCTTCCGCCATTTTTTTTTGACATTTGAATTAGTGATGGGCGACTGTAAAAACTCCCAAGTGCCTAGTTTTACTTTTAATCAGAAGAGAGAGAAATTTATTTCAGCCAGCTCCGTTCATTGTGCACGTTTGCGTAATCGTTTAAATAGAATTATGTCATAACAGCATATAAATGTTAAAAGCAATCCTTTTCCGCATTCAGGAATCTGGGCATACGCGTTCTGGAATTAACGTATTTTAATAATTCAAATATATAATCATTAAAAGAACAATCAACCTGTATATCTATAAAAATGTTAAGTCAAGCGGGTGTATTATGTCGAGATTGAGATGCCGAACTTGTCGGACCGGATACATTAATTTGATAATTTTCGCCCGATCGTAGTACATTGAATCACATGCACATTGAATTTGTGACGTATTTCGGCCATTTTTGTTACCAAATTTTTCTGCAAACGAACTTTAATTTGCCAGTACCTTCGTTTCAGTACTATTATCAACTTGGAATAAGCATGTAAAAGGTGCCAAAAAGGCGGTTACTTAAGACCCCGAGTCTTGTTGGGCGCTCGCAACCTTCAAAATTTCATATTTCAAGCTTAAAATTGAATCTGTGGATATACAACTCAGTTCGCCTGTCAGATTGACGTTTCGCGGGATTTGTATTGCTTGTCACATAAATCGTCATGACGTAATCCATTTTTCTGTTAAAACACCGAGTGCACGCTCCTCTTTAAAAGGCCGTATCTCTGCACACGCTCCACTTAGGAAGAAAATCTCTCCGTCGACCGGAAATTCAATGTCGCCCGTGCCCACATGCCAAAGGGCAGCTTTCAATTTCGCGTATCCAGAGAGGAGTTCTTTGCACAGTTTTGCCGGTTTTCGTCGATTTTGCCGGTCGTTTGGTAACCATGGCGACTCGGCTATTAGTATATCTTACTAGCTAATACGGCAGGCCTAGAAGGCCCGCTGCCGCCTCTTATTCCGCTTAAAGTTGAGGTACCGCTCTCCCTTATTCTTCTAAATTTATTGCGGATTTTGTCTTTATTGCGTTTCAGTTTATAAATCACCATGTAATTCCGATATATAGCGAATAAGTAAATATAATTGTATTTTAGATGTTCAATATTGCTTTACTTTAGCTGTTTTTATACACCCCTGTATATAGTCTGCAACTATCCGATATTTTATTCAGAATGCCTATCGGATTCTGTTGTTATAGAAAATGTTTTTTTAAATAAGAAGTGCATCAATTCTTATTATTTATATTTTAATATTTATATTTAAATGTGTGCACTAACATATTTAAATTACCTCTTACATGTTTGCTTCAATACTTAAGCGACGTACTTTTCATACTAATCAATAATAGATTTATTGACAATGGCAGAGTTTTTAAATTTAAAATGTTTATTGGCTCTATGAAATAAGATGTATTTTATCGTTTAAAGTTATATGGACATTTTTCACATACTTTTCCTGTGCTCTTCACAGTCGGTAGTTTTCACTCTAATATAATTTTTTTCTACTATTATTGGTTTTTGTGCCTTGATTTTCCGATGATTTATTTCACGTTTGCCTAATTTAATTTAATTTATGTTTCAGTTTTTTGAACACCACATAATTCTTGTATATAGCGAGTATGTAAATATAATTGTGTTTCAGATGTGCAATATTGATATTACTTTACTGTAACTGTTTTCGTACACCCCTGTATATATTTTGCAATTATGCGACATTTTATTCAGAATGCTTATCGGATTTTGTTATTACAGAAAATGTTTAAAATGGAGGTGCGCCAATACTCTTTATTTTTAAGTTTAATATTGTTTTAAATGAAATGTAAGTTTTGTTATTTAGATATAAAGTGATTTTTGTTTATAATGGTATTAAAATTTTGTTGTCTAAATAATTAAAACAATTGTAATTAGTTTTTATTGACCTCTTTCAATATTTGATTTACAGAAATAATTTGTTGAAGCTCTTTGTCTTCTTAATGTGTCCACTAATATAATTAAATTATTTCTTACATGTATGCCTCAATACTTAGACGACGTACCTTGCATCCTAATTAATTTAAATGAAATGATAATAGATTTTGTGATAATAGCAGCATTTTTAAATTTAAAATGTTTAATGACTGTCCATTAAATAAGATGTGTTTTATCGTTTCATGTTATATGGACATTTTCACATACTTCTGTGCTCTTCGCAGTCGGTAGTTTTTCACTCTATTTTAATTTTTTTCTATTATTGGTTTTTGTGCCTTACGATGATTATTTCACGTTTGCCTAATGTATCTATAATTTGAATTTTCTTTGTAGAGTATAGAATGGACAATCTGCAAAATCTGTGTTTTTCATTAGTTGGAAAATGTGGTTTTATAGTTTTGATAGTCAATAGTGTTTCAGTGTATGTATATATGTCGATTCCAATGATCTTTTTGGTTTAAATGAGGATTCATTAAAAATTAAAAAGAATATTTTATATAAACTTGTAGATAGCTTTATAAGATGTTTTATTAACACGAATGTATATTTTAAATAACTCACTATTACCATTTGATAGTTTCATCATTATTCTATAACAAATAATATCTATTTCATTCATCAGCATGCCTATATTTTTATAATTTGCAGTGTTTTTTGTGGTAATTTGTATTACAACTTCCAGTTATGTAGAATTTTTAATAATGTTGATAGAGTCTTGTTTACACTGTATACAATTAACAATTTACTTTTGCATTGTACACGTACAATTTAAGTGACAAATAGATATAATATATTTATTATAGTAATATTGATTACCTATTGTTATATTCCAAAATACTGTAAGTTCTATTTTGAATTATTGCAATTGACGATGTTGCTTACGGTTCATTTTCATCAATGATAATTAAACAATCTCTTGTGAATACGTACGATATTACTTCGCAATAGCTATTTTTCAATCTCTTCATGCTTGAATAGCCTTTTGCGCGTCTGCTTACAGCCTTTTTACAGCTTTCAGTAAAACCCGACCACTGTCAGGACCGTTGTTAGAATTTCCGTTTTTATAAACTTTTGACACATCCCTGTATATACATTATGCCATCATATTTTGTAAAGCCAATCGTATATATTACTCAGAATTCTTCTCAAACTGTTTTTAACACAGACCGGTATACAGTGTAGAGTAAGAAAGATAATTTAATGTTTAACATAAAAGTTATTTTAAAGTATCCGAAGAAAAAGGATGGTAATAACTCAAAAACAATTTAAGATAGACATAAACAATAATAATAAAAATGAACCGAAAATTCAATTTTATCAAAGACTCAAAAGGGGCCAAGTAAGAACCGTCAAATTGCACTCGTCATTTGGCATTTTGAAAGATTGACTTCGGATTCGTCAACAGGGACCACAAAAACCCTCAAGTAATAAATTTGAGAAAGATCTAATTATGTTTCGCACATTTCCCCCATGTTGGTCGCCCCACTTTTTTTTTGATATTTCTACTTCCAATTCGTTATCAGCGACAATAAGACTCCCAAATATTTAATTTAACGCGGATCCAATACGTTTTCGAAGAACCATTACGCTATATTGGACACGCCATTTTATTTTTAAATATAAACTTCAGATTCTTCATCAGCGAACGTAGAAACCCCAAGTACTAAATTCCATACAGATTCAATTACCTTTATATATTACTATAATAAATATATAAATATAATATAAAATGCACTCCACTAAATTACAAAAAAATGTTATATACCAATGTGTCAAAATTTATAATCACATTCCATCTACAATCAGAGATTTAGGTTTTAATCAATATAGACATAAACTAAAACAATACCTAATAGGTGAAGCTTTGTATAATGTTAAAGATTTTTTTTCAAAACCGGTGCAGCTTAATTTGGTGCACTAAAACAATCGTTTGTTATTTTGTTTTGAGTTTGTTACTTGTATTATTAATATTTTATATATACATTACATACATGTTTGTATTTGTATGTTGACGTGTTCTACGCTTTGTATAATGGAATAAATCTATCTATCTATCTATCTATCTACTTTTCTGCCGTATTGAATGCGCCATTTTGGTTTATCAAATTTCGATTTCAGATTCGTGTTCAGCGACCTATGAAATCTCCCAACAAAAATAAATTATTTAATTAACACTTCAAGATATATAGATTCCCCTAGTGAATACTATTACATGAAAACCAGTTACAAATATACCTACTTTTTCTATACATACATTTTATTTAAGACTTGGCTACTCTGTATAATGAGCAAGCATTTTTGATAAATAAAGAGGGTTTGAAAGACAATTATAACGAACATCAAAAGGTAATTATGTAAAATATCGAAAGGTGTATGGATATCATTATTTATGAGAGTCATGATATGGCTTTTGTAGATTATATTATTTAACAAATAAACTTATGCAACATCTCAAATTTCACGCCATTTTAAACTACTTGCGCATGTTGGTTACCTAAGCGACATAACCATATAGAAAATTATTGCAGTTGTTGGTTGTGTTGCTTTTGTTTATGAGCGAATGAAGATTCCTTTATAAATATTTATGGAATGTAGATTTAATTTATTTTATTATTTATTTATTACGTGCACTATATCTGTTATTGAGTATGAATAATTATATGATTGTAATCTAACATGTTAAGGAACATGTTGGTTATAATAAATTATTTAAATTAGACTAAGTGAAAAAAGTTTTATTAGAAGTGATTAAAAATGTTTGATTCTGTTGTATAGAAAATAACATCTCTCCTTTCAGCACAAAAGTAAACAAAACGTGTGAAGTAAATTAAAGAAATACATACTTGTAAACTCAAAATACGTATTCCAATAAACACAACAGACAACTGCATTCACCTTTTGACATGTGTCTTAATTTTATTTTGACGTTTGTTATAATTGTCATCAAAATAATGTAAAATTATCAACAATGCCTGCCTACTACACAAAATAGTAGAATAGTAGAATCAAATAAAATGTCGGTGTAAGGAGAGTAACATGCAATAACATTATTTATAATATTCATTTTGTAACCAGCTTTCATTTAATGGTATTTTTGTAGCGGAAGCTATATATTCTTAAACATTAATTAGTAAGTTTACTTTCGTTATTCTGAAGTTGTTGCGGCCAATATATATTTGTAGTAGTATTGAACCGTCGTTTCTAGTTCGTAGCTTGATCGTGCCATTTACTATATCGAAACTACGCATGTGTCCAAAACGTTTGTATAGGGATTTTTTTTAAATTAGTCAATATTTTTCTCATGTTTGCGCCATTTTCTACATTTGAATTTGTTTTTTGTGCTTTTTGCACTTTTTTTTTAGTTTATATTCTATATAATTAGAAATTTAATTTTAGTAAATAATTTGTCGACATTAGGCACATATTTAAAATTTCTATTATGGAATAATAGTGAAAGGTGAAACAAATTTGAGGGATACTGAAAGTTTCTGAAGAACCTTTTCGCATGTTGGATCCGTCATTATGTAAATAAAAAAGGCAAAATAGGTTGATTTTATTGTGTTCGTGTTGTTACTTTTATCCATAATAAAAATCTAATGATGTCCAAAAAAAATGATTTGCAAAAATCAGCCTGAACCTATTGGACATGTTAAAATTAAAAAAATTAAACAATAAGAAATGTATAAAATAACTGTTTCATACTTTGAAGATTGAAAATTAAAGAGTAACCATCTGGCCATTACCAACAATAAGAAACTTAAACTTCAGCACACGAAGTGTCCTACAGAAGTACATAGATTTCATAAGCACTGTAATATTTGAATCAACTTTAGAGCCGCTTTAGAAACTTAATTTTAGTAAATAATCTGTAGACATTTATTTTGTGATACATCTGAAAATTTTTGTGTAAATAGTACATATTTAAAATTTATATTATGGAGTAAATAGCGCAGTACAGCAAACTGCAGTGATACTGATAGAAATTTATTGATTATTTACTGCTTTGACAAATACAACAATATAGTAAAAATAAAAAAACTAATACAACGTACATCGATGTGAAATTATCAGTTACCTACAAGTATGTGAAACATGTAACATGTAAAAAATTATAAAAGTGGGAACAGTTTGTTGAAAAAGAAAACACTTCATCTGCCGTCATAAACTGGATTATCGATCATATTCTAAAGATATGATCAGTAATCCAGTTTATGACGGCACTTTCACATGCCATATTTGAGACAATTTAACTTGCACAAATTTGTATAGGATGAATAAGGCCAGAAACATTTACTGAAAAATCATATATCAACTGTTTACTAAAAACATTATATTTTACTGATTGTACAAATTTCTTAACTCAAAGAAAGTTGATTGAGAAAACCTTGTCTCCAAATTGGTATAAATAATTTTGACTTACAAAATGTTATATTCTGGAGGAATCAGAGTGCCAATAATAATTATAATTATTAATGTAAAATTTAACTACACGTTAACTGAACAAACACACTATTTGTCCAAGCCCAGTTTAGTCAAGAGTAATTTATACAGTGTCTGCATAAGCTCTCAACGTGAACCTGCCAGCTTCAATTTTGCGTCCGCTTACAGCGGTCCGTCAATCTCCTCTAGTTTGAATCGCCTTTTTCGCGTCCGCTTAAAGCTTTTTTACAGTTCCCTGTAAAAAGCAATCACTGTCATGACGCCTCTTAGAATGTCTGATTTTATTAACTTTTGACGCACCCCTGTACACATATAAATTTTGTTATGCCAATCGTAATATTACTTAGAACTTTTCTTTCCTTTTTACACAAACTGTTACACTGAACACTGAACAGCGAGAAGGATAATTTAATGTTAAACATAAATCATGTTAAAGTTTACGAAGGAAGGATGTGCTCAGGTCCAAGCACTTTTCACCAAGATTAAGGACATTTTGAAGAACCTTTCCGTCATATTGAATTCGCCATTATGTTTTTTGACATTTCGACTTTGGATTTGTGATCGGCGACCCCATAAACGCCTGTGTCTAAAATTTCACATTCATACGTCAATTTTAAAAAATTCTTCCGCCATTTTTTTTTTGACATTTTGACTATGGATTCGTGATCGGGGACCTAAGACACCCCCGTATCTAAAATTTCACATTCATACGTCAATTTTCAAAAAACTCTTCTGCCTTTTTGGTTTTTTTGACTATGGATTCGTGATCGGTGACCTAAGTCACCCCCCGTATCTAAAATGTCACTTTCATACGTCAACTTTCAAAAAATTCTTCCGCCATTTTGTTTTTTTTTACATTTTGACTATGGATTAGTGATCGGGGACCTAAGACACCCCCTTATCTAAAATTTCACATTCATACGTCAATTTTCAAAAAACTCTTCCGCCATTTTTTTTTGACATTTAGACTATGGATTCGTGATCGGCGACCTAAGACACCCCCGTATCTAAAATTTCACATTCATACGGCAATTTTCAAAAAAAATTTACGCCATTTTGTTTTTTTTGACATTTTGACTTTGGATTCGTGATCGACGACCTAAGACACCCCCGTATCTAAAATTTCACATTCATACGGCAATTTTCAAAAAAAATTTACGCCATTTTGTTTTTTTTGACATTTTGACTTTGGATTCGTGATCGACGACCTAAGACACATTCATACTTCAATTTTCAAAAAATTCTTCCGCCATTTTTTTTTGACTTTGGATTCGTGATCGGCGACCTGACACCCCCGTACCTAAAATTTCACATTCATACGTTAATTTTCAAAAAATACTTCCGTTTTTTTTTTGACATTTTGACAAGAGCCCCCGAGTACCGAGTTTTACCTTAATCAGAAGAAAAAGTTGATTTGGATCCACCCACTCCGCAGTGCGTAATTATTTAAATAATTATTTCGTAGGGAACATGAATGTTAAAAGCAATATTGTTTCCCTTAAGAAAACGGCATACCCGTTTTAGAATTATTGTATTTTAAATGGAATCTATTATAATTATAAGAAAAAATCAATCAGTGCACATGAATGTATGTGTGTGTACATAATGATAATACATGTTATGAGCATTGCACTTGATTTATTGGGTACATTCATTTGTGACGTATTTCAGCCTTTTTTCGACCATGTCCCGAGTGCATGAAGAGTTTCAATTCTTTGTCCTATCAATACCGGATCTGAATCAAGTTGGAATAAGGATGGTAACGCTTCCAAAAATCTGTTTTTTTCAATTTCAAGTCGTTTCTCTCTCGAAAAATCGTCAGAGCTTGGCATTTCATGCTTAAAAGTCAATGTTTCAAAATATTTAGTGCGCCTGTCAGATTCACGAAATGTCAATATTTTGTGTCTAGTCCTTGTTTTTACTTACGTAATGGGCATTCTTTAGGCACGTCATGGGTTAATTTCGCGTGTTTTGACAAATTCGACGGAACACGCGGTCACACGTTTATTTTAATTTTTCACGCGCCCGGCGACATTAAAATATGCATTTGCGCGCGTTGAAAAGCAGAAAGTGCGGGCTTTTTAACCGTACTTTTCCCTATGCGTGTTATAGATTCGTTTAAGAGGAGATACCTTCAGAAAATCGGGCAACGTCTTAAAAAGCAACGTTTAAATTTGTCCGTAAATATCCGGCGATCGGACAGAGTTATAAAGCCGAAATTTTAACGGTAGTTAGCTCGGACTTTCCCCTTCACGCGACGATCGATCCGAACGCGCTACCTATACAGGGTGTTGCACAATTTCGAGAAACATCACCCGTTGCACGGTCCTATCTCTATCCCGTATTTTCTCACGTCATTTTTAAAGGTAAGCCGGCAGCTATTAGTATATAGAACTAGCTAATACGGCAGACCTAGATGGCCCGCTCCCGCCTCTTATTTCGCTTACAGTTGAGGTACCGCTCTCCCTTATTCTTCTAAATTTATTGCGGATTTTATCTTTATTGTGATTCAGTTTTTGAAACACCATGTCATTCCGATATATGGCGAATAAGTAAATATAATTGTGGTTTAGATGTTCAATATTGCTTTACTATAGCTATTTTTATACACCCCTGTATATAGTTTGCAACTATCCGATATTTTTTATTCAGAATGCTTATCAGATTCTGTTGTTATAGAAAATGTTTTTGTTAAATAAGAGGTGCATCAATTCTTATTCTTTATATTTTAATATTTATATTTAAATGTGTGCACTAACATATTTAAATTATTTCTTACATGTTTGCTTCAATACTTCAGCGACGTACTTTTCATCCTAATTAATTTAGATGATAGATTAATAATAGATTTAGTGACAATAGCATAGTTTTTAAATTTAAAATGTTTATTGGCTGTCTATGAAATGAGATGTATTTTATCGCTTAAAGTTATATGGACATTTTTCACATACTTTTCCTGTGCTCTTCACATTAGTATAAAGAATTATTATAATTAAAACATAAGTGGTTAAACAATTTTTTTTTTGTTTGCCGTGGTAGCTCAGTCGCATCAATTATATGCTTAGTTACTTCTTTATAATTATACATAGCAGATGTTAAATCTGCAGAGGTTTTTAAATAAAAATTTTCAACCACGATATTTAAATTTAAATCCTTGTCTAACGTACTTAATCTTATTTCTAAAATGCTGCTGATTTCGTCTAGATATTTATTAGAGTTGGGATCGGGCCGACAAAGCCCGCTTCGGCTCGGCCCGGCCCACATGTCGGGCCGGGCTGGGCTGGGCTGAAATTTTTTATAGTTCGGGCCGGGCCGGGCTGAAATTTTAGTTGTTCGGGCCGGGCCGGGCTGGACATACTGAGAGTTGAGCCGGCTCGGCATGTCGGGCCGGCTCGGCATGTCAATTAATCAACATTAACTAAATAAAACATTAAAATATTAAACTATAGATAAAAGTAACATATATTAGACAATTATTTTTCTTGATAAATATATTTGCTACCAATATATTTCTTAAAAAAAATATAGGTCAAATATATGTTACTTTTATTAATAGTTTAATACCTATTTTAATGTTTTATTTAGTTTATGTTGATTAATTGACAGATATATTACCTACATTATTAAAATGTTTTAATGTTTTAGAGTTCATTTTACAGCCGCTAAACCATGAAAGGGAATGTTATATAAATATATAACACACACACGCACGTACGCACTCACACACGCACACAAAATATATACATATATATAAATGCGTTCTTTTCTTAGCCGTTTGATAAAACCGGTTTCCTTTTTTGGTTTAGC
Source organism: Amphimallon solstitiale (assembly GCA_963170755.1). Lineage (NCBI taxonomy): Eukaryota > Metazoa > Arthropoda > Insecta > Coleoptera > Scarabaeidae > Amphimallon > Amphimallon solstitiale. The sequence continues at coordinate 131,955,691 of OY720675.1, read as the reverse complement.
GGCTGTAAAATAAACTCAAAACAAAGCAAAAAATTAAAACGTTTCGGTAATATAGGTCTTATCTTTGTTAATTATTTGACATAAACTAACTAATTAAAACATTGACATATATTTGCCGCTAATATACTTGTCAAAAAATATATATTGGTCAGATATGTGTTACAGTTTATTTATTAATTTTGTCAATGATTTAATTAATTATTTTATGTTAAATAATTGACAAAGATAATATCTATATTATCGAAACGTTTTTATTTTTTATTTTGTTTTGAGTTCATTTTACAACCACTAAACCAAGAAAGGAACCTGTATATATATATGTATAACTTACATTTAACGTTAAATGTAAGTTATACAGTCGATATCCATTTCATATCATTTTTAATATATGTTTAAAACATTTTTACAGAGTGTTTGAAAAAGACAGCATAAATGTTAGCCGAAACGTTACAAATAAAGGAATAAAAAATATGTATTATTTTAATTACATGTTTTCGTTCCAATTTTAATTGTGAATGTCCAAAAAAGGCCACTACGCCCACGAAAAAAAATTTTTATACTATAGAATATAATATGGCCAAGAAAACCACTAAACAATATATATATATATATATATATATTATATTATGTTATGTTCTATTCTGTAGTGTTAAGTAGATATGATACCTATATAAAATATATTAATATCAGCCAAAAAATATTTACGTTTTTTTAAGCAAATCCACAAATTAAATATTACCATTTTAAAAGCCGAAAAATTAATATATAAATATAATGCCTAAAACCATTGTAGTGCATTAAAAATATACTGTAGAATTTCTTGTGCTGCACATAATTTAAATTTAATAATTGCTTACACAGACAGTATCTGATCCAATTAGTACCATGATTCAAAACAGCAAATGTTTAATTTCAAAATTAAAAAATGTATTAATTAAGTCGTTCTAGATGGAATATTATTATGTTAAAATCCATAGTACTGATTTTCCATGAAATTGGGGAATTATTATTACAAAGATAGGAACTCTACAAGATTCAATGCATAGATATAATACTGTGAGATGTAATTAATCTACTAAAGCCATTTAGTGAGCCACTTTAATACTAAGTTCTGATCAAATTCCCACAATAATTTTAATTTTACCCTGGTTTAGAAGACCATCTGCTTATTAAACAATACAACCCAATGAATGATTTTAGATCCACGCATCAAAAATATTTTAAATGAACGTTAAAAGAATTTCTTTTAACGTCGAAATTATCAGAATTAACAGAATTTTGTATTCATCAGTTTTTACTATGGTGAATGAGTTTGACATATATGTTAATAATCATGAAAATGTTAAAAAAATTCAAGTATTTCCCTCGCTTATTTACGCTTGATAAATAGTATGAATGTACCAGCCAATCAGCTACTAGCACGCCAAGTAAAAGGACATTTTCTATTGCTGGAAGAACATATTAGAATTAGAAAAGTGGCGGAGTTAACTGAGTCTACTGAATGTTCATAAAATTCTATTTTTCATGTTCAATAGTAATACTTAATAATAATTAAAGTGTCTTTTTTGTAACAATTCTTTTTTATATTTGCATACTAGGAACTAAGAAATTATGTTGTTATATAGGACATTTGTTTGAATTTTGTATATTCAAAACTCTTATCTATGTTATTTGGAACATCTTTCGAAAGGGTGTTTAAATAATTTTAAAATTAGTGTCTCAGTGTTGAAAATTATTATTATCATTTTTTCTTTAGCACTGGTAATTATTAGTTTAATTTGGCAAATTTTTAGTTTTAAAAATTCACCTAATTCAATAAATAATTATCATAGCTAAAGCAGAAAATTATAATACAAAGAAATTTATTAAAATTGCCTCTAACGTAAATTTTAAATGTATAAAATTATTTTGCATTATAAAGTAAAGAATTGTTTTGCCTTCCACTCATTTAAGAATTAGTTAAACCTTAGTCTGACTTTTACATACATATAAATACGGCTGTCAATTCTCTAACTATTTATAGATATTAAAGATTTTAGTTTTTTCTAATTATTAATTGCATAAATGTTTTTTTGTCATATAGATCTACTTTGTGTTGCTATTTTTGTTTTAAATATTCTGTATTTTTTATTGTGACAATAAATAATATTTGACGACTCATACTATAATAATGCCAAAAATGCCCACCTCTAATATTTATGTTCTTAATACTACTTTTAATTTTGCCTATTACAAAATGGGTTACGAAAATTGTTATTGAATACTTGCCTTATTTCTAGTGGTTCCTGTTTGCTTACTTAAACTTAAACTTACTTAATTTACTAAATCTAGGAATTGAAGCTACCACGCACTACGATAAATACTATTATCCTTCTTTAAATTTCTGTAAAATAACTTTATCCATTCTAAGAGATTTTGAAACTGCATGATACGTGCGGTCTGCTTGAACGCTGGCTAGGTAGTCGTAGTGTTTCTTTGTCCTCCGCTGTTTTGCGGGTTGGGCAGTTATTACTACCATTTTTTGTCGTTGTTCCTCGTGGTTCGTCTTTTCCTCTTTGGTCCATTCCTTATTTTCTATTTTAGAATCGTCGTACGTAGCTGGCAGGCTTCGTTCCATAATTCCACTTCGAATGTTCTAAGTGAGAGGCAAGGATTGCCATGCGATAAAGCACTGTGGGTACTCAGGGCTGTACGGATACTAATTTGTAGGAACAACACACGTCTTACATTATTAACCACTTTATTGTGTACTGATTACATTGACGGTGACTACCATTATAACAATTAACGATCATTACACTAACTATCCATTATACTAACCTACCTCTACTATTTATACCTAACTGAGCTTAAACCTAGTTACGTTATTTACTAAACATAGTATTAAATATTATCCTACTTAATAGCTTACAAAAGATCGTCGTGCTTTCTAGACGAATATATTGACAGTATAAAAGTATTTAAACTTGCATTTGGAATTTCTTTTTACTCACAAGTTTAGTTTATCACGATAACTTAATTTGGAATAAGGAAGCCGAGTGGTGCCCACATGAATCTTTTATCTTGATTTATTGTTGCATTATCTGTCTATTTCAACCAGCTTCCTAGGAAATAATAACAAGCGCTAAAACTTCAAGAAAGCAAATTTTCACTAGCTATACTCACAATTTCTTTACGTTGATTGGAGACACTTTGATACCTTTTGTGACGCTAATGTGACAATTGACGTGTTTTATCGTATAATCTACTCTATAATAGACACCTGCACTTCCTAAACCAGCCAAAATAGTAAGTTCCTCCGTAGTTAAAAACGTGGGCGCGGTATATATTCTTTACACACAATTGTCATGTTATGGTCTATGCGGATGATTAAAATATTTTTCGTCGCAAAATAGTGCATCTTTTCAAGAGAACCTGGACCGAGTCAGGAATTATTTAAATCAACAATAGTACTATACGATACTATATTAATTAAAACTTCAAAACTGACAAAATTATATCAAAAAGAGACAATAGCTCAGTAATAGTCACTTTTATAGTATTAACGTCTTACATGTTTTTGATGTGAAATTTAATAAGAAATTCAAAAATGAAATAATATACAGGCTGTTCCATTTGAAGAAAATGACTTTTTTGCAAAAACTAACAAAAGCATATCAAAAAACGACAATAACTCTGTAATAGTCACTTTTAAAGTATCCACGTTTTACATGTTTCTGACATGAAATTTAATAAACAATTCAAAAATGAACTGACATACAGGGTTTTCCATTTAAAAAAATTGACTTTTATACAAAAACGTGTCATTTAATTTTAATCCAGTTTCCTGCACATGCAGTTAGTACTTGTTCAAAAATAAAACATGCTTCTATTAGGGTCTCTTATTGTAAACAATACTACAACAAATTTTGTCCATCTAATACGTCGTTTTCGAGAAATATAATTTTATACAAACATTGAATTTTTCAGAAAAATGGGAATAATTCAAAAACTCTACACTTTAGGCCTATACTATCTTATAACTTTTTGACTAAAAGTTATACTGGGAATTCAAAAATGCAATAATATATAGGCTGTTCCATTTAGAAAACTATAACTATGGTTAGCCACCAAGTTATGGAACACTTTGTATAATACAAAATATTTTTAAAATGTGCTGCTAATGAACAGCTATCATATGAAAAAAACCGCTTCGAAATATCTTTACTAATAAAGGCATAATCGGCCTTACCCGCTTAGATGACTCACCCTGTATATAATTGAATCAATACAGCGCAATTTTCTAAAGAATTTGTGTTATAAATTTGATGGAACATATCCTCCTCATGTACTTTTCCTAGCTCGACATAGAGTTTAATCACTGGAAGCAAGATGCCCCCTAATTAGTTCAAACTTAATAAAAAATTAGGTAAATTTTTATTAAGATAGAGTCGCGTGTTTTACTTGCCGAAATTAATTTACGAGTACCTCGACCAAGCTCAAGACTAAATGAAGCACTTCTTTCAACTGCTAAAACGAATACTTTGCTGAGGGCTTCTATGGTGCATTTTGCCAAGAATATTAATAACTTTGCTCTCGACGTTTTTCATTAGTTGTTTTTCTTTTATTATTTTTACTTTTTCTTTGTATGTATTATTATAATTAGCTTATTTTGTGTTGTTGATAGTTGTTAATTTTTCACATATCTAATATTTTTTTGTTTTTTTATGTTGTTTGTTTTGTTGTTTATATTGGGATGACTTGTTGAGCAATTTAATAAATATTATTAATTACCGACTTAATTACACTCTTCAACCTTGGGGAGGTTGAGGAATATTCACCTCTCCGGGGCTGAGTGCCAAGGCTCAAGGTTTATTATTTTTTATTATTACCATTATTATTATTATTATTTTGCTTTCTCGATATTTTTCCTTACAACAAGTTAACATTGCTAGTATTCTTTTTAGTAAATGGTTTTAAAAAGTTATTTTCGGAATCTCTGGAGGCGTGCAATTATTTGTTTTGTTCAATTTGTATTTCAAATAATTTATTACATAAATCAGTTTAAATTTGAAACTTAAAATGTCGTAGCTATAACACCGTGGATATTCAAATATTTAAATGTTCTTGAGAAAAACTAAATTTCCGAACGTTTTTGAAGAAAACATGTGTTTTACGCCTAATGTTTTTGAACTCTCAACAAGAAATTTTGTCTTAAATTAATTAACTCTAAGTTTTTGTTCCTATTTTCTGATTGTTCACATTACTATTCCTGTTCACCTTGTAAAATGTTAATGTAGGAATAATAACTATTAAAGGTGAGATTCTTATAGGCTGTAATCAGATTCCAGACGTACGTTATAAATTTAGCGATTATAAGACTGAGTTTCACATAAATCCTGCTTTTGTGTATGCGTGTATATAAGAGCGTGATTAATTTCGCCTTGTTTAGTTTATGTTTGCTATTTGCGGAGACACCGGTTTCTATAAGCTAACAGGTGTTTTAATCTCAAATGCATAATTTTAAACGATTAGAGAATTTGAGACTGTACATTTACGAGAATACGAAAAGTTCGTGACTTGACGACTTGTCTACCTTTAAAAGCTATATATGTCGCCAAAGACACGGATGATCGGTAATTATTAAAACAGCTGTGAACAGACGGTACTATTTTCTTTAAGGTAAAACAACGTTACTGTTGTGCTAATCTCACATTTTTTAATATGTTGCCATTATACGACGTTCATATACATATATCTTCATAGTTATAATTTATAATGCATATAAAAGTCTCATAATGTGCCACACAAATATCAAGAAATCTCACTACTCTCTCATACTATTTTATATACTACATATTGCTGTGAACTAAGCGATTTTAATTAAAAATATAATGGATGCATAAATATGTGGTTTGTAAGTTTAATTTTATTTTAAAAATTAACGTTGGTTTCTATTATTTAATTGCATATACATTTCTATACTTGTAATTCACAGCAATACGTTACATAATTGTTTATGTATAAATCATACGTGCTCTACATCCTGGTTTCATGTACATAAGAGGTTGTCTATCTAACCTTATTGCAAGTACCTTGACGGCAAATATTATAATGTACTCAAAAAATTAAAATTGATGTAACTTGACAATCCTGCATATATATAATTGTAGCACAATATATATTAAATTATTGAATTCCGTCATTTTTATTCTTCTATTTTATTCTATTCTATAAATATTACATACTTTGAACTATTGCATTACATTACGATCTCCACATGCAATTTTAGATACATGTTGTTTGTTCATTAAAAGAATCTTGAGACATCCCACACGATAGACTTCAATAATACCAAACTTTTAGCGAACATCGAACATAGGAAAACCAGAATTATCAGGGAAGCCATCGAAATTGAAAAACACCCGAACAATTTGAATTCACGAGATGATATCCTGAGGTAACCAACATCATGAAAACCAGCATTAATAAGAAAAGATGTCAACAAGAAACACCAAACTGATACACCTACATCGCAAACCAGCCGATATAGATAGATAGATAGATATTTTATTTGTGCTAGACCCCAGATAACATTTTTCAATGTCTGAAACGTTTCTGTAACAGTTACCGTGTTACATGAAACCTAGCCATTTATGTTACCACTACATTTCTGACACATTCTAGACACTGAAGATGTCCTACCTGTACTACGTTTCAAATGAAACATCTCCGAAATAACGTTTCGGGAACGTAATATTGTCAAAACTTGAAATGCATTGGAGACTCAACATTTATGCATCTAAAGCGTAGATAGTTTTTTGCAAAGCAAAACCGTTATGTAATCGTAATTAATCAAAATAAAAAAAAAGTACAGTTGCATATAAAACGAGAATTTATTACTTCTATTGATATCAAATAGTATATCAAAATAATATATAATAATAATAATATATAACATATTGTTAAACATCTGAAGAAAAATACAAATATATAACTTAAAAAACAAATTTCTGGAAGTATATTTTTTTTTAAAAACTATATGACCGCATGTAATCAATTTTGTTTTTCATCTAGTATTGACTTTAAATATGTCGTCTTGTTCTAGTATATCTTAAATTAGCTTGACGAAACCAAGTACTAACCACTATCTCAAAAACCTGGTCAGAAAGTGTCGGGAAATTTCTTCGTGCGGCACTTCTCAACACCTCGATAATTTTCAAATCAGAAACTTGATAATTATTCTTTCTTCCTAACCAGGAACATTTCGTGGCAAGTTTATCAGTAAATATTTTCTTCAGTCCTCTTCTAATGTTGTCTTTCACAGTACTTCCCCCAGTAATATAAAAAATAATCCCCTGCAACATTAGCATTTATAAAAGTATGTAACTACTTTTGTATAAAACTATTATTTCTTTACCAATTGCTCTTGTATTGTGTCAGATGCTACCACTTGTTGGTTGAAATTTAATAAATCATTAAAATTTCTAAAAGATGTTTTTGGAAGGATATCTCGTGTAGCATCAGGTATCGGAGCCAAGTGTCGGTGGTGATCATCAGCATCAGGATTATCCAACTTTTGGAGCAGCCGTTCAAGCAACATTTTGCTGCTTTGCGTATTTCGTATAATATAGTCCAGTTTTGTTTGGATTGGATTCTCCACTGCAACCGCAAATGAAATAATACTGCAAAAATTATAAATAAATTCAGCTTATCTGTAGCTAAATTATTGTTCTCCAATTCTAATATAAACACTTTCATAACGTGCACCCATTGCACTTACCATCTTTTTCAAGGTCAACGGTAGTACCCTCTAAAAATGATATTAAAAGTGTTTTGGAGTAACAATATAAAAGATGTACTACCTGCTTCATCTACTGTATTATTCAAATTCAATGGAGACAAATCTACAGAGTTACAAGATACTGCAATAGATAAAAGGCACCAATAATACTAAACGTATGTTCGTACAAATTATTAACTTACAGGTTGAAGTAGTAGATGTAAAACTCTGCTCTAAAACTACTTATTCCTCCTTTGCCGCGCTAATTTTACCTTTTATTTTGGGAAGTGGTTCAATAAGCATATTTTCTTCAAACGAATTGTCACCACTAACAAAATTTGGATCTTTTATAGCTTTTCTTTTTCTCCCAGAGCGACAGCATTCGTCAATACTTTTATCAGATTCCATGCTTGCTTCTTTGCTTCTTTCTATTTGAAGAGCATCATCATATGACACTAGAAATAACAAAATAGGTACAGTAATAACTATAGTATGCTAAAAAGTGTGAAAGAATTGCATAATACCTGGTTGATTTAACAAAATATGTATTGCCCAACTTTCCCAATCGCTCCGATGGTCAGTCGCATATTTAATATGCTTCCTAATACTGCTACTATCATTGGGCCAAAAACAACAATCTTCATTATTGCTTTTAAATATCCATTTTTGTGGAACCACAGATATTTCTCTTTTATCATCTTTACTCAAAAACTCGACAACATTCCACTACAAAAAAAATTATCCGAGTAGGCAGACAATAAAATACCCATTCTAATAACATGGATTTCAATAAAAATAAAAAAGATAAAATAAACAGGTACCATGAAAAAAAATCTCATTAGTAAATTGCTCCTGCAATCACCAATAAGCTCTCACCGTTATGACTTTTTTCTATCAATTTATAAAAAAAATTGTACAAAATTCATCCCCGTGTTATAAGGCTCTTTAGCAGGTTTGTAAAGAGCCGTATGACACGGCATAAATGTATTCAGAATTGAGAAATAAAAGCTGTATTGACGTGCGCTTATTTAACGTTGTGGTTGTTCTCTGTAATTTCAAGCAAAAATTATTTATGATAATGTATACGGCTTTTTGAGATATTTTACTCATTTAACGAACAGTAATAAATAAAATATTTGGCGTATAATTATGATTATTTATCGTACTGAATAAAACTTCAGCTAGCGTTCTGAATCGCAAATTTCGTTATGTAATAAAGGAACAATAATGTATTTATTTTCCTTCAATGGATATTTCAAACACTTTTGCTTTATATTGTCAATCGAGATTTTAATTGGCTCAGGATAAAAATCATGTGCTACCGATATTTGAAACAATTTATGAGATTCACATGGTTTAAAGTAGAAAGGACTAACATGAACAAATTTATTTACATATATATGAACCAATCTGTTTTAGTTGTAACGGAAAATACCTCTAACGATTACTATACTTCCGTCTTTCAAAAGTACACAATTGTCCCTATCATTAACTACAACCACAAATTTTTTTAAAATAATTTTTTTGAAACAAGTTATATTCTCATTTAAACCAGTATTATTTTCAACTTCTTTAAAGAGATATGGAAATGTGCGATCACTTTTCTCTGAAAAAAGTTGTTTTTCTTTCATCCTACATATTATTTGTTGCAACGGAAATCTGGAAAATTTTACCCTTTTCTTCATTTCGTATAAATAATTTTCATATTGAAATGAACTGAAGTTATCTAAAGGCCCATGTAATTTTGAATCACTTGCTAGATGTATTAAATTATGTACATTATGAGGAATATATTCGCGGGGCCATACAAAGAACTGTAGTTTTTCACAAAATAATGTAATAAGTAGTTTGCATCATCATTGTAATTAAAATACAATTCGTCTGAACATAAAATACGTATTGAAGCATGAAGTGACATGTAATGTTGGTATTGTTCTTTTGTAAGAATATCTTTCAAAATAATCGGTCCCAAATACAACAGCAACTGACGAAATTCCGTGGCCTAAAACGTTCCACTTCGCTTAGACTTCTTGGAGCTCTAGCAAACTCTAGTGGTATGCATTTTTTCAATTTTTCTATTCGATTTGTCAATTTATTTAGCTTATTTGGATCTATAATACGTATACTTTTATTACCTTTCATCCAAAGACATACGTGGCGTTTCATAACACCCAAACACACAAGGTGCATGTAGTCAAGGGCACTTGACTTACAAGACCTATATTAATTTGTTCAAAAGGAGAAACAATCAAATTATAATTTTCATCAATCTTATTTTTAAACGATTCATCAGTTCGTAGTGTTGCATTTAATTGTGAAAATGTTACTCGATCTTTCATATAATCTCTCTCTACTATACATTTTGTACATGAATTATATCCCGTGTGGCCCTTTACACCTAAAACGTAAGATTTCGCTGGAGCGTCACAAATAATTCTATGTAGCTTAACAAAAAATATTTTGTTATAAAGAGCTAACCCATCACACTCTAAAGTTTTTAATTCTTTAATAAATGTATGTAAAAATTCATTTTCGGGTTTATTATATCCATGAAATAAACCGACAATAAACGGCTTATTATTAGTCAACTGATTTGATTAAATGGAGAGTAGGATTGGCCAAAATTGACTTTTCGATGACTTTGTCAGAGGCAGACCATCTATATTCACACTAACATTTAAAACATTATCAAATAATTTTGTTAAGTTATTTTCATCAAGCCTATTGTTCTCCAGTACTTGTTTTACTTGATCTGCAATGCCAAAATGATAATAATATCCACCTTTAATTTTTCCTATTTCAGATGATACATTTTTTGGTGTTTGTAGCACAGTACGGACATCTTTGGGTAAATCAAAACCCCCTGCCCTTAATAAATTTAACAATTCATTCACTGCTTGTTGTGATAACATTTTTCTGTATTTTAATATCCATAATTTACTGTTATGCAAAAAATCATCGGTTTGCGACATTTGACTCGGGATTGATGAAACATAATTATTACCTATTATTTAACAAATAATATTTTGTTCAACTCCATCATATACCGCTGCACTATCATCAAGCTCTGAAGTAGAGTGGTAATTAACTTCACAGCTGATGGTATAACTATCTGATTTTGAAGCTAATGGGATAGAAAACACAGGTGTTAAATTTGCATTTGATGAATGAGACGTACACTCGACTGAATTATTATTCGTCTGATTTGTGCCACCTTCGGATATTTCGCGAGATCTGTTATATGTTTTTAATTGGTAAATATTTTTAGTAACTAATCTTCGCAAATGTCGTTTGGAGAGAGATACTTTCTTAAATTTTTGTAATACCTACATGTGGGTTATAAATTTAGTAAAAAATACCTAATAATTAAGTAAGGTCATATACGTATGTTGGTTCTCGTATATGCGTGGTTTCACGAACCTTTTGTTTATTAAGACGTATATATATATATATATATATATATATATATATATATATATATATCAAAAAAAAAGGAAATTACGCGGATACATGAAATAACAAGAAAGAGAATAATAACGGGTAAATTCCGCATAGTGCAACCGTAGACACGTGTTTCTGACTAATTGGTCGTCATCAGTACGGTGTAGCCAAGGAATAAGGTGGGATATCCTTGGAGATAGAAGCATACACGGAAGACCATCAGGTGACAGACTCCCATTTGCAGCTTCAGCTAGAAGATCCTCAAATTTGAAGACAACAACTAACGTCGCCACGAGGAAGACACGCAGGTTGACATTAGTCTTCCTCGTGGTGACGTTAGTTGTTGTCTTCAAATTTGAGGATCTTCTAGCTGAAGCTGCAAATGGGAGTCTGTCACCTGGTGGTCTTCCATGTATGCTTCTATCTCCAAGGATATCCCACCTTATTCCTTGGCTACACCGTACTGATGACGACCAATTAGTCAGAAACACGTGTCTACGGTTGCACTAAGCGGAATTTACCCGTTATTATTCTCTTTCTTATATATATATATATAAAATTTTTTTATTACACTAGTATTAATATTTACAATTGATGAATTGATATAGTTGTAAAGTCCTTTGGTTAAGGTCCATAGTTCAGCAAATGATACCAAGACCTGTAAAATAGAGATTTTGATATTAATTGAGTGTTTGTTATGTAATATAAAATTGTAAAAACTTGTTCAATTATCTTAAATGATGAGAATTGATTTTAAGAGGGAACTTTGTTTAAATGTAACGTCAAAATAGATTAAAAACTCCCGCCTTAATTTAATTAGAGGAAAAGTCAGTGGATGACAGATTTTGACATTTACAGAATTTTTGATATAGTATGTTTTAAAATTGTTTTGAATACTTAAATACATTTGTAAATTCATGGTTAAAATTGTTAAAATATGAGTATTGCAATATAGAAAGGCATACAAGAGAATAATAAAATAATAGAATGTATTTTGAATATAAATAAGAGGTGTTTAATAGAGATTGGTCAATTCAAAAATATAAATTATCACTAAGGTAATGATAGTAAAAAAAAAAAAAATTCTTTAAAAAATTATGAGAAGAGATGTATTATAAAGTCGGCGAGAAGAGATTTTAGCCGAAATTTGGTGATTTAAAGCAAAAGAAAAACATATTGTGTGTTAGAAATTATCAATCTAATATTTTGTTACATAATTTGTAACCAAAACCAAGTATTAGTGCAATATCGTATTAACGTAGGCAGTATCAAGTGAATAGAAAAGTGAAGGAGATTATAGTGATCAAAAGCATAAAATATAAATAAAAATTTACTTACCATAAAAGGATTTTATGTATCGAAGAATTCCTGGAGCGAAGTCACAATAGAATAAGAACATCAGTCGTGTATAACCTGTAGGAGAACCATTCCGAAGTAGTTCTATTGCAAGTTTAACCATAGCGGGGATTTATTTATCGAAGGATTCCTGGGACGAAGTCACAGTATAATAGGCTCATCAGACGTGCATATTCTGTAAGAAATCCATACCGAAGTGGATCCATTGCAAGTTTATCTACCAAGGCGATTTTATTTATTGAAGAACTTCCTGGACGGTATTACATATTAATTGCAGCACTATTCAAATACAGCCGGAGGGAAAATCCGAACGAGATAGGACTATTCTTCATAATTCCAGCACAAGAAATCATCTTTACGAAGCGCAAACAGCTGTTCCATTGTAGAGGTATAACATCACCTAGGATTCCAGTTCAACCGAGACTACAAAGAAAAAAGAGATCAGTTAGGAATTACTTATCAAGAAGTAACACATATGTTAAATAAGGTTGTATCAGTTAATTGTTTATATTTATATGAAAATCTCTATTATTCAATGAATTGGCACATCATAGATAAAAAATTAAATAACTAAATATATCAGTAATAAAATGCTGAATCATAAATAACAACTACATAGTACTATTTATATTATAAATCAATGGTATACATTTAAAAAGTTTTAGTATATGCGTTAGATAAACCTACCTTTAAAAATTAAATAGGGTTATATTCAATTCTTATCATAACCATATGTGAGTAGATATTGGACAAGTTTAACTAGGAGATTGTTAAAATTCTGGGCATTTTCATCAAATACATTTATATTGTATATTATTTCTCTGCAATACATTATATTTATTGTTGCTCATCCATCTTGATTTTCATTTACGTAGATGTATTTTGATAGGTTAACATTCTGCATTTATGGTATATGAACCTCCTAAAAATAAAAGTAAACATACAGATTAATGTATAGGGAAGATATAGTAACAGTTCAAAATTAACTTACCATACTGTGAGACAATAAGAGGTGTAGTATTGAAATTAAACAGAGTATCAAGATTTTAGTATCGATTGAATATAATATTTAGTAGATTTATCAAAGTTAGTTCTCATGTGTAGCGGTAATATCGTTTTAGTTACGAATTACCAACTTATATAGTGAAAAGTACTTGGACAATAATCTTTCTTAGATAATATTAAAGAGACAGGTCCGGACTAAGTTTTATATTAGTAATGAGAATATGAAAGTATAAATAACAAAGAAATAAATTTATTTATAGTAAATATATGATTTATGATATCAAAAGTACCTGGTAAAGGAGTGTACTTGTTTTTATTTAGAAAAGAATATTCAAGAATTATAAATTTTAACGACTGAGTTAGCTAGGGCATATTAATATTTAACTTAGGTACAAGTAAGGTTTAATATTAAATTATATACTACTATAATTTATTGGCGCCCAATGTGGGGCGTTATAGGAAGTGGAATGTCTAACCCAAAGTGTAATTAAGAGATATTATGAGTGAATGATAATTTCATAGTTTGATTTTACTTAGGTATTTTGTTACACCTGGGATTAGTACAATATACATATATATATATATATATATATTCGTATGAAACTACATGACAGGTACAAAACAAGAAACATATATAAATTATATAACAAAAGTAGAAATAAATGTTAAAAGGGCCATAACTGCAGGGACCCTTTAAAACACTGCACCATTTGGTTTAGTATGTAGGAAAAAACCTGCAAACTAAAAAACCTGCATCACAGTGCCACAAAACTAAATATCTTTAGTTGTTAAGATCCAAGCAACAGCCTCTGGAGTTAAATTATGTAGATCTGTGTAACCAAATTCAAACTTAGCTAGAGGACATTCTTTAACAATATGTTTAACTGTTTCAATCTCAGCTCCGCAATCACACGCTGGACTCGCAATCACATTCCACTTGAATAACATATTATTGCACCTTCCATGACCCGTCCTAAGACGATTCAACTTACACCAAATATTTCTTGGTTGTGTAAAGCCAGGAACTTCAATCAAAGGATCATCTATTAATTGTTTATTAAACACTTCACATTCTAACCAAATAGATTTCCAGAGGTCATTAATCGAAAATGGTTGATTTAGAAAATCTTCCTTCCAAATCACGTAGTCCAACGTGATTTCAATCTATAAGATGGTAAGTTCTGAAGTTCTTGAGTAATTAAATATAAATTAGGAAAATTTTGATATTTATCCCAACACCGTTTTAACGCCAATTTTCTTCTTAAATGATGAGGATAAATGTTAGTCAGGACGTTGAGCCAAGGAGGTGGAGTAGATTTTACTGTGCCCGTAATAATTCGAAGTGTACAATTTAACTGAATATCTACTTTACCAACATGTACGCTATTCTTCCAAACTGCACTACAGTATTCAGCAGCAGAGTACACCAATGCAAGAGCGGACGTACGTAAAATGTCTGCATGAGCTCCCCAATTTGAACCAGCCAACTTCTGTAAGATATTATTTCTTGTTTTAATCTTCATACGCAATTTATCAATATGTTGTTTATATGTTAATGATGTATCCAAAGTAACTCCTAGGTATGTTGGATTAAAATTATGTCTTAGAACGGTACCATTAAAAGTTACTACAAGTTTTTTATGTTTTTCGTTATTCCTAAGATGGAAACAAGAAACTTCTGACTTAGATGGGTTAGGACATAACCTCCATTTTCTAAAATAATCACTCAGAATCAATAGATCTTCGTTTAAATTAACTTCAATTTGATTGAAATTATTGTGTTGATAAGCAATTGCCATGTCTTTATTCAATAGTATATACGTACATCATGTAATAATAATTATCTTGCACTTATAAATCATATCAAAACGTTTTCAACTTTTGATGTCATGTGAAATCATAACTTTTATGTGAATATTGTTAACACTGGAGAAAGAAGCATAGAAATTATGTGATTTTTTTTTAGTAACCTGTGAAAATTATTTTGACTATAATTTTACATAATACACCGTAAAAATCTCATCATCGATCTCTAATACCAATTAAGGCTTACCATCCAGATACTGGACACTGTTGCCTTCGTGGAAATTTTTATTATAATCAATTTTCCTAAAAGAGAAAAATTTGAATCAAAGGCAGAAGCAAATGTGCCAGTCATATAACTGGGAGGATCCTGACGTTCTTGCTCTGTTTTCAAGATGATGCTAAAGAAACCTTAAACTGTGCTTATGGGATTATAATGTTGTTTTTTTTTGTGAGGGGAAAATCCTTTATGGATACCATACATCTTCAATTGTATGATTGTGTGGGACTCACCAGTCTGGCCTACCCACTAAAACCCCCCATTTCTCTCCTTCTCTGCTTCCGGGAATGCTACTTGCGTTTCTTCGGATAGCACAGATGTCACTATTGTCCTGCCCTTTTAGGCTCGCCGCTCTCTCCACTGCATTTCTCTTGTTTTTAGCATCTTTTCAATGTAGATGCTCACTGCTCTCCATTTGTCCTTGCTGCCCGTCATAGCCTCGATCACGTTATGTTGGTCCAATGTTTGCTGGATTTGGTTGTTTAGAAAAGTCCTGTCTTCTATCCACCTCTCGCATACAAACACCGCATGGTCCGGTGTATCGACGATCCCACAGTCTGGACAAAGATCGTCTTCAGCCAGTCTAAACCTCTTCTGGTAAGTCTTAAAGTGTCCGTGTCCAGACAGGAACTGCGTCGTATAGTAGTTTGCTACCCTGAACTTACAGTGCACCCAGGCGCTCAAGTCAGTAATCAGAGTTTTGGTCCAATCAGCGGTGGACCCCAGGTCGTCCCATTTCCTTTGCCACCATTTCAGAGTTATTTCTCTCTCGCTATCCTTGGACCTTGAAGCTAATTGCCTTGCCTTGGCAGAGAACATCCTCTTGCGTTTCTCCACCAAAAGTGAGATTGGCGGTATTCCCACTAACGCTTGGGCAGCCCCCGTAGACACCGTCTGGTAGCCGCTAATCACCCTCAGCACCACTCTTCTCTAGAGTTTCTCCAGTTGTTCTTTTTGTGCATTTTTCGTCAATGCATGTGACCAAACCGGTGCTGCATACAGCACCTGAAACTGTACTACACCGTACAGGATCTCTCTACGTCTGCTTGTGGGTCCCCCAACATTAGGCATGATTCTAAGCAGTGCTGTCAGTGTAGTCTGCCCTTTCCACCACTCGCTTCACGTGCGACCGGAACGTCAATCGATGGTCTAGAACAGTGGTTCCCAAACTTATTTTGCCTACTGCCCACTTTGAGAATAAATTATTTTTTAGCGCCCCCATTTTTTCACCTACTCAAAAACCACTATAACTTCAAGCCTTTACACAACGCCCCCATTTTTTTTCTGGGTCTCTTACCGCCCCCCTTTAGACCTGCAGCGCCCACAAGGGGGCGTTATCGCCCACTTTGGGAACCTATGGTCTAGAATGACTCCGAGATATTTCAACTCCTTCCTGGGGGTGATCTGTTCCCCTATCACCTCAACATGCATGTCAGCCTGTCTCTAAGGCCCCTTGCGGATAACAGCCTCTGTCTTTTCCGGGGCAATCTGCAGATCAATTCCCATCATATTTTCCACTATTTGCTCTACCGACTCGGTTACTTTGAACACAAGTTCCCTCTCATCTTCGGCTTCTACTATGAGTGCGAGGTCGTCGGCATATCTATCGTCTTGGCTCTTGGCTCCAAACGTTGCACGTTTAGGATCTTGTCGTACAAAATATTCCATAGCGCTGGTCCCAAAACGGAACCCTGTGGCACACCAGAGTTGACCTCCAAACTGCTTTTAGAAGACAAGTACACCTTCCTCTGATAGAAGTAGTCCTCTATGACGTTTATGAGGTATCGTTCTACTTTCCCTCTTCTTAGCTCGTTGATTATTTGTATCCAGGATGCGGAATTAAAGGCATTTCAAATATCCAGTGCCACCATTGCCACCCACTTACTCCCTGAGGCTTCCATCGTCCTGGTCAGTTCTTCTATCGCGTGTACAGCTGATTATCCACGCACAAAGCCAAATTGCTTCTGTGACAGCCCGCCAGATCTCTCTAAGTTCTCTTCGAGTCTGTATTTTAACAAGCGTTCGTACACCTTTCCTAGGGCGCTGAGTAAGCAGATTGGCCTGTAAGTGGCATCCTGCGCCGTTGGCTTCTTTGGTAGCAGTACTACCACGGCTTTTCTCCATTCCACTGGGAAGCTCTGGTGTGCCAGCAGATGGTTGAAAACCCCCAAAAGCACTCAGGGATCACTGCCATCATTGTCTCCACTGCCTCCGTGTTGAGGTGGTGGGGACATGGGGCCTTACTCCTCTTCATTTTAGCCACGGCACTTCGGAGTTCATCTTCTGTGAAGGCGATGATGTCTTCCTCCCTTCTTCCTTGCCGTGTAAGGGTGTCGGTTTTCAGTGGAAAGAGAGCCCTCACTATCTTTGCTCTCTGTTCCATTGTCGGATGATATTGGGGCGACAGTTTACCCATGTGTTGCACTGCTACCTTGAAACCATATGTCGTCTTCCAGGTCATCTAGAATCCTACTCCATATTGCTTCTTCGCCGTTATTATCAAGTATTTCAGCTGTTTTTTGCATTTTTATAGTTTTGTTTTTCGAGTAAGGCTGCTTCATCGCTTCCTCGGTTCCTGTTCTTTCTAGTCCATTTGCGGCGCAGTTTGTAGCATTCTGTTCTCCTGGACTCGTTGTCTGCACTCCACCAGTGTGGCATGAGACGCCCTCCCCCCTAGGTACCGCGATGGTGCATTTCCCGTTTAATTTTCTGATTGTATGAATAACGCTATCTGGACTTATCACATTTCGTTCATGGAAATGATCTCTCAACTTCTCGGCAAACTTATTTTTATCTAGAATATGTGTTCGGCCTTTATTCTCTCTCTGTCTTTCACCATCTACTTCTA
This sequence comes from Amphimallon solstitiale, assembly GCA_963170755.1. NCBI lineage: Eukaryota > Metazoa > Arthropoda > Insecta > Coleoptera > Scarabaeidae > Amphimallon > Amphimallon solstitiale. The sequence goes on along the minus strand of OY720675.1, from coordinate 131,937,196 downwards.
TTTCAAGGTAGATGTAGGTATAGAGCTCGCCAGTTAAAACCTCCCAGTTGGATACACGTGCTGCCATTCCGGCTGTGGCCCAGGTTATATCAATAAACGACTTACTATTTCCTCTTTCAAAGGTCGGGGTGTCTCCCGTGTTCATGGAGTTCAAGCCAAGTTCCGCCGCCGATTCCATAATATATTATCCTCAAGTATCGGTGAATGCAGAACCCCACATCGGGGATTTGGAGTTGAAGTCTTCTGCAATGACTGCCTCTAAGTTTATAGCTTTCACTTCGACGAGTACGGACCTCGTAAACTCCTCGAACTCCTCAAAAAAGAAATTGGGATAGCAGTAGCACCCAATTAGGCACCATTTCTTCCATTTCCAGCACACATAACAGTCGCCACTAGAGTGTCCGCATATGCCCAGGTCTTTCGTTCTTAGGTAGATAGCACCGTTCTTCCTTTTGTTCAAGATGTAGTTATATTGCCTTGAGATTGCAATATCGGCTCACTGATGATTACAATGTCGACTTTCTTTGCACACGCCGTGGCATATGCCAGGACAAGCGCAGTCCTTGCTCTACCGAGGTTCAGTTGTAGAACCCTAAGTTTTTTATTTCTTTTATGTAGTGGCACGTTTTGTGGATCTTTTCGCCTTCCTTTATAAGCTCATCAACTCACGGAATTTAGGACATCTAGTCGTATCTGCTCGGTGGTCTTCCGTTTTGCAAGCTGGGCAGTAGTGTACCCTTTCGCAGTCTTTGGCATGTCCTTGCACCGTGGCCGTACTCTAAGCACCTGTAACACCTCGGTACTATTATCCTCTCCCGAATTCTGCAGCTCACCCATCCTATTCTTATTCTTCTAATCTTTGACAGAGTGTTTGCGTTCGTCTTACTAGTAATGATAGTAGCGATTTGGTTTCGATCTCATTGATTTAGCCGTAATTGCTTGATGTTTCTTTTGAATTAATTTACTTAAGGCCACCTCAACCTCTTCTGCAGAAGTTGCACATCTATATCGAGGACATGTAGGTTCGCAATATTTTTGGGCATCTTTACCTCATTATTTATTTTCCTGCTTATTGCTTCTTTGAGTACTGGTGCTTTCTGTCTATCCCCTTCTACTTCTAACATTAGGTCACCACCTAGTGTCCTCTTTATGGTTTTAATCTTCACTCCCACCTTGTTTGGATTGACATTGTCCTTAACTGTCGTGAGTAGGTCGGCATATGTTGCGCTCCCATTTTAACTACCAGTTTTTCAGTTTGACGCCTTGGTAGTTTGTTGTTTATCGGGGTCTTCTGGTTATTCTTACTGTCCGGTGTTATTGTAATGTGTATGTATCTGTACTTGCAAATACATACACTGCTTTCTTATATAATCCTGCTCCAGTCCTTCGCTGAGCCTTAAATTTATTTTCCCAGTTGGGTGCACCTGCATAGTTTCCCTCAGTTCAGTTAGAGCATTGTGGTACATCCTCCATACAGTTAACTCCGTCCTTATTTATTTTGAGAGGCAGAATATACAGAGCTGTCGATGATTCCGACGTCTTCTGACTTTTAGTCTTTGTTGCTACCATTTTTATTACGTAGTCTATTTGCCCCATATTTTTGCTAACCAGATCTTGTGCTTCCGGATGGGTAATGTTTCTCAGTGTCCTATTGTCTGCCGTTTCGTCCGGGTCCAGAAGGATTGCGTAGTCTCCCTCATCATTCGAAATCTTAAGGTTAATGGATTTTAGTTTAGTTTTTAACATACATGTCTTCGGGACATAGTTTATCCAGCATACCGCTTATGCCTGCAAAACCTCTGTCCTCCTGTAACGCCTCAGTAATTTGTGTGCCGAGTATATTTTCGGCTTTCTGCTTCTCTAGCTCCAGATCATCCGGATCCGCCTGAACGCTGACTGTTTTACTGCACGAGGATGTTTGAGTTCCCACGTCCATCTTGTCCCTACTTTCTTTTTTCCCGAGACATATCTGTTTCTTTTGATATTGTTTGACTTCCTTTTCCAATTTATCTACCAGACAGTCCAGCTCTCTCGCTACCTGTTTTATTTCGATTTTTGTTTTTCTACTCTCATTCACTAGCTTTTTGAGTTCCTTTGTTGTTTTTATCACCTTAGCCAGCATTTTATCGATATTATCCATGCCGCTACCTTTGAATTCCGGCTCTATCAGTTTTTTTTCCTGTAGCGATGTCCCTTTTCCTTTTCATCTTTTGTTGAAGATTTGATCGTCTTGCAAACACATTTTCCCACTCTTCCCTTTTGGATAGAGCGCTGCTCTCGCCTTGCTCCTTCTCCTTGTAATTTTCAGGAATCATCTGTTCTCTCCAGCTTCCCTCCTTTTCGTTTTTTTTGTCTTTTTCTATTTTTTCCTGTTTGGATTTTGTTTTATCGGCATTTTCTTTATCATTCATATCAGTCCCACGAGTAGCAAGGGAAAACAGATGCCCATCGCCGCAGAGCCCCGCGTTACGACGGCAAGGCTATTTAAAACCGGAGGTCGCCTGGTATCCGGAGTTCAGCACAGTTGGGACTGCGCTTCCACCAGCCTTGCAAATCTTCAGCACGTGCTGTGCCACCTTGGTTATTGGTTTTTTTCCAAGTGGTTTCCTTCCACCCGGCCGTCCGGTTAAGGCAAGCCGTAGATCTGGGTCTTCTACCCTCCTTAAGGCTTGAGTCGGAAGGGGACGCCTTTGTCCGTATTCCCCATTTCGGCATAGTTATGCTGCCCGTACCGAGGCTGTCTGCAGGATAGACCTGTCGCTGGGATCGCCACATCCCAACGTCGATAATGTTAATTTATTACGACAATTATTTTGATTTAAATAGAGTTACAAGCTGTAAAACACAAAATTCAATGAAATGCAAGTATCCGATCAGTAAAATAATTACAGGAATCTATTATTTAAAAAAAAGAATTTTTTTATTTTTAATTATGTCAGTTGGTTCATTTTTAATATACATATATGTAAACAAATAGTACAGTACAGTACTTCGATTAAGAGAAATGAGTTTCAGTTATTTTGTTTATCAAAAAAAAGACATACTTATTTAATAATATGTGCAAGACCACATTTGACATTTTTAGTACGTTTCTAATGTTATTTGCTAGTTTAAACAATTGTAAATGGTTCAAACTTTTGTTCTCGTATATTTGTAATATTATTTGTTGTTGGACACATTGCCAAACAGCTAAGATAAGTGAAAATAAGTCATAAACTACCAGATAAATTAAAATATTACATTATACAAAGTTTTAAGTCCGGGTTAGAACCGCATCAAATTTGATCTAGATCCCGACGTTTCGTCCAGTACTGCAAGGGACACCTTCAAGGCTGCACGATGATGTTTCTCGATTTGCAGTAGCTTGAAGAATGAAGAATCGGGTCAGATGATGTCCTGATATTGGCTGGAGTGTTGACCCAATCGCATGCGATGTATGGGGTGTGGGAATTCATAATGAAGTTTAATAGAGTTTGCTACGTTGGATGTAACGTATAGCTATAATCTCTATTAAGAGTACGGGGATATACAAAGTTCGCCTAGATTATACTGAGGAATCTAAAAATGCATAAACATACTGAGTATATCAAAAGAGACCATGATGAGGAGCAACTTTTTGCTAGAACAGACATTTGAAATTATTTTATATTGTAAGGATAATAAACACAATTACATTTTCTCTACATAGTTGCTTTTATTGTTAGTAGAAAATTTGGGCATATTTTATGATGTAGATTACGATTTCACTCAAACAACTTTCTTCGTGTTATACATACTTTTTATGTTGCATTCTTAATACCCAATAGCATCTTTCTGTTTATATTTTTCTTTATTGTAGCAATCACTTTATTTCACTAATTATTAATAATTAAAAAAAATATAAGTATTTTTGATATAGATTTTTATTGTGAAGATTCATTAACTCGCAAATTGAAAATACTCAGCATAGTTTTTAATTTGCCGCATGATTAAGATTTACAGGTATATGCATATATAACCCACGATTTGGCATTCATAATTCACAAAAGATTTACACCGAAAGCAATTTCATTTTCAACATGCCTTTTAAAATATATTCTTGCGTCACAGCAAGTTCCGTTGAAACTTATTACATTGATTCAGAACACCAAGGAAACCTTGATTTATCAGGAACATGAATCCAATCGTCTTGGTATATTTGTAATTCGTAGCAGGGCATTTAATATCACGACGACTGCGACTGGGGCTAGACCCTCCCATACGTGTTCAGTGTAGAGAGAAATTGCCTATTGAATCAACGGTTCACTAACTGTCAAAATGATCCCATGGGCTTACTTACATTTGTTACGTTTACAGATAACACGGATATCTTCCTTTATAAACTGTTCTTATTTAAGAATTTAATGCTCGATTTGCATGGGGTTATTTTACAGAGGATTTTCTCTATTATCTTTCTTTTCAATTTATTGTTCCGATTCAATAGGTATTCTTCGATACTTTAACTATTTTAGCAGTGAATAGTTTAATGTAATCACATTCAGGTGTTTTCAAATTGTGCCTTTGAACAACGATATAAACTTTTCTCGTAATCTAAGTCCTATTCCTTGTCACGTTTGGTTCGAAGTACAATGTCCTAAAAATATTCATCGTGCGAGTTAAGTATTTACTATTTTTTTGTATTTTTTAAAAGAGTTTATATAAAATTTTATAGAAAGATTATTATTATTAATCATGTACTTTTATATATCCAACTTTGTATAAGCATTTAAATAATAAGTCGAGATCCCAACATAATGTACATTTGTAAGTGTTAAGCAATGCCTTTTGTTTATTTATAAATACGATAAGTTGCGGTTTATTGATAATGTGTTATTTTGCGATTCATTGAATTAAAAGTAAATTTAAATTTTATTTGTATTTACAAGATATAATTGATCTTATACAAAACTAGCGATGCTCTTATTTCCTACCTTTCTTTACAGCTTAGCCTATAAGTAACCCCACCTTGCATTATCAGCTTTATAATACATTCTACAACCTGAGCTACTTCTAAATACCGTGTTACCCTAGAAAGATAATCTTTATATATTTGCAAACCCTTTTTTAATTTACTTTATTTTAATCTTTAATTCTCATATTGAGTTTCCGGTCCTAATTGAAATCGTTAGCGTTCCACTCTCGATTCATCGCAAATTGTATCTCATACTGGTTATGCACTAGCCCTTACAAGTTTTTGTTTTCTTATTACGTCGTGAATTATTTAATTTAACCGCACATCTAGGTACCTATACAGGTATTATATTTTATTCCTGTTTCCACATATAAATTCCTCTCACTAACATATTATGCTTGCACATTAATACATTTTCCAGAGTTTGCGCGTTATGTTTTGATCGTGGAAGCATTGGCATCTTAAACATCTCACTTTCTCACGTTTGAAATAACTAAATTTAATATATTAATGAACATCACCTAAATTTATTTAATTCATATTTTGTTTAAAATAGTAATAACTCATTGCTTACAAAGAGAAAGATCAGTACAATATCTTTCTCTTTGTAAGCAATTATTTCCTCTTCTTTTTTGTTCTGTGAAAGGCTGTCCACTTATTAAGGGATATTATTGATAATCGTCACGTAAAATTAATGTTTCTCTATTGCTCTGACTTGGCCTAGCATTAAGGTATGTTTACAGCATCAAGTTAGCTCAACAATGTCAAAACCTGTAATGCAAACTGACTTCTGCAATAAGCATTTACAGTTACTTGTGCGCTCGCAGAGTTCTCTATCAAAATACTAAATTAACTGAGAAGGTGTTTATAAGATATGCCTTGCAATAAACTGGGGCAATTGAAAATAGTAAATGTTAACCATTCAATTCTTATTGCCACATCCTCAAACATTTACAGTGCTTTGCTCCATATCACTCTCCAGCCAATTCACGCGATGAGTTGCTGTTCTTTGAAACATGTTTCTAATGTGGATATTTAAAGCATAATCGACCATCACCGGCGTCGATTTTGTTGTATTGTTTTATCTTGTCTTCTTATTCTAAGTTGGGGTATTAATCTGCCTTGGTAGTTTGTTGTTTATCGGGGTCTTCTGGTTATTCTTACTGTCCGGTGTTATTGTAATGTGTATGTATCTGTACTTGCAAATACATACTCACACTGTTTTCTTATATAATCCTGCTCCAGTCCTTCGCTGAACCTTAAATTTATTTTCCCAGTTGGGTGCACCTTGATAGTTTCCCTCAGTTCAGTTAGAGCATTGTGTACATCCTCCATACAGTTAACTCCGTCCTTATTTATTTTGAGGGGCAGAATATACAGAGCCGTCGATGATTCCGACGTCTTCTGACTTTTAGTCTTTGTTGCTACCATTTTTATTACGTAGTCTATTTGCCCCATATTTTTGCCAACCAGATCTTGTATTTCCGGATGGGTTTGTGTAATGTTTCTCAGTGTCCTATTGTCTGCCGTTTCGTCCGGGTCCAGAAGGATTGCGTAGTCTCCCTCATCATTCGAAATCTTAAGGTTAATGGATTTTAGTTTAGTTTTAACATACATGTCTTCGGGACATAGTTTATCCAGCATACCGCTTATGCCTGCAAAACCTCTGTCCTCCTGTAACGCCTCAGTAATTTGTGTCCTGAGTATATTTTCGGCTTTCTGCGCATTCTACTCATTGCTTACAAAGAGAAAGATCAGTACAATATCTTTCTCTTTGTAAGCAATTATTTCCTCTTCTTTTTTGTTCTGTGAAAGGCTGTCCACTTATTAAGGGATATTATTGATAATCGTCACGTAAAATTAATGTTTCTCTATTGCTCTGACTTGGTCTAGCATTAAGGTATGTTTACAGCATCAAGTTAGCTCAACAATGTCAAAACCTGTAATGCAAACTGGCTTCTGCAATAAGCATTTACAATTACTTGTGCGCTCGCAGAGTTCTCTATCAAAATACTAAATTAACTGAGAACGTGTTTATAAGATATGCCTTGCAATAAACTGGGGCAATTGAAAATAATAAATGTTAACCATTCAATTCTTATTGCCACATCCTCAAACATTTACAGTGCTTTGCTCTATATCACTCTCCAGCCAATTCACGCGATGAGTTGCTGGTCTTTGAAACATGTTTCTAATGTGGATATTTAAAGCATAATCGACCATCACCGGCGTCGATTTTGTTGTATTGTTTTATCTTGTCTCCTTATTCTAAGTTGGGGTATTAATCTGTTATGATTAGTTGTCAATTGATCGACCTTCTTCTTAATAGCACTTGTTTTTTTCCCTTAGAACAAAACTCGTAAATAATTCTCCTTAATATTGGCTGCCGGCTTACCTTTACAAATGACGTGAGAAAATACGGGATAGAGATAGGACCGTGCAACGGGTGACGTTTCTCGAAATTGTGCAGCGCCCTGTATAGGTAGCGCGTTCGGACCGATCGTCGCGTGAAGAGGAATGTCCGAGCTAATTACGGTTAAAATTTCGGCTTTATAGCTCTGTCCGATGGCCGGATATTTACGGACAAATTTAAACGTTGCGTTTTCGACGTTGCCCGATTTTCTGAAGATATCTCATAATAAACGATTGTATACGACGTACAGGGAAAAGTACGGTTAAAAAGCCCGAAGTTTCTGCTTTTCAACGCGCTCAAATGCATATTTTAAGGTCGAGGGACACGTGAGCAATTAAAATAAACGTGTGACCGCGTGTTCCGTCGAATTTGTCAAAACACGCGAAATGAAGCCATGACGTGCCTAAAGAATGTACATTTTACGTAAATAAAAACGAGGACTAAACACATAATTGACTTTTCGCAAATCTGACAGGCGGACGAAATATTTTGAAACATTGACTTTTAAGCATGAAATGCCAAGCTCTGATGATTTTTCGAGAGGAAAACGGCTTGAAATTGAAAACAACAGATTTTTAGGAAGCGTTACCATCCTTATTCCAGCTTGATTCAGATTCGGTATTGATAGGACAAGGAATTTAAACTCTTCATGCACTCGGGATATGGTGAAAAAATGGCTGAAATATCACAGAAATGAATGTACACAATAAGTCGCGTACAATGTTCATTGTTATAATAGTCATGTGTAATGTCCGCATGAACATATTATTATGTATCTCGACATAATGGGCCCGCGGTAGTTTGACAACATTTTTACATACAGATTGATTTCTTTTAATGATCATAAATTTATTAGCAAGTTATTATTTCGTGAACTTCAAGTACGATCGTTTTTTGACTCATGACGTGACCCCAGAAAGCGCTTACGTAAACGAAAACATAGAAAAAGTAAGTGACGCTCACGAAAAACACGTTTGAAAACTTATTACCCGATGACTATTTGTTATTTGGAGAGATATTGCAGCATTTCGTGTTCCAATTTGCGTGAAAAAGACCACGTTAAAAATTTACAAATATCAAATTTTATCGTAGGTATGGAAGGCTGTTTTGATAGCGCACGTTAGGTAGTTTATTTTTAATTTTCGTGCAAATGATTGTGAGTATAACTAATAGTAAGTAAATAAATATCTTTAATACACAATTTTCATTTATAAATTAAAATTATTTCGTTTAAAAGGTATTTCTATCTTCAAGGGGAAAAGCACAATTTGACATTCATTGTATGTACATGGAATTGCATCGAACATGTTAGTGGTTATTTTGTTAGACAGATGGAGTCCGTACGGATTTTTATTAGGATATATCAAATGAATATTAAGAAAGGAGCGAAATCAATATTAAAATATAGGTAAATACAAATTTTGATTTGTAATTTCAACAGTACATTGCAATACAGGAAAGGCAACACTTTTTAAAAATATTTGTCCCGGAGAAATAGTCATTATTTGAGGCATGTTTGTTGTCAACAGACAAAATTAAAAATATAACCTCAAATCTTGAAGCCATGAACGAACGTTCGAGCGTCTGACTTGCAAAGGGAAATGTGTAATTTTGAAAGAGAATCAGGCTGTTTTTAGGCATAATAGAACCTTTATACAGTTACCGGTATGTACCTACATGTATTGTATGTAGTTTAAGTTTGTTATAGATAATATCAAACATCTAACCTATGCCGATGATTGAATTTATATAATTTGTTGCAACAAAACAATGTAAAATACGGTGTTGAACACCAGTAGCATTAAATTAAATACCATGTATTGTTTCAGTTTTGAAGAGAGATAGAAGAAGTGTCTAATTATAAAAGAACGATGGAAAAATGGGTATAACTTAAGCAACATTTTTTAACACGACGATTAAAGAGTAAGAAGACATTCTTTTGTGGGTGTCACAACAGACAGTATTTAATTTGGTTACCTGCGATTTAGCAGGCAATTCATATTTTAATTCGTATAATACAATACATAATTTTTTCAAGAACTAATGAAAAATAGGCATAATTAAACACAGTAGTTAAAGGTAAGAAGACATGGTTTGTAGGAGCCATAATAGACAATATTTAATTAGGTTACCTGCAAAGGGAATGTATTTGTGTCTATAAGTTAATAACGTGAATTCCATTATTTTGTTATGATGGAGGTACATAGAAAACTAATAATTTTATGGGACAGTATCAAACTGGAACAAACGTGTATTTAGGACAAATGTTAATATTAAATTTAATATGCAGGTATTTATTGTGGTAATGCAATTTAAAAGTAACCTTATCAGCTACACAAACGACCAGTTTAAAAATTTATAGGTACTTAAAGAAACATAATAATGTTTCGGGATATGTTCCAAAGTAGATTCTATGTTCATGCTGTAGATATTATGTTAAATATTAATACATAAGTGATGTAGTACCTATTAGTTAGAAACTGGTTAAAACAAAATCCATAAACTATGAATAATATTATTGTAGAAATGTGGACAAGACACACAGTGTAATTTTAAGAAAGCTGAATAAAAAACAACTGAGTGATTGTTGTTCCTACCGCAAACAAATTATGCATATATATGACTAAAAGCTAACGTAGTAAACGTATGTAACAAGAAGGGACCTAATGTTGAACATTTAAAATAGCAGAAATCAACAGAGAGAAACTCAAAAATGCAAGATAAGGCATTTGAAAACTGTAAGCCATCAAAACACGAGGTAAACATATTTTAACTTTGATTTATTATTTCTAGCAGTGATCTGGATGGAGCTAAAGTAATTTCGTCCGTGAATGACAGGTATAATTACGCTTCAGAAGAGAAAGCAACTGAATTCTATTTCGAGGCAGAATATAATATTTTAGTATTACTGCCTGCCGGGGTACGTAGTTACAGGGACTGCTGAAATCAATAGGTATTACGTGTAATAATAAGTTTGTGATACTTCATAACAAGTTGTAATACTTGACGTGAAAGGTTCCTAGAGTTAGTTAGCACCATTTATTGGAAATATTATTTTATCAAATGTTAATGCCTCTCAAGTTATTAATGCTTATGAAATAAAGGACCTTAGAGAAATAGCTCAAGAATTATATGCTATAGAAAAAGTTACTAATGAAGTTAGTGGCGAATATTATATTAGGCTAAGTAAAGTTAGTCCCATACTTGCTCGCTTATTGCAAGAACATCAACAGTTCCCTTTTAAATGTGACTTAGCGAATAACCTAAAAGAAGTTATACTGGTTGAATTTAATAAAAGATTTAACACAATACAAAAATCATATCTACTGGCTGTTACAACTGTTTTAGATCAACGTTTCAAAAATATACATTTTAAAAACGCACTGGCAGCATCAAATACCTTACCCCATGTAAATAATAAAATCAATGCTAATAAAAACTCAGATCATCAGTATCTGACACTAATGGCAATGACAAATGTAATAAGAACCAAATATTTGATTTATGGACACACCACAAAAAATTAGCTTATTTTTCAAGAAGAAATAAAACCAGCTCAAATGAGAAAAATGACGAAGTGTTGCAGTATTTGCCTTTCTCTGTGATAAATCTGAATGAAAAGTCATTAGATGATTGGCTCGGTTTGTTCATCCTAATTTATATAACATTGCTGAGAATTATTTTTGCGCTGTAACTACAAGTGTACCAAGTGAAAGGTTGTTTTCAAAAGCTGGAACAACATACACTAAATATAGAAATAGATTGACTGGAAAACGTTTCAGTAAATTATTGTTTTTAAATTCACTTCCAGAGGACCCCAACCTGTGGTAAACTGCATATTATGATATTGAAATTATATGAAGAAAATCCATTCTATAAGGTAATTGATAATATAGTAAAAAATTTATATACGAATTTATATAATTATTAAAAATTTTAATATAACATAATTACGTCATCATGACTGATGAACAGTAGATGTTAAATAATGTTGGAAAAATTGACTGTGAGTATTTCACCATTTACTGTTAGTTTAGATTTTCATAATTTTAATTGTAGATTCTAGCTGAAGATGCCTCGAGGGCGAAACATGTACTAGAGTAAATAAAAATTCATATAAGGTTCAAAGAGGATTTTTTACTACATTGAAATTATATATGTACTAAATATAAATTTATTGGTTACAAAGTAAGAGGATAGTGTATGAAGAGGATATTTGGAACAGAGTTATTACATTTAGTCTCTTCGTTTACTTTCATAACACTGTGGCAAATATATTAAACTTTTAAATTAAATGAAGATAAGCGACATTTACATAATGCTATCTTTAATGTGACTGCAACAACTTAGCAGAATGCATAAATCATGTTATCGAAGAAAAACATGTATGAAGAAACTTGAGGGAAATATCGTTTAAATTACAGAATCATTTATATTGGAGACAGTAGTGATAGTGATGATTTTATTTCTTTATAAACGTCAGATTGATTTAATAAATAGTTTATAAAATAAAACATTTTTGCTATAACATTAGCAGCATTCCCTTTAATTATCACAAAATTGTTACTGTTGCGAAATGTACTTTATACAATACTATAACGACATTTACTATTAGAAAGATTTTTCAATAAATAAACGAAATACCTGACATGTGTTTTTTAAACAGATTTCATTATTTTCATGTTTGTTCAATTTACAGATTTCAAATATTTAAATTTAATTTTACCCCTTGAAATTTATTTACACCAGTTTAGGTTGGTAATTTGGGATGGGGGTCTGTTCAGAATTTTGTCTGTCTTTGGAATAGGGTAGGTCACATAACGTACAACTTTTACAGCATTTGAGAAATACCTTTTTTTTAATATGAAATTCTATTATATGCTCAAAGAATATTATTGACTTTTCAATTACGGTAACAAAACAAATATACTATTAGTTTAACAATTTCATTTATCAGCCACTTCATTTCATTGTTATTGTTGATTATTTACCACTCATATTTATGTTAAATTGAAATTCCACCAATATGAATTGGCAGCAATGCTTCCATTCAGCAGACACAACAGTTGCGCAACTGTTCAGCGATCATATTCAATAGACGTCCGCTCACTCTGAACATGTTCGGAGCGGCCGCCATTTTTGTGAGCGGAAAAATTCTAACGCTCAGTGAGCGTATTCTGTACGCATGCGCCATTGACGCATTGCAACACCAACGTAATACATAAATTTGAAGAAAGTTACTGGAAAAGTAAGATACAGCAAATTAAAGGTATTGTGCAGCAATACATGTACTATAATATTGGAGTTAACCCAGTATTTTATTCGGGGTTGCAGAAACCAGCCTTTGCACTAAAAACTACGCCAAAACTTAATGCAGAAGAACAATTTATTGTTATTGTTTATTCGGTTTAATTTGTATAATTTTAACATATGGTAGCAATGAAAAGTATCAGACGATAGCGATCACATAAAGGTGAGCGGTCTGTCCAGCGAACACTCAACTGTTGTGAAATGAACAGTTGGAGCGGGAACGGTTCCCGATCCGTCTGCTGAATGAAAGCATAGTTGGAGTACATTTTATGCTCAAAGAATATTATTGGCTTTTCAATTACCATAACAAAACAAATATACTATTAATCATGTAATAGCATTTTTGTGACAAGATATATCTATATTCTTTAAAATTGTTAATTACATTAATTTATTTCTTTTAAAACTTTTCCTACCAAAATGTTAATGCTTTCATTCAGCAGACACAACAGTTGCGCAACTGTTCAGTGATCATGTCCATTAGACGAGCGCTCACTTTGAACATGTTCAGGAGCGGCCGCCATTATTGTGAGCGGAAAAATTCTACGCTCACTGTGACGCTCAATTAGAGAGCGTATGCTGTACGCATGCGCCATTGATGCATTCCAAGACCAACCTAATACATAATTTTTAAGAAAGTTACTAGAAAAGTAAGATACGGCAAATTAAAGGTATCGTGCAGAAATAAATGTATTGAAATATTGGAGTTCACCCAGTATTTTATTCGGGGTTGGAAAGACCAGCCCTGCTCTAAAAACCACGCCAAAACTTAATGCAGAAAAACTATTTATTATTATTCTTTATTCGGTTTAATCTCTATAATTTTAACATTTGGCAGCAATAAAAAGTATCAGATGACAGACGATGACATAAAGGTGAGCGGTCCTGTCCAGCGAACACTCAACTGTTGTGAAGTGAACGGTTGGAGCGGGATCGGTTCCCGGTCCGTCTGCTGAATGAAAACAATGTTTATTGATATTGGATCGTTTTTATTTTGAACACAAACGAAGTTGGCCGGGACTGTTAAAACTGCTGTTCGTCAAATAGTTAAAACATGTTTCGTCCAAATAAAGTGCCATTAAATAAAGTTCTGACTCACATAAATAGTAGTAGTGAACTGTCAAATATGAGTATCTCAATATCAACTCGCTTTTCTGGTTAAGTGAGCGTAAGTGAGTGGCGCCATATGCGCTAATTTAAATATTCTGGACTTTACAAGGTTTCGTTAAAATAATAGTACCGCTTTTATTTACGAAATTTCAAAACGAAATTTAAAAAGGCAAATAAACGAAGGCTCAATGCATGCTCGATTGGAATTACTTTTTAAAATAAACTTTCTAAAACTGTGTTATGATGTAAATTTTGCCAACTTTGGGAGTGAAATGTAGGAGTAAATAATTTGAATTATAAGAAAGTACTCCCAACGAAGTCTTCATTAATCATTTGTATTCAATTTAATGCAAAAACATAAAGACAAAAACTTTTGCTGTTTGTTTTATTTTCACGAAAACCTTACATCGGCTGAATTTACATTAGCGCATATGGCTCCACCCCCTCACATGCTACCTCTCGGCAGATAGTCGGCACCTCTGCGTAAGCCCCCTTACTTGATCAACGTTTCTATTAATTAACTGTCACATATACTATAAGAAATTTTTTTCAATAAATGAACGAAATACCTAACACGTCTTTTCTAGACAGGGGGGTTATTCTCATGAGAATAGCGATATTGCTATCCGTCAAGGCCACTTTATGACGTCAATAGCGATATCACTACGAGGTATTCTGCAGACATAGCGATACCGCCATGATTCTTTTTGACGTCATAACTTAGCGATATCTCACTATATTTAGCGAGACTAAAAATAGAGTCGCTATAATTTATCGATATCGCTATGATATGCTTATAAGTTCATTACTGTTATTGTTTTACCGGCTTGCTTTTTTTTAATTGGCATTTGATATAGAATAAAAGAAATTTCAAATTTTCTGTTTCTTATTTGTCCGACAATGGCAGCTTTCTATGGGCAATATCTAGCCATCCACTTGCTGGAAAGAAAAGAAAGAAAAAGAGAAATTCGCAGGCTAAGGATACAAAGACAAGGATTAAGGGACACTTTGAACCCCTTTTCAATAACAGACGAGTTCATTAGAAATTTCCGTTTGGCAAAAGCAGTAGCAAGAGATCTGATTAATAATATCGATATCCGATATCATATTTAATGTTGCTACAGTTCTCGACAAATAAAATGGGACACATTATGATTTTAGCTTAATTTTAATTGTGTGAGTACCTAAGTCTTTTACTAAAACAATTAATGGTTTGAAATGCCTTGCATATATAAATGTCAAATATTTTCAACAATATCTGTAATCTTGACTTACAATAATTAAAAAAATATGTCCCATTTTGTTTGTCGAGAACTGTACATCCATTCCAACATATTTAGCTGTAAGATTTTTATTAGAATCTAAAATAATGACACTATTTTTTCTTGGTCATGGTAGTTACCAAAGACATGTTGACAATAGTTTATTAACAGCTCTTGGCCAAGCATCTGTTGGTAGATGTATTGACATGAATAGTATTAAATGCTCCTTTTGGGCCTGCGCTAATCTCTCTTCTCGATTTCGTGACATGGTTGAATAATTATACACTCACAAACGTCAAACACACACATCAACACCATAAATGTAAATGTGCTTTTCCCCATAATATTACCACTATTACCAATGTTATGTTCGAAATACAAACATAATTTAAAAAATGGTACTAAAAACTTTACATATGTTGTGTAGAATAGGTCGTAGCGACACTCGCTATTTACGTCACGCTTTTGCGATATCACGTGGTATCGCTATTTACTCTCGCTAATGGTGATATCGAATCGCTATTCTCCAGAATAACCCCCCAGATTTTATTTATATGTTTGTACAATTTACAGATTTCAAATATTTAAATTTAATTTTACTGCTTAAAATTGATTTACTCAGTTATAGGTTGATAATTTGGTATAGGGGGTTCAGAATTTCCTCTCTTTCAAACTTTTACTAGATATTAGAAATACCATTGCTTGCATTCAGCAGACACAACAGTTGCGCAACTGTTCAGTGATCATGTCCAGTAGTCGTCCGCTCACTCTGAACATGTTCAGGAACGGCCGCCATTTCTTTGAGTGAATTCTATGCTCACTTAGTGAGCGTATTTTGTCCGCATGCGCCATTGATGCATTCCAAGACCAACCTAATACATAATTTTGAGAAAGTTACTAGAAAAATAAGATATAACAAATTAATGGTATTGTGCAGAAATAAATGTACTATAATATTGGAGTTCACCCAGTATTATATTCAGGGATGGAAAAAACAGCCCTTACACTAAAAACTACGCCAAACCTTAATGCAGAAAATAAACAAAGGAAGGCGTTAATCGACATTCCTAAGACGTCCGAACCCATACGAAGTTGACCGAAGTCAAAGCAAGCTCACCACTGACATTCCGAAAACGTCCGAACACAAACGAAGTTGGCCGGACACAAGGTAAGGCCTTCACCGATATTCCGAAGACGTCCGAACACAAACGAAGTTTGCCGAAGCCAAGGCAAGGCCTCATCGACATTCCGAAGACGTCCGAACCCATACGAAGTTGGCCGACGCTAAGGCAAGGCTTTCATAGACATTCCGAAGACGTCCGAACCCATACGAAGTTGGCCGAAGTTAAAGCATGGCCACCACTGACATTCCGAAGACGTCCGAACACAAACGAAGTTGGCCGAAGACAAGGTAAGGCCTTAACCGATATTCCGAAGACGTCCGAACACTAACGAAGTTGGCCGAACTCAATGCAAGGCCACCACTGACATTCCGAAGAAGTCTGAACACAAACAATGTTGGCCGTAGTCAAATCAAGGCCACCACTGACATTACGAAGACGTCCGATCACAAACGAAGTTGGCCGAAGACAAGGTAAGGCCTTCACTGATATTCCGAAGACGTCCGAACACTAACGAAGTTTGCCGAAGCCAAGGCAACGTCTTCATCGACATTCCGAAGACGTCCGAACCCATACGAAGTTGGCCGAAGTCAAAGCAAGGCCACCACTGACATTCCGAAGAAGTCTGAACACAAACAATGTTGGCCGTAGTCAAAGCAAGGCCACCACTGACATTCCGAAGACGACCGAACACAAACGAAGTTGGCCGAGGACAAGGCAAAGCCTTCACTCTGCATCCGAAGACGTCCGAACCCATACGAAGTTGGCCGTAGTCAAAGCAAGGCCACCACTGACATTCCGAAGACGCCCGAACACAAACGAAGTTGACCTAAGTCAAAACAAGGCCACCACTGACATTCCGAAGACGTCCGAACATAAACGAAGTTAGCCGAAAACAAGGCAAGGCCTTCATCGACATTCCGAAGACGTCCGAACCCATACGAAGTTTGCCGAAGCCAGGGCAAGGCCTTCATCGACATTCCGAAGACGTCCGAACCCATACGAAGTTGGCCGACGCTAAGGCAAGGCTTTCATAGACATTCCGAAGACGTCCGAACACAAACGAAGTTGGCCGAAAACAAGGCAAGGCCGTCACCGATATTCCGAAGACGTCCGAACACAAACGAAGTTGGCCGAACTCAATGCAAGGCCACCACTGACATTCCAAAGACGTCCAAACACAAACGAAATTGGCCGAAGACAAGGCAAGGCCTTCACCGATATTCCGAAGACGTCCGAACACAAACGAAGTTGGCCGAACTCAATGCAATGCACTGCACTGACATTCCAAATACTTCCGATCCCATACGAACTTGGCCGAAGTCAAAGCAAGGCCACCACTGACATTCCGAAGACGTCCGAACACAAACAAAGTTGGCCGAAGTCAAAGCAAGGACACCACTGACATTCCGAAGACGTCCGAATACAAACGAAGTTAGCCGTAGCCACGGCAAGTCCTTCACCGATATTCCGAAGACGTCCGAACACAAACGAAGTTGACCGAAGACAAGGCAAGTCCTTCACCGATATTCCGAAGCCGTCCGAAGACAAACGAAGTTTGCCGAAGCTAAGACAAGGCCTTCATCAACATTTCAGAGACGTCTGAACCCATACGAAGTTGGCCGAAGTCAAAGCAAGGCCACACTGACATTCCGAAGACGTCCGAACACGTACGAAGTTACAGTTTCCATAGACGCAACATAAACCCAGTGCGCGTAGTGCCCCGATACAACACTAGCAAGTGCGTAAGTCAGTGGCAGGTCAACCCCAAGTGCTAAGTGACACTGTATCTTCCATCCCCTCCCCAGTGAAGTCAGACTCTGTTGTTTGAAGCCTATAATATATTATTGTTCCTGTTTATATTGTTTTCTGGTTTTCTTTTTACTATAACAATGAATTACAGCAAAATTAATTTCTTTATCGATATCTAACAGCAGCAGAAGTAAACAAATATAAATATGTCACATCACACCTACCAAAATAATACTCTATACGCCACATAAGAGGGTACAATCTACCCCTTAATCACGACAAATTAATACTCCTAAATTAATTCGTTCACCGATTTAGAGCTACAGTAGAAGTTGAGAAGCATCCAGATCTTGCATCACAACAACTAAAATTATCTCCTATTCGGCGTCCAAGAATATAGAATCTACCGTTAACAACAGGGTAAAATTGAGGGGTAAATTTAATCCTATTGGACAGAAGTAAAGAAAAACTATTACTGTTATATTAACTAATTTAATATCCATAAAAGTTTAAACGATAAAATACATAAAATATCATGGATGGCCATTAAACATTTTTAATTTTAAACTAAATCTATTATTAATCATTTCATCTAAACTAGGGGAGTATAAAAACAGCTGTAGTAAAGCAATATTGAGCATCTAAAATACAAATATATTTACTTATTTGCTATATATCGGAATTATATGGTGTTTCAAGAACTGAAACACAATCAAGACAAAATCCGCAATAAATTTAGAAGAATAAAGGAGAGCGGTACCTCAACTGTAAGCGGAATAAAAGGCGGCAGCGGGCCTTCTAGGCCTGCCGTATTAGCTAGTTAGAATATATAAAAGCCGAGTAGTCAATGGCAACCAAACGCCCGAAAAATCGACGAAAATTGGGTACGAGGGGGGAAGAACTCGTCTCTGGATACGCGAAATTGAAAGCTGCCCTTTGGCGTGAAGTTACCGACGACCTTGAATTGTTCCTCGACGGAGAGATTTTCTTTCCAAGTGGAGCGTGTGCAGAGATATCGCCCGTTGAAGAGGAGCGTGCATTCGGTGTTTTAACAGAAAAATGGCTTACGTCATGACGATTCACGTGACAACCGATCAAAATGGTAAAAATGTCAGGTATGACAGGCACGCGCGAAAGAATTGTAAAAGTTTCACATTGACGAAGAAATTTCAGGCCGTCGAGGTTTAGAGTGGGGAAAGAGGGTTGGAAACCAAAAGAGTGGACTCTTCCGCGACGATTGAGTGCACTGTCCACGTGCCAAATCTGTCGCTGTCGAAGGTGCGATTCATTTAAGGCTTTTATGTAGAGGAATGCGGTATAAAAATCTCGCGATGACAAGTTTGCGTGTCATTAATGACTATATATATTCACGTTCATCCATCGGTTGTCAAGTTTAAATGTCAGAAGGCCGACAAATAAAGATATTACGAAGAAGATGTGGATTTTTAATTGAAACGTGGTACCTTTCAGATACGTATTAGTGTTATTATTATCAATCGTTACTATTTCTTTTCTATATGAATATATGAACAAAATGCCGACGGATATGATAAAATAAACTTAAAGTGTATTGTCGCACGTAAGTACAGTAATAAACATAACGATTTTGCTATTTTTTATTAAGATATATTAATAAATACAATGACACTGTATTCATTATATATGTCATCGAAATGTAAATTTCATACAACGAAGAACTTGAAGCAAGCTTAAATAAAGAAGAACCTTCTGAGTTTTGCCATTTGGGCCTGTCAAATTACGTTAGATGCACACGAATTATACAAAACCTAAATGTCAACAG
Organism: Amphimallon solstitiale; assembly: GCA_963170755.1. NCBI lineage: Eukaryota > Metazoa > Arthropoda > Insecta > Coleoptera > Scarabaeidae > Amphimallon > Amphimallon solstitiale. The sequence goes on along the minus strand of OY720675.1, from coordinate 131,917,497 downwards.
AATGTTGGAAATGTAAAAAGCAAGTATTTAAAGTGTGCGACTGCTGGTTGGCACCAACTAATCAGAAGTACATTTTTGGTTAAATGGTACGACAGTGTCTAGCATCAACCGTATAGGAGCCAGCAAGATTTTCGATTGCGTTTTAGAAAGTATATTATTAAAGCGTAATATGAAAATTAATTAATTCTCTCAATGACCTGTAAGTTTAAAACATGTTTTATTAAGTTAGTCTGACATTTCGTTCTCGCAAGTTTATGTGTGAACAAATACAGTTCAACGAACTATTGTCACGATGACAGTTGGAACGACAATTTTGGTTAAACATCTGATGTCAGCTGTCTGATTTTTCATTGTCATAGGTATGTGTCATCGAAATATCGTTAGGATGACAGTCTGTCAGAAAATTTGAATTACACACTATTTCAATCGTAAACTTGACACAAAGCGTAGTACCAATTTTATAGAACTAATAACGTGAAACAACATTCAATTAATTTTTTTTTGATCTGTCGACGTTCACCTTGGTTTAGATGTACACAACTGATACAAAACCTGAATGTCAATAAAAAAAATTAAATATCAGCGTTCATTAAATTATATAGGAATATTGTTCGCTTTGTGGGCAAAGTCTTAATAAATAAATTCATTTGCCACCATAATGTATAATCCATTTCTAGAGATATTTCTTTAAATTTAATCTTCATTCATTACAATAGCAAAGTTAACTACATAATTATCCTCCACTGTCATTCATTCATATAGAAATTAAAATACCGTAAATAGTATAGGTAATAGTGAATACAACCTAACCAACTAAAAAGAAGAAGCGTATGCGGTATCATAAAAATTAAATTAACATTATGAATGACATAGGTACTCCGACAATTTTATGTATGGTTAGAGTTGTTGCCGATATGCCATACGATTTTTTAACACATACACATAATCTGACATTACGTCAAACCAGTGAGCTGTAGCAGTGAAATCAACTGTTCACAGGGACAAATATTATACGGATCTAAATTCTAATTACCTCCCTTATTTTCAGAAATAGCGTACCGAAAATAGTTATACCGTATTTAGTTGTTTTTTAATTAAATCTGCCTTATGAATTTTAACGAACATTTTTATAGGGGAAATGATTATTAACATTTAACATTCATTAAAACAGCATGCGACCAGCATTAATCGCATTACCAATGACATGCCCTTACAGCCTTACATATAATACTAAAAAAGATATAAGTACAAGCGAAGAGGCGAATCAAGCTCGAAGAGCTTATATCTAACAATGGTTGCTTTCTGCAAACACGAGAGTTGCGAAATTGTTCACATAATTCTAACTTCTCTTTATTGAAATTTAAACGTTCTTTATCATAAAAATTAACACAAAAACATTCATAAATTTACAAACTATATTCAACGTAATGACTATAAAAACATCATCAAAAATAACTCAATAATAATGAGTAGTATAAATACATCGTACCTATACTTGCCCATACTTAATTCAATATAATGATTCCTTTCTATAATAGCTTCCTTTGCGACGAGAAATCATAACAGAATTTGAATTTTGAACAAAATTATCAACATACAAACTGACATCGAAAGTCACAATTTTTAAATATTGTACTAAATTTTTCTATTATATAAATGCTTTAAAAAAGTGTAATTTCCTGTACGTTAGATTTATGTTATTAAATTTTGACAATTTTTTAATTGAATAAAATTGATGATAATTATAACAAACGTCAAAATATAATTATTTTATAGGTTATGAAGATAACTGACATAGAGGTGGGCAAAACGGCTCATTTCTTTGACTCGGTTCAGCTCCTCATTGTGAGCCGGGTCACGGAACCGGCTCATTTGAACCGTGTGGATCCGTAATAGCATACCGTTCATGAACGTGTAGTACACATATAATACTCGGCGCCGCGCGCCGTCGTCGACTCAAACGAACCGGGATGATAATTTCGGCTGCGCGCACACTAATTGTACAAAATGTTTGACAAACAATTTATTTGAAGCTAAAATGCACACAAATTTGACAAATTATTAGGTTGTTGTACACAAATTAAACAAAATATATGTAAAACTAAATTATACATTCATTTCTTTAAATTATAATTTCTAAATTATCACTATAGAAATTAGATTTATAAATAAGCTATTTAGTTATTTTTACATTTTGATATTCAGTTCAGTATATTCATTTTATATATTTATACAATATGCAGTTGTATTGTACAAAAATAAATATTTTAGTGGGGAGTGCGTACCCTACCTGTTATATAATATCAAGTGATCCGAGATCCGGTTCATTGAAATTTAGTGAACCGGGTCTCTCGGTTCCATGCTGGGATTCGGTTCACTGGACCGGTTCGTTCGCGAACGACCCACCTCTAAACTGACAAGGACTTGAACTTGATTAACATGACTTCAATACCAGGCTGATTTAAATGTAACATGAAACGTCAAAATAAAAGGTCCAACAATCTGTCTTAACATTTAATTTTGCAACGCCAAATACTATATTTTACGACACATAACCATTGATATCGACACATCGATGATTATGTTCTATAATATACATTAACCCGAGTGTGTCTACAAATTTTACTTTGCAGGAAGATAGACAATGTGTAAATTTCAATTCAACTTAAGAATTTGGCGTATATAAAATGTGCATCTGGATGAAAATGAACTATGAAGCATGTACGAATTGTGAGCATCATGCTTTAATCGAAAACGCTATCATTAAAATGCCATAAATATCTTTTATTTCAGGTTATGTCCACTAAAAATCAAATTAGAACTGTTATCGCGTGGACGACAGCACATTTGAAATTTACATTTTTGAAATTAAAGGAAATGAAATTTCAATTAAATAGAAGAAATGCCCATAAATTTGAAAAAGGAAATTTTGAAACACACAATGTACAGTGCAATCTCTACAAACGGATACACAGACATCAAACATATTATGCAAAATTTCAATAATCTATAATTAATCCATTTAAATTTCATCCAGTATGCCAATGTTGTAACGAAGTTCCTTCGTTAATTGTAACAAATTAACATTTTTAAGTTCATAATTAATTTATTTGTCAATATTAAATTAAATGTATGTATGTTATTTTGTTCAAATATTAATATTGTATAAAGTGATTTGGATGGACCTGTATATATGTTCAGTTGTTGTAATAATTCATGTTATTTACTTATTTTTAATGGAAAAATACCGAATGTCTACGTCATGCTCAAAGTCGCGCGTTTCATGTCAGTATCGTGTGCAAATTGTTGTGTTTTGAACGGGTTTTTATCTACGTACGTAGGGGGTTTTCACATATATAAAGGCCCCATCGAGCGTGCCTCGTTCATTTATTTCTCCGACCCATCCGATACCCTACACCTCTCTCTATTCAGCCTTCAGATGGCGTGAAAGAGACTTGGTTAACTCCTTCGAAACGTACTGCTTTCAGGTCTCCGTATCGTGAATCAGTCGTTTTAAAATCCGCTAATCTCATCCGAATATGTCTCTTCTTACTCAGGCCCATGAGCCGTGGGAAGAAGTGATGTATTACCGTTGTAAACCATATCCCGTCTAAGTCAGACTTTCGATGTCGTGACTATATTAAAATCCGCAATTAATAATAATTATTTATTTCAGAGATTTTTGCGACTGTTAAATTTCCGAGATTATGCGTAAGCGCGCCGCGAATTCAAATAAATTATCGTCTAATCGACCGCGCTATCCGAACCCGCAATAAAAGTAGACGTATTAATATTTCACGCGAAGATATTGAACAAATATTCGAGTCTGCACCAAAGTAAATTTCAATCACACGATAGATTAGTAAATTCTTCCTGTGAGCATGTCGTAACATAGATATAAGTTGCAGAATAATTTGAATAGATCTAAATATGTATTTTACCTCAAATTGACCGATACTTATCTTATTTCTTGATTCATATTAGAAATGTTAAAAATGCATTGGGATTTGTAAGTAACAGTTCAGGGGCTAGGGTTGAGTACATGTTCAATCTTCATTTAATTACGATATAAAGAGGTCACTGATGTCAATTTATTTTTATATTTAATTGTACGAATTTGTGTATGTGTATAAATTGTAAATAGGATTAAATAAAATGTGTATGAATTTTGATATTGTTTTAGTAATAATAGAGACTAATTATTCTATCTTTCAAATGAGTTTCTACACGTGTTTTCTTTTTACCGTTTAATAATGAGTGTAGGGAATGTAGTATTTTCAATGAACATTAAGATACATTAAAACAAAAAGAAGTACTCACGTTTCTCCACTGTGTTAGTCGAAGAGCTTGTAGTCTTATGCCTCAAAATCACAACACTTCAACCGCCATATTTACATCTATAAACAATGCCGACCGTGCAAAATTACAATGATGTCATTCCGCTAGACGTTTAGAAATCCGCGATATTGATGCCTGTGTGCATAGGCAACCCGAGGTGCTTGTAGTTCCGCAATATATTGGAGGCATTCAGAAGACTTGTCTTATGACGTTCGCTTGTATTACACTGGCATTACGTAAGCAAGTAGCACCATGTTATAAGTGAAGCAAGCGAGCATGTTATAAGTGGCGCCTACAACGTTAAGGCCTTGTTTTAATGAATTTAAAAATTAATTCAGGCAAGAATTAGATAAATTAAAATCCGACATTAAATTCCGCCGCGTTTAAAAACTGGTCAAGCAGTTTTCCGTCAGAATATATTTATACTTATTTTAAAAAATAGCAAGATTGATACACATTTTATAAACATACACAGAGATAAGTTTTTATTAAAGGATAGTAGGATGTACGTATTCTTTTATTAACTGTAAGGGAATAAAAGGGCAGGAGAGTAAATATAAACTAAAATACATTTTTATTGGTCAATTTGGTACATTATAAATTATAATATGTCTGATTCAGATAAAGGCAAAAATCCAAACCCTCTTGGGTGGATATATACATTGAAAAAGGAGGACTTAAATGCTGCAGCAGAGTCTTTAGGGTTGGACGCTACCGGTAGTGTAAAAGAGGTACGCAAACGCATTAGCACATTTTTGAAAGAGGGTAAGACGGGTTCCGCGAATAAGGGAAACGTTCCACCGCAAGTAGACACTAACGTTCAGATTTCTTCCGCTGAAATCTGCACACAAATAAGAAAATGGGGAGTTCATTTTAATGGCAGCTCGGATGCTGTATTTTTCTTAGAAAGTGTTAAAGAACTTCAAGTTTGTTACGGTATTAAAGATGAACATATGCTCCATGCGTTGCCTGAGCTTTTTAGGGACAAAGCACTGCTTTGGCTCCGAAATAATAAAGCACTATGGGGTACATGGGACGAGTTCTTGGAGGACTTTAAACTCCAATATCTTCCGCCCCGGTATAGCTTTTCAATTGAAGAAGAAATACGCGCTCGTTTGCAAAAACCGAAGGAATCTTTTAAAGACTATTTAACCGCAATATTAACATTAATGAGACGCGGCCGAGATATGTCCGATGGTGATAAGTTGGAACGTGTATGTGGTAACATGTCACCCAGTTACAGAATGTATATACATAGGGACGCGATACAATCCCTCAGACAATTGTCTAAACTTGCTGCTGAATATGAATTACTGCAGGAAGAGCAGGCGCGCTTTTGTAAGAGCGAGAGTACGCTATCCGCACCGGAACGCCCGTCCAGCGATAAACCCAGTACTTCGTCAGCGACGCCGCGTTCGCATCAATTGTCGTATGCCGCTCAGAACAATAAACCTCGTCAATTTCCTGTACCGCCGCCGTCATTACAAAAGTTATCGCATCCGGAAAGACGCTGTTGGAGATGCGGCAAGGAAGACCATACGCGTAGTCATTGCCGTAACCCGTTTAAAATGTTTTGTTCTCGGTGTGGTAGATTAGATATACGTTCCGTCGACTGCCGATGCCAGGGAAACGCCGAGAAGGGCGGTCTGCAGGCAAAGACCGTCCGCAAGCAGTAAAACCGCCTGAATCCGCAAGCACGTGTATTAAAGACTCGACAATACCAGATAATCGCGTCTGGATCCGCGTGCACATTTGTGATCAGAATTTACGAGCCCTCGTGGACAGCGGGGCTACTTCTTCATTTCTATCCGAATCACTAGTTGCCCGGTTATTAAAAAATAATGTCCAACGTGTCTTGGATAGAAAATCCAACGTCCGCCTCGCCAATGGAGACGTTATAGAGTCACCTGGCTCAGTTTCATTACCGGTACGCATGGGTAGCCGAACTACATACGTGAATTTTGTCATTATGCCGAAGAGCCCGTGCTCAGTCATCTTCGGAATTAATTTTCTTAAGGAAATTGGGGCTGTTCTTGATTTTCCGAAAGGAAAGTGTATTTTAAGGGAGACAATGCAGTCTTTGCCGCGAGCTGTGGGATCTCCGAAGTACAGGACCGCCAAGAAACCGTTTTAAAAGAATTCCTTGAGCAGGAATTGAGTAAATTTACTACCGTACCTGGTCGAACGAATTTAATACGTCACACTATCCGTTTACAACCGAATACCGCCCCAATAAAACAAATATACTATCCATGCAATCCGAAGAAACAAGCACTGATCGACGCCGAAGTAAACAAGATGTTACAAGACGGTATAATAGAACCCAGTAACAGCCCGTGGAGTTCTCCTATCGTCGTGGTCACGAAAAAGAATGGTGGCGTTCGGTTCTGCGTCGATTTTCGCAAAATCAATTCTGTATCAATTAAAGACTCTTACCCTTTGCCGTACATTTCGAATATTCTTGACAAGCTCCGCGATAGTAAATATTTTTCGACGCTTGATCTTAAAAGTGGGTACTGGCAAGTTGAGTTGGAAAAAGATAGCAGACCCGTGACGGCTTTCACAATTCCGGGAAAGGGCCTATTTCATTTCGTGTCATTACCTTATGGATTACATAGTGCGGGAGCGACGTTCCAGCGCTTATTAGATTCAGTGATAGGTCCTGAGATGGCAGAATACGCATTTGTATATCTGGATGATATTATTATTTTAGGCAAGACTTTTGAGGAGCATTTGAAAAATTTAAGTACTGTTTTCGCGCGTTTACGGGAAGCGGGCCTCCAACTTCAACCAGAAAAATGTACTTTTGCCAAACAGAATATAAAATATTTAGGTCATGTTGTCACACCGGACGGCATCCGTACAGACCCGGACAAAATCGCTGCGATTTTAAATGTACCTCCGCCGCGAACCAAGAAGGAAATGCGTGGTTTTCTAGGACAAACGTCGTGGTACCGTCGATTCGTGCCAAATTTCGCACAACTTACCGTTCCGCTTATAAAATTAATTAAAAAAGATGTGCGTTGGGAGTGGACGACGGAACAAGAAGCCGCATTCGCCGCCGTAAAGAAAGCTCTGACAGAGAGCCCAGTTCTCGCGTGTCCGGACTTCTCCAAACCATTCCAATTACATTCCGACGCCAGTGAGAAAGGTTTGGGAGTCGTTTTAATCCAAATAATAGAGGGTGCCGAAAGAGTGATCGCCTATGCGAGTAGGACTCTAAGTAAGGCAGAATTTAATTATTCGACGACCCAGAAGGAAGCCCTTGCCGTCGTCTGGGGTATCAAAAAGTTTAAGTATTATCTAGAATTTTACCAATTTACAGTCATTTCGGATCACCAGTGTTTAAGGTTCCTGAATGACTTGAAGAATCCGTCAGGACGACTCAGTCGATGGGCTGTTGATCTGCAGCAATTTGATTTCGTCATACAATACCGAAAAGGAGCGATGAATAATTTAGCCGATTCCCTGTCCCGTGCACCGCTTCCTTTTAAACATGAAACCGATGAAGGCGTATGTGCCTTGTTGGAAGAAACGTCTTGTTCTTGGTATAATAAGAAAGTTTCGGATGTTCAATCAGATCCGAAAAACATCGAGAATACCGATTGGAATATGGCAATTTATACAGACACATACCTGATACACAACATACCGATGGAGTGCGCGCATGGAAATTGTGCGTAGCTACACCTGATAGAAATAACGTCCTGAGAGAAATACATGACGCTCCTGAAGCTGGACATCTTGGGGTCGCCAAAAGTATAGCGAGAGCCGCCTCATTATACTATTGGCCAGGCATGTTTAGAGACATCCGTCGATACGTGAATCGGTGCCGATCCTGTAAGCAATATAAGTTTAATCAGGGAAAACCTCTAGGCCAGATGTTATTCTCACCTGTGGACTGCCCGTGGGAACAGGTGAGTGTGGACCTCCTCGGACCTTTTCCGCGTTCCAAGAGAGGATTCACTTCGTTGCTAGTAATACATGATCGATTCACCAAATGGGTAGAGTGCCAGCCGCTACGCTCTGCCACTTCACGAACCGTTATCCAGGCGTTGAAGGAGAAAATCATATACCGTTTTGGTTGTCCGAAGATCCTGTTGGCTGACAATGGTCCGCAATTTGCCAGTCACAGTTTCACCAGTTATTTCAATGGACTAGGTGTTAAGATCAAATTTAATGCTCCGTATGCTCCGCAATCGAACCCTGTGGAAAGGACAAACCGGGTATTAGGACCTATGATTGCACAGTATATAAACAAAGATCATAGAGAATGGGACCAATACCTACCTCAGTTTATGTTCGCCATCAACACCGCTAAACATGAGTCTACAGGATTCACACCTGCTTTTCTTAATTTTGGTAGAGAACTCATGCCGCCGAGCTCTCTGCGAAGAACCGCTGATGGGCAGTTAATGGATCCTGTTCGACCGAATACCGAAGAATTGGCCCAAGAGATGTCGAAGTTGGACGACTTTTTCAAGATCGTCAGAGTAAAGTTGGCTCAAGCTTTCCAGAGGCAAAGTAGGCCTTATAATCTGAGACATCGTCCTTACCGCCCTCAAATAGGACAATGGGTATATCACCAGACTCATAATTTATCCGACGCCTCTAAGAAATTTACCGCAAAACTTGCTCCAAAATATGAAGGTCCCTCTAAAGTTATCCAGATCCTGTCCCCGTCTGTTCTCATGTTACAGGTACCAAACAGACGAAAGCCAGTGAAAGTTCACGTGAAAGACATCAAGATTCCGTCCGCAGACGAACTCCAAACCGATCTCCCACCTCCAAATCCGCCGGAAGTAGTGGGGGAAGGCCAGGAGGATATTTAAGCTCGTGTGTATTGCCCAATGTACACAGTCGATGCAATGGACTCTTCTAAGAAGCAAGTAAAGACGACAACGCCCCGTCCGTTAGTATCACCGCCGCCATCCGCCTTAGATGAACGGTACCGTGCGTTATGGGGTACACCGCCTGGTTTGAAGACGCCTGAGCGTCCAATAACGCCTCGTTATCTGGTTTCGCCGGCAACAGTTGCCCTCATGGAGGAAAAGTACCAGACGTATTGTTGCCAGACGCCTCCTAAGCCAGAAGTTTCCGTGCCGCCCACTAATGAGACGACGATCGATATGGGACCCACTTTGCACAGTCCCGACGCAGAAGCATATCTTGGGTTTAGACTTCTGCAACTTTTTGGTGCTTCTCCAGTTCCTGATTTATTGTCACCGTTGCCAGCGACGCCTGAATCAAAGAAAGCACCAGTTCTCGATGCTTCCCCTCCGACGATCTCAATTCCTTCACCGCTTCCCGCACATGGTACCTCGACTTTACCAGTTATTCCTTTTTATTCATACTTTTCCTTGGATATGCCGTTCCTTGGCTCAGACCCTCCGCCGCTGCCGACGATTCCGCCGCCGACCGTTAAACCTCGTCTGGCAAATCCTGGGGCCTGGGTGAAGAAGGAAGGTTCACTAGGAAAAGGAGTCCGGAAGAGGCGACACGGGAATAAGCGGGTCCATGTGCGGGTCAACGGAGTGAGCGTCGTAATGACTCGCCGGGAAGCAGAGATTCATCATGCAAACCTGCAACGTCAGAACAATTAGTGACAGTGTGCGTATAAGACATCTTAAGTGATGATAGACTGACAAGTGTTAGTTTTTAAATTTAATTTTCCGTTTTTGAACATTTGATATGTAATTGTTAGGATTTCAATGTTTTCTTTTAAGGGAGGGCCTGTAACGAAGTTCCTTCGTTAATTGTAACAAATTAACATTTTTAAGTTCATAATTAATTTATTTGTCAATATTAAATTAAATGTATGTATGTTATTTTGTTCAAATATTAATATTGTATAAAGTGATTTGGATGGACCTGTATATATGTTCAGTTGTAATAATTCATGTTATTTACTTATTTTTAATGGAAAAATACCGAATGTCTACGTCATGCTCAAAGTCGCGCGTTTCATGTCAGTATCGTGTGCAAATTGTTGTGTTTTGAACGGGTTTTTATCTACGTACGTAGGGGGTTTTCACATATATAAAGGCCCCATCGAGCGTGCCTCGTTCATTTATTTCTCCGACCCATCCGATACCCTACACCTCTCTCTATTCAGCCTTCAGATGGCGTGAAAGAGACTTGGTTAACTCCTTCGAAACGTACTGCTTTCAGGTCTCCGTATCGTGAATCAGTCGTTTTAAAATCCGCTAATCTCATCCGAATATGTCTCTTCTTACTCAGGCCCATGAGCCGTGGGAAGAAGTGATGTATTACCGTTGTAAACCATATCCCGTCTAAGTCAGACTTTCGATGTCGTGACTATATTAAAATCCGCAATTAATAATAATTATTTATTTCAGAGATTTTTGCGACTGTTAAATTTCCGAGATTATGCGTAAGCGCGCCGCGAATTCAAATAAATTATCGTCTAATCGACCGCGCTATCCGAACCCGCAATAAAAGTAGACGTATTAATATTTCACGCGAAGATATTGAACAAATATTCGAGTCTGCACCAAAGTAAATTTCAATCACACGATAGATTAGTAAATTCTTCCTGTGAGCATGTCGTAACATAGATATAATTTGCACAATAATTTGAATAGATCTAAATATGTATTTGACCTCAAATTGACCGATACATATCTTACTTCTTGATTCATATTAGAAATGTTAAAAGTGCATTGGGATTTGTAAGTAACAGTTCAGGGGCTAGGGTTGAGTACATGTTCAATCTTCATTTAATTACGATATAAAGAGGTCACTGATGTCAATTTATTTTTATATTTAATTTTACGAATTTGTGTATGTGTATAAATTGTAAATAGGATTAAATAAAATGTGTATGAATTTTGATATTGTTTTAGTAATAATAGAGACTAATTATTCTATCTTTCAAATGAGTTTCTACACGTGTTTTCTTTTTACCGTTTAATAATGAGTGTAGGGAATGTAGTATTTTAAATGAACATTAAGATACATTAAAACAAAAAGAAGTACTCACGTTTCTCCACTGTGTTAGTCGAAGAGCTTGTAGTCTTATGCCTCAAAATCACAACACTTCAACCGCCATATTTACATCTATAAACAATGCCGACCGTGCAAAATTACAATGATGTCATTCCGCTAGACGTTTAGAAATCCGCGATATTGATGCCTGCATAGGCAACCCGAGGTGCTTGTAGTTCCGCAATATATTGGAGGCATTCAGAAGACTTGTCTTATGACGTTCACTTGTATTACACTGGCATTACGTAAATGAACATTAAGATACATTAAAACAAAAAGAAGTACTCACGTTTCTCCACTGTGTTAGTCGAAGAGCTTGTAGTCTTATGCCTCAAAATCACAACACTTCAACCGCCATATTTACATCTATAAACAATGCCGACCGTGCAAAATTACAATGATGTCATTCCGCTAGACGTTTAGAAATCCGCGATATTGATGCCTGCATAGGCAACCCGAGGTGCTTGTAGTTCCGCAATATATTGGAGGCATTCAGAAGACTTGTCTTATGACGTTCACTTGTATTACACTGGCATTACGTAAGCAAGTAGCACCATGTTATAAGTGAAGCAAGCGAGCATGTTATAATGTCGATGTCAGTTTATTGCAAGTCAGAAGTGTGCACAATTGCTTGAACTAAACAAACTGCCAAAGTCAATAATTATAACTAGGCTAGAGAACGGCAAGAACATTACAAATTGCATCAAAATAAATTTTAATGAAAACACAATAGGTACTGTTGAAAAAACGAACAAATTTATGAAATTAAAATAATTTAAGGTAAGCAACAATATAAACATTTTGCTAATTGTACTAATTGTGCGTTACTGCTTGGGCATGTGGCTACGGGCGACATTGAATTTCCGGTCGTCGAAGAGATTTTCTTCCCAAGTGGAGCGTGTGCAGAGATATCGCCCGTTGAAGAGGAGCGTGCATACGGTGTTTTAACAGCAAAATGGCTTACGTCATCATGACGATGCACGTGACAATCAAAATATCCCGAACAAACGTCAAACTTGCAGGCAAACTCAGTTGTGTTCAGAGATTCACTTTTAAGCGTGAAATACGAAATTTTGAAGGTTGCTAGGGTCCAACTAGGACCGGGGTCTTGAAGTAGGGGCTTCTCGGGATCAATTACATGCTTATTTCGAGTCGACAGACGCACGCAATGAAGGGCACGAGCACTTTCAAATTCGTTTGCAGAAGGGTTTGGTCAGAAAAATGGCCGAAAACGTCACAGATTCAATGTGCATGTGATTCAATGTACTACGGTCGGGTATCAGATTAATTTATCGGGTCCGACAAGTTCGGCATCTCAATCTCGACATAATACATCCGCTTGACTTAACATTTTTATAGACATACAGGTTGATTATTGTTCTTTTAATGATTATATATTTGCATTATTAAAATACTTTAATTCCAGAACGCGTGCGCCTTAATGGGGAAAAAGATAGCTTTTAACATTTATGTGCCCTTATGACAACGATTACGCATACATGCAGAGTGGGCGGAGCTATCTGAAATTAATTTCTCTCTTCTGATTAAAGTAAAATTCGGCACTTGGGAGTCTTTGTGGTATCATTGATCACGTATCCAAAGTCGAAATGTCAAAAAAAAAAAGACCGAAGGATTTTTTGAAAATTGACGTATAAATGTGAAATTTTAGATACGAGGGTGTCTTAAGTCGCCGATCACAAATCCAAAATCAGAATGTCATAAAACAAAATGGCGAATTTTTTTTTAGAAAATTGACGTATTAATGTGAAATTTTAGATATGGGGGTTTTGGGAGTCGCCGATCACGATTCCAAAGCCAAAATGTCAAAAAAAACAAAAGGGCGGAAGATTTTTTGAAGGTTGGCGTATGAATGTGAAATTTTAGATACGGGAGTTTTGGGGGTCGCCGATCACGATTCCATAGCAAAATGTCAAAAAAACAAAATGGCGAAAGATTTTTTTGAAAATTCACGTATGAATGTGAAATTTTAGATACGGGGGTTTTGCGGGTCGCCGATCACGATTCCAAAGCCAAAATGTCAAAAAAAAAAATGGCGGAAGATTTTTTGAAAATTGACGTAAAATTTTAGATACGGGGGTTTTGGGGGTCACCGATCACGATTCCAAAGTCAAAATGTCAAAAAAAGCAAAATGGCGAAAGATTTTGTTGAAAATTGACGTATGAGTGTGAAATTTTAGATACGGGGGTTTTGGGGGTCGCCGATCACGATTCCAAAGTCAAAATGTCATAAAAAACAAAATCGTGGAAGAATTTTTTGAAAATTGACATATGAATGTAAAATTTTAGATACGGGGGTTTTGGGGGTCGCCGATCACGATTCCAAAGTCAAAATGTCAAAAAAAGCAAAATGGCTGAAGATTTTTTTGAAAATTGATTTATGAATGTAAAATTTTAGATACGGGGGTTTTGGGGGTCGCCGATCACGATTCCAAAGTCAAAATGTCAAAAAAAACAAAAGGGCGGAAGATTTTTTTGAAAATTGACGTATGAATATGAAACTTTAGATACGGTAGTTTTGGGGGTCGCCGATCACGATTCCAAAATCAAAATGTCAAAAAAAAACAAAATGGCCAAAGATTTTTTTGAAAATTGACGTATGAATGTGAAATTTCAGATACGGAGGTTTTGGGGGTCACCGATCACGATTCCAAAGCCAAAATGTCAAAAAAAGACAATATGGCGGAAGACTTTTTGAAAATTGACGTATGAATGTGAAAGTTTAGATACGGGGGTTTTGGGGGTCGCCGATCACGATTCCAAAGTCAAAATATCAAAATAAGCAAAATGGCGAAAGATTTTTTTGAAAATTGACGTATGAGTGTGAAATTTTAGATACAGGGGTGTGTTAGGTCGCCGATCACAAATCCAAAATCAAAATGTCATAAAAAAACAAAATCGTGGAAGAATTTTTTGAAAATTGACATATGAATGTAAAATTTTAGATAAGGGGATTTTGGGGGACGCCGATCACGATTCCAAAGTTAAAATGTCAAAAAAAGCAAAATGGCGGAAGATTTTTTGAAAATTGACGTATGAATGTAAAATTTTAGGTGCGGGGGTTTTGGGGGTCGCCGATCACGATTCCAAAGTCAAAATGTCAAAAAAAACAAAATGACGGAATATTTTTTTGAAAATTGACGTATGAATGTGAAATTTCAGATACGGGGGTTTTGGGGGTCGCCGATCACGATTCCAAAGCCAAAATGTCAAAAAAAAATGGCGGAAGATGTTTTGAAAATTGAGTCATGAATGTAAAATTTTAGATGCGGGGGTTTTGGGGGTCGCCGATCACGATTCCAAAGTCAAAATATCAAAAAAAAACATGACGGAAGATTTTTTTGAAAATTGACGTATGAATGTGAAATTTCAGATGCGGGGGTTTTGGGGGTCGCCGATAACAATCCCAAAGTAAAAATGTCAAAAAAAAAACGGCAGAAGATTTTTTTGAAAGTTGACGTATGAATGTGAAATTTTAGATACGGGGGTTTTGGGGGTCGCCGATCACGATTCCAAAGTCAAAATGTCAAAAAAAAATGGCGGGAGATTTTTTTGAAAGTTGACGTATGAATGTGAAATTCTAAATACGGGGGTTTTGGGGGTCGCCGATCACGATTCCAAAGTCAAAATGTCAAAAAAAAACAAAATGGCGGAAGATGTTTTTGAAAATTGACGTATGAGTGTGAAATTTTAGATACGGGGGTTCTGAGGGTCGCCGATCACGATTCCAAAGTCAAAATGTCAAAAAAAAACAAAATGGCGGAAGATTTTCTTGGAAATTGACGTATGAATGTAAAATTTTAGATACGGGGGTTTTGGGGGTCGCCGATCACGATTCCAAAGTCAAAATGTCAAAATAAGCAAAATGGCGAAAGATTATTTTGAAAATTGACGTATGAGTGAAATTTTAGATACAGGGGTGTTAGGTCGCCGATCACAAATCCAAAATCAAAATGTCATAAAAAAACAATATCGTGGAACAATTTTTTGAAAATTGACATATGAATGTAAAATTTTAGATACGGGGGTTTTGGGGGTCGCCGATCACGATTCCAAAGTCAAAATGTCAAAAAAAAACAAAATGGCGGAAGATGTTTTTAAAAATTGACGTATGAATGCGAAATTTTAGATACGGGGGTGTCTTAGGTCGCCGATCACGAATCCAAAGTCAAAATGTAAAAAAAAAAAATATCGGAAGAGTTCTTTGAAAATTGACGTATGGATGTGAAATTTTAGATACGGCTGATTACATCTTCAATTCGGTGATTCTTCGAAACGTGATTGAACAGGGTTAAAATAATTAATTTTTTCTTATCAATAGTAGATTCGAAAACATCAGAATCCTATTGTACACTGTCCCAATGAAAATGTTGCGCTCACTGAGCTCATTGTTTCTTTCGATACTTTAACATGACTTTTGTTAACATTAAATTACGTTTCTCGCTCTTGAGTGTGAACCGGTTTGTGTAAAAAAACAGTTCGAGTAGAATTTCAAATAAAATATACTATCGGCTTAACAAAATGTATGTAGGGGTGCTTTAAAAGTTTATAAAAGTGGACATTCTAAAAACGTCATGCCAGTGAACGCTTTTTACAGGAAAGGCGCTTCAATAGGGATTGAATTTAAAACTTGGTGTTTTTACTTTTATTATTATTTCGTGCTCCTTTATTAACGATAGTAGATTTTGAAAAGGTTGACAGGCTTTCACACTTTCGCATCAAAATAGTATTGTACACTGTCTTAATAAAAATGTTGCGCTTCTTGATCTCATTGTGCCTTTACATACTTTAACACGACTTATGTTTAACATTAAATTACCTTTCTCGCTCTTGAGTGTGTACCGGTTTGTGTAAAAAACAATTCGAGAAAAATTTTAAATACAATAAACTATTGGCATCACAAAATATATGTATATACCGAGATGCTTTAAAAGTTTATAAAACTGGACATTCTAAAAAGCGTTTTTTATAGGAAAGGCACTTCAATTGGGCTTAAATTTAAAACCTGGGCTTTTTACTTTTATTATTATTTTGTGCTTTTTTCTTAACGAGAGTAGACTTCGAAAAGATTGACAGGCTCTTACACGTTCACATCAAAATAGTATTGTAAACTGTCTTAATGAAAATGTTGCGCTTTTTGAGAGCTCATTGTTTCTTTGGATATTTTAACATGACTTATGTTTAACATTAAATTACCTTTCTCGCTCTTGAGTGTGTACCGGTTTATGTCAAAAGCAGTTCGAGAAGAATTTTAAATAAAATATCCTATTGGCCTAACAAAATATATTTATATACAGGGGTGCTTCAAAAGTTTATAAAAGTGGACATTCTAAAAAGTGTTTTTTACAGGAAAGGGGCTTCAATAGGGCTTAAATTTAAAACTTTGGCTTTTTACTTTTATTATTATTTTGTGTTTTTTTCTTAACGAGAGTAGACTTCGAAAGGATTGACAGGCTTTTACACGTTCACATCAAAATAGTATTGTAAACTGTCTTAATGAAAATGTTGCGCTTTTTGAGAGCTCATTGTTTCTTTGGATACTTTAACATGACTTATGTTTAACATTAAATTACCTTTCTCGCGCTTGGGTGGGTACCGGTTTGTGTAAAAAATAATTCGAGAAAAATTTCAAATAAAATATACTATTGGCTTAACAAAATATATCTAGGAGTGCTTCATAAGTTAATAAACGTGGACATTCTAAAAAGCGTCATGCCAGTGATCGCTTTTACAGGAAAGGCGCTTCAATAGGGCTTCAATTTAAAAATTGGGCTTTTTACTTTTATTAATATTTCGTGCTTCGTGCTCCTTTATTAACGATAGTGGATTTTGAACAGGTTGACAGGCTTTTACACTTTCTCGCTCTTGAGTGTGTACCGGTTTGTGTTAAAAACAGTTTGAGAAGAATTTTAAATAAAACGTCCTATTGGCTTAACAAAATATATGTATATGCACAGTTGCTTCAAAAGTTAGTAAAATCTTAAATTCTAAAAAGTCATGACAGTCATTGCTTTTTACAGGAAAGGTGCTTCAATTTAAAACTTGGGCTTTCTACTTTTATTATTATTTCGTGCTTCGTGCTCCTTTATTAACGATAGTGGATTTCAAAAAGGTTGACAGGCTTTTACACTTTCACATCAAAATAGTTTTGTACACTGTCTTAATAAAAATGTTGCGCTTCTTGATCTCATTGTGTCTTTGCATACTTTAACACGACTTATGTTTAACATTAAATTACCTTTCTCGCTCTTGAGTGTGTACCGATTTATGTCAAAAACAGTTCGAGAAGAATTTTAAATAAAATATCCTATTGGCCTAACAAAATATATGTATATACAGGGGTGCTTCAAAAGTTTATAAAAGTGGATATTTTAAAAAACGTTTTTTACAGGAAAGGCGCTTCAATAGGGCTTAAATTTAAAACTTGGGCTTTTTACTTTTATTATTATTATTTTTATATATTATTATTTTTTGCTTTTTCTTAACCAAAGTAGACTTCGAAAAGGTTGACATGCTTTTCTACTATCATATCAAAATAGTATTGTACACTGTCTTAATAAATATGTTGCGCTTTTTGATGTCATTGTGTCTTTGCATACTTTAACACGACTTATGTTTAACATTAAATTACCTTTCTCGCTCTTGAGTATGTACCGATTTGTGTCAAAAACAGTTCGAGAAGAATTTTAAATAAAATATCCTATTGGCCTAACAAAATATATGTATATACAGGGGTGATTCAAAAGTTTATAAAGTGGATATTCTAAAAAACGTTTTTTACAGGAAAGGCGCTTCAATAGGGCTTAAATTTAAAACTTGGGCTTTTTACTTTTATTATTATTTTTTGCTTTTTCTTAACCAAAGTAGACTTCGAAAAGGTTGACATGCTTTTCCACTATCACATCAAAATAGTATTGTACACTGTCTTAATAAAAATGTTGCGCTTTTTGATGTCATTGTGTCTTTGCATACTTTAACACGACTTATGTTTAACATTAAATTACCTTTCTCGCTCTTGAGTGTGTACCGGTTTGTGTTAAAATCAGTTCGAGAGGAATTTTAAATAAAATATCCTATTGGCTTAACAAAATATATGTATATGCACGGTTGCTTCAAAAGTTAGTAAAATCTTACATTCTAAAAATTCATGACAGTCATTGCTTTTTACAGAACAGGCGCTTCAAAAGGGCTTAAATTTAAAACTTGGGCTTTTACTTTTATTATTATTTTGTGCTCTTTTATTAACGATAGTCGATTTCTAAAAGGTTGACAGGCTTTTACACTTTCACATCAAAATAGTATTGTACACTGCCTTAATAAAAATGTTGCGCTTTTTGATCTCATTATGTCTTTGCATACTTTAACACGACTTATGTTTAACATTAAATTACCTTTCTCGCTCTTGAGTGTGTACCGGTTTGTGTTAAAAACAGTTCGGAAGAATTTTAAATAAAATATCCTATTGGCATAACAAAATATATGTATATACAGGCGTGCTTCAAAAATTTATAAAAATGGACATTCTAGAAAGCGCTGTTTACAGGAAAGGTGCTTCAAAAGGGTTTAAATTTAAAACTTGGGTTTTTTACTTTTATTATTATTTTGTGCTCCTTTATTAATGATAGTGGATTTCAAAAGGGTCACACTTTACATCAAAATAGTATTGTAAACTGTTTTAATAAAAATGTTGCGCTTTTTGAGCTCATTGTGTCTTTGGATACTTTAACATGGCTTATGATTAACATTAAATTACCTTTTTCGCTCTTGAGTGTGTACCGATTTGTGTCAAAAACAGATCGAGAATAATTTTAAATAAAATATACTCTGCTCTTTTATTAACGATAGTGGACTTCGAAAAGGTAGTAAGAAAGTAATATACTTTATAAATTAAATTTACTTTACCCATTCACATACATATGTTTGCGAGCTATGTTTGAAGTTCATCAGCATTCATTAGCATTCTATAAGAATGTTTGAAAGCGACGCCCATTTACCAAACAAAATTTGTTATAAACATGTTAAGCACTATGGAGATACTACGTATATTTGAGCATGTCAATTAAAATGACGAGCCCGCGATAGCGGGCGAGTAGTAATATGTAATTCATTGAAAATTTAAAATGTTCTTCAATACAAGTCCTTCATTTTTAATTGACGTGCGAACTAATTTTGAGTATGTGACAGACGAATATTTCAATTACGCTGACCAAACTTTCATAATGAAAGCGCTGTTCCACTTCAAATAATTTGGGTGAAAATATCTCAGTGTCAAACTGATTATATTAGGTTCTTTTTTATTAATATTGTGCATGCCTATATTAAATTGTTTCTGAGCAATTGACATACTTTTTGTTAATATACTAAATTTTTCCACTGTTATTTCAATAGCGTATTATCCCTATTGTCTCAATGAAAATGATGCACTTATTGAGCATATTGTTTCTTCGGATACTTTAACATCATTCTTATGTTTAACATTAAATTATCTTTCTCGCTCTTCATTGTGTAACAGTTTGTGTAAAAAAAAATTCTAGAAGAATTTTAAATGAAATATACAATTGGTTTTACAAAATATATGTATATACAGAGTGTTCCACAAGTCTATAAAATCTTACATTCTAAAAACCACCACGAGAGTGATCGCGTTTTACAGGAAACTGTAAAAAGCTGTAAGCGGACGCGAAAAAGGCGAATTCAAGCTCGAAACGATTGAAGCCATAGCTCACAAACATTCAACACAATAAATATTGCAACATATAATAATAGGCCCAATGATAATAGTGTATAGGTAAGAAATTTATAAATTCCATTCCTTATTTGTTTATAAATACTTTCTACTCATTTTTAGCAATTATCGTTACATGACTGGAGTCATTTCGTCCATGAATTCAGTTGTAAAAATACTTCAAAATATTATAAGATATTGTAAATAGAAAAAAGAAACTAAAATATATTCCTACCAGATTAAACAAGCACTTAATCATGTTGTTACTGTGCCAGGCAAATTGAGACGTAATATCATTACCTATTCAAAAAAGATTGTTTAATTATCATTGATGAAAATGAACCTCCCGCGACATCGTCAATTACAATAATTCAAAATAGAAATTCTATAAGGATGTTTTACAGTATTTTCGAATATAACAATAAGTAATCAATATTACCATAATACATATATTATATCTATATATTCCTTAAATTGTAGGTGTACAATGCAAAAGAAAATAATTATGTACAGTGTGAACAAGGCTTTACCAACATTATTAAGCATCATACATAACTGACAGTTGTAATACAATTTACCACAAAGAAACACTGCAAATTATAAAAGTATAGGAATGGAAATCATTATAAAAAATGCCAATGAAATAAATATTATTTGTTATAGAACAATGATTAAATGAATTATTTAAAAGTATACATTCGCGTCAACAAAACATAATTCTAATAAAGCTATCTACAAGTTTGTATAAAATAAAATGTTCTTTTTTAAATTCTAATGAATTTCATTTAAACCAAAAAGACCAATGGAATCGACATATGTATATAGACTGAAACACTATTAACAAAAACTATCAAACCACATTTTCCAACTGATGCAAAAAACACAGATTTCGAGATTATTCTAATTTTATACCCACAAACAAAATTCAAACTATAGATAAATTAGGAAAACGCCAAATAAATCATCGGCAAGTCAAGGCACAAAAACCAATAATAGTAGAAAAATTATAAATAGAGTGAAAACTACCGTCTGTGAGGCACAGGAAAAGTATGTAAAAAATGTCAATATAACTTTAAACGATAAAATACATCTTATTTCATACACAACCGTTAAACATTTTCAATTTAAAAACTGCTATTATCACTAAATCTATTATTAATCATTTCATCCGTTAAGCATTCTGAATAAAATATTGCATAGTTGTAAACTATATACAGGGGTGTATAAAAACAACTAAGCAATATTGAACATCTAAAACACAATTATATTTAGTTATTCGCTATATATCGGAATTATATGGTGTTTCAAAAACTGAAACGCAATAAAGACAAAATCCGCAATAAATTTAGAAGAATAAAGGGGAGGGCTACCTCAACTGTAAGCGGAATAGGAGGCGATAGCGGGCCTTCAAGGCCTGCCGTATTAGCTAGTTTTACCTTCTAGTGACAATAGTTATTAATATTCTCTGCATTCTCCTGTTGTTTATCTTCCATTCTTTTCTAACGATTATTTAGATTTATTATGGTACATGCACATGTGTTTATAAAACCAGCATATTTATATCATTGCGGTTTTTATCAGAACTTAATCAACCTAGGGTACACCTAGATGTGTACTCAGGGAACATCTTGCATTAAAGATATCTCCGATAACCTCCTATATTCTCCACAAGATGTCAGGTTGGCATTATTTAGTAAGAAATACAACACAACAAAAACAAAAACTTTTTTAATTGATATTAATCTAAAGATAACTATTTTTAATCACTAGTGTCAGTAAAACTATTCAGAATTGAATTAATTGTTAGTTTCTATTTTTTTCTGTTCTCTGACAAATGTGTTACATTATGCAGATATTACAAATATTTCATTTCTTGAACTCGAATGTATCATTTTTCTGCAGAACAATTTCTGACTGCAGTTACTGTTTGCGTGTATAAGTAAATCAATGGATTTGGTATTTCACTTCAATGACATCGAAATGAAGACTTGATGAAATCATTTCAGCAGACAGACATAACTAAACTTATTGCCCAATATCATCTCGGTAGTCAGTACCGGGTTCCGGATTCTACGTTGAGGGGTCGGTTCTTGGTACTTCCTTTCTGAATGCTTTTTCTGTGATTTTCTGGAAAATGCCAACTTCTAGGATTTTTTTCAATTAATGAACAAGTTTGCTATTATTTTTATAGAGATTTTGTTTAAAGCAAAATCATGCCAAGTCTAGTATATTTAAATATATCTGGGGCTCCGTATAGTAATGAAACACGGCTGTATAAATGCAGCTAATAGTTTTGTTCCACGCAAATAATATTTTTTTTATGTCAAATAACATTTGCAATCCATGCTAAATGTAAAAACGTTCTGTATGTCTGACAATTGTAATAGGTAATTCTTAGTAGCATAATTAAATACATAACTTCTTAACTTTTTTAAACTATTTACCATTCATATAAAATATGTAAACAATTTTAAATATGTGAGTGTGTAAGAAAACCTGCCTTATCAGATATTGCAAGACATTAATTATTTAATTAAAGTTTATAAAGGCTTTTCATTGTCTTGATAGCCTTGAACTTCTAGCTCATGAGCATTAGCAGCCAATATTATCATTCAGTATGTGGTATAACATACACATATGTATACGTATGTAATGTACTGTACATTAGAGGTGGGCATTTTTGGCATTATTACGGCCCGGCCCGGCCCGGCTCGGCATAACAGTCAGCCCGGCCCGGCCCGGCTCGGCATAACAGTCAGCCCGGCCCGGCCCGGCTCGGCATAACCGTCGGCCCGGCCCGACTTGCCGAGCCGGCCCGACTTGCCGAGCCGGCCCGACTTGCCGAGCCGGCCCGACTTGCCGAGCCGGCCCGACTTGCCGAGCCGGCCCGACATGGCGAGCTCGGCCCGACTTGCCGAGCCGGCCCGACATGTCGAGCTCGGCTCGACTTCCATTTGCCCAGTCACAACGTATGATGTATTGAACGTGCACGGTCAGCTGGTATGTATGTGCACCGTTGTTATCTGTTTATTTAAATATTACAGCAGCGTGTTCGCCGTCAAATAATATTTATTGACACAATAAAAAATACAAAATATATAAAACAAAAATAGCAACACAAAGTATGTATATATTGCAACAAAACATTGCTATATAATTAATATTTAAAAAAAATTAAAACCTATAATATCTATAAATAACAGTTGGAGAATTGATAGCAGTATATTTGTATAAAAGTCAACGTCAGGTTTAATTAATTCTTAAATAGGTATGGAAGGTATTCCTATTCTTTATTTTTTTACTGCAGAATGGTTTTATACATTTGCAATTCATATTAGATGGAATTTTAGGTTTTCTTCATTTTTGAAAAATATTGCAAATAATATATATTGTAAGAGTTTTGAATATATAAAATTCAAACAAATAGCCTATATAAGCACATTTATAATCCCTTACTACTTATTGAACATAAAAAATAAAATTTTATGAACATTATTGGGTGGGCTCGATTAACTCCGTCGTTTTTCTAATGTTCATCTAGCAATAGAAAATGTCCTTTTACTGGGCGTAATAGTAGCAGATTGGCTAGTACATACTGTTTATCAAGTTTATATAACCGAGTGAAATACTTTAATTTTTCCCCGAAAATCTAATACATCAAAATTTGGTGTAACATATTCATGACGATTAATATATGTGTCAAATTCATTCTCAATATTAAAACTGATGAATGCAGTTCGTTTATCTGCGAATCGAAAATCCTGTCAGGTAGATGTTGGTAATTTGGACGTTGAAGATATTTCCTCTATTCTTGTTCATTTAAAATATTTTTTTAGGGCAGGATATAAACATGTACCTGTTTTATGAATAGATTTGATAGCATACTTTCCTTTCAAACCTTTACTTATATAAAATTTTAAATTTTTAATATTTACGTTTTCATTGGGATGTATTATTAAGTAAGCAGATAGATTTTTAAACCAGGATAAAATTGAAACTATTGTGAGATTTTGATCAAAACCTAGTTCTAAGGTGGCTCTATTAAATGACTCTTGTAAATTAATTACATACATATAACAATATTAGGTCTATAATACACATTGAATTTTCTAGAGTTCTTGTTTCTGTAATAATAATTCCTCAATTGAATGGAAAACTAATAGTATGGATGTTAACGTAATTAATATTCCATCTAGAATGGCTTGTTTTATAGATTTCTTCAATTTTGAAGTTAAACCTGCTTTTTTAAAAAACATGTCTAGGTCTTTGCAGTTTTGAATCATGACGCAAACTGGATCGGATGCAATTCTGCTGCTGTCTGTTTTAGACAATTATTTATTATTAAATTATGTTATGTCCAGCGGAAGATATTCTTCAGTAATTCTTTAATATACTACAAAGGTTTGATGCATTATTTGTCACAAAAACCTATGTTATCCTGTTGAATAACTGCATTAATTCAAAATTCGAAAATTTAAGGAAATCCTTTTTAATATTAAATAAATTTTCTTATCGTTCATTGTTCCCAAGATAATTAAAAAATATTTCAAAGCAAAACCTTGTTTTATGATATGTCCCGTTAAAGTAATATAGTATATTTGCTTGTATAGTCTGACCAAAAATTTGTGGTGAATGATATTCCATCCTCGTAGAAAGCTTTATACCAAATTTTATGACTAATTGTTTATTTATCAAGTTCGTTGCAAAAACTGAATTTATTTCATCAAACATAGTTATTACAACGAACGACAATTATTATTAGTAGTACGAGATTATTGGTGTTTTGCCTGCGTGAGGTCAATAATACATTGACTGTACATATTGGTTTATATTTCTTCATTTGGGAAACTAAAGAAGATTATATGACTGCCTATATAACTAAACAACTATATTTCATTCTACACTTAATATTTCCCTTTACAAAACAGATATAGCACTTGTGAACATATTTTTTACACACGAACTAAAGAGTATAACTGTTTATGTGACGTGAAGTATTCATTCTCACATATATTTGTATGCTTGTCTTTTAACTTCTAACATTTTTTTAAAAATATATCTTGAATATCAGAGTAATATCGAAGACAATGTTTCCAAGTTATTATATTCAACATAATATAAGTACAGTTTTGCAAATAACCTGGTTAGTTTACTCTCTAAAAAAATAATTAAATATAAAAAATATTATATATAAAATTAAAAATGAAAGAATAAGAAATTATTGCGGATACATAAAATATCAGAAAAAGAAAAATATTGGGTATAATCCGCTGTAGAGCAACCGTAGACACGTGTTTCTGACTAATTGGTCGTCATCAGTACGGTGTACCCAATGAATTAGGTGGGATAACCTTGGAGATGTAAGCTAAACGGAAGACCATCAGGTGACAGACCACCATTTGCAGCTTCAGCTTTTTCTTTTTCTGATATTTTATGTATCCGCAATAATTTCTTATTCTTTCATTTATATTTCCTGGGTCTCGGATGGCACGCAGGTTGACATTGTCTTCCTCGTGGCGACGTTAGTTGTTGTCCTCAAAACCGAGGATCTTCTAGCTGAAGCTGCAAATGGTGGTGTGTCACCTGATGGTCTTCCATTTAGCTTACATCTCCAAGGTTATCCCACCTAATTCCTTGGGTACACCGTACTGATGACGACCAATTAGTCAGAAACACGTGTCTACGGTTGCTCTACAGCGGATTATACCCAATATTTTTCTTTTTCTAAAATTAAAAATATTTACATTATTAAAGTGCCTTTTTGTCATTTATTAGATTCCAAACTATATCAAGTTAATAGTATAAATATATATATATATATATATATATATATACACTTAGCGTTTTAAACTAATAATTCTAAGTGAGCATAATATAAATGTGTGTAGATTGTGAAATGAAACATAATATTCACTCCAACAAAGCATAGTCAGCCGAGCGTCTTTACCTACTATACACGGGTCACGTCCGTCCGACTTGCCGATCGGCCCGATATGCCGAGCCGGCCCGACATGCCGAGCCGGTTCGATATGCCGAGCCGGCCCGACATGCTGAGCCGGCCCGACTTGCCGAGCCGGCCCGACATGCCGAGCCGGCCCGACATGCCGAGCCGGCTCGACTCCCAGTATGTTCGGCCCGGCCCGGCCCGAACAACAAAAATTTCAGCCCGGCCCGGCCCGCATGTCGGGCCGGGCCGAGCCGAAGCGGGCTTTGTCGGCCCGATCCCAACTCTACTGTACATATGTATATTATGTATATATGTCTAACGAGACTATAAATTATATCGCATACTCATGAAACTATGCGATATTTTTAAAATGTTTTATTATTCCTTAATTAAAATTGGTAAATAATTAAACTATAAATTATATTTTACAGCGCATAAAATTGTGTGAAATAGGTTATAAGGCATAATAAACTTCGTAGACTAGAATAATTATTATGAACTTACTTCACCTGAGTTTATTATTACTCCTGTTATATAACTAGTTTCATCAAAATATTTTCTGGATACCTGCACTAGTTAATTAAGGGCCGTTTGTACCGTTCTAATTTTAAGGGTAGCTTAACTAAGGATCCCTAAATAATTAAGTGTAGCTTAAAGTTAAATGCATTGCACCGTTAAAAATAAAAGGAGGTTTAGCGAAGTTCTGAATACACTTGGCAATGTTGTATTTTGTTCCTTCATTTGGTCTAAATCACAGTAAATATAACTTTTAGTAGTTTGCAAAACTAAAAACTGATTATCAAATCGTCTTGTCCATCTCTGTCGGTAAGAAAGCAGGACGATTTTGTTGCAGATGGGTTTGTTTTAAACCATAAAGTTTTGAATAATCATAACTGCTGACAACATTACGTTTTTGTGGCTCTGAGCACCCATTAGTTTTAAATTTTTGTTTCTTTCAAACTGCAGTAAGTATTATCAAAGGTGTCACGTTAAACATATATATTTTATATAATAGGGGAACAAAACTAACTTGATATATGTATTTAACGAATCCTCTTCTTCATCCAAAAGGTTCATATCTGCTACTACAAAGTGAACAACTGATCATAAAAAACAACGAAAACATTCACAGATGTTCACAAAATTTACATCAGAGGCATTTCCCGCCATTTTTGATATTGTACGTGTGTATATTCAATGTTGTAAAGTGCGCAAGCTTGTAACTTTTCTTTAGGTTAAGGGGCCGTTAAGCCATCAAAATTCCGGGTTTAAATTAAACTCTCCTTAAAGAGATTTAAGGAACACTTAGCATACTGTACAAACGAATTTTAAAATTTAAGCTGCACTTAACGTTAAACCAGGCTTAATTGTTACGGTGCAAACGGTCCTAAGCTGTTCTGATGCAGTCTGATTTATTATGAAAAACAACATGTGCTTGTTTGTAGCACAATTTGTATTTTGGTATCTCGTGCTCTTGTATATGTAATATATGTTAAGTGTGTTTTCTTCTAATTATGTTTTCTGCTATGTACTGATAATTTCATTAGGTAAATTTAATTATAACGGGTGAGATATGAACTCACGACTTTCCAATCGATATTTATGTTCTCTTGCCTTTAGGCCAACGTGGGCTATGTATTTGTTATGATTCAGTATGATGCTATAATATTCGAACTCACACAGCCCGCGGTAGCCCGAAGGCAAGTGCATCTGACTAGAGGTACCAGATCATCGTGTGTTCGAATCTTACTTGCGAGCAAATTTTTATAATTACATTTATTTAATTAAATTACCAGTGCATTGAAGAAAATCATAATTAGAATTTTCAAACACAGATAAGCTAGTTATAGGGTGGGCAAGAAAGGCGCAACCTATAATTCAAAAGTCCATCTATTCTTCCAATGGCCATCAATTCTAGTTTATACCTTGGAAAAAAGTTAGCACTATACCTTTAGTTACAAATTGTCTTCTATAGAGTTATTAAGATAATGGAAGTAGTACAGTAGGATATTGTTAATTTTTCAGAAGATAAAGGTATTTAAATCTTAATTTAGAACAACTTTTCTATAATATGAAACGCACACACGTATAAGAAAGTCGTGTGGTGGCCACATCACATTTTCTTTGTTATATGTCAATGATGCCAGGACAATCTTTAACTTGTGCATGTATTGTGTACAGATATGACTAGACATGACGCCTGCAATCAAGCAATATCTAATACAAAAATTTAATATGTGTTCTTATAAATCGACCTGTTTGTTAAGGTATTTTAAAAATGTAATTTTTTTGAATCAAGGAATGTTTTAAATTACAAATTTTGTCATTAATCTTATTGACATTTATATAGAAAAATATTAAGTACTATGAAATAATCTGTCAAAAATGTTATCTTTTGAATAAATGCCTATATGCTGACTTATCTTAATCTAGACAATTGTGCGTGTGATCATACGAGTGTACAGTGCTTTTTCTTACGCTGTGAGTTTTTTCCATTTTTTTACTGACTGGATTTATCTATTATTATTAAGAATTATACGAACTTGTAACGTACATTATTTGCTATTTTATAACATGTTAATCTCGTTAGTTTAACGTTTGAATTTTTGTTGATTTGCATTTTTAATCCTACATGGCATTTGTCACTTATTTCTTCACCTACCTACTTTTTTCCCATTGCTTTTTGTTTTCTTACTTTCTTCTTTTTCACGAGTGTTATTAAATATACAAAGACCGTTCAAGTTTTATTGATTTTTAAAATAATTTTTTATTGTTCTTTCCTGCTGCTCCGTGGCCCTCTTGTATGTTTTGGTTAGTCACCAGGGTAGGCCACCTGTGTGTGAAAAGTGTCCCTGTGCATTCCTTCCTACCTCTACCACATTCTTACCATACTAAAACTATGAGTTCTTGTTGTACTATATGTAATGAAGATCTTGTCCCTGATAATGAAATCGCCTGTGATTTATGCAAGGGAATGATACACACAACCTGTGGTGGATTGTCCAGGTTGGAGGTGCAATGTCTCAAGAGTAAAGTGCGTAAGATAACATACTACTACTGCGTGATATGTTCTGATTTCAAAGCACAGCTTGCAAAATTAAACGATCTGAACTCTGTGGTGGCCTCTCTCCAGGCAGAAGTTCGGGCCTTGAAGAGCGAACGTGTCTCTGAACCATCAACAACTTCGACTGGTGATCTGGATTCATCATTTATGGTAACTATAATTAATGAGGTTTCCGATCGTGAAAGGCGTAAAAATACTTCAATTGTGCTGAGATGGAAAATGTTAACAAACCCGATCAGATTGCTGCTGATTCAGTGTTTGTTGGAGAAATTTTTAGAAATTTGAATATCAATGTCGAGCAGGTTAGTTCGGTTAGACTTGGTAAATATGATCCTTCTCAACAACAGCGTAAAAGGCCTATAAAGATTACTCTGCTATCTCCTGAACATGTAACAATCGCCTTGCGTGGAAATACTAAACTCAAAAAGCAGGAAAATTCAAATCAGTTGTCCTCGCCAAAGACAAAACTCCGTTTCAGAATTCACTATTTAAGACTGTAAAATGTAAACTTGATGAGCGTATTGCTGCTGGTGAAACAAATATCCACATAAAGCACTTTAATGGCGTCCCTAAAATACAGCGTACCAGGTCGAAAAACTAGAGTCGTCCAGCAGCCAGACTTCTCCAATGCGCATATATTACCAAAACGTGCGTGGCTTGCGTTCGAAAATTGCTGAAGTATATCACTCCAGCTTCGGATTTGTTTGTGATTTTGTTTTTTTGTCTGAAACCTGGCTACTCCGGATATAGACGATTCTGAACTTTTTGGTGAAGAGTGGACTGTGCTTAGGAAGGATAGGCAACATGATATGGTTGGAAGATCTACTGGTGGTGGCGTATTGCTTGCGGTGCCTGGCGTTGTTCCTGCTATATTGTGCGATACATCTAACCTGACTGATTTAGTTCCGTTGGTGGACATTGTCATATCTAAATGTATTACTTCTTCTTTAACTATTATATATATACCCCCGGACCTAAATATTAATGATTATGAATTATTTTTTGATGCATTAACTTTAAGTTTGTTAGATAGAAAGGTCATAATATGTGGGGACTTTAATTGTTCTAAATTTAATGCGCGTGACAATTTGATTGATCACAAATTTATTTCTATACAAAATTTTATGAATGTTTTAAACTTGCAGCAATATAATAATGTGCTGAACTGTGATAATAAGATATTAGACTTAGTCCTGACTAACATTAATTCACTGGTTACTGTTGCAAATGATAAAATACCATTAGTACCTGAAGATAGATACCATCCAGCCTTAAACATTACTTTAAGTGTATACGTTGATAATCATACAAAGAATTTTCATTCGAATAACAATGTAAGGTACAATTTCCGTAAGGCTGACTTTGAACGTATCTTTAGTGAACTGGCTCATAGTGACTGGTCCTATTTAAACTCTTGTATCAACGTTAACATGGCAGTATCATACTTTTATTCCAGAATTTATTCTATCATAGATAAACATGTACCCAAACTCACTACAACTTCCCGTAAATATCCCGTGTGGTGCAATAAGGCGCTAATAAAGTTGCTAAAGTTAAAAGAATATTAGTACAAAAGGTGGAGGACCTCAGGCTCTGATAATGACTATGGTGAGTTCCAAAGAGTACGCGCTCTGGTTAAGAAGGAAACTAAGAGTGCATATCAAGTTTATTTGTCTTCTGTTGAGAATGAAATTTCAAGCGATCCCAAATCGTTCTGGGGTTATATAAGCAGTAGGACTGGCAGGTCTAGAATTCCGGGTTGCATGAAAAATGGTGGCGATGATGACATTACAGATCCACATCAGATTGTTTACCAACCTCGTTGTATATCGCCTGTCTTGAGTGTTCCAGAGGTCTCCAACTGTTTCTACGTAAACCCGTTTCATATTGATGAAGTTAAAATTTCTTTGAAAAGGATTAGGATGGATCTGGTCACTGGTCACGATGGGATTCCCAACTTATTTATACGGAGATATGCATCACTCTTAAGCGAACCTTTATGCGCAATCTTCAATTTATCTCTTCGTACATCAACATTTCCTGAAGTCTGGAAATTGAGTAAGATCAATCCTGTATTTAAAAAGGGAAATAAAAATGATATTTCCAATTATAGGCCTATTAACATTCTGTCTACGTGCTCCAAAGTATTTGAACATTTGCTGTATAACAAGATATACAGCTGCGTAAGACCTTACATCTCTACAGTACAACATGGTTTTATGACAGGAAGGTCTACACTGTCTAATTTGGCTGAAATTACTCAATATCTAAGTACATCAATGGACAAAAGGCAACAGGTGGATGTCTTATACACTGACTTCGCTAAGGCATTCGACACCATTGACCATAATATACTACTGCTCAAACTGGGTTCTATCGGTTTCTCAGCTTCTCTTACTAATTTAATCGCCTCATACCTTGAGAACAGATCGAGTTATGTGCACTATAATGGTTACAGTTCGGACGTATTTACGATCACGTCGGGGGTACCTCAAGGATCCAATCTAGGACCTTTATTATTCAATGTGTACATGAATGATCTATTAAATAGATTGGATTGCGGGGTACTTGCCTACGCAGATGATTTGAAAATATTCTCGAAAATCAACAACTTTTCCGATTGCCATCACTTACAAAGAAACCTTTCAATTATTAACAACTGGTTTCAGGAAAACAAAATTAAGCTGAGTATTAATAAATGTGCAGTTTTGACATTCACAAAAATTAACAAACCGGTCTTATTTAACTATTCTGTGGACTCAGTAATCATAGCTAGGCAGACCAACATTAAAGATCTGGGTGTGTTATTTGACTCCCATTTGGACTTCACTAGCCACATACAATCTATTTGTTCTTCTGCTTCACGTACGCTTGGCTTTGTAATAAGGTCTTGTAGAGGCTTTTCGAATCTGTCAACATTTACTACCCTATATTATACACTGGTTCGTCCAAAATTGGAGTACGCATCAATAATATGGTACCCTTGCTACGTGTACCAGCAACTTGCTTTGGAGAGAGTGCAGAAGAGATTTCTAAAATATGTATCTTTTAGACTGAGCGGTGTTTACCCCCCACGTGGTACTGATTATGATGCACTCTGAAATACCCATAATTTTATAAGCTTAACTTCAAGGAGGCAGATAGCCAGTGCTGGGTACTTAAGAAAATTAATCAATAATGAAATTGACTCGCCCTACCTTCTATCGGCCGTGGACTTTTTGGTGCCAACGTATGCAACGCGTTCGACTGATACGTTTTTAGTTGCCAGAGCTCGAACGAATGTGATGGTTACAGCACCGCTAACTCACATGACAAGAAACGCGAATATTTTATATTCTGATCCATTCCATATTTGATCCTTGCCTGCTGCCATGAAAATGCCAGTTATTGCACTCAGTTATTGTCAAAGAGCCCGATAAGATAAATACAATATTGTGTAATGTATTTTGATATATATATTAATATAATACTTTGTTTTTTTTTGTATTTTTTGTTAATGGAAATATGCCGATATTTTTGTTTGCATTGTACTAAACTTTAATTTTTGTCCTGTAAATGGATTTTGTCTGTTGGACAATAAAGTTTATTATTGTTATTATTATTATTATCAAGGCAGGTGAAACTGGAAGTTATAGCATTTCTATAAATAAAAATTTGAATCAAATTAGAAAAATTACGGTTTCAACAAAACCTAATGCTTATTCGACAATGTTACTCTGTTTCGTAAAACTTGTATAATGCATACACAAATTACATTAAATTTGAAAGTATGTATTTAAATTCAGTTGTTAATCAAGACGTAATGTACCAAGACGTAATGTACCAAAAATTAGAACGAATAGGTATTAGAGGACCGGCTCTGGAATTAATTCGATCTTACTTGTGCGGTAGGCAGCAGTGTGTAATTGATCGTGGCACTGGCATGAAGTCTGCATGGGTGTCTGTGGAGAGGGGAGTACCACAAGGATCGGTGTTGGGTCCTCTTCTTTTTTGATTTATGTGAATGATTTATCATCGGTGACGACGTATACAACTGCACTTTTTGCTGATGACACCTCAGTTGTAATACGAAGTAAAAATAATGATATCAATAGAGAAACAACTGAAACATTGTGTTTGTTTGAGAATTGGTTTCAACAAAATCACCTAAAGCTGAATATGGGAAAAACAAATATATTACATTTCACATATTTCAAGGAGGATCCTTTAGTTATGGAGTACCGACATCATGAAATAAGAACAGGGGAAGATGTAAGATTTCTGGGGCTGCAGGTGGACTCGCGGTTGGACTGGAGGAGACATATTGAGTACCTGGCGGGTAAGATATCGTCTTTTAATTACGCTTTAAGAGTGATAACAACATCAGTAAATGAGAAGGCGGGTCTTTCTGCGTACTATGCGTATGTTGAGTCCAGACTGCGCTATGGTATTGTTTATTAAGAAAAATTACGAATTATGTAAAGAGCAGGAACTTCATCACTGTTATGGGACCAGGGGAACAGTTTCGATTCTACCACCTCGGACTTCCAAAAGTGTTGTGCAGAAGAATGCAACTACACAACTAGTAAAAATATACAATCACTTACCACTTGATTTAAAAAAGTTACCAGTGAATATTTTTAAGAAAAAACTTAACACAATTCTAATTAATTGTGCTTTTTACACATTACAAGATTTTTTCACGTACAAATTCACGCTTGTGTCACCATGACTTTACTACTTTTAATACTGTGATATTGTTTATACTATTCTGACGTGTTCAAACATTAGATATGTAAAATGAACTGAATAAAGTTATTATTAAGGTAATTGTAATTCTTCTGAGAAAATTAATTGACACTTAACAATAACAAATTTGTTCTAACATTGTCTTAATTATCTTGTCAATAAGTAACATTATTGCAATGTGTCGGCATTTTTACATTAATCATACCCGACAAAACAGCAGCTGGACTTGTTGAAGCGTGAGGTGAATGAATGTCATTTTCTTTTTGTTTCATATTACGTTGTAATTTATTATGAGATTCCATAGGGAACAAGTTATATGCAGGAAATACAATATATAGCGTTGCAGACGGAATAATTATTTAATAATCTCTTTTAGAATTTACGATAGACTATACAAGAACTTGTGTTATTGTAATTTATGGTTTTAGTCAAGTAATGTAAAATTAAGCTCGCACGCAAATAGTGTTCGTATATGACAGATTTTACTTTATCTATTTGACACGTTGGATATTAATAAAACTATGAATATTAGCGTATAGAAAGAATTGATGACTAAGCATTTAGCAATTCAGTGAAGAAACACAATATTTCTTTCAATATTTAGGGGAAATGCATTGTTTTATTATTAGAAATTTGATACCTAACAATACTCAGTATCTATTAGGAAAAAAGCTGTTAAAAATACATATATATATAGAATGTATGTATTTTCAACGCAAAAGGATTGTGGAATGATAAATTATAAATTCCCTAAGTTCACAAAACTCACGGAATACTGAATAGTAATAGGCAATGTGGTGCAGTTTCGTAAATATATTCCGAGTACGAGTTGTGGCTGTGACGAAAAGTAAAGCATTTTTCAAAAATGGCAGCACCGAGAGATGCGTGAATGACAAAATATTTAAGCAAAATTTATAACAGGTAACAGGAATGCGCATTTTAAAGTAAAGTTAATTTGTCTGATCCGTGCTCTGAGACTGTCAGGATCGCTGTTTCCTGTAAGCGCCTGTTAGTATCACTACGCGTAATGGAGAATATTAGCGACTAAGCACTCACGAAATAATTGTGTGCCTCTGCAGGTTCTATTCTCTGTATTGAAATATTGAAAATCTTCTTGGTAGTAGTGGCATACAATTAAATAAAAGTAATAACAATATGACAACTGGTTGTCAATTAGAAAACAATGACAAATATAAAATGTAAATCAAAATGTATAAATGAAAATGTACTCAAATAAGCATAGGACAGTCGGGATTACTTATATAGTCACATCAAAAGGCTTGAGGTCTACCACAAACTGTTCAGTCAATGCAATTATGCAAATAACAATGACGCAACTATGTAATGAAAAATTAATAGTAGAACTGTTGATATAACAATATAGAATGTAAAATCAGTCATGTATAAGTGTAAATGAAAGCAAATAAGCATAGGACAATCGGTATTACCTATGTAATCCTATCAAAATGGCCTAGGTTCACCTAAACATGTACAATTTGATTGAAATACATAAACAATCAACGATGCAACTATGTATGTATTAAGATGTATTTGTAGCTACAGACATATATGTTTCTACCTAGTTTGGTTTCGTCAGTGCAGCATAACAAAGAAGGTATATGTTAAAGCATTAATATGTGTTGAATAAAAAAATATATAGTATTACCTTAAAATGTCAATTCAAAATGTCCAAGTGTAAAACAACTGTGCACTTACTTAATACTGTGTAATGCCTTATTTCAACCAGGCAGTTAATAATATATTTTATATATATATATATATATATATATATATATATATATGTATTGAAAAATTGAAAATCTTCTTGGTAGTAGTGGCATAAAATGAATTAAAAGTAATAACAATATGACAACTGGTTGTCAATTAGAAAACAATGACAAATATAAAATGTAAATCAAAATGTATAAATGAAAATGTAATCAATAAGCATAGGACAGTCGAGATTATTTCTACAATCACATTAAAAGGCTTGGGGTCTACCACAAACTGTTCAGTCAATCCAAATATACAAATAACAACGACGCAACTATGTAAAGAAAAATTAAGAGTAGAACTGTTGATAATATAACAATATAGAATGTAAAATAGTCAAGTATAAATGTAAATGAAAGCAATAACATTGCATGAAAAATTGAAAATCTTCTTGGTAGTAGTGGCATAAAATGAATTAAAAGTAATAACAATATGACAACTGGTTGTCAATTAGAAAACAATGACAAATATAAAATGTAAATCAAAATGTATAAATGAAAATGTAATCAATAAGCATAGGACAGTCGAGATTATTTCTATAATCACATTAAAAGCCACATTACC
Source organism: Amphimallon solstitiale (assembly GCA_963170755.1). NCBI lineage: Eukaryota > Metazoa > Arthropoda > Insecta > Coleoptera > Scarabaeidae > Amphimallon > Amphimallon solstitiale. The sequence continues at coordinate 131,881,332 of OY720675.1, read as the reverse complement.
AGCAACAACATTGGACAACGAACACACGAAAGGTTAAGGCAGCAAATATTGAATTTAGAGTTAGAATCATGTTTCACTTACATTAAGCAGTTAGAACGTGAGTTGAGGTCAGTAGAGACTTATATTTTCAATTCAGTTACTTTCAATATTATTATTATGTTATTATTTCATAATAATTTGCATTTCAATGTAAATGAAAGCAATAACATTGCTTTCATTTACATTTACACTTGACTATTTTACATTCTATATTGTTATATTATCAACAGTTCTACTCTTAATTTTTCTTTACATAGTTGCGTCGTTGTTATTTGTATATTTGGATTGACTGAACAGTTTGTGGTAGACCCCAAGCCTTTTAATGTGATTATAGAAATAATCTCGACTGTCCTATGCTTATTGATTACATTTTCATTTATACATTTTGATTTACATTTTATATTTGTCATTGTTTTCTAATTGACAACCAGTTGTCATATTGTTATTACTTTTAATTCATTTTATGCCACTACTACCAAGAAGATTTTCAATTTTTCAATACATTTGTATAATTGGCAAAGAATTGTAATATATTTTATATATATATATATATATATATATATATATATATATATATATATATAAAAAGAGGAATTTTCGCGGATACATAAAATTAAACAAGAAAAAGAGAATATTGGGTTAAATCCGCTGTAGTGCAACCGTAGACACGTGTTTCTGACTAATTGGTCGTCATCAGTACGGTGTAGCCAAGGAGAAGGTGGGATAACCTTGGAGATGTAAGCATACACGGAAGACCATCAGGTGACAGACCGCCATTTGCAGCTTGGCTACACCGTACTGATGACGACCAATTAGTCAGAAACACGTGTCTACGGTTGCACTACAGCGGATTTAACCCAATATTCTCTTTTTCTTGTTTAATTTTATGTATCCGCGAAAATTCCTCTTTTTATTATCTTTCCTGGGCTCGGATGGCACGCAGGTTGACAATATCTTCCTCGTGGCGATGTTAGTTGTTGTCTTCAAAACCGAAGATCTTCTAACTGAAGATGCAAATGGGGTCTGTCACCTGATGGTCTTCCGTGTATGCTTACATCTCCAAGGTTATCCCACCTTCTCCTTGGCTACACCGTACTGATGACGACCAATTAGTCAGAAACACGTGTCTACGGTTGCACTACAGCGGATTTAACCCAATATTCTCTTTTTCTTGTTTAATTATATATATATATATATATATATATATATATATATATATATCAATGAAGGAAATATCACGGATACATAATAAAAATAGGAGAAAGAATATCGGGTTAATCCGCTGTAGTGCAACCGCAGACACGTGTTTCAGACTCGTTGGTCATCGTCAGTACGGTGTAGCCAAGGAATAAGGTGGGATATCCTTGGAGATAGAAACAAAAGGAAGACCATCGGGAAGACAGACAAAGTGTTGTGTTTTGTCCATTTTGGTTGTATCCAAATGAAATACAGTGTCATATTGACTTCTTTATAACTTAATTAGATTGGTATGTAAAATCTTTGAGTTGAATGTACAATTTTTGTTAACAATCAAATAATTATAACTGGTCCAGAAGAAGATTAATTAAATCAATCGAAAGCTCGACCAAAACTGTAAAGAGTTGTCTTATTTGGCCCTCCGACTGCTAGACCCATTAAATTCCACGTTTTCTGTCTTAACTGATCAGTCGAGATCATCCTTACTTTACTTTATAGGATGGGTTTTTACCGTGATATCGAACACCGTTATGGAACGCATATCATGATTGAGTTTAAGAAATGGGCATCCCTTACCACCAAGTTGGCATCACAGAAGAATAGGAGTATATTCCTTATCCGTTGTAGGAAGAACCAGGTAACCCCTGCGCATGTGGAGAATCAGACGAGAACAACTGTTAATCTCATCCACATTACCAGCAACAACATTGGACAACGAACACACGAAAGGTTAAGGCAGCAAATATTGAATTTAGAGTTAGAATCATGTTTCACTTACATTAAGCAGTTAGAACGTGAGTTGAGGTCAGTAGAGACTTATATTTTCAATTCAGTTACTTTCAATATTGCTAGTACTTTCAAAGATAGGCAAATGCTAATTTACAATAAAATTTTTAGAGTAATTAAAGCTCGTAATATCACTAAATTTAATGGCTTACGGTCTCGGAGGACACATACACTGCAGATTTCGGATGGCTGGTTTAAAAACTGTAGTAATACTCACATACCACCCAATATTAAAAATGTATTAGCACTGGGCCCGAAGTTCTGTATAGGTCCAACAAAAAATGAGATCAATATACCTAAGATTTTGGCAGATTGTGAGTCGGTAGTGTCTGGGCTGCCCGTGCAGGAGGCTAATGTTTGTAGGGCTCGAATAACTAATGTCCTGACCAATTATATGTGCCATGACCAAACTCCACAGAGTTTCATTTATACAGAGTTTCAAAAATGTAAACGTTTTTTAAATAATAATCCGGACTTGCTAATACTACAATCAGACAAGGATAACATTACTGTTGCGATGGGGAGACAAGATTATGAGGGCAAGGTTACGGACATGCTGTCAGATAGTAATACCTACTTAGAGTTAAGGAGAGATCCCACATCCACACTACAACAAAAAGCAACCAAACTTGTATCTGAGTTTGAGTCGAGGGGGTTGCTGGATAAGACATTAGCAAAATCATTAAAAATATACAATGCAATACCGCCGAGGTTTTATGGCTTACCTAAAGTTCATAAACCCGATTTAAAACTTAGACCTATTGTCTCCTCCATTAATGCGCCTACTTCCAGGATTGCTAAATATGTCACAGACATTTTAACTCAAGCTTACAATAAAGATAACGATTTTTACGTTAGGGATAGTTTTCCCTTTGCAGATTTCATTAACAATTTCGAATTACCGCACAATTATAAAGTTGTGAGTTTGGATGTGGTGTCACTTTTCACTAATATTCCTGTAGATCTGGTGGTGAGGGGGATAGTGGAATCTTGGGACAGAATTGCAGATTATTGTAGTTTAACCTGTGACGATTTTTGTAATTTAGTCAGATTTGTTTTTGCATCCACATACTTTAAATTTAAAGATAAATACTACAAGCAGCTTGTTGGGTTGGGTATGGGGAGTTGTCTGTCCCCTATTGCATCGCAATATGTGATGCACGGTCTGCTCTTGGTAACGGTCCCAAGGCTGAGTTTTAGGGTCCCGTTTCTGAAGAAGTATGTCGATGACATTGTCACTGCTATTCCTGTAGATAAAGATGAGGAGATATTCTCGGTTTTTAACTCATACGAGCCCAATCTTCAGTTCACAATTGAAACAGAAGAAAACGGTAGCTAACCGTTTCTTGACATGAGGGTGGTACATACCCAGAATGACGTATTAATAACAGATTGGTACCAAAAACCAATGGCATCTAATAGATACCTGCATTATCATTCATATCACCCCATGAAAATGAAAATCAATGTTATAAAGGGCCTGAGGATGAGAATTGAGAGGGTTTCACATAAGTCCTTCAGACACACAAACTTATTGAAGTTCAGAGACATATTGTTGAAGAATGGGTACCCGTTTCATTTAATTAATAGATTGCTGTTCAGCACAAGCCTTAATGTGGTCCCACCACCTGTTTCCCCTGCTACTACAAGCGCAGTCGCTCCCAACAGGGATGCCTCTTTACTCCTCAATGATAATATACAATTTTTGACCCTTCCTTACATTTCGCATCTAACTCCGAGAATTCAAACCATAGTCAAGCAGTATGTCCCGGCTTTGTTTGTAGCTAACCGTAATTTACTAAATATTAAATCAATTTTCCCTAGGATAAAAGCTTCAATCGACAATATTGCAACAATATAATGTTGTCTACAGATTATCTTGTTCATCCTGTCATTTAACTTACATTGGTCAGACTAATAGAAACTTAAAATCACGGATCACGTCGCATAAGAGCGACTGCAGGAGTTCAACGAAAAGCAATTGCTGTGCGGTAGCAGAACATGTTAAACGCACGAAACATAATATAGACTTCGATAATCCTTCAATTCTAACTGTTGAACATGACCAAAAGAAACCCGTGTTTTTGGAAATGGTACATATAAGTAGGGAGGAACATTCTCTTAATAGATATACAGATATAAATAATCTCAGTAAAATTTATTCTTATTTATTACAATTGCATCAAAACAACACGTAGCAACTGACCTGAACTACTTCTACTTGTGTTTTTCTTTTCATAATTTTCAATTACTTTACATTATACATGTTTATATTGTTCATTTCAATTGTTCATTACATAGGACTAAGAATAAGATTTGTCTTGCAGTTTTGTGTCATTACACACTCTATTGTTTGGCAGTTGGTATCGGTCAATAACACTTGCGAGGGGATTCATTTTCCTGCAGTTGCCGCACTGTTAAATTTTAAAAAGCATTACTATGACCTTCGGGGTGTTTGACCGTTATCACTGTTCATTTTACTTTCAACATGTGCTCGTGGACACGTATAAAATCAGCTGTTTTGAATCAATCAGCTGTTCTGCGTCAATCATCCGACTTAAAGTAATTTTAAAATGTTTATTTTTGTTGTCTGTAACTAACGAATATTTTAACGTAGTATGATTTTTAATGGCTTTTTTAATAAATTTTAAAGTGTTGTGTTTTGTCCATTTTGGTTGTATCCAAATGAAATACAGTGTGATGTTGACTTCTTTATAACTTAATTAGATTGGTATGTAAAATCTTTGAGTTGAATGTACAATTTTTGTTAACAATCAAATAATTATAACAGTTCCAGAAGAAGATTAAATAAATCAATCGAAAGCTCGACCAAAACTGTAAAGAGTTGTCTTATTTGGCCCTCCGACTGCTAGACCCATTAAATTCCACGTTTTCTATATATATATATATATATTGAAATGGGGAACAAATATGAGTGACTGGCATTGTATATTATTGACAAAATTTGAAGGATTATTTTATTTTACTAATTTATTTATTGACTGTTAAAATAAAAATATCTAAACTAAAAAGAACAGTTGTGTATACTTAAAATAGTTGTTCATTATTGTAAAGTTGAGTACATTCATATGGTAGTCAGTTCTTGAAGGAATAGTAGTGGATCAAGTTCTTTGTTGCCTCAATTTTTCTTTAAATTCTGAAAATGGAGATTTAAAATTTATTATTTTTGTTAAAATGTGGTTTATAACTTTGTAAAACTTGTCTAATTTAAAATATTGCTAAGTAAAGTAAATTAATGCTGAATATTAAAATATGAAGGATATAAATTGGTAAATAATTACGCGGGTAAAGTTTGAATAAGCGGATCTGTCAAAATTGACATTTACATAAAATTTTGTTAGTAAAGCATTTTGAAGTGCTAAGTATTAGTAATTCATTATTATAAAATAATAGAGATTTAATACAGAAGGTTTACTGAAATTTGGAAGCTCTGAAACTAATCATTTAAATGTTTAAAAAACTATTTTGAACAAGAAGTATGAGAAAAGGAATTTTATTGGAGGTAATTATAAAATGAAAAGGTTGTCTGGGTGATATAACAAAACGAAGGAATTGAAAAATAATTTTTCAAAAGAGGTGCGTGTAATTTTCGGAAAATTAAAGTTTTATTCCGAAAATTGTACATTAAAATCACGAAAACCGCGAAAGTTGGTGCGAAAAGTGTTTATTTCAGCATTGGAAATAATAATTTGACGTTTGAAGAAAAAATATTTGTAGAGAAGCAGAAAATAATAAATCAATTGTATTACTATTGAATTTGAGTATATTCTATGGTATAAGAAGTAAATTTTAGAAGAAAAGGAAATAGCAAAATAAAATAAAAACTTACCAATCAAGTATAAAGTCCTAGCGGAGTATTTAACTTAACAGTTGTACGAGAGGTCTAAGCGGATTTCCAGTTCTCAAAAGGACCAGATTATTTTATAAAAACGAGAGATTCCTAACAGCTAGAATCACACGTGCAGTACAAAGTACCAATTCCAGAAGATATCCTGTATTTACGAGGTCACCACTAGATACATCCAGTTTGTCGAACCCGTAGAAAACCGTAGAACCCGTAGAATAGAGAACCAGAGGATCATCCCAGGTACTTAACGAGTCCAGGAAGGCTGTTCATCTGTACGAAGAAGATACACAAAATTTCCTACATCATATAACCAGAACCTGCAAGGAAAATGGATTGTATTATTTGAAAAACACCGAGAAAGAAAAGCAATATTATTGGGAGGTTGTATATTTTCTTTATTTAAAAGAAACAGTTTAAATTTAAATGATTGTCATCGAGCAAAATACATTAAAGTGAACAAGATATACTGAACACTATAAAGAGGATTTTATAAAGATTCTATGTAAAGGTTTTAAATCTCTTTTTAAATCATAAATATCAGTATATGTACATTTAGTAAATTTGCGTAATTTTGGAACTAAAATATACCTACTTACGTATTTGAACAATTGATCGTAAAGACTTATTATAAATTATTGAATTTGTGTATACATATGAATGCTAAATTGAAAGATTTATATTAAACTAATTCTCATACATACCTTATCGAGTAGATAAGCTTTTAATAATCCTTCATTTTGTCAATATTCGCACAAGTAATATTAGACAGGTTTAATTGTTTTTGTTAACGTTTTGGAAATGTGTTGGATTATTATTTGAATCATATTTTACACAGCTTTTGCCATTAAACGATTATTATAGTAATATTCTTCTTTTATTTGGTAAAGTAGAACTATGGTACGAGACACTTTCATATTATAAATAGAGATTTGTTGTGTCGATAACCTAAAAGGGAAACAAAACAATATAACATTTATAAGTTTAATTTTGATGGAAAAAGTGAACATACCTTACAATCGTATTCCAATTAAAGGAATAATACCTTAGAAAAACTCATCACGTATTCACAAGGAATAATTTTAACAGGTTCATTTGATGAGGTTAAGAGGTTATTGTTACCTATCATTTGATAGCGGCAAATGCCATGCTTACATCGTTATAAAAATTAATGTACTGCAAGTACTGTGTAGTCAAAATCAATACTGGTTTCATTTGACGAAATTTTATTTACAGTAAAGAAGTGTATAATAAGTAATTATTTGAATTTGTTGGAGATAAATTATCATATCTAAAATTTCTTAAGAAGGAAAGAATTATAGTAAATTAATTGGATAAATATAAAAACTGAGAGAGTGTTTGGGCATATTAAAATAAAATACTGAGCTTTGAAAAATTGAAATCTCATATAATAGTGTATAAATATAGTAAATTCTATATACTGAGTGTTACATAAATATTGGCATATAATTAACAGTTGTTCTATTTAGTAAATTTGAATGACTAGGTGAGAGAGGAGATATTATAGAAAAAAAAAATATAACAAGATTTGAATTATTTTGGCTTATATTCGATTATAAGTATTTACATTTATAATATCTTCCCTCCCTAGTGCATTTTATGGCGTGCCCAACGTGGAGCGATTAAAATAAGAATCGCAACAACATATTTCAAATATTTTATTAATTATAATAATAGCGGTAACATTAGTATACATTTTACAAAGGTAATAAAATCAGTTTAAAGTATATCAAGGTATAAGAAATTGTGTACGATAATTATTTAAAATGAATACCAGATCTAAGAGTAATTCTGGATTGTATAGAACGGAATCTTCTAGTGATAGTGAAGAGGAGGTAGGACAGAATGTGAATTTACTAGAGGGAGGAGAAGATATGTCACAGGTGCAGGTAGAAGGTCAATTGATTGGAGAGTTACAGGATAGAGGTGATAAGGTGGAAATACAAGGAGAGACTTCTAAAATAGAAATGTCGACACCAGTAGTAGATTGTGGATCAATTTTACAAATGTTAAAACAGATGAATGAAGATAATAAAAAGATTAACGAAGAAAATAAAAAGAGTATGGAAGTATTATGTGGTAAATTTGACAAGATGATTGAAGAAAGTAGACGCCAAAGAGAGGAAGATAAAGAAGAAAGAAGACGACAAAGGGAGGAAGACAAATTAGAAAAGCAAATATGTGTGAAAGACAAACAAGATACAGCAGTGGATAAGGAAATATTGAAAATGGAAAAAGGAGTAATTATTGGAAATCAGTTACTAGAAATAGAAATAAATGAGAATAAAGAAGTGATAGGAAATTACGAGAAGGATGTTATAAACTGCATTGATGTTAAACTAAACACAGTTGAAAGTAAGAAAACGAATAAAATTTTACCTTCAACAAAGAAAACAAAATACTTAGATTCCGGTAGAAGAATTTTAAGATCGTATTTAGATACACTTTTAGTAGGAGAAAAAGATGACAAAAAGATATACTTATTCACCTCAAGGCAGAAAAAAGGGGTAGTTTCAGGGGACGATAAATTCACTGGAAACAAATGTAATGTTGGACATAATGTGATACCAACATATATGAAAAAGAATATAAGAAGTGTTATGGGAAATGCAGAAGGGAAAATTTGGAGTCAATTTAAAGGAACGGCAAATGGGAATGACTACGTTGAGAGAAAACGAGTTTATTTGGATATAGATGTCAGAAAATTTTTAGGACATGATTTTGAATTTCAGGACGGTACAGACATATTGATATTAAGCAATGCTGGTATTATGATATTTGTCAACAAGGTCGGAAGTATGATGAACGAGATCACTTATGTTATAGAAGAAAATGATACATGGTATGAAGAAAATAGGATGCAAGTTAAAACAGTGGACACTTTAAAGAATAGAATCCGATTAAAAGTAGTGATGGGAAAAAGTGACTGGGAAAATGTATATACGACAGTTTGAAATAGTTTATATCATAGGTAAGACACAATATTGGGAGATTGTATTGTGTAAGTGAGTAACGACACTTCCTAATTCTGAGTTACGACAAATCATCCACAATGATTTAATACGACAAATCATCCACAACGATGTAATACTACAAATCATCCACAATGATATAACATGACAAATAATCCACGTTATTTTCATAAGTAAGAAAAATATTAGGAGATTAAACTGTAAAAGGAGAAATGACATTATTTCTCTGAATCATACTAATTCATACCTAGGAAATTTTAGTCAGGACAGAAGATAAGAAAGGAGATCGTCTTCTGAAGGTACTTACGACACCTGCTTATCCAAGTAACATGTAGATCTCAAAATTTTAAAAGTTATTGACAAATAGAGACCTGTTGTTTATTAGAAAATAAATAATCATATAGTACTGAAGTGTTAGGAGGACATAAATACCTTATAATAAGACAGGGGCATGACCAGATACGGTTAATAAAGTGATAAGAAGGGGGCATATTAAATTTCTCTTTTTATTAGTGAATAAAAGAGATAATGATGAAACAAATATACATGGATACAGACAAGTTCTTGTTTTTCGAGAAAATAATATGAATTTATAGAGAGATTACCAGTTAGGGAATTTAGATATGGAACTCCGGAATTATATTAGTTTAATTTAGTTATAGAACTGTTATAAGTATTAGTTATTATTTATTTAAAAGAAAAAAGTTGAATATAAGTTATTTTCTCATTCCCATATTGTAAATAAATTTGTAAATAACCATAAGAGAAGGTAATATAAGTATGTACACCAGTAAATAGATTTGTCAAGTATAAATATGAAAAGAAATGGATAATGGGATAGTATAGAAGAAAATTAAACATGAGCCATATTTGAAAACAAAAAGAATGTTTCAGAATAATTAAAGCACTTAATAAAGTTATAAAATAATTATCAAGATTTAACAAACATGTTAGGTGATGAAGGAATGGAAAAGGTAGAAGAAAGGAAGAGCCTTTTTAATGTAATATGTCAGATGAAAGTAAATGCTTACTATAAATAGAAAATATTAAGAGTACCATGAGAATATGGGATTATTATATAGAGAATATGTGTTAAAGGGTGAATAATACCCAAAATGATATAAAATATAGGACAAAAATGTCTTAAAAGAATTGTATAGGTAACGTACGCCTTAGAAAACGATAAGTAAAATATTCACTTTCCATAAATGAAAGTATAGGGGATGACGAAAATGTCAATTATAGGTATTGAGGGAATGTGTTCGTATGAGAACAGTATATAAAGAAAATAATATATAATATGTAAGCATGGTTGAATTATAATATAAAAAGGCTAGGAATTAAATAGAGTATAAACAGATAAAAATGGTATGTTAATCACCTATTAGTGTAAAAGTTAGTTACAGAGTGCAATGTTAAAAAAATGTTTATGAAGCTGAAAAGATAAACATAAAATTCAATGAATATTAAATTTTTTTTTATGGCAAATAGAAGATAGTTTTTTTTTATTAGGTATTAGAACATCAGTAGGAAAATCTTATGAAATATGAGAAATATTAGGAAGGAAAATATTTATACAAAGCTTAGACATCCATTTAAATAAATAAGATCTCATTTTTTTTTATAAAAAAAAAAAAACTAGAAATACTTATATTACTATTGACTTAAAAAGAAGTTAGATTTATAAATATGAGTGTCAATAATAGTTATAATTTAAAACGTTGTAATGTACAGATAGTTATAAATAAAAGTTTAAATGATATTACCAAATAACAGAAGATTCATTTTTGGGTAGTTATAGGATGTAGATTGATTAAAATATTGTTTTGAACACATTGTTATACAGGTGATTTATCAGTAATTGTTTAATAAATATAAATTTTGATTCGAGTTTAAATTTACATTTATTAAAAGGGGCATATGAAATGGGGAACAAATATGAGTGACTGGCATTGTATATTATTGACAAAATTTGAAGGATTATTTTATTTTACTAATTTATTTACAAGTACAAAGTACCAATTCCAGAAGATATCCTGTATTTACGAGGTCACCACTAGATACATCCAGTTTGTCGAACCCGTAGAAAAGGTCCATATTATTTTATAATCACGAGGGATTCCTACCAGACAGAATCACACGTGCAGTACAAAGTTCCAGTTCCAGAAGATATCCTGTATGTACGAGGTCACCACAAGATACATTCTGTTTTGTCGAACCCGTAGAATAGAGAACCAGAGGATCATCCCAGGTACTTAACGAGTCCAGGAAGGCTGTTCATCTGTACGAAGAAGATACACAAAATTTCCTACATCATATAACCAGAACCTGCAAGGAAAATGGATTGTATTATTTGAAAAACACCGAGAAAGAAAAGCAATATTATTGGGAGGTTGTATATTTTCTTTATTTAAAAGAAACAGTTTAAATTTAAATGATTGTCATCGAGCAAAATACATTAAAGTGAACAAGATATACTGAACACTATAAAGAGGATTTTATAAAGATTCTATGTAAAGGTTTTAAATCTCTTTTTAAATCATAAATATCAGTATATGTACATTTAGTAAATTTGCGTAATTTTGGAACTAAAATATACCTACTTACGTATTTGAACAATTGATCGTAAAGACTTATTATAAATTATTGAATTTGTGTATACATATGAATGCTAAATTGAAAGATTTATATTAAACTAATTCTCATACATACCTTATCGAGTAGATAAGCTTTTAATAATCCTTCATTTTGTCAATATTCGCACAAGTAATATTAGACAGGTTTAATTGTTTTTGTTAACGTTTTGGAAATGTGTTGGATTATTATTTGAATCATATTTTACACAGCTTTTGCCATTAAACGATTATTATAGTAATATTCTTCTTTTATTTGGTAAAGTAGAACTATGGTACGAGACACTTTCATATTATAAATAGAGATTTGTTGTGTCGATAACCTAAAAGGGAAACAAAACAATATAACATTTATAAGTTTAATTTTGATGGAAAAAGTGAACATACCTTACAATCGTATTCCAATTAAAGGAATAATACCTTAGAAAAACTCATCACGTATTCACAAGGAATAATTTTAACAGGTTCATTTGATGAGGTTAAGAGGTTATTGTTACCTATCATTTGATAGCGGCAAATGCCATGCTTACATCGTTATAAAAATTAATGTACTGCAAGTACTGTGTAGTCAAAATCAATACTGGTTTCATTTGACGAAATTTTATTTACAGTAAAGAAGTGTATAATAAGTAATTATTTGAATTTGTTGGAGATAAATTATCATATCTAAAATTTCTTAAGAAGGAAAGAATTATAGTAAATTAATTGGATAAATATAAAAACTGAGAGAGTGTTTGGGCATATTAAAATAAAATACTGAGCTTTGAAAAATTGAAATCTCATATAATAGTGTATAAATATAGTAAATTCTATATACTGAGTGTTACATAAATATTGGCATATAATTAACAGTTGTTCTATTTAGTAAATTTGAATGACTAGGTGAGAGAGGAGATATTATAGAAAAAAAAAATATAACAAGATTTGAATTATTTTGGCTTATATTCGATTATAAGTATTTACATTTATAATATCTTCCCTCCCTAGTGCAATATATATATATATACATCCCACTATCAACAGCGCGTCCTTTCATAATGCCTCCTTTTGGCGTCCACTTAAAAGAACGCGTATATAGCTGCACTCCTGCAGTGAATATTACTGTATAAGTATTGTACATTACGGTATTAATTTCAGATCACTTTTTTCTGGATACATTTTGCTATCAATCGAAACTCCGTTTACAACGCTATCTACTAGACGTCCGCACGTATTATTTTCGTTTACTTTACTGATCTTTCTGCGTCCACTATGTATATTCTTGTACTTATTACTATTTATAGAGCGTCCCGCAGTGTTGTCACTTCTTTTCCATAATATTCAACCTATTTAGAATATTTCCCTACTCACATTTTATTTGATATTATGTCGGTAATTTTAATTTACAGGTGAATATTTAGTTAATAAAGTGATGAGATTATTTTTTATAAAGTATTCAAATTAACAATATTTAATCACACTGAATTAGCAATATGTTAACACTATTATTAGTTTTATTATTATTAAATGATTTAACCAATACTGAAATGGATACTTCACCGTCATTAAAATTCTTCTTACTATATGAGTATTTGTTAGCTGTAGGTACATAAAATAAAAAGCAAAGTTAGTTTAAATATCTGTTTATATATTGTATTAATTTATTCTACAGAAATAATACAGGTAAATAAGACCTTTTCAATATTTATTTAATGTGAATACAAATTATTTAAGTTTTGTGTAGATATTTTGAATATGAACTTTTATTTTGAGCCAATTTTTGTTTTTTAGTATATCTGGATGTTTGTTGATAAGCTCCTCGCATTCACCTCTTTTTGGAGCACGTTTAGATTGAATATGTCTTTTGAAATAATTAATTAGTGTAATTACTTGTTCTTTTATTTGTGTTCGTTGTTTGCGATTCATTTGTATCTAATATCTTTTTATTCATTTCCTCTTTTTTATTGTTTTCTTTTACAAGCTGTTTCTTGTTCTTCTTTGTTCATTCCTTCCCTTTAATTTCTTTCGGAAGATTATCACCTGTAAGTTCAAAATCAATGTTTTCTTCATGCGCATCATCAAAATTATCTAGATGATCAATTACTTCGTCATCATCATCCCAACAAACAGTATTCATCAAGTCCTCATCCAAATTTACTTCAATCTCATTTAATGCTTTCCCTTTATATTGTGTTGCGGCTCCTTTCTCCATCAGTAATAATAATTTCGATATTTTTGCAGTCTGGTACACATCATCGGGTAATCTATATGATCCTTTGTGTACTCCTGTTGTGTGCCCCATAAAGGATGCCAGTTGTTCGATATCATTGTCGGACATGCTTAAAATCTGAGTTAACGTGGCCAAGTGCTTGCGTAATCCAGTAGCTGTTATTGCATGTGGATTCTTTGCTCCACAAGCAGATAAATATTTTTTTAAAACTTTATAACCGCAAATTGGTTCTACTGTATTTAAATTATTAAACAAATATAGATTTGGTTTTTTTGAAATTAAGTCTCTGCATTTTATAAGAATTGATATATGAGTTTGTTCGTCATTACTAAATAAAATTGGAACTCTTTTGCCCTCTTTCCTCGAGTCACTACCCTTTTAAATGTCTTCCTTAATTTTTTTTGGCTTGGAGTTATTGCATCTGAAAATTCCTCGTAGTTTTGATTTTATCCTGCTTTTTCATAAACACGTAATAATAAGCGTTGCAATTCACCTGGTCTTCTACGATTATGTAGTAAAACCCTACAGAATACAGTTTCTAGTAAGATATTATATGATGGTTGATCATAATTATTATTATTTAATCTCATTGCAGTCTCGTTTTCTTTTGAGATAAGATATTCTTTTAAAAGCTTAAGATCACCGGCTAATGGAACCAGAGTGATTTTGTTCCATTTATTAGTATTTAAATCATTAGCAGCTAGGCTCGATACATCGAAGCGCCAATGAGATTGTAGAAGTTGAATCGTTGCCTTCAAATTACCTTCCGCTTCTGCTGATGGTATAGTAGAATAAATATCTTTCCTTTTAAGAGCGTATATCATTGCTATATCGCAGCATTGCTTGAGTGACGTACCGATATTAATCGCATACGTTAGTGATTCATAGTATTCTCTTTCGACATTATATTTCGCAACGACTTTGGTAGCTGTGACTAATAAATCAAAATATATCGGGTTCAGTGCTTGAAATAGATTTTTAATTTTTGGTTCTAGGTTGCGTACTTCTAATAACAATTTTCCTAATTCGCGCATTTTACGCGACGTTACGTTTATAAAACGTTTTTCCTTGCTGGACCCCCACGACCAATCCATGAATCTGGAAACCTTTCGTCAAGATATTCCCTAACGGCACCACTATTATGTGCAGGAGTTCCATCGTGTTAGAAAACTGTCGGCGAGCGGCTAATGGGACATTTTGCAAAAGTTCAACCAAGTCGTCACGAAGGAACCTTAAATAATTGTTGCCATTCAGGTTCCCATCGAAGAAGTAAGGACCAAGTAGGTGTTCTCCGAGTATGCCACCCCAAACATTGAGTGGCCATCTTTGCTGGTGGTTTCCAATTCTCATGACGTGCGTTTTTTCATCGGTATAATGATGGCAGTTGTGACGATTGACTACCTTAATTTTATGGAATGTCGATTCATCCGAAAATAACACGCGCATAAGATAGGATTCATCTTGGTCGATTTTGTTGACTGCCCAATTGCAGAAATTCTGCCTGGTTTCAAAATCTTGAGGTTGCAAATTCCTGATGCAATTGAATTTTAAATGTATGGAACTTGTATTTCTGAAAAGTACGATGCACAGAATGCACTGAAATATTAGTGTTCCTACTAATTTCACAGACACTGATATGAGGTCTTTCAACATCAGCCTCCAGAACTTTCAACTCGTTTTCTACGGTCAAAACTGGCTTCGTTTTAACTCTCTTTGCTTGTTGAATAGTACCAGTAGACGTAAATCTATCCAACACCTTTTTAAACGCACGTGGCTTTGGACGCGTTCTGAGAGGATATCTCTCAGCGTACAATCGTGACGCCAACATACAATTTTTGAAACATTCGCCAAGAATAAACACCATGTCTTCTGGCCGCTGTCAGTTTATTGTTATTTTTTCTGTTTTCATTGATAATTGTACTTCTATTGTTTTATCATGACAGCTGACTTTGAAAAAGAACGTTTTTCGACAAATTGACCAAACAACTTTGTTTCTCTTTTTAATTTTGTAATGAAATGTGTTCTTTTTTAATAAATGGAGAACTTGAAATTTTGATTATCCAACGATATAATTATTTTATATGGTTCCCATTTGATATTTTAGAAAAAATGACTATTTGCTAAGCCCAATCAAATATTATCTTCTTTCCTTAAATCACTTGAAAAAAAATTAAGAGTAGGTAGATGTGGTCTTAGTTTATCCCTAAATTCGAAATCGAAACACCGGTACAATTTAGTTCCTGCCAAAAAAAATGTCGAAGTACGGTCTAACTGCGAAGAAAAACCGTTATAATAGCAAAACCGCTAAAGTTAGGGATATGGCTTACATAAGGAAAAAAAAGTACTCTTCGAGGGCTTTCCGAATGAGCCACAAAATATATATTGCTCCATTTAAAAAAACATAGGTTAGATACGCCACTGGAATACGACACGTCACTGATGACCAAAAATATTTTAGGGAAATGGTGATTGTAATTATGGACAATTTTTCTCTTAGACTTTTTCGATATATTGTATGATAGAGGAGCTACGGTCCGAGGCATCCTAGGTTCTACACCCTGTAGATGCGAACGTGGCATGGAATTAACGCCAACATTTAATTGTCCTACATCTATAAAATCTAGCTTATTAAACATCTTCTTTACTAATATATCATATAATATGGCTATTAATTTACAGTACTGAAACGGTAGGCCTTCTAGTGATTAAACTTCTAACAACTGACATTGTTATTTGACATAAACATTGACATTTGGATTTGGTTAGATTGGTTATCTGTTTGCAAGTTCTTAAATAATTTTATCTACTGAAGAAGAAGTCTTTTTAGTTGAGCATTATTTTCACTCATACAGTTTAGGTAGAGAAAATGATTCAAGTATTAAATTCGTCCGCGATCAATTTTCGGAACATTTCAGTAAAGAGGCACCAAGTTATGCTTTTGTACTGAACATTATAACCAAATTTAGAAGAACTGGATGTATGCTACACCAAGAGAAACGTAAACCTGGACGAAGAAAAACAGTGGATACCAACGAAAATCACGAACGAGTATTCAATCAAATTATGGTCTCACCACGTCGGCGTCGCGTCGTAGTCAACTCTCTGCTGCAAAATTGAATATGAACAGCGGGACTTTTCAGAAGATCAAGAAGCAACTTAATGTTATTGATACGTTATTCAGACGATCCAACAATTGAGAAAGGGTAATTATGCTGCAAGACTTGAATACTGTGTCAGTAACATATGGTATAGTGACGAATTGCTGCATGTTCGTTGGTGGATTTATAAGAGACGAGAAGCCGATAATCTATTCTAGGCGGGAAAACACGCAGCTCGTTGACAATTATTTTAAAAATATGTAAACTCAACAGCTTTCCATTTAAGTTTTATTTACATTTAACTACTTTGATTACTATTTTTATACGTTATTTAGCATTTGAGAGTATAATTTTTTGAATTAATAAAGAGAGTGTTTAAGGGAAACAAAATTTTGCATATAAAACAGGCTGAATGTTCCAACCTTATTCAACGCACATCTAAAACATTTTACAGCGCTGCCGTTCTGGGGGACGCACACATATCGGCAAAATGAAAGTTGATATACAGTAGTAAATATACGCTGTTCGATGAAAACGCCTCTACCAGAAATATCAGTAACTAAAAATATTCAATATCCTTCATATTGCTATTAAATCAGCGTCCTTAACAAATTTCGTCTACAGGCTGTAGATGTTATGTACATTCAAGAAAAAATAAAACTTATTGAAAACAATTCTGCGTCCGTATACCGGACGCAGAATTGCACGTGGACGTCCGAAGAATAGAAAATGGGCAATGATCGGACGTCCGATGTATAGCAGAATATATATATATTGTACTAGGTAATATCTCATACATATCAGTTCAATCCTCCAAATAATTATTAAATCCTATTACAGTTTAAATGTCATAAATTGAACTGAATATGCAATGAAATAACACTCTAGACATATTTTGAAAAATTGTTATCATTTAATGAACAACCCTCGTATGTGCTAGTTTTATAATCTCTTTATATATCATCTACTATTTCACTCATAATACGAAGGTATTTTATTTATATGCCCGACTAGCTTTATATTTTATCTTTACTTAAATTATTTTACTCTATCCTAACTCTTTATTTAATTTACAGTATTTAACTCTGCCTATAATTATATACTTTAATAAATCTCAATAATCCTTTTTGAATTGCTTATTTTTTTCTCTAAACTAACATTTTATAAATTACTGATTTCTGTATTATTTTTATACATTCTATATTTTACATAATCCAGTTTACTAAGAAGTGTACAATAAAACACCTAGATGTCACTACTACTCATTCCATTTCAATATATCAAATGACATTTATTTCTTTGAGGTTATAAATAAACCAAAATATTTCCTTTAGACGAAAATTTGACTATAATAAAATAAAACGATATTCTAATAATAAATAATATGTTTATATTCAAAATTCGTGTGTTTTTTTAAAATATGGGACATTTGCTGACAATAAATATAATATGGAAACTTGATATTTGACGTTTAGAAAATATTTACTCAAAGTGTTTAGTTCCAAACCCAACTAACTAATGCAGGTACGTACTTTGATATTATTAATTATTGATATACAAAATTAAGTAATTCTTTCTAATACTTTCTTCTCAAATTAATTTATACTATTATTATAATGTGTTCAAAACTATTTACTGGCTTGACAACTTCATAAATTTGTATAATAATGAAAATTATTCATATTTTGTCATATTTCTGGATAGAAAAGAATTAAAATAACTTATGTTGTTTATAATAGATGTACTTGTTGTAAGAACTATTAGTTCAGACTATTTCAATACTGAATTATATCACAAATAATTAAATCTTTTCCAACATTCACAAAATGTTATCTTTCTTTAATACTGACACAAATAAAATACTAAAATGGTAATACTTAATTGCTTTCTTCTTTTAGATGAGTAACTATCCACTTCCTGAAGACGTTTTTGGACAGATACTACTTCTTGGATGTGGTTAAACTTCAATCTTGTTCAAACTCGTGACGAAAGAATACCAATTATCCTGTACAGGAGCTTGCTCGATGTTTGGAATAAATTGTCCACTTATTAGGATGTCGAATCTCTTAGTGCACAGCAAATTCTCCTTTACACCCGGAACTTGTGAAATTCACCAACCTTTAGGAATCTCTTGTGATAATCTGCCTCTTTTGAACACCAGTACTTCTGGAATCAGCTACCTTTTCTAATAACCGGATCTTGAAGATTACTTCACCCTTTATAGAATTTCAAAACTCTGGTACTCAATAGCCCTCTGAAAACTTCTATGATCCCGGAGACAACAACCCTATTT
Source organism: Amphimallon solstitiale (assembly GCA_963170755.1). Taxonomy (NCBI): domain Eukaryota; kingdom Metazoa; phylum Arthropoda; class Insecta; order Coleoptera; family Scarabaeidae; genus Amphimallon; species Amphimallon solstitiale. Next base: position 131,862,219 of record OY720675.1, on the reverse strand, counting down.
CGGATATACCTGGATCTTGTACAAATTTGTAAGTACAATTACTTTTTTTATATTAATTTGTTTGTAGTTAACGTAGTTCACTCAGGACACACTTTTCTCTTTTATAATTAACTATTATCGCGTTAATATCAGAAAAGATATTCCCTTTTCCAAAAACACGTCTATCGCTTTTTCGAATTAGAAAAATTCTCCCGTTTATTTATTCATTTCCCTAGTAATCCTTTCTCATTTTGTATTCTCCAATCAAAGTTTTACAACAGCAATAACCATCAACAACATAGCTTTTAAATTCTCTAATATACCTAGAATACTTCTTAAAATTGTATTATCTGAATATCTAAATTCTTTTCATAATTTTATCAACCCTTCTTTTCATATTCATATCCCAATACCTCTCTACATTTATATTTCTGAACACATGTCAAATAATGACAGTTCCTGTATTTCAAATTATTCCCGGGAACTATTCTACAATACAATCTATACACCTTTCAAAATAAGATTCTAAATATTTTTATCACCTCATAAACGTCAATTACCCAAGTTTTTACAAATTTATAATACCTTTTACAAAATAACACTAATATTCAACTCTCTTCTTTCCAGAATATTTTGAACTTCTAAGAACAATGAACATGGTCAACCTTTCCATATACAGGTGGTTATTTATAAAATTCGAATACTTGTTAAATACGATAAACCATTTATTATAATAAACCTAATAAATCCTATTTTAAACACATCATAATAAATTTTTCTACGTTTATTTAATTCAATTTGGTAACATTACTATCAGTTCATATTATATTGTTAACGTATGCCTTTATACTATAACATATGCCCCTTTTAATAAATGTAAATTTAAACCTCAAATAAACAAATTTTCATTTATTAAACTAATATAACTTCAATTATTACATTTTCAGTAATTCCTATTTTGTAAACAATGTTATTACGATAAACTATTAATATTCAAATCCAATGTACAAACATTTCACAATTCTTAACAATTACCAAAAATGTTTAAACAAAATTTTTTTTTTTTTTATATATAGTTTATCCAAAGTAATATAAGTACCAATTTTTTTTAATTCATCATAAGAAAATTTTACATACATAATAACTATGCCCTTTACATTCTATTACTATTTAGCAAGTGTTCTCTACATATAAATATTTAGCCTCTATACAATTTTTATAATATCATAGTAACTGTATTACTCTTAACATTTCTTTTAGGTGATAGTTTCAATTTTTTTTTTTTTCATTCAACTCTTTCTTGTAAAGATTATTGCCTCTATAAAATATTTAACTTATGCTCACTTATACATTTATATTATATTTATTATTTCTATTCCCTTCGCGCATGTATCCTATAATATTCCTATAGACATATTCGTCTTCCCCATACTTTCTATTTATGAAAGATTATACTTATATTTACGTTTTATTGGCGTACGTTACCTTAATCTCTTATTAGACATTTTAGTCCTATATAAATCATCATATTAGGTTATCTTTAACCCATTCTCTATCATTTATTTTATAATTCCATATTTTAATGGTACATTTTATATTTATTAATTATTGCAAGCATATTTCCTTCAATTAAAATATTATAACATAAAGGCTTTTACTATCTTTTTATAATTAGCTTTATAACATCACCTACTTTATTAATCTGCAAATCACTTTTACTGCTTCAATTATTTTACACTTTTAAGGCTTTAGATAATTCTTTCTTTTCCTCAACTACTAAATATATTCCTTCTAAGTTTTTTATTTGGGCATATAATTAGACATTTAATTCCAAATAAATTTTCTTATAGTACTTTGGTTTTATTTTTCTTTTTATATATAAAATATGTAGGAATGAGAGTAACATATGATACAATTCTTTAAACAACATTCTTCAAATATTTCTAATATTCTAAACTTTATATTCTATATTTTGATTCTGAACCTCTTTCTATATATCCATTTTTATACTAGGCTTTATTCACCCTACTTATGAACTTTAACATGCCCCTTTCTCAACAAATCAAATAATTCAACATATTTTTTTTTATATCCGATTATGTTCTTGTTATAAAAAATACTCCTACTATGCCCCTAACTTCTATACCATATAAAAATTTGAACTCTTGAATATAAAAACATTTCTTGTATGGTTTGATGATTCTTCAAAAACAACATGTGAATGAATTAACAATATTTGGATACGGAAGTGACGTTTCCCACTTATATAACACAATCAATTCTAATGTAATGTCCTACCTATAACTTGAGATCTAATTTATACTCGGAAAGCAGGTGTCGTAAATACCTTCAGAAGACGACCTCTTTTTTTCTTCTGTCCTGACTATAACTTGAGATCTATTTTATACTCGGAAAGCAGGTGTCGTAAATACCTTCAGAAGACGACCTCTTTTCTTCTGTCCTGACTATAATTTTCTGTTCATATTTCTATTTTTAATCTTACTCTATTCTTCCATGTACCCAATTTTTCTACTGGTACCAAATTTTCTAAATAACATGTATCTTCTTGTTCCATTATATAAGTAATCTTCTTATTCATTTTCCTAATCTTATTAAATACTCTCCCAAAATTAATATGATTTAATGTGAATGTATTTGAAACTTTCTGACATTCAATATCACATTCTAATATTTCTTTGCTAATTATGTCTAAAATAAATGTCTCCTGATAAACATTTCTTGTCGCATATCTTACTAAAGAAACTCTTCTCTTCTCAATAAAATCATTACCACTTACAATTCCTTCAAATTTACTGTACATATTATTTTTTTCACTTCTTAAGCTATTTCTCATATATGTTAGTATCCTACTATGTCCAACATTAAATATATTTCCAGTAATCTTCCCATCTCCTATAAATATCCCTTTGGTCTGCCTTGAGGTGAATAAGTATAACTTTTTGTCATCTTCTTCTTCTAATAAAATTGAATCTAATTGAGTTCTTAAAATACTTCTGCTTGAATCCATGTATTTTGTTTTCTTCTGTAATAACATAATTGTATTCATTTTCGTAATTACATCTGTGTTTTGTTCAAGGTCGATACAGTTAATAACTTCCTTCTCAAAATTTTCTATTTCTTCTTTAGTCTCATTTATTTCTATTTCTTCTAACTGATTTCCAATAATTACTCCTTCTTCCATCTTCAATATTCCATTAACTTCTGCTGAATCTTGTTTGTCTTTCACGCAAACTTGTGTTACTGGTATTATTTCTTCTAGATTACTCACCAAAGATTCTTTAAATTCTTCAATATCCTTTTTATATTCTTCTCTAGTATCAATGCTTGCCTTAATCAATTTATCCAATCTTCCTTCTAATTCTTTTTTATCCTCATCCCTATTTTTCTTATTCTCTTCACTAGCCTTGTCAAGTTTATCCATTAACTTCTTATTATTCTCTTCACTAGCCTTGTCAAATTTATCACTCAATTTTACCTCTAAATTCACTAAATTCTTCTTACTCTCTTCAGTCATATGTTTTAATATTTGTACAATTGATCCCAAATCTACTACTGGTGTCGACATTTCTATTTTCGAAGTCTCTCCTAATATTTCCACCTGATCTCCTTTGTCCTGTATCTCTTCCAACTGTTGATTTTCTTCCTGGACCTGTAACGTAATATCTCCTCCCTCTTGTAAAGTACCTTCCTGACTAACCTCCACCTCATCATCACTAGATGATTCTACTCTATTCATTCTTGAACTACTTTTAGACCTAGTATTCATTTTTAATACTATTATGTGACAACAATACAAATATACTTTCCAATATTATCAATATAGGTTTTACTATGGTAATCCACTTCGTAAAATGTTTATTTATGTTCACACATATAATAATGTAAATAAAATATTGAAAATACTATATAGCGAGTCTTATTTTACGTAGCCCCACGTTGATGCGTCATATATGTACTCTGTAATATCTCATACATATCAGTTCAATCCTCCAAATAATTATTAAATCCTATTACAGTTTAAATGTCATAAATTGAACTGAATATGCAATGAAATAACACTCTAGACATATTTTGAAAAATTGTTATCATTTAATGAACAACCCTCGTATGTGCTAGTTTTATAATCTCTTTATATATCATCTACTATTTCACTCATAATACGAAGGTATTTTATTTATATGCCCGACTAGCTTTATATTTTATCTTTACTTAAATTATTTTACTCTATCCTAACTCTTTATTTAATTTACAGTATTTAACTCTGCCTATAATTATATACTTTAATAAATCTCAATAATCCTTTTTGAATTGCTTATTTTTTTTTTTATTCCCGGGAACTATTCTACAATACAATCTATACACCTTTCAAAATAAGATTCTAAATATTTTTATCACCTCATAAACGTCAATTACCCAAGTTTTTACAAATTTATAATACCTTTTACAAAATAACACTAATATTCAACTCTCTTCTTTCCAGAATATTTTGAACTTCTAAGAACAATGAACATGGTCAACCTTTCCATATACAGGTGGTTATTTATAAAATTCGAATACTTGTTAAATACGATAAACCATTTATTATAATAAACCTAATAAATCCTATTTTAAACACATCATAATAAATTTTTCTACGTTTATTTAATTCAATTTGGTAACATTACTATCAGTTCATATTATATTGTTAACGTATGCCTTTATACTATAACAATATATATATATATATATATATATATATTCTCATTTTATTCTTGGAATGCGGCTTTTTTTGTATTATTATTGGTGGTAAATAATAATTGCAAAGTTAACGTTTCGACACTTTATTGTCTGCAAATATATGGTACAGAATAAACAATATTGGTGTATCCTAGACGACCCAGAATACGTAAATGAAGCAGACACAATACAATATATTAAATTATTGAATGGTATGCTATTGCCAAATTATTAATTTCTGTTCGGTCATTTACTGCATTATCATGTTTCTTAATTTGTATGAGTTCTAGAAAGTTTCTAATTTTGTTGTTATGTTCTTTACATAAAATTGTTGTTTCATCAAATTTAAACTTATGTTTTGTAATGTTCATATGTTTTTTTAAAGCCGTAGTGTTTTTTGCATATTTGTGTCCATTTAGTCTTTCCGATAAATATTGTAGGGTTTGACCTATATATACACCATTACAATCTCCACATGGAATTTTGTATACTACATGTGTTTGTTTAAAGAAAGGATCTTTATCTTTAATATTACTAAACAGAAATCTTAAATTATTATGATTTTTATGTGCAATTTTGATATTAAATTGACTGTATTTTATGTTTATCAGCAAACAAAGCTGAATATATTTTAGAACAATTTAACACATATCATCCAAAACTTCAATTTACATTAGAAAAAGAAACAAACAATGAAATACACTTTTTAGATTTAACATTAATTCGTGAAAATAATCAAATTTTAACAAAATTATATCAAAAACCAACTTCTTCAGGTAGATATTTAAATTATGAGTCTTACCAATCCATGTCAATCAAAAAAAGCGTTGTTATTTCACAAATAGACAGAACACTCAAGCTAACAAGTTCTAAATATAGACCAAAAATCTTACAACAAATGAAAGACATATTAATGAATAACAATTATCCTTTGAACTTTATAAATTCCATTATTAGAGATAGAATAAATAAATTCTATAATAATAATAGACATAATAGTCATTCAAAATCAACAGATATACAAAAATATGTAGCAATTCCTTATGTAAAAAATTTATCAGAAAAAATTAGTAAAGTATTACGCCCATTTAATATCAAAATTGCACATAAAAATCATAATAATTTAAGATTTCTGTTTAGTAATATTAAAGATAAAGATCCTTTCTTTAAACAAACACATGTAGTATACAAAATTCCATGTGGAGATTGTAATGGTGTATATATAGGTCAAACCCTACAATATTTATCGGAAAGACTAAATGGACACAAATATGCAAAAAACATTACGGCTTTAAAAAAACATATGAACATTACAAAACATAAGTTTAAATTTGATGAAACAACAATTTTATGTAAAGAACATAACAACAAAATTAGAAACTTTCTAGAACTCATACAAATTAAGAAACATGATAATGCAGTAAATGACCGAACAGAAATTAATAATTTGGTAATAGCATACCATTCAATAATTTAATATATTGTATTGTGTCTGCTTCATTTACGTATTCTGGGTCGTCTAGGATACACCAATATTGTTTATTCTGTACCATATATTTGCCGCCAATATATTTGTCAAAAAAATATTTGTCAAGTATATGTTACAGTTTTATTAATAGTTATTGGTGTTTTAATGTTTGATTTAGTTAGTTTGTGTTAAATAATTGACAAAGATAATATTTATATTATCGAAACGTTTTAATTCTCATTGTGTTTTTTTGAGTTCATTTTACAGCCGCTAAACCACCCGGGTGTCCACACTTAAGTGCGCACTGTTGATAACTCTGTTATCTTTGGAGGTGCAGAATCGGTCAAATGGGCAAAGTAGTACCATTTTTTATGGCGGTTACAATTGTGAAAATAGAAAAACAATTGAACGTCGGGTTCTCTAGATATTCGACCAAACAATTTTTTTTTAAATGGAACACCCTGTATATTTTTTGGCGATTGGAAAGAGAATCGCAAACTGAACAAAAGAGTCTTAGTACACTAGTATAAAAAAATGTCAAATAAAGTAGTTACTGAGAAATCTGTATCTTTGCTTTGTTTGCATGAAATCGATATATCTACGGACAATTAAACATTCATTAAAGCCTTTAATTTAATAAACAAATAAAAATAAATACAAAAATAGTAAAGAAAATTATTCAAATTAAATGTTCAAAGACATCTCCTTCCATTTCAATACATTTTCTCAATCTTGTGTGAACATTACGAGTAGCTCCTAAAATGGTCCTACCATCGATGGCGTTAATGATGTTGGAAATTCTTTCCTGAAGCTCATCCACTATTGCATATCTATGTTTGTACACTTGATTTTTTACTGCTCCCCACAAGAAAAAATCTAATGGCGTCATGTCAGGCGAACGTGCGCGCCACTGAATAGGACCATTTGTGCCAATCCATCTATTGCCAAATAATCTTTCTAATAACTCCCTTGTCTCGCGGTGATTATGGGCAGGCGCTCCATCTTGTTGAAAGTAAATAATCTGTCTGTCTACCAAATTTAATTCATCCAGAAAATTTTCTAAAATTTCTGTCAATAATGCCACATATCTTTCTCCTGTTAAAGAACCCCGATAGAAAAATGGCCCAACAATTCGGGATCCGATTATACCACACCAAACATTTAAACTGAATCGGTGTTGTGGATTACAAGGATAAACAACAAATGGGTTTTCACGACTCCAGTAATGATTATTTCTTTTATTGATCATCCCGCGATTAGAAAAGTTGGATTCATCACTCCATAAAATGTGTCTGAAGAAATTGTGATTTTCTTCAAAAGCATTGATAAACCATTGAGCAAAAGTTAATCGTCTTTGATAGTCACCCAAAAGTAGAGTTTGAACAGGCTGATATTTAAAGGGAACATATTTATTTTTTTTCAAAATTTTATGGATCGTACTACGAGAAACACCTGATTCTCTGGACAAATCCCTTACAGAATTATTTGGATGTACCTGAAAATATGCCAATACATTTATTTCTGTCTCTTGTGATAATATAAAATCATTTTTGATCCTCTTCTTTATAAAAACTGTTTCGTTGCTTCTTAATCTTCGATAAAGTTTTAAAAAATAGCGACGATCTGGTACATCACGATCAGGAAATTGCTGAATGTAACATTCGAGCGCTTTATCTGAATTTTTGTTAAACTTCAAGTACAACTCCAACATATTACACTTTTCCAAATGAATAAATGCCATTGTTACGGTTGAAAAAATTGTAAAACCAGTACTTTTTCCACACAGTAACTTTAACAACAGCAAATACAAATAATTTGACAGCTACTAGACAATGTGACGCTTTAATTTTCCATAGGTATATCGATTTCATGCAAACAAAGCAAAGATACAGATTTCTCAGTAACTACTTTATTTGACATTTTTTTATACTAGTGTACTAAGACTCTTTTGTTCAGTTTGCGATTCTCTTTCCAATCGCCAAAAAATATACAGGGTGTTCCATTTAAAAAAAAATTGTTTGGTCGAATCTCTAGAGAACCCGACGTTCAATTGTTTTTCTATTTTCACAATTGTAACCGCCATAAAAAATGGTACTACTTTGCCCATTTGACCGATTCTGCACCTCCAAAGATAACAGAGTTATCAACAGTGCGCACTTAAGTGTGGACACCCGGTATATATATATAGATAGATAGATAGATATAGATATATATATATATAAATAAAACTTATTCTTGGTCATTTATAATAAAATATATAACTTTGTCTTGGTATTAGCGACTCTAAATAACTCAATAATACACAGTTTTAACCTTTTCGACAATATTTTATTGTCTTTATCAGTAAAACTATAAAGAATAAATACAAATTTTAATTAAATACAGAAACGTATCACATCTAAGCTTTTGAAACTTACCTTTAAAATTTATTTTTTTATGTTATTATGTGTTCATAATGGCTTACAAAGTATCTCCAATACCATAAAGCAAACTTTTTATTAATTTTGTTAATGTTATAGCATTTATAAATAAAATTAAACCAATCTTTTTTGAAATACTGTTAAAAATCAAATTTAGAAATTAATGTCAAATTGAAAATTTGTCCAAAAGCATACTACAAATATATTACATAAGTTAATATGTTTACGTTAAAAAATATGAAAATAGATTTTTGATAAACCATCAATTTCATTCTTATCATTAACTGTATTTGTATTTCGTTCATCTCAAGAAAATTTCTTACTTTGGCATTGTTCTCGGTTTTAAGAATTTTAACATGTTCAAAATTGAAATTGTATTTGATCTCATCTTTATGTTTCTTGAGTGATGTAGGATTTTTTAGCATACTTGTGTCCTTTTATTCTTTCTTCTAGGTATTGTTGAGTTTGACCAATATATATTTTATTACAATCATTACATGGAATGCTATATACAACATGTGACTGTTTTAATTTACATATATATATATATATGGTTATAACTGGTTTATTGCAATTTATATATATATATATATATATAAACTTAGATGTCTTTACCACAAGTACATGAATTAAAATAATATTTCTTGGGTTTGTGGTACTTACTGATTAAATAAATAAAACTAAATTTGACGTTTCGACATATTTAATGTCTTTCTCAAAAATGTAGAGATATAAAACAACTATGCTAGATTTCGGAATTTTACCTCAAGTTGGCCGCTACTTGGTTTCAAATGTTCAGTTCTTAATTCTAGAAACTTGGGTGTCAAATTGTTTTGTTTACACGTTAACAGAAATATTCTTCTATTTCTAGCCTTGTTTAAACTCCATTGGTCCTTTATTAGTTGTTTGCATTCCGCATGGGCTCCTCTTCCGAACGTCACTCTGATATGGTCCAAATTTAAATCCGTCATTCTCCCAGGATATTTATATAAACTTAGATGTCTTTACCACAAGTACATGAATTAAAATAATATTTCTTGGGTTTGTGGTACTTACTGATTAAATAAATAAAACTAAATTTGACGTTTCGACATATTTAATGTGTTTCTCAAAAATGTAGAGATATAAAACAACCATGCTAGATTCCGGAATTTTACCTCAAGTTGGCCGCTACTTGGTTTCAAATGTTCAGTTCTTAATTCTAAAAACTTGGGTGTTAAGTTGTTTTGTTTACATGTTAACAGAAATATTCTTCTATTTCTAGCCTTGTTTAAACTCCATTGGTCCTTTATTAGTTGTTTGCATTCCGCATGGGCTCCTCTTCCGAACGTCACTCTGATATGGTCCAAATTTAAATCCATCATTCTCCCAGGATATTTATATAAACCAATGGAGTTTAAACAAGGCTAGAAATAGAAGAATATTTCTGTTAACGTGTAAACAAAACAACTTGACACCCAAGTTTTTAGAATTAAGAACTGAACATTTGAAACCAAGTAGCGGCCAACTTGAGGTAAAATTCCGGAATCTAGCATGGTTGTTTTATATCTCTACATTTTTGAGAAAGACATTAAATATGTCGAAACGTCAAATTTAGTTTTATTTATTTAATCAGTAAGTACCACAAACCCAAGAAATATTATTTTAATTCATGTACTTGTGGTAAAGACATCTAAGTTTATATAAATATCCTGGGAGAATGACGGATTTAAATTTGGACCATATCAGAGTGACGTTCGGAAGAGGAGCCCATGCGGAATGCAAACAACTAATAAAGGACCAATGGAGTTTAAACAAGGCTAGAAATAGAAGAATATTTCTGTTAACGTGTAAACAAAACAACTTGACACCCAAGTTTTTAGAATTAAGAACTGAACATTTGAAACCAAGTAGCGGCCAACTTGAGGTAAAATTCCGGAATCTAGCATGGTTGTTTTATATCTCTACATTTTTTAGAAAGACATTAAATATGTCGAAACGTCAAATTTAGTTTTATTTATTTAATCAGTAAGTACCACAAACCCAAGAAATATTATTTTAATTTATATATATATATATATATATATATATATATATGTGAGAAGTTTCTTGAATTTAGCGGCGTATTAATTAATTGATTTAAGATAATTACTTTAATGATTTTAAGGAAAAGAAACACACCACTCCGTGGACTAACACATATGCATTAGTTTCATTAACCACTACAACGTGAACATTCATCAGCACGGCTCTGGTGTTCATTTTCCTATCTACCGAAATTTGTATATATAGTTTCGGGGACGATGTTTGTAGGCTTGAGAGATAATTTCTAATTATTCTCATTTTAACGAAGGAACCATATTAACTACTATGTTTTCCTTCTACGAAAGTAAAGCACATTCAGTGCACTCTGTGTTGGAACACAGAAATCCTAATTTCATTCTGGATAATTACAATTAATATTTATATGTGTTTAACGTATATGCTAAACACATATAATTCGTTTCTTTGCCGTATATATCTAAATATGTGAGAAGTTTCTTGAATTTAGCGGCGTATTAATTAATTGATTTTGTGTTCCAACACAGAGTGCACTGAATGTGCTTTACTTTCGTAGAAGGAAAACATAGTAGTTAATATGGTTCCTTCGTTAAAATGAGAATAATTAGAAATTATCTCTCAAGCCTACAAACATCGTCCCCGAAACTATATATACAAATTTCGGTAGATAGGAAAATGAACACCAGAGCCGTGCTGATGAATGTTCACGTTGTAGTGGTTAATGAAACTAATGCATATGTGTTAGTCCACGGAGTGGTGTGTTTCTTTTCCTTAAAATCATTAAAGTAATTATCTTAAATCAATTAATTAATACGCCGCTAAATTCAAGAAACTTCTCACATATTTAGATATATACGGCAAAGAAACGAATTACATGTGTTTAGCATATACGTTAGACACATATAAATATTAATTGTAATTATCCAGAATGAAATTAGGATTTCTGTGTTCCAACACAGAGTGCACTGAATGTGCTTTACTTTCGTAGAAGGAAAACATAGTAGTTAATATGGTTCCTTCGTTAAAATGAGAATAATTAGAAATTATCTCTCAAGCCTACAAACATCGTCCCCGAAACTATATATACAAATTTCGGTAGATAGGAAAATGAACACCAGAGCCGTGCTGATGAATGTTCACGTTGTAGTGGTTAATGAAACTAATGCATATGTGTTAGTCCACGGAGTGGTGTGTTTCTTTTCCTTAAAATCATTAAAGTAATTATCTTAAATCAATTAATTAATACGCCGCTAAATTCAAGAAACTTCTCACATATTTAGATATATACGGCAAAGAAACGAATTATATGTGTTTAGCATATACGTTAAACACATATAAATATTAATTATATATATATATATATATACAATACTTTCCATCTGTTACTTGCTATATGTATATGTATATGTATATCAGTACAATTAAAGGAGTCAAGACCGAAAGCCCGTGGTAGTGTAGTGGATAACACACCTGACTAGTAATCAGGAGATTTCGGGTTCGATTCCTGGACCGCTGGGTAATTTTTAAAGATTAAAAATTACCTAATTAGCAATTAAACTAATTTTAAATTAATTTGAAATTAGTATTGACCTCTAAATCGTCCAAGAAATTTAATTATATATATGCACATGAATATGTGAATAAGGTCAAGAAAAATTTAGAATTATTTATATATATATATATATAAATAATTCTAAATTTTTCTTATATATATATATAAATAATTCTAAATTTTTCTTGACCTTATTCACATATTCATGTGCATATATATAATTAAATTTCTTGGACGATTTAGAGGTCAATACTAATTTCAAATTAATTTAAAATTAGTTTAATTGCTAATTAGGTAATTTTTAATCTTTAAAAATTACCCAGCGGTCCAGGAATCGAACCCGAAATCTCCTGATTACTAGTCAGGTGTGTTATCCACTACACTACCACGGGCTTTCGGTCTTGACTCCTTTAATTGTACTGATATACATATACATATACATATAGCAAGTAACAGATGGAAAGTATTGTATATATATATATATATATAATTAATATTTATATGTGTTTAACGTATATGCTAAACACATATAATTCGTTTCTTTGCCGTATATATCTAAATATGTGAGAAGTTTCTTGAATTTAGCGGCGTATTAATTAATTGATTTAAGATAATTACTTTAATGATTTTAAGGAAAAGAAACACACCACTCCGTGGACTAACACATATGCATTAGTTTCATTAACCACTACAACGTGAACATTCATCAGCACGGCTCTGGTGTTCATTTTCCTATCTACCGAAATTTGTATATATAGTTTCGGGGACGATGTTTGTAGGCTTGAGAGATAATTTCTAATTATTCTCATTTTAACGAAGGAACCATATTAACTACTATGTTTTCCTTCTACGAAAGTAAAGCACATTCAGTGCACTCTGTGTTGGAACACAGAAATCCTAATTTCATTCTGGATAATTACAATTAATATTTATATGTGTCTAACGTATATGCTAAACACATGTAATTCGTTTCTTTGCCGTATATATCTAAATATGTGAGAAGTTTCTTGAATTTAGCGGCGTATTAATTAATTGATTTAAGATAATTACTTTAATGATTTTAAGGAAAAGAAACACACCACTCCGTGGACTAACACATATGCATTAGTTTCATTAACCACTACAACGTGAACATTCATCAGCACGGCTCTGGTGTTCATTTTCCTATCTACCGAAATTTGTATATATAGTTTCGGGGACGATGTTTGTAGGCTTGAGAGATAATTTCTAATTATTCTCATTTTAACGAAGGAACCATATTAACTACTATGTTTTCCTTCTACGAAAGTAAAGCACATTCAGTGCACTCTGTGTTGGAACACAAAATCAATTAATTAATACGCCGCTAAATTCAAGAAACTTCTCACATATTTAGATATATACGGCAAAGAAACGAATTATATGTGTTTAGCATATACGTTAAACACATATAAATATTAATTGTAATTATCCAGAATGAAATTAGGATTTCTGTGTTCCAACACAGAGTGCACTGAATGTGCTTTACTTTCGTAGAAGGAAAACATAGTAGTTAATATGGTTCCTTCGTTAAAATGAGAATAATTAGAAATTATCTCTCAAGCCTACAAACATCGTCCCCGAAACTATATATACAAATTTCGGTAGATAGGAAAATGAACACCAGAGCCGTGCTGATGAATGTTCACGTTGTAGTGGTTAATGAAACTAATGCATATGTGTTAGTCCACGGAGTGGTGTGTTTCTTTTCCTTAAAATCATTAAAGTAATTATCTTAAATCAATTAATTAATACGCCGCTAAATTCAAGAAACTTCTCACATATATATATATATATATATATATATATATAAATTAAAATAATATTTCTTGGGTTTGTGGTACTTACTGATTAAATAAATAAAACTAAATTTGACGTTTCGACATATTTAATGTCTTTCTAAAAAATGTAGAGATATAAAACAACCATGCTAGATTCCGGAATTTTACCTCAAGTTGGCCGCTACTTGGTTTCAAATGTTCAGTTCTTAATTCTAAAAACTTGGGTGTCAAGTTGTTTTGTTTACACGTTAACAGAAATATTCTTCTATTTCTAGCCTTGTTTAAACTCCATTGGTCCTTTATTAGTTGTTTGCATTCCGCATGGGCTCCTCTTCCGAACGTCACTCTGATATGGTCCAAATTTAAATCCGTCATTCTCCCAGGATATTTATATAAACTTAGATGTCTTTACCACAAGTACATGAATTAAAATAATATTTCTTGGGTTTGTGGTACTTACTGATTAAATAAATAAAACTAAATTTGACGTTTCGACATATTTAATGTCTTTCTCAAAAATGTAGAGATATAAAACAACCATGCTAGATTCCGGAATTTTACCTCAAGTTGGCCGCTACTTGGTTTCAAATGTTCAGTTCTTAATTCTAAAAACTTGGGTGTCAAGTTGTTTTGTTTACACGTTAACAGAAATATTCTTCTATTTCTAGCCTTGTTTAAACTCCATTGGTTTATATAAATATCCTGGGAGAATGATGGATTTAAATTTGGACCATATCAGAGTGACGTTCGGAAGAGGAGCCCATGCGGAATGCAAACAACTAATAAAGGACCAATGGAGTTTAAACAAGGCTAGAAATAGAAGAATATTTCTGTTAACATGTAAACAAAACAACTTAACACCCAAGTTTTTAGAATTAAGAACTGAACATTTGAAACCAAGTAGCGGCCAACTTGAGGTAAAATTCCGGAATCTAGCATGGTTGTTTTATATCTCTACATTTTTGAGAAACACATTAAATATGTCGAAACGTCAAATTTAGTTTTATTTATTTAATCAGTAAGTACCACAAACCCAAGAAATATTATTTTAATTCATGTACTTGTGGTAAAGACATCTAAGTTTATATAAATATAATAATAATATAATTAGCAATTAAACTAATTTTAAATTAATTTGAAATTAGTATTGACCTCTAAATCGTCCAAGAAATTTAATTATATATATGCACATGAATATGTGAATAAGGTCAAGAAAAATTTAGAATTATTATATATATATATATATATATATATATATATATATATATATAATTGAAAAAGGTATTGGGGAATCCAGCAATCAAAAACAAGTTTTACAATGTCATGGAAATCTAATTCTCTTTAATCAATATTTCGCACATATAATTCATGTGCTTCCTCAGGATTAAGCTGTAATTACAATGGCATGATAACAACGTAAGAAGTATGCACAAGAATTCTATTTTAAATGACTTACAAATGTGATTTCTCGCTATGGAGAAGATCAAACATCTATGAAATACAGGTTACAGTTGCTAAGAAACATCACAACAAAGTATCCAAAATGCGACGAGCATTATGTTTTTTAAAAAATGAGAGGATTGAGCAAGCTGTATTGTGTCAACAAGACAATGTCATTAATGTTTGCTTATAGCGCAAGTCATATATTGAGTAAAATCAATACCAACCCAAGAAAAATCAAAACATCCGAAATGTGAAAATACTAGGGAGTAACTAAACAAAGCATCGTCACAGCTAGATGCCCATCCTCCTTTTAACATGTATTATGAACATCATTATATGACACAACAAGTCTGTCCAATCTTACTAAATTGTTAATAAAAAGACAAAGAAAAACAAAAGAGAAGGTAAAAGGTAAAATTTGTAAAAGTTAATTAGTTAAAACCCCCCAGCTTGCCTCTAAACATCAAGACTCAACAAATATGAGTATATTATGCTTAAGTACTGAAGATCAGACCTGAAATTCATCACATTGTTTATTCTGTTTATATATACCATCTCAAAGAATTCTCTACTGTTCTTTCTACTCTCTGTCCTCAAAATTGTGACCCCTTCTAAATTAGGTGTGTGATCCTCTTCTAACATATGCTTAGCCAAGGCACAACGGGTTTTACCTGTGCGTATGTCACTTTTATGTAAGGTTAATCGTGTTGATAGCCAGTTGCCTGTTTGTGACGATGCTTTGTTTAGTTACTCCCTAGTATTTTCACATTTCGGATGTTTTGATTTTTCTTGGGTTGGTATTGATTTTACTCAATATATGACTTGCGCTATAAGCAAACATTAATGACATTGTCTTGTTGACACAATACAGCTTGCTCAATCCTCTCATTTTTTAAAAAACATAATGCTCGTCGCATTTTGGATACTTTGTTGTGATGTTTCTTAGCAACTGTAACCTGTATTTCATAGATGTTTGATCTTCTCCATAGCTAGAAATCACATTTGTAAGTCATTTAAAATAGAATTCTTGTGCATACTTCTTACGTTGTTATCATGCCATTGCAATTACAGCTTAATCCTGAGGAAGCACATGAATTATATGTGCGAAATATTGATTAAAGAGAATTAGATTTCCATGACATTGTAAAACTTGTTTTTGATTGCTGGATTCCCCAATACCTTTTTCAATTACACAAAAACAGCAAAGATTGGTACATATTTCTATATATATATATATATATTTAATATTCAAAAGAAATATTGTATAATTTCTTTTTCATTTTTATAATAAATAAAATAAATTTTACTAATGTTCTGTTGTTATTGTTTTGTCCTTATTTATTACAGTTGTGGTTTTGACATCAGTATGTTTGTATTTTCTGTGAAAACATTTTTAATATTTTGAGAAAGACTTAATAAAAAGTCGAAACGTTAAAAGAGGTTGCTTTTATTACGATTAGTAATTTTTAATTGAGGCCGCTACACCAAGAAAATTCTAAAAAGAAATTATACAATATTTCTTTTGAATATTAAATATAATATACGGCCAAGAAACAAGAATAAATATATATATATATATATATATATATATAAAATATATTACAAATTAATATAAATACATATATATATATATATATATATATTGATGTAGGTAGAGTTGTTGCCTATTTTAAATTATTAAGGATACATTTTGAGGTAATAAGAGTTGCCTATTTAAAATTATTAAGGATGAGTTTATCTAAGATTTAAATTTTCTTTGATTATGACGGAGATAGTTAAATTTGCAAATATTAATAAGCTGGTTGTATTTTTGAAAGAATTTGTTTATTGAGTTAAAGGGAATTTTATAGTTACATGATGAAATAGAAAATTATTACTTTTGGAGATGATGTATATCTTCCATGTATATGTACCAAAATCTGTAAAGAAAATTTTATATTAGTATTGTAATTGTTTAGAAATGTATTTTAGCATTGTGAAAAACTTGTTCAAGTGATATTAATGATGAGAATAGGATAAAAAGTTTCTAGAATATGAAAACAAATCGATAAAGAATTGATAAGAAATTACCGCCTTATATTGTATTTTGGAAGTGTCAGTTAATTGTCAATGTAACAGATATTTATTACTATAATGAAGCAAAGTTTTAAGTGGTAAATAACGTGTAAAAAACTTTATTAAATTCGTGAAATATTTTATTTTGATAGAAACATTGAATTATGTAAGGTATTTATAAAAGTATAACATATCTAAAATTTGTATTGATCTTGATTTTAATGTGGAATTAATTTATTGGTTCAAAAAGAATTGGGTATTATCACTAAGGTAATTTTAAAATAAATAAGAGAGAATTTTTCGAATTCGAAAAAGATGCGGGTGTTATTATCGGGAAATTAATCATTTTCTCAGATAATTACACTATAACAGTGTTAAAATAATTAGAGAGTGATAGAATACATAAACAAACATATAGATAATTGAAGCAACGTGAATTGTAAAAATTTAAAAAGAAAAAGTTAGAATACTACATAAATATACCAATTACTCACCAATTTGGATTAAGAGACAAAGGAGGATATTGGAATTTGTTCTTCTGGATTATTATATTTATCCAGAATCTTGAATTTACTATTGAGATCCAGAATTCAGAGTTTACTATCGAGTTCCAGAATCCAGAGGTATATCAAGAGTTAGCAGAGAATTTTCTGATACAGTACGTGTGATAGAAAATAGCGGATTTCTTCTAGAAGGAAACTATTGACATCCAGAATCCAGAGGTTACTATCGAGCTGCAGAATCCAGAGGTACATCAAGGGTTAGCTGAGAGTTTTCTGATTCAGTACGTGTAATAGTAGATAGTGAATTTCTTCAAGAAGGCAACTATTGACATCCAGAATCTCAAGATCCAGAATCCAGAGGTACATCGGAAAGGAAGGCAAATATCATCATAACCATCCGGAACGAAGGATTTATAGGTACAAATAAAACATATTAAGTACATGAAAGAATACGAGTGATAACTGGACATATATTTTGAAAGGTCGTATAAAGTTTTATAGTACGTTAAGAATTATAGGTAGACAAGGAAGAACTAATTTGATATATATTTAATTCTGAATTAAGGTCAAGTAACTATAAAATTACTATATTCAATTATACAAAGTCATATAATTACCTATCTTAAAATAATAAATTTCATAACCGTAAACCAGTAAATTTTATAGAAATACTAACAATTTCTGTCATATTAGAATACTTACATGATTAAAATCGTCGACATTTAAGAAGCTCATCCTAAATAGTCCTTATATAATTTGAACAAGTTTTATGAGTATTTAATATTGATTTATGATATATAATCCAGATCGTCATTCAAATATGTATATGTGTTTATAGAGAAACGAATATATTGTTAGATTATAGTCCGTGTTTCTTTTTATCATCGTCAAGGTTATGTAAATAATTGACAGATCACATTCCTAAAAGAAATAAAAGAAAAAAAATAATAGATTTGGTAATAGAATGTTTAGACTGAGTTATACTTACCTAATGAGAATTTCATGATGATTTATAGTAATCAGGTTTATTTCAAGGGATTTTAGAAGTTTAAATTATTATACGTAAAGTTAACGAAAACAGTTTGATTTAATAAGAAATAGAGTACAGTTGAAATCAGAATACCAACTTACAAATTATAAAAATACTATTATAAGCAAAGTTAGCTACTGAAGTATCCAGGACCGGATTAAGAGTATCAAGTAGGTATTTAATACAGATAATTTTAATAGTGAGTCTCATGTTCTTATTGTTAAAAAATATAGACAGTAGATATTATAAAATTATACTGAACTAGCACGAGGCATTTTAAAATAATCATAATAGTACTAAAAGATATAATACTTACCCTGAGATAAAAATTATAGAACATATCATTTTTTTATTATAAAAATATTATTATTGAGTTGCTAATTTGTGGGATATCTAAAAATAGCTTGTATATCCACTTTAGTACAATATATATATATATATATATATATATATAAATATGTGAGAAGTTTCTTGAATTTAGCGGCGTATTAATTAATTGATTTAAGATAATTACTTTAATGATTTTAAGGAAAAGAAACACACCACTCCGTGGACTAACACATATGCATTAGTTTCATTAACCACTACAACGTGAACATTCATCAGCACGGCTCTGGTGTTCATTTTCCTATCTACCGAAATTTGTATATATAGTTTCGGGGACGATGTTTGTAGGCTTGAGAGATAATTTCTAATTATTCTCATTTTAACGAAGGAACCATATTAACTACTATGTTTTCCTTCTACGAAAGTAAAGCACATTCAGTGCACTCTGTGTTGGAACACAGAAATCCTAATTTCATTCTGGATAATTACAATTAATATTTATATGTGTTTAACGTATATGCTAAACACATATAATTCGTTTCTTTGCCGTATATATCTAAATATGTGAGAAGTTTCTTGAATTTAGCGGCGTATTAATTAATTGATTTTGTGTTCCAACACAGAGTGCACTGAATGTGCTTTACTTTCGTAGAAGGAAAACATAGTAGTTAATATGGTTCCTTCGTTAAAATGAGAATAATTAGAAATTATCTCTCAAGCCTACAAACATCGTCCCCGAAACTATATATACAAATTTCGGTAGATAGGAAAATGAACACCAGAGCCGTGCTGATGAATGTTCACGTTGTAGTGGTTAATGAAACTGATGCATATGTGTTAGTCCACGGAGTGGTGTGTTTCTTTTCCTTAAAATCATTAAAGTAATTATCTTAAATCAATTAATTAATACGCCGCTAAATTCAAGAAACTTCTCACATATTTAGATATATACGGCAAAGAAACGAATTATATGTGTTTAGCATATACGTTAAACACATATAAATATTAATTATATATATATATACATATATATATATATATATAGAATTTAATGGGTTAACTCCGCTGAAAATGCAACTGCGGCCACGTGTTTCGAACTACTTGGTTCTCGTCAGCGCAGTGTAGCCAAGGAATAGGATGGGATAACCTTGGAGCTGAAAACATCAATCAGAGACATACACAGGGGACAGCCTACCAATTGAGGCTTCAGCTAGAGTGTCCTCGATATTGAGGATGAATCTAACGTCGCCGCGAGGTAGACATTTGTCCACCTGCACGCCATCTGAACCCATAGGATAAAAATAAAGAAAAGAAATATTGCGGATAATGGAATAATGAATTAAAGAATTTAATGGCAGATGGCGTGCAGGTGGACAAATGTCTACCTCGCGGCGACGTTAGATTCATCCTCAATATCGAGGACACTCTAGCTGAAGCCTCAATTGGTAGGCTGTCCCCTGTGTATGTCTCTGATTGATGTTTTCAGCTCCAAGGTTATCCCATCCTATTCCTTGGCTACACTGCGCTGACGAGAACCAAGTAGTTCGAAACACGTGTCCGCAGTTGCATTTTCAGCGGAGTTAACCCATTAAATTCTTTACTTCATTATTCCATTATCCGCAATATTTCTTTTCTTTATATATATATATATATAGAGCCCACTAAGAAAATAGGCCGCTACCCCAAGAAAACAAATATTTAAATTTATATATATATATATATATATATATATATATATATGTAAATATATATTAATTTTATTTGACGATTTTTAGGTCGTTATACTAGTTTTAAATAATTTTAAAACTCGCAAATTTGCAGTGTTTGAAAATTACAATTTTCTAATTTTACCACTGACTATTAATTAATTAAGTAATTTTTTTTTTAAATTACCGACACGGCTGAGATTCGAACTCACGACAAACCGATTACTAGTCGGTTGCTCTACCACCTGAGCTACCGTCGGCGTCTGACTTCGAATTTCTAAATCGTACTGATATATGTATATCAAGTAACAGATGGAAATGAGAATGTATATATTAAGCACTGAACGTCCATGTGCTTTATATATGGGTGGTAGAGCAACCGACTAGTAATCGGTATGTCCTGAGTTCGAATCTCAGCCGTGTCGGTAATTTAAAAAAAAATTACGTAATTAATTAATATTCAGTGGTAAAATTAGAAAATTGTAATTTTCAAACACTGCAAATTAGCGAGTTTTAAAATTATTTAAAACTAGTATAACGACCTAAAAATCGTCCAATAAAATTAATATATATTTACATATATGAATTAAAGGTCAATAAAAATTTAACATCACATATATAAAGCACATGGACGTTCAGTGCTTAATATATACATTCTCATTTCCATCTGTTACTTGATATACATATATCAGTACGATTTAGAAATTCGAAGTCAGACGCCGACGGTAGCTCAGGTGGTAGAGCAACCGACTAGTAATCGGTATGTCCTGAGTTCGAATCTCAGCCGTGTCGGTAATTTAAAAAAAAATTACTTAATTAATTAATAGTCAGTGGTAAAATTAGAAAATTGTAATTTTCAAACACTGCAAATTAGCGAGTTTTAAAATTATTTAAAACTAGTATAACGACCTAAAAATCGTCCAATAAAATTAATATATATTTACAGATATGAATTAAAGGTCAATAATAATATAACATTACATATATAAAGCACATGGACGTTCAGTGCTTAATATATACATTCTCATTTCCATCTGTTACTTGATATACATATATCAGTACGATTTAGAAATTCGAAGTCAGACGCCGACGGTAGCTCAGGTGGTAGAGCAACCAACCGAATAGTAATCGGTATGTCTGAGTTCGAATCTCAGCCGTGTCGGTAATTTTTAAAAAAAAAATTACCTAATTAATTAATAGTCAGTGGTAAAATTAGAAAATTGTAATTTTCAAACACTGCAAATTAGCGAGTTTTAAAATTATTTAAAGCTAGTATAACGACCTAAAAATCGTCCAATAAAATTAATATATATTTACATATATGAATTAAAGGTCAATAAAAATTTAACATCACATATATAAAGCACATGGACGTTTAGTGCTTAATATATACATTCTCATTTCCATCTGTTACTTGATATACATATATCAGTACGATTTAGAAATTCGAAGTCAGACACCGACGGTAGCTCAGGTGGTAGAGCAACCGACTAGTAATCGGTATGTCCTGAGTTCGAATCTCAGCCGTGTCGGTAATTTTTTAAAAAAAAATTACCTAATCAATTAATAGTCAGTGGTAAAATTAGAAAATTGTAATTTTCAAACACTGCAAATTAGCGAGTTTTAAAATTATTTAAAGCTAGTATAACGACCTAAAAATCGTCCAATAAAATTAATATATATTTACATATATGAATTAAAGGTCAATAAAAATTTAACATCACATATATAAAGCACATGGACGTTCAGTGCTTAATATATACATTCTCATTTCCATCTGTTACTTGATATACATATATCAGTACGATTTAGAAATTCGAAGTCAGACGCCGACGGTAGCTCAGGTGGTAGAGCAACCGACTAGTAATCGGTATGTCTGAGTTCGAATCTCAGCCGTGTCGGTAATTTTTAAAAGAAAAAATTACCTAATTAATTAATAGTCAGTGGTAAAATTAGAAAATTGTAATTTTCAAACACTGCAAATTAGCGAGTTTTAAAATTATTTAAAACTAGTATAACGACCTAAAAATCGTCCAATAAAATTAATATGTATTTACATATATGAATTAAAGGTCAATAATAATTTAACATCACATATATAAAGCACATGGACGTTCAGTGCTTAATATATACATTCTCATTTCCATCTGTTACTTGATATACATATATCAGTACGATTTAGAAATTCGAAGTCAGACGCCGACGGTAGCTCAGGTGGTAGAGCAACCAACCGACTAGTAATCGGTATGTCCTGAGTTCGAATATCAGCCGTGTCGGTAATTTTTTAAAAAAAAAATACCTAATTAATTAATAGTCAGTGGTAAAATTAGAAAATTGTAATTTTCAAACACTGCAAATTAGCGAGTTTTAAAATTATTTAAAGCTAGTATAACGACCTAAAAATCGCCCAATAAAATTAATATATATTTACATATATGAATTAAAGGTCAATAAACATTTAACATCACATATATAAAGCACATGGACGTTCAGTGCTTAATATATACATTCTCATTTCCATCTGTTACTTGATATACATATATCAGTACGATTTAGAAATTCGAAGTCAGACGCCGACGGTAGCTCAGGTGGTAGAGCAACCGACTAGTAATCGGTATGTCGTGAGTTCGAATCTCAGCCGTGTCGGTAATTTAAAAAAAAAAATACCTAATTAATTAATAGTCAGTGGTAAAATTAGAAAATTGTAATTTTCAAACACTGCAAATTAGCGAGTTTAAAATTATTTAAAACTAGCGTAACGACCTAAAAATCGTCCAATAAAATTAATATATATTTACATATATGAATTAAAGGTCAATAAAAATTTAACATCACATATATATATATATATATATATATATATATATATGTATATATATATATATATATATGTAATCGCGTTGTTTCGGGTTTCTTCCCGCGTGGAAGTTCTGGTGTCCTGAGAAGGACCGGTGCAACGTTTCGATAAAATCTCATTTATCATCTTCTGGCGTATGTTACTCTCTAACGATCTTCGTCTGACTGCGTGTTATTCGTTTTTCGACATTTATTTGTATAGTTGCGTTGGTAGTTGGAGTGGGTGCAACTCTGCATGCTTCGTCCCTATTGGGTCGTCGAGTCGGTGGTGGGGGAGCGTCCTCGTTTATTCCCTCCAGCGGTGTAGATGTTGTTGGGCGACTGTGATGAATACGTCGCTCCCTTAGTGCCGTTCTCCAAATGTCCGGCAGCCTTTTCGCATCATCCCTTCTGTTGAAATTATCGGGTCGTTTTTCTATCTCTACAGCCTCACGTATTATCCGCTTATTCATATGTTCGACTCTTGCTAACATCTTTGTACCGTCAAAATCGATGTCATGTCCTGTTTCTGCATGATGTTGGAACAGCGAGGATGTATGCTCTTTCTTTGCAACCGAGTTTATGTGCTCCTCGCGTCGTACACTTATTCGTCGGTTCGTTTGGCCGATGTAGCTGCCATTACACATTTTGCACGGTACTTCATATACACCCTGTTCTTCTAGGTGTATTTTACTTTTAGGTGTTTTCAGCACATCTGCGATCTTGCGGTCCGTTGTGAATACTGCTTTCATTTCAAACCTACGTAAGCTCTTGGCAATTTTGCCCGTTGTTCCCTTTACGTACGGTAAGAACATTTTAGGCCAATTTTCGTCTTGTTTCCTGTTCTGTGTCATTGTGTCTTGTGCTGTCTGTTGCAGTATTCTATCGACTGTTCTATGTTGGAATTCATTCTGTACTAATACCCGTCGTAGGTTGCTTATTTCAGTGTGTACATGGTCGCCATCCGCTAGTCTTTTCACTCTTGTCATTAGCGTTCTCGGGACTGAGTTTAATTGTGCAGGATGATGATGTGATCTAATACCTCCTCTTAATCCTGGGAATTTGTAAAACAAACAAACAAACAAAGGGGCCGCGGCAAAAGACTCCTCCAGGAAGTATTAATTGAATTTAGGGTAAAGTTGGGTTATGTTATTAATTAAAACCATAATTTTTCACAACGTTATAATATTTTAATAATTCAAAGCTTAATAGGTAAGTAAGAACACCCGAGGTTAATAACGACCTGTGTTAATAAACGACACTATAACCAAAAACAAGTCGTATCGCGAATAAATGTTAACAGTCGAGGTTTAAATACAAACGGGCACACTGAGTAATAGTTGTTGTACACTTTGAAACAACTAAATATTATGAAATAGCAACAATACACACACTGCTTAATAATGATGGAGGAGTTGGCATTAACCAATAATAAAATAAAAGTTATCCGCTAAAAAGTCAAACACACACTGAATATAGGTACTAATAACGATACGTTTGAATATTAATAATGTTATAAACAAATAATGTACATAGGGATAAATATAGGTTAGGTATTTGGAGGTTAGGGTTTCACTAGCGCGTGAATTTAAGGTTAACTCTCCGAATACAACAATATAGTTAATGAACCACCGTGAATTTATTAATATTATACATTAATAACGGCGCGCACTGAGTTTAAATAATTTGGTGGAGGTGCTGGAATTCAACCAACAATGTCAAATAAAATGGTTGTTACTGGAATAAAAGTTAAACACACGCTGCATATGGGTACCAGTAACAACGAACTTGGATAATAGTATTGTTATAAACAAATAGTATGTATAAGGGAAGATATCGGTTGGATATTTGAAGGTTATGTTTCACTAACGCGTGGAATTTAATATTAACACTTTAGCAATAACAATGTTGTTAATGAATCCACGTGAAGTTAATATGATAATTCATTAACAAAGGCGCACACTGAATATAAATGTTTTGGTGGAGGTGCTGGCATTCAACCAACAATGTCAAATAAAAACGCGGGCTTAATAGGTTTTTCACTGCACTTACGGTTAATTGCTACAGCGTAAGCAGCTGTAGCTTGTCCTGGTGCACTGAAGTTAATACTATGGGCGAACACTAAAGAGGGACCTTAAGTTTGGTATCTTTACGCGAAATAAGCGCACTGTAAATAACTAAAACGGCCGCTACTACGTAAGCAGTAGTAGGATCCTCCTATAACTTCTTCGGTCAATACTAGGCGATGCGTTGGATGTATTTCACCACGTAGATCTATTTTCGGACGTCGATGAGTTTGGATTCCAATGAAGAAGCCGTCCGAAATAAAGAATTCCTCCGGAATTCTTAGTGAATTCTTGGTCCACGTGCTCTCCTGAACACGTTTCGCCGAGTACTTCCAATGACCTGGAAGTGCCTTTTTGGTCCCTTGTATTACGTAAGCAGTAATACAATTCCGCTGGATGGCTTTCTGGAAAGTCCGCTCTGTATCGGTGGCCTGTTTTCTGCTGGTCCATGAGGTTGCTGTTGGCAGGCTGGTGATCGAGAGAGGACTCGATATTGTGTAGGCATTTGTCCCACCTTATATAGGTTTCCAAATGTGTTTACGTTTTAATTTTGGGAACCCCAGTGACGCAGGTGACGAACAAAGATGTATCTATGTCACGGTAATTTCCCTTGGGGCCTAAACAGGGTTACGTCTTCTGCGTGTATTAGAAATTTAAGCATTTTAATTGGCCGTGGGCGGAGCCTATGATTCGTATCAAAATTGTCTCAAAAAGTTATTACGCGAAATTTCTCTAACTTTACGAATGTTCTGATTGGTTGTGGGCGGAGCCTATGATTCGTATCAAAATTGTCTCAAAAAGTTATTACGCGAAATTTCTCTAACTTTACGAATGTTCTGATTGGTTGTGGGCGGAGCCTATGATTCGTATCAAAATTGTCTTAAAAGGTTATTACGCGAAATTTGTAATTTTACGAATGTTTTGGGATTTTAATTTATTCTGGAGGAACGGGATAAGATAGGAATAAAACATGTACACTTATATTGGGCCTGGACTTGTTCTGTGGGAAAACGTCTTATTTGTTTCCATCGGAAAAGGCTGTTGGTAACAGATCTTCCGTTCAGATATCGGTTCGTATGCGTTTTCTTCTGATATAACGTGTGACCCTGTGTATTATTAGGCTTTTTGTATACGAGTACGTCTAGAAATGGTAATTGTTGTTGTTCTTCGACCTCCATAGTGAACTTGATGTTTTGGTGTACGCTGTTCAGATGTTCTAGAAATCTATCCAGTTTCTCTCTACCGTGTTGCCAAATCACAAACGTGTCGTCCACGTATCTCAACCATAATTTCGATCTATTCGGTGCCGTGTCCAGCGCTTTAAGTTCAAAGTCTTCCATAAATAGGTTCGCTATTACAGGGGAAATAGGGGATCCCATCGGTGCTCCTTCTATTTGTCTGTACCTCTGATTCCCGTACATAAAATACGTGTTAGAAAGGCAGTGTTGTAAAAGGTCCGTATAAGTAGCTCGGTGGATTGTATCTGTTCTTGATTATCTGTAGCGCTTCTTTGACCGGAACTATTGTGAATAAAGAGACGACATCGAAACTAACTAAAATATCCTCTGCTCGTACCTGTTGTTCTTTAATAATGTCTATGAAGTGTGACGAATTCTTTACGTACGATGCCACGCTTTCGGCATGCGGTTGAAGTTGTTGCGCTACGTATCTGGCTAGTTCTTGTAGCGGGGAACCGGTCGAGCTCACTATTGGTCGTAATGGTACGCCTTCCTTGTGTATTTTAGGTAGTCCGTACATCTTGGGGCACTTGGATGATTTTTCTCTGGGTGTTATTCGTTGTTGTGTTTCTGCACTGATAGGTGTCCCTTTTATCTTCGTTCTGGTAGTCTTTTCTAAGTAGGTCGTTGGATCGGAGTTGATGACCTTGTACGTTTCATCCTGTAGTAGATTCCGCATTTTTAGATCGTAGTCGTCTTTATTCATTACGACGGTAGCATTGCCTTTATCTGCCGGTAATATTATAATAGAATTATCCTTCCTCAGGTTTTGTAGTGCCCGGTTTTCATCCCTTGTAAAGTTACTTTTAGGTGGAACAGCGTGTTTTAAGATGTTGGCAATTTCTTGTCGAATTACGTCCGCAGTATTGGTATCAGTGTTGTATAGTGCTGTTTCGACTCCACATATGATGTCTTCTGTGGGTATTCTGTGCGGAGCGAGTGCAAAGTTAAAACCTTTGGCCAGGATTGAAGTCTCCGCTGTTGTTAGCTGCCGTTCGGAAATGTTGTACACCGTCTTTTGTGTCGGTAGTTCTTCTGTTATAATGTTACCCGAAGGTTTTTGTAACTTAGTAAGGCGTTGACATTTCTTGATATGCTAGACCGAAATTATGGTTGAGATACGTGGACGACACGTTTGTGATTTGGCAACACGGTAGAGAGAAACTGGATAGATTTCTAGAACATCTGAACAGCGTACACCAAAACATCAAGTTCACTATGGAGGTCGAAGAACAACAACAATTACCCTTTCTAGACGTACTCGTATACAAAAAGCCTAATAATACACTGGGTCACACGTTATATCAGAAGAAAACGCATACGAACCGATATCTGAACGGAAGATCACATCATCATCCTGCACAATTAAACTCAGTCCCGAGAACGCTAATGACAAGAGTGAAAAGACTAGCGGATGGCGACCATGTATACACTGAAATAAGCAACCTACGACGGGTATTAGTACAGAATGAATTCCAACATAGAACAGTCGATGGAATACTGCAACAGACACCACAAGACACAATGACACAGAACAGGAAACAAGACGAAAATTGGCCTAAAATGTTCTTACCGTACGTAAAGGGAACAACGGAGAAAATTGCCAAGAGCTTACGTAGGTTTGAAATGAAAGCAGTATTCACAACGGACCGCAAGATCGCAGATGTGCTGAAAACACCTAAAAGTAAAATACACCTAGAAGAACAGGGTGTATATGAAGTACCGTGCAAAATGTGTAATGGCAGCTACATCGGCCAAACGAACCGACGAATAAGTGTACGACGCGAGGAGCACATAAACTCAGTTGCAAAGAAAGAGCATACATCCTCGCTGTTCCAACATCATGCAGAAACAGGACATGACATCGATTTTGACGGTACAAAGATGTTAGCAAGAGTTGAACATATGAATAAGCGGATAATACGTGAGGCTGTAGAGATAGAAAAACGACCCGCAACTATACAAATAAATGTCGAAAAACGAATAACACGCAGTCAGACGAAGATCGTTAGAGAGTAACATACGCCAGAAGATGATAAATGAGATTTTATCGAAACGTTGCACCGGTCCTTCTCAGGACACCAGAACTTCCACGCGGGAAGAAACCCGAAACAACGCGATTACACATTACACCCGCGAAAACCTGCGATACCATATATATATATATATATATATATATAATAAAGTATCCAGTCGTCGGTATTAGGATAAAAAATAAAAACAACTTAATTACACTGCTGATGTTTCGTTCATTTAATCAACCAACTTTTTCAAAGCCTCGTAATCTTTTTACATACATAAAATAAGAAGAGTAAATGATATTTTGTTATTACATATTAACATGTACATTGCATTCGATATCTTATTCACTAAAACGATGCTATTATACTCATAGTATATGATCTTAACTACTACTTATATATATATATATATATATATATATATATATATATATATATATATATATATTTTATGTTGCTTGAACTATTGCTAATATGATTATTAAAACGGACAAGAACATGTTTACCCATTGACAGGTGACAAATCAATGAATTGATCTGTAAGGGACCAGCTTTTCGGAAAATTCTTCTGTCTCGGGTTGTGAGTAGATTTTTTATGTTGCTTGAACTATTGCTAATATGATTATTAAAACGGACAAGAACATGTTTACCCATTCACAGGTGACAAATCAATGAATTGATCTGTAAGGGACCAGCTTTTCGGAAAATTCTTCTGCCTCGGGTTGTGAGTAGATTTTTTATGTTGCTTGAACTATTGCTAATATGATTATTAAAACGGACAAGAACATGTTTACCCATTGACAGGTGACAAATCAATGAATTGATCTGTAAGGGACCAGCTTTTCGGAAAATTCTCTGTCTCGGGTTGTGAGTAGATTTTTTATGTTCCTTGAACTATTGCTAATATGATTATTAAAACGGACAAGAACATGTTTACCCATTGACAGGTGACAAATCAATGAATTGATCTGTAAGGAACCAGCTTTTCGGAAAATTCTTCTGTCTCGGGTTGTGTGTAATTAGGGGCAATGTAAGTTTTTGTTTAAATAATTACACTATAAACTATTATTCAAGACAAAGGTATATTTAATTACTATACTTATATTGCCACACAAAGGACCAAAGATCTCAGCATCAACATTCATAAGCTTTAATCAATGAGCATTTTGACAATCACTAATTGCTAAAACGTCTGTCAAACATCAGATTTGTAATTGCTAGATAGCTAACAAACATCGAAAACAGCACTCTGAATTCAGTAAATCAAACATATTACAAATTTTAGACAACACATCTAAAAGTGCCACGAAGTTGCAAAAACAAAATGAGCGCATTAGTGCGCAAACAGATATGAAAACCTCAGACTTTTTTTGTTTATATCAGATACATTAAAATTGTAAGTTTTAGTAATTAAAATGTTGTTGAAACAGTGTGTATGATTTTAATAAATATTATGGTTAGTTATAAAGTATTAGGCAAAAATTGAATATGTGTAAGAAAGTTATTTTAACTCTTGATCTCAATTAACAATCTTATCAGTAATGAACTGTTTCATAAGAACATATAAGTTACTTAAACTCTTGCAGCTGCCAAACCACAAGCCTGTGGTTTGGCAGCCCATGTGTTTCACACGGGTCACACCATCAACTATGACTTAACCAAGATTTTGTACCATCAAAATTTCATGACAATAAAGTTATTATTATTATTATTATTATGTGTGAATGGTCTTCATCGATTATTAGTTGTACGTTGGTTTTATTAATTAATTGTTATTTTCTGCATTAACAGTAAATCATTCAGCTCTAGTTTTTGTTGCATACAATATAATGAGATACACCTTTGTATAGTTTATGTGTGATTTAAATAATAATTTGGTTTTCTTATTTGTTTTACGATTATATTTTTTTGTTTCATACTTGTATTAGAATTTTATTTTTGTTTAATAGATTTTGAACGGTGTTATCCCAAATGTTTATTATTTTCCAATATCGGTTATAATATAATTTATATAATAAAGATAACAAAGTAATACTCTATGTATTTATATGTATTATTATTATTATTATTTATCTGTATGCTCTTTTGCCGTTAGGCGTCGAGTTATATGTATATTACTTATTACGTAAATGTTGTAATTAATTTGCTATACATAATTCATAATAGCGTAAACCAAAATGCCTGTACAATAGAATAACGGTGTTTTACCTGCGTTCTAGGAATGAGTTGAGACAAAAATGTCATTCTATAAAGAATAACGCCTAGTAGATGTTGTTTACTTGGGGTAGTAAATATATAGTCAAAAATGACGGAAATGTATTATATCTGATTCATGGGCAGCATGACAAAATACCTTTCTCCGACCATATCAAATGATACACAAGGAACAAACAATTACACGTACGTCCTGTGTGGCATAGTCGTTTAATTTAAGAGAAGGGAGCAGTGATTGTTTTGTGATACTGGAAAGTATCTCGTTTAAGGGAGTGGCTAATATAAGATATATATTTAATGCGTCCTCTCTGTTCTCCAATAGAGATTTTATTAGATTTTGATATTGATTGATTGACTTCATTTAGATTAATTTAGAGAGAATGTAATGATCCGTTAAGGAAATAAATCAGTTGAAGAAGTCACAAATATGATATTAATGATATACAATTTTTCTTATTAGATATATTTTTGTAAAGACATAAATATCTTTTATTTAACATAATAATATTTTAAGAATGATATGTACTGTTTGGTGAAGGTAAACTGTTATGCTTCTATTCATAGTTTTTATTTTAGTAAGTTTATTTATTTTCTATGGTTTAAATTTCTGTAAAAAAGTGAACGTAATGAAAATACCATTTTGACTGATACGGATGACAGATTTGAAACAGATCTGAAAGAGTATAACAATATTTTTCAAAAGTTATCATTTCGTTTAAGGTGGGCTCTTAACCTGCATGTGTCCGCGGCAAATCACATTGAAAACATGTTCACATTTTTTTTTTGATAAGAAAGGAAAACTACTGATCCAGTTATTTCACAAAGTATATATTTATTTATTATTTGGCAATAATTTTTCTATTCTTGTAATAGCCCTGCAAGACAATGATAGAAAGCTAAATATAGGTAGATGCTAGTAGATAAAAGTAATTAGTATATTTACGTGAAAGTAAGATAACATTGCTAATAGTCAAGTAAACTCTTCATGGTAACCCAAGGTATGGTTATAAACTACAATGTAAACACCAATTACTCTGAGCCATAACACTTCAATATTAACCGGTTATATAGGTTAGCTTGGAGTTTACGTCGAGGCTTTCGTACAATAATCGTAGTATCTGAATATGAGGACACTCGAACTGCACCAAACATATTAGCATGTACATAGTCATTAAGAGCAAGCTTAAAGCCTAGCCCGAACTGCACCAACATTAAAATGGCAATTAAGGGATTATTATTTCCAGGTACATAGCCATTGAGATAATGTTAAATATTACAAATGTCGAGAAGTTTAAAAAACCCATGAAATGTGCTTGAGGTGTACTAATAGACAGTGCAGTGTAAGACTTTTTACCATAAGTAAAACTGTGATATTTTAAAAAAAATGTCTGGAAATCATAATCATGATTCAGTAAGTGACAGTGTTTATCATCGTCTAAAAATAAGCAATGCCATTAAAAGGAAAGCGATAGAGAATATTTCTGAAAAGCCGGCTAAATTAATCAAAAGTGAAATTGAATTAGATGTAGATGTGTTAAATACGTGCACATCCAAGGATGTAAAGTATACAAGAAAAAACTTTAATCTTGCGAGAAACAAGTGCCTAAATAACCAAAGTCGATAGACGACGTCCATGATTTTGTTAAACTGATGGAAATAAAAACTACAAAGGGAAAAGATTTTCTTTTAATCAATGACGTGCAAACAGTGTGTTTTCAAACAAAACAAGTATAAAATTTCTGTGCGAAAACCAAGAACAGTTATTAATGGATGGTATATTTGATTATTGTACAAAATATTTCCTTCAGCTCTTTACTATTCACGTTTACATAAACAACATGTGCAGTTTGTTTACTGCTTGTTAAAATATAAAAGCAAGGCAACCTACATTAATTTGTTTGAACTTTGAAGAGAAATGTATTGAAATGGGATATCAACTAAATCCAAATAAAATTGTAGTCCATTTTGAACAAGCAATACATTGTAGTATTATTAAAGAAGTCTGAAACCTAAAACCCTGAGCGTTGGTTGTAGATTTCATCTATCTCAGACTTACTAAGTTGTCTATAAAACGGTGCATTAGATATTGATGTAATTAAAATGAATTATTTTATAGGTGGCGTAAAATACAGCAATTGGATGTTACAAGGGAATACTCAGACCCCCCCCCCAATCCAATGTTGGAAATTGGATACGCCATTTGCTTGGTTTAACATAGTTACTAATAGTTACTACCAGAAGATGGAGAAATTTTTCTTAAACTCTTTAAGGGATATGCAAAAAGATACTTATATCAATATTAACTGCATTTTATTTCATGAAAAACGAAAAATGAAAGGTGAAGTTTTACGGAAAACTGAATTTATGAAAGAAAAAATCAAGCAATTACGGGATGGCAACAGATGTAGATACGACTTCGTAAAACGTGTATCATATAAATTTTTACACTATAAGTAAATGTGTAATAGAATGCAATTATTTTATTTTATTGTAGTAGAACCTTTATAAAATACCTTTAAATTATAAATAAATGTGCAGTTCAATTTAACCCTTAACCCTTAGGTGCAGTTTGAGCTACGGATTATCGAGCGTTGTCAGGCAGTTTAGAGATTACTATAGGTAAGATTCAATGTGGTGCAGTTCGGGTAGACCGTCTGAACATATTTCCGTACAGAGTATCTTCGTACATGCCTTGCAAAATGCGGACAAATATGTTGTGTCATTTAGTCATTTAGACATATAATGAATGTTCATCAACTTGTCGTCTATATTTAAGTGACAAAACCCTCACTATATCAGATTTAATTACATATTCTTCTTACCTTGTGAATCTCTACCTTCGTACAAAATATTGCCTTATCGACCGCTACCCTATCGTCTCGTAAGTCAAATACAAATCTCGGTACTTTGTCTGAGCTTTCTGTGGTGTGATGTCTTTCGATCCCATTGTCACCTATTTTGCAAAAAATATTATGGGTAACAAGAATGCCAAATGTCTAGCTACGCGCCCTACATCTTCTTTTTTTTTATTTGTAGACAATATATAAAGAAGGACTAATCAAAAAAAGCAAATAGGAAAGCAGGGAACCATTCGATTGAAATATTATGGGTAACAAGAATGCCAACTGTCTAGCTACGCGCACTACATCTTCTTTTTTTTATTTGTAGACAATATATAAAGAAGGACTAATAAAAAAAAGCAAATAGGAAAGCAGGGAACCATTCGTAGCTTCTGTCCGACGATTCTCAATTTATTGGGGATAACAATAGATAGAAAATAATGACCCATGAAAAGTGATACAGAGAAAATGTGAAAATTAATGAAATAAAATGTACTAGGTGTAGAGCAATCGTATACATATATTTTAATCTTTTTAGTTATCATCAGTACGGCAACGCTAAGAAAGTGTATGTTCTTTGAATAATATATGTAGTATTGTCTTCCCTTAAGAATTCCAAACTCCTAAAATCTATATATGGCCACAATGTTCACCATTAGTAGTTAGTAATACTGTTCATTATAATTGCCAGATTTCCTGTCAGGCATATTAGTAGAAACATTAAATTATTCATAGCCAATATATCAAAGAAAGATGTTGCCCATATAACCAATCCCTCAAATATTTGCCAAATGCAGTACATATTACATGGGAAATTCATGGTATGTCTGATGTTTTACGACCACACCGAAGTGTGGTTTACAGACTCGACAAATAGTACACTCTTATTTAACTTGTTTACCATGCACATAACAAACAATATTAGAATTACTTGTACACAAACGAGACTTGACTGTGTCTATAAAGAACTAATATAATATTAACATTTTTATGTCTTTTACTTATTAAAAACTCCCTGAACTTCTCCACATGGCTCTATTGTGTGTTATTACAGTTAAAGTCGCATCTTTTGTAAAGCAAGTGTCTGCGTATGCTCTCCCTAAAGTGTTGCAACCGACCAGGTTAGAACAGCAATGCAGACTTGTCGCTTTTTTGAGTGAATGAGTCGCATTACGTCTGAACTAATCTTACTTACTTAAAGTAAAAACTTTTTTGGTCCGTGGAATGAGTACAAGGAGGAAACTGTTGCTTTTTTTGTGGTGTTCTCTTGCGCAGTACAAAATAGTGGTGTTGCAAATGTAACTATCCGTTACTAAAGTATTCGCTGATAAGATCCGAAGT
Source organism: Amphimallon solstitiale (assembly GCA_963170755.1). Lineage (NCBI taxonomy): Eukaryota > Metazoa > Arthropoda > Insecta > Coleoptera > Scarabaeidae > Amphimallon > Amphimallon solstitiale. Next base: position 131,826,605 of record OY720675.1, on the reverse strand, counting down.
AACGAATACTGGTCCCAATATTCGTTACTTTTTCAAACAGTTACTCTCATAAAATATAACTTTTAGAATACATTCTTGTCTGAAATATTTAATTAAAAAATATAATATAGAAATAAATAACTTTGTACAAAATATTTGAATTTAACCAATAGTATTACTTGTATTTGCGTAGGTCGATTTCATTATAAAAGTTTTGTTTGAACTTATTGTATTGACGGAATGTAAAATATTTTTTTTTGCCATGTACTACATTCTACATTTATTTGTGTGACTTAATATCGGAGTCCGGGTTTTTTATAGTTTTATAATAGAATATCTCGCCTATCGTAAATAAAATGGGGTTCCTTAAAGATACTTTAGGCTTTGGCATTTTACTTTTAATTTCGAGTTGGAATGTTTTGTACGATACTTTAAAACAAATTTTATTTATTTAACGTAATATATATTAAAATTAGTATATAAGTCAACATTTTGTTTTTACCATATATTAACTATACACATTCCTGCACCGCACATTTGAAAGAGTAGGTACTCGGTAACGAATAAAAATTAACGGATATTGAATTCGACAGTAACGGATAGTTACAAGTACTGAAAAGTAATGGAATCACTAGTCACTAGTACAAAATTATGATGTTTCTCAGTTACTAATATTCATTTACATTTTAATTGTTAATTGGTTAATCAATTAAATAGACACATTATCTATTTAATTGATTTATCAATCGACAATTAAAATATTTTCAAAATTTATGTGATCTGCACTTATTTGAATTTAACACAATTGACAAAATTGACATTATTATCGGATAAACACAGTTGAAGGAATTTATATCAATTATTTTAAAAATTATAAATATGAGTTTAGCAGAATACTAATTTAAAATTACATGATACTAATGCTATTTAGTCATATACGCAAAGTTGTAATTGTAGATATGCATGATCATACAATTGGTATCTTAAATATCTATACGCGACTTCGGTGTAAATTAATGGTTATATGTAAATCATAGACACAATTATATGTACAATAAGATTGGCTTCGTTTTGATACAAATTAAGTGTGATGAATTTTGTGAAATTACAGTGGAATATTCTAAGCAATTTGCATTTTTGTGTATTTATTAATAATTATTACACTGGCCTCTTCTTATTCAAGCATACGCACATATGTTTGTCATAATTCGATAATTTGAATGTTATATTAAAAATATTGGAAGACAGTTAACATTACGCGCAGTGTGATTTTTCTCGGGGTTTAAACAAATTATTCGTTTCCTCCCATTAGTAAGGTTTATACGATGAGATATTTGTAATATTTCTGATGGTGCAGATGTGAGTGGTCCAGCTAGTAATCCTCTTGTGTCTGAATCACACCCAATGTGAACTTTTGGCAAGTACAAATTTCATTAAAATTGTTTACGGTGGCAACAGAAAAACGGTTTTAATAATTTAAAATCTTCTAAATGGCGAATACATCTCTTTTATTTTAGTCAGAAAATCAATCCCTGCTCATTACTCAATAAACGTTATAATACTAATATTTATATTTTAAAAATTTATTATGTAGTACATCCGTATGTGTTTGTTTGTTGAAAAATAACTTATTTAGGAAATAATAGATCCGAAATGTTTATGTATACAGGACGAGTATTTGTTTACATTTATATGTATTTATAGAAATACTCTACTAACACATGTTTTAATGTCAACAGACACCCTTACCTTAAGAAATGTAACAATAAAAAAGAAGGCTACCTATTTATAATACAAAATAAAGTAACCCAAACGGAATTGAACGGAGGGGGTGTATCATATTCTCTCTTGTTATTTAAATACACTAAGTCTAGTTTGTCACAACTACACCATCAGAAGAATTATCTTTTGAGGAAGATAGAAATAAGGTTGAAATTAGCCTGCGAACATTAAGATAGAGATCAAGCACAGCTACATCTAGATCGTGTGGATAGAAAGTGATCTTTATTGTAGGCACAGATAGAGTATCTGTTAGGTGTGAAAAATGTTCCCTTTTGCCTTAATAGCATTATTCGGATTCTTTTCTCGGTCTTTACCTGCTGCTATGAAATCATACGATGAAAAAAATGGTAACAAAAAATTAAATTCAAAAGGTTCCTCATTTTATTCGACCCATTGTAAAATTCAATTGATTCCAGTCTGCCTTTTGGATCACCGAACAGATTTCGTGATATAATGATGCGTAAAGATTAATAGCGGTACTCGGAATTGATTTATTCGTGTACCGTTTTCCATAGTAAAGAAATACTAAACACCTTGATGGTATTTCTACCAAACTGATCTCAATAAATATTCTTCACAAAACGAAATATTTGACGTATTCACTGGCAACGTACATATTGTTAATAGGTGAACTATTTATCTAACAATAAAGTCAAAATTCCCTAATAGGAAAAAAAATTCTCATACCATTATTTAGTTGACTTTATCCAAGATAAATATAACAAAAATTATGAGAATTTAAAATCTAGAAATGTGTATAACTGTTTTTTCTATAATAAAATGTATGAATAATTGCTTAATTGAAACCGAGAGACGACAAAACACGACTCTGTCTAGTCGCAAAAAAGTACTCGTACTCCCCTATCTTGCTCAACACTAATCTATATTCGCAGTGTTCACCAACGTAGTTCGTGTTATATTCTGTACCATGTAAATGCCGTACTTCTAACCAGGCATATTAGTAGAATATTATAATATTTGTATCCATATATTAATTCTTTGTATAAGACAGTAAATATATTAAATATTTTTTATACCTATCTGTTCAGGAAATATGAATTTAAGGTTGCAGAGGGAAGTTTTATATAATTTTCTTAGAAATCGGATAACCCTACAAAAAATACAGTCAAATAAACATTGTCACATAGGGAGGTAAGACATTCTATCATAGAGAGCATAATATACACGAAAACTGATGGACACACCGAAAAATGCTTGTTGGTATTTAAATCAAACACAAATAGAAATGTATATAAAACTAGTCTTTAGTATAAATTTTAAATGTAAAAGCCATACTTTTAAATAGTCTGCATTAATAACTGAAACTTTAAATGACACACATTATGTTGTAACGTAACATATAAACTACTTAATGCATTTCAAGTTTAATAAATAACATTGTGTAATAAATAAATAATAATTATAATTATTGCACAATATTTTATTTTGTCTTTGCGCAGTATTTTTAAAAGGACTTACCTAATGTATAAATTTTTACGTTCATTTTGAACAGATTTGTATATTCCGGAATATTGTTTCCTTTATTTTTTTCCATCACGTTATCATATTTAGTAGTAATGCATTTCTGTATTTTAATTTTAATAAGAATTAGTTTAAATTATAAGTTATTGAATTGTCCCGCCATCTGTTGGCGAGAACGGTCTTTAACGTTAAATAGATCTCTTCTATGCCGCTCTATTACTGGAAATGATAGTCAACTCAGGTATATGCAACTTTTATTACACTTGATTTATTTACTGTTTATTATACTGATACATCTGCAACCTTAGTTACGCTAATCTGATGGCTTGAATTTAAACAGTAATTAATTACTTTTTACTTTTCTTCTATTTTTCTTTATTTTCTCCTTCATCCCCTAGTAATTAATAGGCTTCTTTTTTGGGTTTCCAAGTGTCGTTATATTCAATTAGAAGCAGATGACTTCGATCGCTGTGCCACTGGTCAGTACTAGGTGAATTAATACCGTTGTTCCGTAAATGATCATCATATTTGTCTGGTTTGACTAATTTGTTTTTGGATGTAATGTCAGTTTAATAGATGCGGTCGATTAAATCTATATCGGCTTCTAATTTCTCGAGGAATTTCTCGTCTATTTCGTCGCTAAACACTGGAAATTTCAACCGCTATTTTGTAAATTGGAATTTGGAGATTTTATGTAATTGTTCGTTAAGAAGACATCTTAATTGCCAACCAGTGGTGCTAAGAATCTTGGCTGTCTTTACACAAGGGTAATTTTCTTGGGGTTCCGACTAGAAGAGTATTTCCAGTATTCTTCCTATTGTGGGTTAGGCCACGCCTACTTGTTAAAGGTTCTTGCTCTATAATTTATTTGATTTCCCTGGTGGCAACCTTGTGCCGGAAGCCAGGGGTGTGTTTTAAATTCATTGTAAATTCAACTATCAATGGCCTTAAGCTGGATTTCATTATTTTGTTCTTTTTTTCTAACGTTAGTTTTTAATTTATTTCGAATAATTGTAACTGTATTACAAATTCAGGTGCGATATACAAGGTACCTTTGTCACTTAAATTGTGCATTGGCACATAATTGTTTTTTTTGGGATTAGAACAAAATACACCTCTCGTAACCTTATGAAAAATTCTTGTATTTTTTTTAAATTAACTGCCTATTTCTAAACTTTAAACTTATAATTTATTATTATAACTTGAGCAATCTTTTTTTTTTGAACATATTAAATTGTTTGTTGTTGGACTATTCTGGGGTAGGGAATATTACATACAAGGAGATGGCGTCCGTAAATCCATCCAACTGAGATTCTATGTAAATCCACGGCCCACTAAGACGAGTGAGTTATAGGCAGTTTCCTTCACAATCTTGTGCGCAAAGGTAGTGACAGCCAAGGCATTTCTGAAGGTGTAGGTCCAATACTTTCCGAAACTTTGGAAGTTTTAATAAGCGGCGATACAAATATTTTATCTTGGCCATTATTTTGTATCAGTATTGAAGGATGAATAATTTTTAGTTTCCGTCGACGCCATTTCTCTGCGCCTTTGTTTGATTTTGACAACTAACTTTAAATTTTAATTTTAACCTTTGGATCGATGTAGCAATATAACAAAATATAAAAATATGTATTTTTCATATGAAATAAATCCTATTGCTGGGCCAGAAACAATTGAAACTTTACACTACAACTTTTCTTCCAGATTGTATCTATCATTTGAGTTGATTCTTCTGCTTCACGTATCAATTCTGTTTGACTAGACTTTAGCATGGAAACAAGACATTTACTTCAGCTACAGCAATTTACATAGAACAAATGCTGTTTGCCTGGCACAGTACAACATTTTTCAGCTCATTGATTTGGGACTCAATTCTGAAAATTGCACGTGAAAGTAGCCCCAAAAATAAGAACTTCTGCATCATTCGTTTTGTCAAGTTGACTGCATTAATAATTTAATGGCCATACGAAATTTTTTGCTCAAGGTGGATTTTTATCACTTTTTCTATATTTTAACACGGTTATATCTCGGTATACCGTACGGAATATCGCTTTTGTGTCTGAAGCAAAGTTGTAGATATTGAATAGGAGAAAAAAAAAGCGGAACAAACCTACCCGAAAAAAGTGCCATCGCTCCACATGAAATTAGGAATAGCTGGGAAATTCGTTGAAGCGGTAGTCAAAGATATTGAGGACGCCTATGATTGTTTGGAATCCATCTATCCAAAACTCAGTGAAGCTTAAATTAGAAAAGGTACGTATCGTTGTCTGTATTTCAATATTGTCATATCTAAATTTGTTCACTTCGATATATTCGCATTACCAATAATTTTTTCGCAAATGCTTTTTTCCTTTTTCAAACAGGTATTCTGAATGGACCAGATATACGAAAATTAATGAAAAGAGAATCTTTCACAAATATGCTTTCGAACCATTATAACCACCTATGTGCATGGGACGCATTGAAACAAGTCATTGAAAGCGTTTTAGGAAAGAACCGTGTACAGCGAGATGACATACAGACACGAGTGGACAAGTTGCTGTATTATTTTGAAAAAATCAATGCATCCATGACGTTTAAATTACATTTCATGCATTTCCACCTTGATACCTTTTTGGCACAATTACCTCAGGAATCGGACGAACAAGGAGAGAGGTTCCACCAGGTGACCATGCCAATGGAAAATCGATTCAAAGGCAAAAAATTAGATGCATTGCTTGCGGAGGTTTGTTGGTGGAGTTCTAAAATTATTCAGTTTGAAGATGAAAGCACCGAAGATGAAAATGACACTGAAATTGGTGGACACACTGAAGAAAACATGCCCTTGAATATTATGTCTAACTCGGATGATGATGCAGACTCAGAACATAAATATGAACAATCTACGAAGAAATCAAGATCATCAGAACCACAAGCGTCTACTTCAACGAGGATGAATATTGAAAATGTTCTAAATTTTGTTTCCATGCATAGATAAAAAATAAAAATCTCAAATTTTCTGTGTAAGAATAGCTGTAATATGAATCGCAATTTTTATCAACATGCAACATAAAGTTTATAAAGAAAAAAAACAGCATATTTGTGGATTTATAATCCAGTTATTGAGCAAAAAATGTGAAAAATGGAGGGAAATGTGCATTTTTGCGATTTTTTAGGTACTGGATGCACTTTTTTCGGGTAGGTTTGTCCCGTTTTTTTTTTGCTCCTATTCAATATCTACAACTTTGCTTCAGACACAAAAGAGATATTCCGTACGGTATACCGAGATATAACGTGTTAAAATATAGAAAAAGTGATAAAAATCCACCTTGAGCAAAAAATTTCGTATGGCTATTAAATTATTAATGCAGCCAACTTGACAAAACGATTGATGCAGAAGTTCTTATTTTTGGGGCTACTTTCACGTGAAATTCTCAGAATTTAGTCCCAAAATCATGTGTTATACTGTGTGGTATACCAGTCGTGATTCTCATCTATTTAATTATACATTATACACTAGCAAAATATGTATTTTAAAGACGATTAGCTTAGAACAGAAAGCAAAGTATCTGTAATAAAATTATAAGTGATTGTATTTGGACATACATTCTCGAAAGAATATAACAAATAATAAAATTCTGTGTTCTTGGACGCATATATTTTTTTTACCTAGATGTATTTGTATATTTTCTGACAAGTGGAAGTTTTTTCCTCCTAAAACTATGTACTAAATACTAAATCTTATATCAGGGAATGACTCACAAGAGTAACCTGCAATATGTTTAGTGTAGGGGAGAAAAATATTACGATAATGAAAAGAATTTATCATACCACTGCCGTGTCACAATAACAACCCCAGAACTATAAAAATATATCGTTATTTTTAGATAAATATATAAATAAATTATTATTATATTTTTTGTTAGTGCTTTTACGCTCGAATTATTTTTTCTGAATTGCAATGAGGTAGGACGATTTTTTTTGGTCAAAACTTGTTCATAAGTAATACTCAGAGAAGAGACAAATTTTGTAATAAAATTAAACAAACTCTTAACCACTAGGTATGTAAATACAAAAGGTATATTAATATAAGATTAATATATTTGGTAGCAAAGTATAAAGTATAATGTATAATTATATATTTTAAACATAAAATGACTGTTTAATTAAGTTTACGAATCTATGTACTAAATTATTATTTACTTATCCTGAATTATTTAAATACCACGTCAACAATATAGTAGCACGTGCGGACAATGTCGTGCCAGAAATGTTAAAATCCATTGAAAACAAATGAAAATGAGGGATGCGCAAAATATGCCAAAACGCATGGAATGAAGAGTCAACAGGTACCCCAGGATTGCCTAAAGTATATTATCTTCCCAATATATAAAAAAGAAGAACCTTTTATCTTCTGTAGGATTTAAGACATACAAAAAAAATTGAAAAGGATTGAGCAAGCAAATTGAAAGATGAACAGAAGGCATTTGGAGCACATTTGAGATCAGCAAATAATAACATAAGCATTGTAAGATATTTAATAGAAAGAGTCAAGGAACAGGAAAAATGTATCTCTTAAATTTTATGGTGGTAACAGATAGATTAATATAGAACATGAAAGTGATAACAGAGAAGAAACTTGTTTCATATAGTGATCTATAGCACCTACTAAAGTCGAAAGTTTGCTACATGCACATGCAAATATACTAAACGAAATTTGGAGCTTTAAAATGGAAATAAACATAAGGAACGGTAAAATGATAATAATGCACTGTACACGAAATTGACAATTTTTATTTGGAACAACCGGGGCATTTATCAGGTAAAGTCAATTCGGGTACTCTGAATTCAGTGGTGCCAATCGTTTTTTTAGGTTAGGTCATTTAATAAAATTATAAAATACATTATTTTTGCATAAGATATGAATAGAAACAAAATTGAGTTATGATTATACATATTTAAAAATTATTCATTCAGTTTGAGATATTTTCCAACAGATGGCATCAGTGTTTTTATATAACCATCAAACATATTGTGTTTTATTGCATATTTTGATAACTTTGACATTAAAATTTGGTCTAAACAACCTCCTCGTTTACATGTTCTGTTTGGTTTTTTCAGTGCGCATTTTGATCGGTTTGCGAAATTAATCGTTTTAAAATATATAAAATGAATATGTGTGGAGCAATAAAATTCAATAACTTTTGTTATGTTTGCGGAAAATACACTATCATGCCTAGTCGGCGTAAAATTACTCCGAACATAGTTGAAATATATCGCCAATATTTCAATCAAGAAGTTTTTCACGATGTGGAATGGGCCCCGTCTATCATTTGTACGGGATGCTTGAAAAAAATTGAATCAATGGAATAAAGGTGAGATTAATTGTATGCCTTTTGGTATTCCTATAATTTGGACGGGCCCACAAGTACATAATTCAGCTGAATGTTACTCGTGCGTGAATTATATTTTCGGAACAAACAGAAATAAGATTCGTTCTATGACATACAAGGCAACAAAATTTGTACAGTTGCCATTACCGCACTCCGAAAACATACCCATCCCAAAAAAACCGAGCCATAATGAAGACTACACGCAGCCAACTGTTGAAACTGCTGGAGAGTCAGGTGTATCCGAATATGTACCATCAAATGTCACTCCATATTGCAACCATATTGAAATTACACAAAACCGTCTTGACATTATGACATGCCGCCTCAAGTTATCACAGCGACAGTCGATTCTCTTAGCTAAAGAATTGAAACGAGTAAACATTTTGGCACCAGACGCTCATGTATATGGATCAATGGGCCGTCATCGTCATTTTTCTCATTTTTTTAAATCAATTGAGAATAATTCGTTGGCTTATTGCGACGATATCCGCGGTTTGGTTTTAACATTGCACCATGAATATAAACCCGAAAACTGGAGACTATTTATCGATTCGTCCAAAAGTAGTTTGAAAGCAGTTCTACTTAGGGATGCAAACCTCGTAAAGAAAAACATCGATGTTCGATGTATCGATATTTAACAAAAAAAACATCGATGTAAAAAACATCGGCCCTGAAAACATCGATATATCGAAACATCGATGTTTCGTTAACTGTTTTAATATGACTATATATAAAGTGTGCATAAAAGGCTAGACATGTGCACAAGCACAATACAGTTCACATGCTGTACTACTCTAACTATGAGAGAAACAAAAGGACATCAAAATAAAATAAAAAAAATCAGTTATTAAATTGTATTTATATAGTATGTACTTTAGTGAATTTTGGAACAACAGTATTATTTATTGAGTACATAATTTAGAAACAATAACTTGGACAACCTTTTTCCTTTCAAACGCTTGCGGCTTGGGACTGAAGTAGCCACGATTGGTAAATATTTAGTAGCTTCTATTAATTGAGTTAGCAGACGGTTCTTGGTGGAACATTTTATTAATAACTATTTTAAATAAAAATAAAAATAAAAATAAAACTTGAAAACTTTCCACAATTTTTATTTAGTCTTTGCGACATATGTTTCGGTATTCTTCGTACCATTATCGAGCGGAAACTAACAGGTCAGTTTGTGTGTAGGGTTGTTATATATGTCGTTGTATTTATTGCCTCTTTGTACATAACTGTCTATTATGGGTGTGTGTGTGTTTGAAAAATCTCCGTGTGTGTTCGTTACTTTCTCTTTTCTTTGAATTGATTTTTTAATTTCTAATATTTCTAACAGATATAATTTCGGTCCTTTGTTTACATTATGTATAAGTTTACAACTATCTATATCGGGAAAATGGAGATTATCTATACAATGTTCGGCAAGGCCTGTATTTCTAATATTATGCAATATTGATCTTTTATGTTCTTTTAATCTAGTTTCGATCTTTCTGCCACTTTGTCCGATATAGATAACTTTACAGTCTGTGCAACTAATTTTGTATACACCTGATTTGTCGGTAAGTTTAGTTCTTTCCTTATTATTGACTAACATAGCACCTAAATTGTTTTTATTTACTTCTATTTTATTTATTTTATTTATTTATAAACAATAACATTGTGTAGATATTTTCCATTTTCCCGATATAGATAGTTGTAAACTTATACATAATGTAAACAAAGGACCGAAATTAAATCTGTTAGAAATATTAGAAATTAAAAAATCAATTCAAAGAAAAGAGAAAGTAACGAACACACACAGAGATTTTTCAAACACACACACACCCATAATAGCACCCTACACACAAACTGACCTGTTAGTTTCGGCTCGATAATGATATGAAGAATACCGAAACATATGTCGCAAAGACTAAATAAAAATTGTGGAAAGTTTTCAAGAGTTTTATTTTTATTTTTATTTTTATTTCAAATAGTTATTAAGTAGCTTGTTTATACAGTCCCGGAAACAAACTTTGCATGTCATTCCACATTTCGATCGGATTTTGGGTAATAGGAGCAACAACTGATCCGAGATTGGCACTTTTTTCTTTGCTATTTTCATTACTCCTAAAACCGGTGTAAGCTGTTTGTGTTGCGATCAAAGCCATGCTGCCATCTGTCAACAAATTTCTTAACTACCTAGATAACTAATTCATTCGGTATCGCAATTTGAAATTTACTTAGAATTTAAAATAGTTTGTTCATTGCTGTGCTACAAAAACATCGATGTAAAACATCGCTCCAAAAACCATTCGATACATCGATGTTTGACGGTTCTAAACATCGATGGTAAACATCGTTATTTTTTGACAGAAACATCGATGTTTCAAAAACATCGATGTATCGTTTGCATCCCTAGTTCTACTCCTCGTTACGAACTCAAAAAATTCCGTTCCGATTGTACTGAGCACAAACACAAAGGGGAACTACTTATCATTGAAAAAAATCATCGATCTAGTGAAGTACAATGATCACAAATGGAAAATTTATGCGGACTTGAAGGTGGTTTCAATTCTCACTGGTTTGCAATTGGGGTACACAAAAAATATGTGTTTTATGTGTTTATGGGACACTCGTTATGCTGGCGATCAATACGAAAAACGGGACTGGCCTATACGTGAAGAAATTAGATTGCGTCGACGTAACATTATTGTGATTCTACTGGTACCAACTGAAAAAGTGTTACTACCGCCACATCACATAAAGCTAGGAATTGTGAAAAATTTCATAAAAAAACTGAATCATGAAGGCAATGCGTTTAATGAATTATGTCGTATTTTTCCACGGTTAAGCGGAATGAAAATTAAAGAAGGTTAGTATTAAAATCTAGGTTTTGACCAATTAAAATTTAATTTAACATTATTTTATTACAAGAATACTTAATGGACCAGATATTCGACTTTTGATGAAGGACAGACTATTCGAAAGCGCTCTTAGTGATGCAGAGCTTCTGGCATGGGACTATTTAAGGCTGTTCATACGGTCGGATTTGTGAAGACGCGCAGGGGTTGTGCTGCCAATTGATTGTGCCATTAGTGTAGGACCTTTCGTGATGAAAATTTGTCTGTAATAAAAGGAAAGTTGGTTCTATGCTTGTATAGAATTAGATTTTCAATAACTTTCCCCACTTAAGAGAAATTCTAATGTAAAAAGTGCTAAAATGACTGAATTCTAACGTGTCTATAAGAAAAAATATGAACTTATATCGAGAAAGTATTTCTATAGAAGCATAGATTTATCTTTTGCAAATATCTTACAAAAATCAGAAATAAAATACATCCTTCAATAAATGTATAATCAATTGGCATTGAAATTTCAAAATTCGTACCGGAAGTAACACATGTACTCTTAGCGATTTCGAATATTTTGCAAAATAAGCATTCTATAGAAATTTATTAAGATAATGGAAGTACTTAGAATAGGATTTTGAATAACTTTTGTATATATTTTTTTTTAAATTGTAGAGTTTGAAACGGTCATACGTATAAGAAAGTCGTGTGGTGGCCACACCTCATTTTTTTATTCAAAATAGGTATAGATAATGTCCGCCAGGATGTATCTCGTAGCTAACAAACATGGCCGTGGTACAAAACTAGCCTGAATTGTGTTTTTTTGTGGGACTTGTGTTGTGAGGAATTATGTATTGTAGTTTCCTACATGTTTGTATGGTATATGTTTGTATGGAATATCAATAAAATCAACAGTTTATACATTTTTAGACAAAGTTGTTAAATATTTATGTGTACATTCATTATATAGTATATCACATCAATTTAAATTCCATCTTTTTATTCTGATTCGTAATCTGTTAAACCTTTCCCATTCTTGGTTTGAACGGATAATTTTTTAGAAATATATTATTATACCTATAACTCACATTATATATATTATACCTTATGTAGTTGATATAACGTAATCTACTTTAATAAAGAAAAGGAATTGCTATCAAAAAAATAGTCTTCCTGACTTTTATTATATTAGATATATAAAAATATTTAAAAAATATTTAAAAAAATATTTAAAAAATACTACATAATATATACTAAGAAAGAAAATGAAAGAAATAGGCAATATACACAAAAAAGTTATATAAAAATATTAAGTGTATAAAAATATGTAAAAAATACTACATACACTAATATTCTTACTTATATTCTTTCTCTTGTTGAATAGTATGAAACACACTTAACTCTTAATATTAAGATATATAAAAATATTTCAAAAATACTACATAATATATACTAAGAAAGAAAATGAAAAAAATAGGCAATATACACAAAAAAGTTATATAAAAATATTAAGTGTATAAAAATATGTAAAAAATACTACATACACTAATATTCTTACTTATATTCTTTCTCTTGTTGAATAGTATGAAACACACTTAACTTTTAATATTAAGATATATAAAAATATTTAAAAAATACTACATAATATATACTAAGAAAGAAAATGAAAAAAATAGGCAATATACACAAAAAAGTTATATAAAAATATTAAGTGTATAAAAATATGTAAAAAATACTACATACACTAATATTCTTACTTATATTCTTTCTCTTGTTGAATAGTATGAAACACACTTAACAAAATGTAATCTCGTAATTTCTCCCAAAATCATTTGTGAATGTAAATTTGTTAATGTGTCCAGCTTGACTTTTGTCTTCTTATCATTCATTTTCAGTGGAATATGAACACTTTGAAGCTGAATATATGTATCAATTTGATAGTCTTTGGAAACTACACATTTATACATTATACTGGTATATATATATATATATATATATAAAATATATTACAATTCTTTGCCAATTATACAAATGTATTGAAAAATTGAAAATCTTCTTAGTAGTAGTGGCATAAAATGAATTAAAAGTAATAACAATATGACAACTGGTTGTCAATTAGAAAACAATGACAAATATAAAATGTAAATCAAAATGTATAAATGAAAATGTAATCAATAAGCATAGGACAGTCGAGATTATTTCTATAATCACATTAAAAGGCTTGGGGTCTACCACAAACTGTTCAGTCAATCCAAATATACAAATAACAACGACGCAACTATGTAAAGAAAAATTAAGAGTAGAACTGTTGATAATATAACAATATACAATACTTCCTTATACTTCGTATAAGAAAGTAAAAATAGTCTTCCTGACTTTTATTATATTAGATATATAAAAATATTTAAAAAATATTTAAAAAAATATTTAAAAAATACTACATAATATATACTAAGAAAGAAAATGAAAAAAATAGGCAATATACACAAAAAAGTTATATAAAAATATTAAGTGTATAAAAATATGTAAAAAATACTACATACACTAATATTCTTACTTATATTCTTTCTCTTGTTGAATAGTATGAAACACACTTAACTCTTAATATTAAGATATATAAAAATATTTCAAAAATACTACATAATATATACTAAGAAAGAAAATGAAAAAAATAGGCAATATACACAAAAAAGTTATATAAAAATATTAAGTGTATAAAAATATGTAAAAAATACTACATACACTAATATTCTTACTTATATTCTTTCTCTTGTTGAATAGTATGAAACACACTTAACTTTTAATATTAAGATATATAAAAATATTTAAAAAATACTACATAATATATACTAAGAAAGAAAATGAAAAAAATAGGCAATATACACAAAAAAGTTATATAAAAATATTAAGTGTATAAAAATATGTAAAAAATACTACATACACTAATATTCTTACTTATATTCTTTCTCTTGTTGAATAGTATGAAACACACTTAACAAAATGTAATCTCGTAATTTCTCCCAAAATCATTTGTGAATGTAAATTTGTTAATGTGTCCAGCTTGACTTTTGTCTTCTTATCATTCATTTTCAGTGGAATATGAACACTTTGAAGCTGAATATATGTATCAATTTGATAGTCTTTGGAAACTACACATTTATACATTATACTGGTATATATATATATATATATATATATATAAAATATATTACAATTCTTTGCCAATTATACAAATGTATTGAAAAATTGAAAATCTTCTTGGTAGTAGTGGCATAAAATGAATTAAAAGTAATAACAATATGACAACTGGTTGTCAATTAGAAAACAATGACAAATATAAAATGTAAATCAAAATGTATAAATGAAAATGTAATCAATAAGCATAGGACAGTCGAGATTATTTCTATAATCACATTAAAAGGCTTGGGGTCTACCACAAACTGTTCAGTCAATCCAAATATACAAATAACAACGACGCAACTATGTAAAGAAAAATTAAGAGTAGAACTGTTGATAATATAACAATATAGAATGTAAAATAGTCAAGTATAAATGTAAATGAAAGCAAATAAGCATAGGACAATCGATAATTACTCATGTAATCCTATCAAACTGGCCTAGGTTCACCTAAACATGTACAATTTTGATTGAAATACACAAACAATTAACGATGCAACTATGTATGTGTTAAGATGTATTTGTAGCTACAGACATATATGTTTCTACCTAGTTTGGTTTCGTCAGTGCAGCATAACAAAGAAAGTGTATGTTAAAGCATTAATATGTGAATAAAAAATATAGTATTACCTTAAAATGTCAATCCAAAATGTCCAAGTGTAAAACAACTGTGAAAATACCTAATACTGTGTAATGCCTTACTTCAACCAGGCAGTTAATAAAATATATTACAATTCTTTGCCAATTATACAAATGTATTGAAAAATTGAAAATCTTCTTGGTAGTAGTGGCATAAAATGAATTAAAAGTAATAACAATATGACAACTGGTTGTCAATTAGAAAACAATGACAAATATAAAATGTAAATCAAAATGTATAAATGAAAATGTAATCAATAAGCATAGGACAGTCGAGATTATTTCTATAATCACATTAAAAGGCTTGGGGTCTACCACAAACTGTTCAGTCAATCCAAATATACAAATAACAACGACGCAACTATGTAAAGAAAAATTAAGAGTAGAACTGTTGATAATATAACAATATAGAATGTAAAATAGTCAAGTATAAATGTAAATGAAAGCAAATAAGCATAGGACAATCGATAATTACTCATGTAATCCTATCAAACTGGCCTAGGTTCACCTAAACATGTACAATTTTGATTGAAATACACAAACAATTAACGATGCAACTATGTATGTGTTAAGATGTATTTGTAGCTACAGACATATATGTTTCTACCTAGTTTGGTTTCGTCAGTGCAGCATAACAAAGAAAGTGTATGTTAAAGCATTAATATGTGAATAAAAAATATAGTATTACCTTAAAATGTCAATCCAAAATGTCCAAGTGTAAAACAACTGTGAAAATACCTAATACTGTGTAATGCCTTATTTCAACCAGGCAGTTAATAAAATATATTACAATTCTTTGCCAATTATACAAATGTATTGAAAAATTGAAAATCTTCTTGGTAGTAGTGGCATAAAATGAATTAAAAGTAATAACAATATGACAACTGGTTGTCAATTAGAAAACAATGACAAATATAAAATGTAAATCAAAATGTATAAATGAAAATGTAATCAATAAGCATAGGACAGTCGAGATTATTTCTATAATCACATTAAAAGGCTTGGGGTCTACCACAAACTGTTCAGTCAATCCAAATATACAAATAACAACGACGCAACTATGTAAAGAAAAATTAAGAGTAGAACTGTTGATAATATAACAATATAGAATGTAAAATAGTCAAGTATAAATGTAAATGAAAGCAAATAAGCATAGGACAATCGATAATTACTCATGTAATCCTATCAAACTGGCCTAGGTTCACCTAAACATGTACAATTTTGATTGAAATACACAAACAATTAACGATGCAACTATGTATGTGTTAAGATGTATTTGTAGCTACAGACATATATGTTTCTACCTAATATGGATACTAATACTATATTTTTTATTCACATATTAATGCTTTAACATACACTTTCTTTGTTATGCTGCACTGACGAAACCAAACTAGGTAGAAACATATATGTCTGTAGCTACAAATACATCTTAACACATACATAGTTGCATCGTTAATTGTTTGTGTATTTCAATCAAAATTGTACATGTTTAGGTGAACCTAGGCCAGTTTGATAGGATTACATGAGTAATTATCGATTGTCCTATGCTTATTTGCTTTCATTTACATTTATACTTGACTATTTTACATTCTATATTGTTATATTATCAACAGTTCTACTCTTAATTTTTCTTTACATAGTTGCGTCGTTGTTATTTGTATATTTGGATTGACTGAACAGTTTGTGGTAGACCCCAAGCCTTTTAATGTGATTATAGAAATAATCTCGACTGTCCTATGCTTATTGATTACATTTTCATTTATACATTTTGATTTACATTTTATATTTGTCATTGTTTTCTAATTGACAACCAGTTGTCATATTGTTATTACTTTTAATTCATTTTATGCCACTACTACCAAGAAGATTTTCAATTTTTCAATACATATATATATATATATATATATATATACTGTTCCTAATACTAATCCTTTCAATACCTACACAGGTAATTTTATAAAATCTATTTTATAATCTTATAATCCCTTCGATGACCGTGGTGCCCACTTTGTCTACCGGATTACCGAGTGTCATTAGATATTAGGTAGAAGACCGTTATCAGTGCCCACTTGGTACCCGCCGTACCAAATAAATGACCGTCAATGACCGTGCTCAGGAATACGGCGACGATAAGAATTAACAAAATCACAATTTTAGAGAAGGATGGAAATATATATTTGCTAATGCAGAACAAGTGTGCATATAGTGATTCTGCTACTAGACCCGTGACGTTATTAATTTTATATATCGAAATCGACCGGTCACTGCTCTACAAATGACTGGTCCAGACCGCTACATGACGAACTACCTTATATTTCCCTTCGTTTGCCTCCCACGTCTAAACTATCAACTTCACTACGGGGTCGTCGCGAACTTTTTCGTAGAGAATTTCATGTTTTACAAAAAAGGTACTATACAATTTTGTTCTATCTAGCTTCGTTTTCAAGGCAGGGGAGATATAATTTCAAAAATGAGTTACTTTCACAAGTTTAGCAGCCTTTAGAAATTATTTAAACAATTACTTTACAGCAAGATTAACCATATGCCCTATTCAGTCGATTTTCCAATATATTTCCTATTTTTTGATTGTTCGTGAAGTGAGCTAAATCTTAGTTTGATTGATTCGTGCTTGAATCAATTCACACTCGTTTACATGATTTTAACTACACCCAGGCCTGGACAAAAATCCTGCTACGTCTTCTTTTAAGAAGAGACAGATACAATATCGTGGTACTCCTACAGCCTACCTCCCGCTTCCACCCTCATGATTTTGCGGGTTGCCCATCAACTGGGTGAACCGCCTTAATGGCGGTCATTGAAAATGTAGTTCGGGCTCGTCGATCCGAAGATTGGCGCATAGATATTGAAAATATGCTTGACGCTTTCCACAACATCGGTGTTAGTATGTCATTGAAGTTACATTTTCTTCATTGCCATATCGAAAAATTCGCCGAACAGTCACCAGCCGAATCTGATGAGCATGGTGAACGCTTTCATTAGATAACAGCAAGATTCGAACACTGGTACAGCGGAAAGACGCTTGATGCTCTATTAGGAGACATTTGTTGGAATTTACAAGAAGAAACTGAAATTGAACTTGAAAAAAAAATTAAATGAAGGAAGCAATTTTAGTAATTTAAAATGTGTAGAATCATAGCTGAATTTTATTTTATTTGTTTATATTTTATGCAAAATAAAGTATTTTAGAAATGATTTGGAATCAAAAAAGTAGAAAGCTGGAATAAAATACAATTTTCTTGCGAAGCAATGTAAAAAATTGTATTCTTTGGCTAAATCGATCATTCTTGTCGTAAAATGGCTTCTATTTAGTGTATTTTGCCAAAACAGTGAACATCCAATCCAATTTTAACGAAAAAAAAAAATAATTAAATACTAAAAATATTGCAGCAAACACTTGCATTGTACAAAAATTACCATTTGAAATAATTCGATTAAATGACCTAACCTAAAAAAACGATTGGCACCACTGAATTCAGCGTACCCGAACTGACTTTACCTGATATGTGCCCCGGTTGTTCAGTTTTTAGACTTGCACAGTGATAATCAGTAACATGCCAAATAAAAACCAAATAATAACTTGCAAACAAGAGACATTAGATTTGGTCATAATTTATGAGCACGTAGGAGCAGTTATAATTTACGACGATAGCCTAGATACAGAAGAAGTGCAAATAGCACAAATATTTACCACACCATAAATAAGACAATATTGGGAAAAAGAAACAGAGATGATGACGAAGATATGAGTCTATAACTTAAAATAATCGCTCTAAGTCTATTATAGGAAGTCAATCATGGTAATCATCGAAAAAACATCAAAGACAAATCGAAGCAGCGGTAATCAACTATTTGAGGAAAATCGGCAAAGAAAGCAAAAGAGAGAGAAAAACGAGAAAGATTTTGGTGGTATATAATTGAGGAATAGGAGAAAGGAGAAGTAAAACTTAAGACATATGAGGAGACTAGTGAGGGACCGTGGACAGTAGAAAAACGGGATATATTCACAAACTGAATCCAACGCCGTAGGGAGTAGTAGTTTTTTTTTTTTGTGAAGAAGAAGAAAAAGAGGAAGAAGAATGATTAAATATTACATTTTAATATAATAAAAAAAAAGAAAATAAACGCACCCTTAAAATTATCCCATCTCTTTCTTTAAAGTAATACGTGCAAAATGATTAAACAAAATTGTGAAATTTTTATGTATAAAAAAATATTACATTATACTTTATTTCAAATTATAAGAATATAACTTTGAACGGCTCTAATGCTTTTATTGCACCACATTCTGTGACGATAATTATTATATCTGGTCTCCTTCTTGAACGGGTACGGTTTACCTATTTGCAACGTATGAATTGAAAATTGCCGCGGGTGGTGCAATAAAAGCATTAGAGCCTTTCAAAGTTCTATTCTTATAATTTGAAATAAACTATACTTAGTTATTATCTATAATTTTTCTTCATCTTAGTGAGATATATTAATAACTATTCGAAAAAAACACATTCCGAGGGGAATTGAAGAAAAATATAAACATTTGCTTAAATATTCAGTACTTTTCCGTTAGCATCAATCCTACATTCAGGTTTTGTAATAGTTTTATTTGTCGAGTGATATCTAATCGGGTAACGCATTCGGTAAATATGTGAAACAAGCAAACAATTTTTCTGCGTTTCAGGCAAGATATAGAAATATAATATAACAAAAAGTTAAAACTGATAAAAGTAACACGAACAACAAAGAAAAAGCTACAATAATAATTTGCCGATAGTTTAACCAAAGAATAATATATCCCAGTAATGTATTTTTGTGGCTAATATTTTTAACCATGGCCACACTAAGGTTTACTGTGTCATGAACAAGATTTAAAAATAAATTTGAATATCTTCTAAAGTATAGAATATAGGAAACGACATATTTCACAAAAAAGTACTGTTGAAAGGCATAATAAAATAATTCTGTAAAAAATATTGGGTGTCACTCAAAGTAATTAGAGTTTTCCTCTTTTTTTCACTTTCGCGAACAACCAGTACATATTCAAAAAAAAATCTGCGTACAAGTATCACTTGGCAAAACTTGTCTGTACGTCATATTAAAGCGTTTGGTGCTCTGTCATGGTACTCTTGAATAAGAGTCATTTAGAAAAACATCTGTAAATGTCACTTTCTCACTTTGATCATTTAATTTTATTTATTGATAAATATTACTATTTTAATGTGAAATCGCAATTTAATTTTATACATACAATGGCTATTCAATTTAAACGAATATATCTTTTTTGTGTCACCGATTTTTGGATTATTCTGTACCAGTGTATATGTTTGTAAATTGCAAAGCAATAGTAACCCTATCAACGGAATGCTATGAACTACACTTCGCGATTTTTTTTTATTATATTAGGTATTGAAGAGCGACGTTACTTTATCGGATTATTGAATCACCCCGTCTATTTCTTGAGTATGTGCATGAAAAGTTTCGCAATATACCGATTTGAATAAATTTCTGTTTGTTTGAAATAACCTCCCTAGATGAACCAGTGTAAATGTTTTCAGAGTCTGATCATGAAAACCCGAGACAAGCTGTTTTTTTTTAAATCCAGCCATTAATAGGCTTCTTTATCCATTAGAAGGTTTACGTTTGCACAACCTGACAATATAACCTAATACAGTTTTCTGCCCTCCCACTTCTGGATTTGTGTAATGTTCTGTATTTCATCAGCTTCAATATATTCTTTTATATATTAGAACTCTTATTAATTCAGCCGTAGATATATTTCAATCTGTTGTACGTAGTGCAAAAAATGCTATTTATGTATATACATAGGTATTTACTATTGTATTTATTTGTTGCCTAAGTACCCTTAAGCTCTTATTTTTTGTGTACGGTCAAGTGCATTTCTAAGCTAATCTAATCAAATTATTTTAATTGCCTGCACGACATACATGAGAACATTATTTATAGTGACGAATATTCCTCATAAGGTTGAAATACATAGATATACGTACATAAATGCAGTGGAGTAGTTTCTGTCAACAAAAAAGCCCATATATTTTAATATACATGACTTCACGACAAACATAGAATCTGTTGACAAAGCCTGGATATGATCCTACTTAGGGTAGCATTCTCAATTTAAACAAAACTGAAAAATTTCTTTGAGTCAAATATTTGTATAGGATGAAGAAACACTGGAAATTAATATGTGTGCATTATGAATATCGACCTTCTTTATCCTTGGCTGTGTGTCGGAGTTTCAATAGTGATACAGACGGAATGAACAGGCGAACGCAAGTGTAATAAACTACTATTTACGGTTACTAAAACTTGAACTTGTATAATCTGTCGGTCCATAACAGACTTGACATGCCGTAAAATACGCCCACAAATTTGAATGTTTTCTATTTGAGGTTTGTATACTAGGATTCAGTGATAAAGTACATAAATTTGAAATGCATTGCAAATAGCAATAGCAACAGTTAAAAGTAATGTATTTGGTATTAAATAGAAAGCAGCAAAATATATCAACAAGGCAAATCATAATATTCTGTAAATATTAGTTATGTTTTATAAATAGACACATAGATTTAGTTTTGTTAAAAATGACTTTTGTTTTATGAGTAATACAGATTTTGAAATATCATTTAGTAATCTAAACAAAGGTGTATTATTTTAATTTAAAGAATTGGAATTTTGCCTTGCAAATAGTTTTAATTAATCAATATCGGTTATGTTCAATAATCATATTTAACACTAGCAGACAGAAATCTTTAGTCCTGTGAAGTTAGCAACCGAATTTGCAAAAACATTATATTTTATCGGAGTTCCCGGTAGATATGGAATAGTTCTAGAGTACTTTGTGCAAAATTTCAAGAGTTCTGCAGAATTTAGCGAAAAAATAGCAAAAACCGATAATGAGCTTGGCAACCACTTTTGAGAAAAACAGTGCATTTTGGACATATTTCGTTATCTCGACCATAGTTCTAGAGTTCTTTAACAATTTTGCAAAAAGTTCTGCAAAAATAAAAATTTTCCAAAAAGTTCTTTAGAAATAAAAATTCTTCAAATTAAATTTTGAAAATAACACAACAGTTCTGATAGCAGTTCTAGCTATAACTCTAAGAGTTCTACCGAAAATCTTAATAACATTTTTTTGTAAAGTTGCAAATTCGAAAGATATTCGAAAAATTAGAATTCAGGTGCTATGTATTGTAAAAAATAATAATAATGGCAGAATAGTTCTGATTGCAGTTCTCGCTAGAACTCTAAGAGTTCTATCGATAATCCTAATAACATTTTTTTGTAAAGTTGAAAATTCGAAAGATATTCGAAAAATTATAATTCATGTGCTATATATAGTGAAAAAAAATAATAATCGCACAACAGTTCTGATTGCAGTTCTCTCTAGAACTCTAAGAGTTCTACCGAAAATCCTAATAACATTTTTTTGTAAAGTTGCAAATTCGAAAGATATTCGAAAAATTAGAATTCAGGTGCTATGTATTGTCAAAAATAATAATAATGGCAGAATAGTTCTGATTGCAGTTCTCGCTAGAACTCTAAGAGTTCTATCGGAAATCCTATTAACATTTTTTTGTAAAGTTGAAAATTCGAAAGATATTCGAAAAATTAAAATTCATGTGCTATATATAGTGAAAAAAAATAATAATCGCACAACAGTTCTGATTGCAGTTCTCGCTAGAACTCTAAGAGTTCTACCGAAAATCCTAATAACATTTTTTTGTAAAGTTGCAAATTCGAAAGATATTCGAAAAATTAGAATTCAGGTGCTATGTATTGTAAAAAATAATAATAATGGCAGAATAGTTCTGATTGCAGTTCTCGCTAGAACTCTAAGAGTTCTATCGAAAATCCTAATAACATTTTTTTGTAAAGTTGAAAATTCGAAAGCTATTCGAAAAATTAAAATTCATGTGCTATATATAGTGAAAAAAAATAATAATCGCACAACAGTTCTGATTGCAGTTCTCGCTAGAACTGTAAGAGTTCTATCAAAAATCCTAATAACATTTTTCTGTTAAGTTGAAAATTCAAAAGAATTTGGAAAAATTAAAATTCACGTGCTATTACAGTGAAAAAATAATAATCGCACAACAGTTCTGATTACAGTTCTCGCTAGAACTCTAAGAGTTCTATCGAAAATCCTAATAACATTTTTTTGTAAAGTTGAAAATTCGAAAGATATTGGAAAAATTAAAATTCATGTGCTATATACAGTGAAAAAAAATAATAATCGCTAGAACTCTAAGAGTTCTATCGAAAATACTGATAATTATTTTTTTAAAGTTGAAAATTCGAAAGATATTCGAAAAATTAAAATTCATTTTATATACAGGGTGAGTCATCTCCGCGGGTAAGGCCGATTATGCCTTTATGAATAAAGATATTTTGAAGCGGATATTTTCTTGTGATAGCTGCAGATTAGGAGAAAATTTTAAAAATATTTTGTATTATACAGAGTCTTCCATAACTTGGTAGCTAACCATAGTTATAGTTTTTTATATGGAACACCTTATATATTATTGTATATTTGTATTCCTCGTATAATTTTTAGTCAAAAAGTAATAAGATAGTATAGGCCTTAAATCTAAAGTTTTCGACTTATTCCCATTTTTCTGAAAAATTAAATGTTTGTATAAAATTATATTTCTCGAAAATAAATATAAATAGTCTTCAATCTGAGAGTAAATTACTTGTCGCCTCAGTAATACTAAAATGAGTCTTAAGAGTATATTAGAGAGGAAAAGAAATTTTAAATTTTTGACCGTTTTTGTATTTTCAACAAATCCAGTATACATCCTAAGAGTACATTAGAGAGGTAAAGAAATTTTAAATTTATGACAGTTTTTGTATTCTCAAATATGAAGCAAAAAATTCCTCTAATTACCTACTCTCTTTATTTCTGCTTTACCGGGTAATATATACACATCCAGTAAACACATGTTTGGATATTTGAGCATTTGGACATTAAGACCCTACCGCAGTAGGTAGGGGCAACATCTACGGTTTTTGCGGTGTGAAGGGGGAGGTAAAGCCAGACACCTAAACTTTTGTGTGGTCGGGCGATCTTATATGAAAATTTTGTAGCAGTGTACAATTCAAACCTCTTTTATTCACAGTTTTGTAATGTCTAAGACCAGCCATATGGAAGGTATATCTGGTCAACTGCGATAAACTAAACACCAAATAAACAAACATTATATTCTACTTTTTTATTACATTAGTAAAGAGAATATATTAAACTAGTTTATAAAAGAAACAGGGAAGCAAATATATTTTAAACGTGCTACTTATTGATGATTTATAGCATAATAATAACATTGATATTGATTTATTAGAAAAAATGTTTTTGTAGTTTTAATCCTTTTGTCTTTTATTTATCGGGTGAATGAATGAATGTGTTATTCAGATATGAGCTTTACTTTGTCTTATTATTTTTGGTCTGGAATAAATATATATCATTATCATTATTATTATGAAATTTTACCTCTGACTTATAGTTATTATTTCTCGCCATGATTTATATTTTTTCTAGATGTTGAAATTTTTCAATCGTAATAATATGAGCAATGCCGTCTGAAATATATCAAAAACAATTCTGTGTTGTAACAGTAACAGTGTCTGTTTTTTTTTTTATAAAATGTAAAAGTATTTATTTTCTCTAATAAGCAGGTTTTGGATTATTGAATAAATATCTTCCCAATCGACTGTCACAGTGTTTACCGAAATTAAATTATAAACATTTTGTCGCAGGTAACATAGAAGCTAAATGGTATCAGCAAATAAGTATCAATTTTTTATTTATATATAAATTTGAGCATACATTAAACAGGTTTGCAAAAGAAAATAGTAATATATATATATATATATATATATATATATATATATATATATATATATAACTTAGATGTCTTTACCACAAGTGCATGAATTAAAATAATATTTCTTGGGTTTGTGGTACTTACTGATTAACTAAATAAAACTAAATTTGACGTTTCGACATATTTAATGTGTCTCTCAAAAATGTAGAGATATAAAACAACCATGCCTAAAATTAATACATAGAGCAGTGTCAGATGTTAATACAGTTAATATATTCAGATATTACATGCAAAATACTATATAGAGCTTTATCAAAATATAAAAACCATAAAAATATAAAAAAATATAAAAACACATATAGCAACGGACACCTCACCAGTAAAATTTCGTAAAACATCCTTTATTGTACATTTAAAATTGCAATTTTATAAAATAACGTATTCGATGATATCTATACATGTTTTTTCCCTTTTTCTTGTTTCCTTTGGTGTCATTTTTTAATTTTATTGTTATTCAATATGTATCACCAAAGTATGTGTGTCACTTTTGTTTAATTATGTTAAAGTTTAGTTGTTTTCAATATCTGTGTACGATAACGAATGCATGAATATATATTGCACTGCTACGATCCTTTTTAGATATTAGCAAGTTTTTGTTGTTATGTTTTTTAACTGCGCGCAGCGGAAAGACTTACACATTATTTTCAAGAAATCGGCATATCTACAGGGGTCCCGCTAGGTGAAACACAAAAATTAAACAGAATAAATAAAAACTATATCGCCCTTCCCTACGTACAACATCTATCTGAAAGGATAAAAAATGTTTTAAAGCCATATGATATCACAGTAGCTAGTAAAAATACAAACAACTTGCAATGTTTATGGTCTAAACTGAAAGCAGAAATCCCTAAAGACCAACAAACACATTTAATATACGAAATACCTTGTAAAAATTGCGAGGGTGTATACATAGGGCAAACGCACCAACACCTTAAAAACCGTATCAATGGCCATAAATATTGTAAGAATAGTACAGCTTTAAAGAAGCATACTACCGATACAGGGCACGATTTTGATTTCAAGAATGTTAGAATCTTGGAGAAGGAAAAAAACCAAAAAGCTAGAGATGTACTCCAAATGATTTACATAAAAAATCATGATTATGCCATAAACGACCGTGCAGATATATCTAATCTCTCAAACATATACTACCCAATCATACAAAAGTAACAGTTTAATTATAGCAATACATTGTTTAATTTTTGTGTTTCACCTAGCGGGACCCCTGTAGATATGCCGATTTCTTGAAAATAATGTGTAAGTCTTTCCGCTGCGCGCAGTTAAAAAACATAACAACAAAAACTTGCTAATATCTAAAAAGGATCGTAGCAGTGCAATATGTATTCATGCATTCGTTATCGTACACAGATATTGAAAACAACTTAACTTTAACATAATTAAACAAAAGTGACACACATACTTTGGTGATACATATTGAATAACAATAAAATTAAAAAATGACACCAAAGGAAACAAGAAAAAGGGAAAAAACATGTATAGATATCATCGAATACGTTATTTTATAAAATTGCAATTTTAAATGTACAATAAAGGATGTTTTACGAAATTTTACTGGTGAGTTGTCCGTTGCTATATGTGTTTTTTATATTTTTTATATTTTTATATTTTTTATATTTTAATAAAGCTCTATATAGTATTTTGCATGTAATATCTGAATATATTAACTGTATTAACATCTGACACTGCTCTATGTATTAATTTTAGGCATGGTTGTTTTATATCTCTACATTTTTGAGAAAGACATTAAATATGTCGAAACGTCAAATTTAGTTTTATTTAGTTAATCAGTAAGTACCACAAACCCAAGAAATATTATTTTAATTTATATATATATATATATATATACATATAATCAATAAAGGAATTATCGCGGATACATAAAATAAAACAAGAAAAAGAGAATCTCTTTTTCTTGTTTTATTTTATATATATATATATATATATATAAGAAAGAGAATAATAACGGGTAAATTCCGCTGTAGAGCAACCGTAGACACGTGTTTCTGACTCATTGGTCGTCGTCAGTACGGTGTAGCCAAGGAATAAGGTGGGATAACCTTGGAGATGTAAGCTACACGGAAGACCATCAGGTGACAGACTCCCATTTGTAGCTTCAGCTAGAAGATCCTCAAATTTGAAGACAACAACTAACGTCGCCACGAGGAAGACTAATGTCAACCTGCGTGCCATCCGAGACCCAGGAAAGATAAATCAATATATATATATATATATATATATATATATATATATATATATATATCCTACTATCATTAGCGCGTCCGTACATTGTGAATTTCCATTCAATAGAGCGTCCGCCTACATAAAGCGCCCGTATATGGACGCTCTAAGCACTTTCCATGTAAAACTTCGTTAACAAGCTTACATGGTGATATAATGCTGTTTAACAAAATTTCGGAAGACGCTATTTTGTCGACAATATGCATGTAATATAACCATTTTGCGTATACTATTAGTTCAGGGTATTTCTACGCGAGGCGCTGCATCGTGTGCCGTATATTTTGAAATATACACATGTCTTTTATATTCTCGATAATCGAGCGTCCGGACAATTTGGCAACGCACACAGAATAATTCGTAAAGGACACTGGTCTTTATGGTAGATATGTATATACGTAAACATGCATGTATCATAAACTAAGCTGTTTATTTACTTTTTTCTTCGTAGTATAAAGAGGTATTGTGATGACGAAAATTTTCGACCTCGAGATTTTTACAGATGTCCACGTTTTGAAGTCACCTGATACCGAAAAACTGGTTTATATATAATGGAAGTTATAAAAGCGAAAAATTCTACTTTAATACTTGATAATAATACTTTTTGTAGAAATTTAAAAAATATTGTTGGCAAAAATGAGGTAAATTCTTATATACAGACATGACCACAAAAATCTAATTAACCAGGAAAAAAATTAAAATTAGTGGCATAATATTTTCGTTGAATGCAATAAGCCAAATCTGTGGAACGTGAGTGAGAGGTAGCGGAGCATCTGCTGGGTTATCTCGTCAGGCGCTGGTTGAATGTAAATTTAGCAAGTGTCTAGAAAGCAGTTTTGTTCCATTTTTATGTTATAATTATTTCGTTTAAATAATTGAGTGTTTTGTTATAACTGACTAACTGAGTACACTTTGAAAGCCATGTTTTGTACCTATGTGTAACAGTGGTTATAAATCCAAGAAGGAAAAAATGTAATTATTTAAAATTCCCGGGGACAACTTTAGCAAATTACAAAAAGAATCCTTGTACTGAATAAGAACTTACCTAAAAAGACTATGTGTATTGAATTAATTTTAATGCAAATTATATTATTTGTGAATTAAAAAGTTTACATAGTTAATTAGGTCCTTTAGTTGAAAAACCTATAGTTTAGTAATGTTATTAAATATCTTTTACTGTGGCGTTTACAGTTGATAAATGTTTAAACTATAATAAACGATTATTGCCGATCCAACTTCATACAAACAAATTAAGAGTTAGTGCAATCAAAACAATTTTTCCAAACTGCCTATCTCAAAGGAAAGTAAAAAACGACGAACAATTGTAATACACTAATCATTTCCAAAAACAAAGAACAAAGGTAGATATGGACGATAAAATAGATGATCCAGAGCCAGTGAGTGGATAGCCCATTATTGTTAAACGTAGGTCAAGTTTTCATAGTAAAAAAAAAATTTGGTTTAGAATTCTGATTGATCATAATAATTATGACTCATTGACGTTTTCTCTGTAGAAACGCAGATTGTTACTTTAATAAACAACATGTATCAAAAAATGAGGTGTGGCCACCACACGACTTTCTTATACGTATGAAAGTGTTACTTCCGGTCCGAATTTTGAAATTTCATTTATACAAAAAATATTCCAAATCCAACTCTAAATACTTTTGTACTCTTCATAAATATACATAGAATGCATAATTTACGACATATTGCAAAAAATCGTTATTCGGTAAGAGTAAAAGTTATACTTCCGATCCGAATTTTGAAATTTTTTTTATACAAAAGATATTGGAAATTAAGTTCTAAATACTTTTATATTCGTAGCGTACCTGTCTAAAAAACATGACTTGCAAAATATTTGCAAGAAACTGATTTTCGATAAGAGTAAAAGACCTACTTCCGGTAGGAATTTCGAAAAACCTTTTTAATGAAATTGTTCACAATTTCAATTTTAAGTACATATGAATTCTTTATAAATTTGTTTAAACTTAGTAATTCACGAAATATTTGCAAAATTCGATTTTTTCACTGAAGTAAACTACTACTTCCGGTCTGCTGATTTTGCTCAAAATCTAATCAGTTCTCAAGAGGGAGATTATATTCGTAAATACAAAATTTGGAATTGATATCTGTAGCGGTTTGACCGCTATCGTGGTCACACACACACAGACAGACAGACACACAGACATTTTTTAAAAACCACTTTTTTGGTATCAGGGGACTTCAAAACGTGGACATCTGCAAAAATCTCGAGGTCGAAAATTTTCATCATGACAATACTTCCTTATACTACGTATAAGAAAGTAAAATTAGGGAAAAATCCAAATTTCTTGGCAATGCAGTCGAACTGGATTTTTCAGTGGGACAAGTTATAATCTTTTCTTGAGTTAACTACAACTACAATAAGAGACAACGTTGTCATAAAGAAAAAATGAGGTGTGGCCACCACACGACTTTCTTATACATATGAGCGTTTCAAAGTATCGAATTTAAAGAATTTTTTTATACAAAAATTATTCAAAATCCTATTCTAAGTACTTCTATTCTCTTAATAAATCTCTATAAAATGCATACTTTTCAAGATATTATAAAAAAAGTGCTACTCGCTAAGAGTAAAAGTGCTATTTCCGGTCCGAATTTTGAAATTTCATTTATACAAAAAACATTGCAAATCTAACTCTAAATACATTTGTACTCTTGATAAATATATACAGAATGCATAATTTACGACATATTTGCAAAAAGTCGCTATTCGGTAAGATTAAAAGTGCTACTTCCGGTCCGAATTTTGAAATTCTTTTCATACAAAAGATATTTAATATTATCTTTTAAATACTTTTATACTGGTATTGTACCTGCCTAGAATGTATGGCTTGCGAGATATTCGCAAAAAAATGATTTTCGATAAGAGTAAAAGATCTACTTCCGGTAGCAATTTCGAAAAACTTTTTTAACACAATTTTTCTCAAATTTAATTTTGAGTACATTTGATTTCTTTATAGATTTGTTTAAACTTAGTATGTCTTCTATAGCGATTTATTAAGAGAATAGAAGTACTTAGAATAGGATTTTGTATAATTTATGTGTAAAAAATTCTTAAAATTGTCTAGTTTGAAACGCTCATACGTATAAGTCGTGTGGTGGCCACACCTTTTTTTTAATGAAGTATCTGCTTGTTATGCAGGACCAAGTATTAATATACTCTCCAACTTCTAAGTACATTTTACACAGTGGGCAACATTACGAATTCTTTAAGTCATCACAAACGTACAGTTGTTGTCCTTGAATAAAAAAAATGACACTAAAAGTACAATTATATCAATTCAAGTCAATAATATAAATTCATTTCTGAACTTTACAATGCATTTTGATCAAAAGTAAACATCATTCTAGCTCTAAACTGATTTTCAAGATATTTTTAAGTACAACAAACACCATATATCTAGTCATAACAATGAATTCTTATTAAATAGTATTAAGAATCCGCTACTTCTATATGTGTGATATATGGTTTTTATTATTTCCCTACTATTATTTCTGTCATGTCTAAATCATCATTAGACAGAAATTTACAAATTACCCGGCAATAGTAAATATTGATAAAGATAGTCATATTGAGTCACAAAATCAAGTTTTGTTAGATATATTCCCTTTGTTGGCCATTGAATTCAAAAGCTTCTACCAAACCATCTGTTAGGATAATATTGGCTCAGAAAATGAGGCGTCGACCTCACACGACTGTCATAGATGTATGTGATTCGAATTAGTTTTACAAAGTTGTTCTGAATGAAGTTTTAAATACTTTTAACAACTTAACAAATTAGTATAGAATGCACAATTTGCGAGGTAATTACAAAAATATTCTACTCGATAAGAGTAAAAGTATTGTTCCAAATCAAGCTTTACATCCTTTTATGCTTGTAATCTATCTGTCTAGAATGCAGAATTTTGGGAGATATTCACAAATAACTGTATTCCGATAAGAATATAAAGTCAACTTCGGGTAAGAAGTTCGATATTTTTTATAAACTTGTTCTATAATTCTGTTTTAAATACTTTTCTATACTTTAGAAATTCGTCTAAACTTAGTAGTTGCCGAGATATTGCTAAAATTGGATATTTCGAGTGAGGTAAATTACTAATTACGCTCTACCGAATTTACCGAAACTCTAACCAGATCTCGAGAGGTAGATTATACTCTTAAATATAAAGTTTGATATTTTATGTCTTGTGGTCATACAAAGCGAGTGTTAGGAAGAGGATAGGAAGGAGAGGGAGAGAGAGAGAGATGTTTGCAAAAACCACTTTTTCTATATCAAGTAATTTCGAAACTTGGATATCTGCTATATCTCGAAATCACACTACTTCCGCATAACGAGATTCAAGAAGATCCCGCCTAGTTAATATGTAAACACATTTTTTAGCTAACCGTCTCTTTGGAGCAATTTTTTTGGATTTATCGGAAAATGTCTAGAAGTATATTTTTGATTATGAGTAGGTCATAACAGGAGTATGCATCCTGTTTTTACTTTCTTATACATGGTATAAGGAAGTATTATGATGATGAAAATTTTTGACCTCAAGATTTTTGCAGATGTACATGTTTTAAACTCCCCTGATACTGAAAAAGTCTTTTTTTAAATCTCTCTCTCTCTCTCTCTCTCTCTCTCTCTCTCTCTCTCTCTCTCTCTCTCTCTCTCTCTCTCTCTCTCTCTCTCTCTCTCTCTCTCTCTCTCTCTCTCTCTCTCTCTCTCTCTGTGTGTGTGTGTGACCACGATAGCGGTCAAACCGCTATAGGTATCAATTCAAAATTTTGTATTTACAGGTATAATCTCCCTCTTGAGAACTGATTAGATTTTCAGGAAAATCGACAGACCTGAAGTAGTAGTTTACTTCAGTGAAAAAATGGAATTCTGCCAATATTTCGTCAACTACTAATTTAAACAAATTTAAAAGAATTCATATGTACTTAAAATTAAAATTGAGAACAATTTTATTTAAAACATTTTTCGAAATTCGTACCGGAAGTAGGTCTTTTACTCCTGTCGAAAATCAGTTTTTTGCGAATATTTCGCAAGTCATGCTTTTGAGGCGGGTACATTACGAGTATAAAAGTATTTAGAACTTAATTTTCAATATCTTTTGTGTAAAAATAAATTCAAAATTCAGACCGGAAGTACCACTTTTACTTTTATCGAATAGCGATTTTTTGCAAATATTTCGTAAATTATGCATTCTATATATATTTTTCAAGAGTACAAAATTATTTAGTACTAGATTTGCAATATTTTTGGTATAAATGAAATTTCAAAATTCGGACCGGAAGTAACACTTTTACTCTTAGGGAGAAACACTTTTTTTCGAATATCTTGCAAAGTATGTATTCTATAGCGATTTATTAAGAGAATAGAAGTAGTTACAATAGAATTTTGAATAATTTTTGTGTAAAAAATTCTTAAAATTGTATAGTTTGAAACGCTCATACGTATAAAAAGAAGTCGTGTGGTGGCCACACCTCATTTTTTTCTTTTACTATTGCATTGGCATAATATAATTTATTCATACAGCTGGTCGTCAGATAAATTAGTTTAAATTAGAAAATGTATGTTTCAAATATTAATAAAAAGACTAAATATGTAATTATTAATTGCCAATAACGCCTATATAAAAATGTTAAATATTTAGAACTGAATATTATATATATTTTAAATCTTTCCAAATATAGAATTTTATGTTTAGCGAGTCTTTATCTTGAATGACTATCGAATGGTTATTATGAATTTCCAGACATTAATTTCTCGAGGGAATATTCTTCTCTATGTATGACGCAAAAAAAAAACAAACAAACAGAAACTACTACTATTTTCTGTTCTGAACAATATAACCCACTGTGTCGCCGAATGTAGATAAATGTGTTCATTGTATTGCTCCTCTTGATTTAAAGTACATATATTTTTATAAAGTAAGCATACAGACACATTGTGGCAACATTGCTGGACTCTCTAATATCTACCAAATGTAATGTAATATACCCGATGGAAGCCAGAATAGCGAAGAAGTGAAAGTTAAATGGTATATTACAGGCGCTTCATGCACGAGAAAATAAAAGGGCGCTACTTCGCCATTAAAGTGAAATGAAACTAACTTTTTTTCATCTGATATTTAATTTAGTGATAATACTATACCTGTTTTGATCAAAAACACAAAGTATATGCAAAATATTAACGAACTAATTAACTTTTCGAAGGTGGACGCTACATTCATGAGTTCCGTAAGGACGCTATATTGTTAGTAGGATTTATATATATATATATATAGTATATAAAGGGTCTTCTAATAGGGACTTCCGAACTTTGACAGTTGGTAGTGGCCATATTGTTGAAGCTACATCTGTCAGATTGGCTATCATTTATTCAGTCTGTTTTGCCAAATCACCATGGACGGATATAGCGCTCAACAACACGTGCAAATGATAAAATTGTTTTATCAAAATGGATGTTCTATTCGGGCAACGTTCCGCGCACTTCGGCCATTTTACGGTCGTCGTAATCGTCCTACCGAGAGGACTATTCGCAGTGTGGTGGATAAATTTGAAGCTACTGGTTCAGTAACCAAGGAAGCAGCATCCGTACGAACACGAAACGCAAGATCTGCCGAAAACATCGCCGCTGTCCGTGAAAGCGTGCAGGAGAATCCGAGGCGGTCGATTTCGCGTCGCTCACAAGAACTTGGCCTCTCGCAGACCACAACTTGGCGAATTTTGCGTCGTGACTTGCACCTGCACCCGTATAAAATTCAACTGACACAGGAGCTGAAGGTAAATGACCATAGACAACGACGTGTGTTCGCTGATTGGGCCCTGGAGCAGTTGGAAACTGATCCTAATTTTCATCAAAAAATCATCTTCAGCGATGAGGCGCATTTCTGGATGAATGGGTACGTCAACAAACAAAATTGTCGAATTTGGGACAATACCAATCCACGTGAGATTCAAGAGAGTCCAATGCATCCCGAAAAAGTCACTGTTTGGTGTGGATTTTGGGCTGGCGGCGTCATCGGTCCATATTTCTTTCAGAGCGATGTTGGCCAGGCCATCACCGTCAACGGCGAACGCTATAGGGCGATGATTACCAACTTCTTTTGGCATGAATTGGATGATATGGATATCAATGAGATGTGGTTTCAACAGAACGGCGCTACGTGTCACACAGCTCATGCCACATTGGAAATTCTGCACGAGCGATTTGAGGGGAGGATCATCTCACGTGGAGGTGATGTGAACTGGCCACCGAGATCGTGCGATTTGACCCCGTTGGACTGTTTCTTGTGGGGTTTTCTTAAGTCGCAGGTCTATGCGAATAATCCACAAACCACAGCGGCCCTCCAAGCCAACATAACCCAAGCCATCGGTCAAATTCAGCCTGATTTATGCGCCAGAGTCATGGAAAATTGGACATCCCGAATGCGCGCCACTCAGCGAAGTCGCGGCGGACATTTGTCCGATATTATATTCCATAAATAATGGCATCGATAGGGCTTTCAAACGAATAAAAAATTTCGATGATATCTCACACCTACTTTGTTTTATTTAAATTTAAAGATAGGAAGCGCTTAATAAAAGACCCTATAGATATCTCCAAGGATATCCCACCTTATTCCGTGGCTACACCGTACTGACGATGACCAACGAGTCTGAAACACGTGTCTGCGGTTGCACTACAGCGGATTAACCCGATATTCTTTTTCCTATTTTTATATTGTATCCGTGATATTTGCTTTATTGATTTATCATTCCTGGGTTGGACGGCACGCGGGTTGACAATGTCTGCCTCGCGGCGGTGTCAGTTGTTGTCACTCAGACCTGAGGATTTTCTGACATTTAAGCTGCAATTGGTGGTCTGTCTTCCCGATGGTCTTCCTTTTGTTTCTATCTCCAAGGATATACCACCTTATTCCTTGGCTACACCGTACTGACGATGACCAACGAGTCTGAAACACGTGTCTGCGGTTGCACTACAGCGGATTAACCCGATATTCTTTTTCCTATTTTTATATTGTATCCGTGATATTTCCCTTATTGATTTATCATTCCTGGGTTGGACGGCACGAGGGTTGACAATGTCTGCCTCACGGCGGTGTCAGTTGTTGTCACTCAGACCTGAGGATCTTCTGACATTTAAGCTGCAATTGGTTGTCTGTCTTCCCGATGGTCTTCTTTTTGTTTCTATCTCCAAGGATATCCCACCTTATTCCTTGGCTACACCGTACTGACAATGACCAACGAGTCTGAAACACGTGTCTGCGGTTGCACTACAGCGGATCAACCCGATATTCTTTTTCCTATTTTTATATTGTATCCGTGATATTTCCTTTATTGATTTATCATTCCTGGGTTGGACGGCACGCGGGTTGACAATGTCTGCCTCGCGGCGGTGTCAGTTGTTGTCACTCAGACCTGAGGATCTTCTGACATTTAAGCTGCAATTGGTGGTCTGTCTTCCCGATGGTCTTCTTTTTGTTTCTATCTCCAAGGATATCCCACCTTATTCCTTGGCTACACCGTACTGACGATGACCAACGAGTCTGAAACACGTGTCTGCGGTTGCACTACAGCGGATTAACCCGATATTCTTTTTCCTATTTATATATATATATATATAATAAGATTTTTCTTTGCCGTATATTCAATAATATAGTAGATGTTTTTCTTGGGAATAGCGGCGTATGTGAATAAAACTATAATTAATTGTGACGTTTCAACATTTATTTATGTTTTCTTCAGACCTCTGTAATTTTATAGAAAAAAGATAAGCTTTACATATAATTTAAATTAGATCTATAGAGTTATTATTAATTTAATTTTGTTTAAAATTGATTTGTATAAACACTCTGTACACATAAGTTAAAGACTAACTATACATATAACATATAAAAACAATTGTATGAACGATGAAAATATACATTAAATTACTTACATTTATTTTTGTTTATTTCTCTATTAATGATCATCTTTTGTATTATTTCTTTTTTTTGCTTCTACATTCTACATACAAAATGTAGAAGTAAAAAAAAGAAATAATACAAAAGATGATCATTAATAGAGAAATAAACAAAAATAAATGTAAGTAGATTTAATGTATATTTTCATCGTTCATACAATTGTTTTTATATGTTATATGTATAGTTAGTCTTTATAAACTTATGTGTACAGAGTGTTTATACAAATCAATTTTAAACAAAGTTAAATTAATAATAACTCTATAGATCTAATTTAAATTATATGTAAAGCTTATCTTTTTTCTATAAAATTACAGAGGTCTGAAGAAAACATAAATAAATGTTGAAACGTCACAATTAATTATAGTTTTATTCACATATGCCGCTATTCCCAAGAAAAACATCTATTATATTATATATATATATATATATATATATATATATATATATATATGTATTGAAACATTCAAAAGATTCTTGGTAGTAGTGGCATACAATGAAGTAAAAGTAATAACAATATGACAACTGGTTGTCAATTAGAAAACAATGACAAATATAAAATGCAAATCACAATGTATAATTGAAAATGTAATCAAATAAGCATAAGTCGGGATTACTTATATAGCCACATCAAAAGGCTTGGGATTTACCACAAACTGTTCAGTCAATGCAATTATACAAATAACAACGACGCAACTATGTAATGAAAAATTAAGAGTAGAACTGTTGATATTATAACAATATAGAATGTAAAATCAGTCATGTATAAATGTAAATGAAAGTAAATAAGCATAGGACAATCGCCATTACTCATGTAATCCTATCAAATTGGATTAGGTTCACCTAAACATGTACAATCTGATTGAAATACATAGACAATCAACGATGCAACTATGTATGTGTTAAGATGTATTTGTAGCTACAGACATATATGTTTCTACCTAGTTTGGTTTCGTCAGTGCAGCATAACAAAGAAGGTGTATGTTAAAGCATTAATATGTGTTGAATAAAAATGATATAGTATTACCTTAAAATGTCAATCCAAAATGTCCAAGTGTAAAACAACTGTACACTTACTTAATACTGTGTAATGCCTTATTTCAACCAGGCAGTTAATAAAATATATTACAATTCTTTGCCAAATATACAAATGTATTGAAAAATTCAAAAGATTCTTGGTAGTAGTGGCATACAATGAAGTATATATATATATATATATATATATATATATATATACATATATATATATATATATGTATGCATGTATCTGTTACATACACAAGCACTATCTAATAAACTAACTCATAAATACTTTAAATTCATAAAATGATGGGTTAATAACTAACAACTAGATTATACTTTAAAACGAACAAGTAATGCCATACTTTCATAGCCGGATTATTTTATGAATGAAATAGAACTGAAATGCCACGTCTACTCATTCCTTTTCAAATTAATTTACTCAATGAGTCAGATATATACAAACTAGTTATTCTCTTTCTTTAGAATAAAATAGCTTATGGAAGTTTCATAATAAATTATATATAAATTAATTTAAAAATCATTGTAGGGGCAACTATTAAGACACATCATCTCATTATACGTATTTCGTATATAACATATTCATTCATATTAATGAAACATATGAAAATGCAGACCGTTGATTAGCAAATTGGTTATAGATCAAGGCGACTTACAAATACGAAACAAACACAACAATATCTAACGACTTCTATTTCACACTTGCGATATACATCCGCCTAACGCAGTGGTTCCCAATGTGGTCCAGGTGGACCCCCAGGGGTCCATAGGAGACCACACGGGGGTCCACGTAGACGTGAAGAGAAAACAGGGGTTCACAAGTTGTAAGTGGGGGTCCACGAAAAATGTTCTGGTTTTCATAATAAAGAACAAAAATTTTGGGTTGGATTTACCTATCAACGTAGGCAGGTAGCATCATTCACTAGGTACTAGAGGTGGGTCGTTCGCGAACGAACCGGTTCAGTGAACCGAATCCCATCAGGGAACCGAGGGAGCCGGTTCACTAAATTTCAATGAACCGGATCTCGGCTCACTTGGGTCGCGAACTGAGAGAGGCGGTTGATAATGAATCGTATCTCGGCTCACTTGGGTCGCGAACCGAGAGAGCCGATTGATAATGAATCGCATCTCGGCTCACTTGGGCAGTAACTTTATCCGGTTCGGTCGCGAACGTATCAAAACCATAAAGGAACCTACTGTACGACTGGCTGCCGAGTATCGACTAAATAATTTGGAAATTATAGTCGCAGGATGGATTGAAAAATAAAAATTGATATTATATAACAGGTAGGGTACGCACTACTCACTAAAATATTTATTTTTGTACAACATAACAGCATATTGTATAAATATATAAAATGAATATACTGAACTGAATATCAAAATGTAGAAATAACTAGACAGCTTACGCATATATCTAAATTCTACATTGATAATTTACAAACTGTAATTTAAAAAAATGATTTGTGATGTTTTCGCGGTTGTTAATCGACTTCTTCTGTCAGTAATAATGTTCCCAGATTTACTAAAAATGCGCTCGCATGGAACAAATATAGCCAAGACACATAAGCGTTTTTTTTTACTATTTCGTAAATTCTGGGATAGACATCTTTTCTTTGATGCCACCATTTTAGTGGATCTTGTTGTCTATTGATTATCTGTTCATTTAAGTATTTATCAAATTCAATTCTTTTACCTGTTCTATGTCGGTCAAAGACGCATAACAGTACTTATTTGTTATTTATATAGTTCTCAAAAATATTCCTTTGGATAATAAAATAAAACTTTTAATTTATTAGTTGTCAGTGAGTTACAAAATTCTTACAAATATTTTTATTACATCTGCATCATAATCATAATTGCCATTTAATAATGCTATGAAAATTATGAAATGCTCTAGTTCTAACTACTTTATGTTCGAATGGCATTCTCTTCAATAATTATAAATACCAAATAAATGTATAATTTAGTTTTACATATATTTTGCTTAATTTGTGTACAGCAATCTGATAATTTGTCAAATTTGTGTGCATTATAGCTTCAAATAAATTGTTTGTCAAACATTTTGTATAATTGATGTGCGCGCAGCCTAAATAATCACGGTTCGTTTGAGCCGACGACGGCGCCGAGTATTACATGTCTTACACGTTCCTGGAACGGTATGCTATTACGGATCCACACGGTTCAAATGATCCGGTTCCTGGACCCGGCTCACAATGAGGAGCTGAACCGAGTGAGCCGGGTCAATGAAATGAACCGTTTTGCCCACCGCTACTAGGTACTCAAAAATATTCGAGACCCAGTTCAAACACAGAATTGAATAGAACAATAAATAATAGTACAAGTGTACATCACATGTCGAGACTTGTAAAGTGCCGCCCGTGCGCCCGCTCGTCCGGGATGCTTGTTTAGACCTGCAAAGGGATGAAATGCGACTTGCGCTGTGCTTGCAATCTACATTAGTATAAATACGAATGCCAAAAACTAAACGTTACTCATTTGTTTCCGGGATTTTGAACATAAAAGTGTGACTGTGAGTGAATCGATGTCAGTGTTTGCAGTGCCGGAAGAAGTAAGATCTGCCTATTTGTTATACATATTTTTATTGTATATTGTAATTTATCAATCATATTATATTTGTTTTACTATTTGAGTGTAGTAGGTAGTTATGTAGTAAAAATTAAATACTAGAGATTATTCAAAACTTCTATAAAAGAACAAAAAGCCAGGGAAGATTAAACTTTAGGTAACTAGGTACTTTTTTGTTTAAAAATATTTATTAACGGGACGACGGCGATTAATTAAAAGAGCGGTGTTTCCGCGGGCATTTTTTTTTTATTGCAATAATTCTATTCTGTTGTGTTATAATAGCCATATTCTGGTAAAATCGCCTCAAAAACAAACATTTTTTTACAGGTCACAACTGATACGGAAAATGGCTGAATCTAAGAAGAAATGTCGACAGTACAGTGTTGATTATTTGAAATTTGGTTTTCTTCCATCAACGGCAGATAAACGATTGCCCATGTGTCTTTTATGCAACAAAGTTCTGAGCAATGACTCTATGAAACCATTGAAGCTCGAAGACCATCTAAGAAGGTGTCATCCTGAAAAAATAGGTAAAGATCTGAAATACTTTCAAACATTGAAGGAAAAATATGAAAAGAGACCTACCGTAAATAGTATGTTTGCTTCAACGTCTCAAAGTAACGATGTTAATTTTACCCGCTATTGAAGAGGCTTTAAAAACTGTTCTGCACAAACCTCCATTTGACGTACTCAAAAGAATTCCTTTAAGTAACAACACTGTACAAAGACGTATTGATGAAATGAGCTCTGGTATAGAAAGCTTCTTGTGTAATTATCTGCAAACCACTCATTTTTCTATTCAATTGGACGAGTCTACTTTGCCTGGTAATGAAGCATTATTATTGGCATATGTTCGATTTATTATGAACGAAGAAATCCATGAAGAGCTGCTATTCGCAAAAACTTTCAAGTCGGACACTAAAGGCGAATCGATATTTAATGTCCTGAGTGATTTTTTTACAGAAAAATCTATTCCATTTACAAACATTATTTCGGTGGCAGCAGATGGAGCTCCTGCCATGTTCGGGCAATATCGTGGGTTTATAAGCCATCTTAAAAGAATAATACCAGGACTAATTGCAATTCACTGTGTCATCCACCGACAACACCTTGTAGCAAAAAATTTGAGTGATAGATTGCACCAATCGCTTCAATTTGTGATTAACGCATTTAATAAAATAAGAAGCAATGCTTTGAATACCCGTTTATTTGCACTATTGTGCGATGAAAATGATGAAGATTTCCAACGACTGCTCTTACATACTGAAGTACGCTGGTTGTCGAAAGGTGCATGCTTATCGAGATTTTTACTCACTTTTCGAATCAGTGATAGGATGTCTGGAAACTAAGGCACCAGATTTAGAAGAAAATCTGATCAAATATAAAGCGGACATGGCGTACTTAACAGATTTGTTCATAAAATGCAATGACGTTAACTTGCAGTTACAAGGGGACAGCCTTAATTTAATAAAAACATAGGGTGTAATTTCGGCTTTTCTTGGTAAATTGAAATTAATGAAGCAAAATATTAGTCGGCGCGAATTCTCCCAGTTTCCGCACTTGTCACAGATAGAATGTCTTGATGAGGATATTCAGATATACGCTCAACATTTAAATACCCTGCATGATGAATTCAAAAATAGATTTGAAGATATTCTGACGATGGAAATACCACCATGGATCAAAACCCCATTTGATAAAACGGAAGAGGCGAATGTGGTATTACAAGAGGAACTACTTGAGCTCAGCACCAACGAGGAACTGAAGGTGAAATTTAAAAAAGGCTATCAAACATTTTGGCTGCGGACAGAAATCCCCGAAAAATATCCTGGGCTGTGGGAAATTGCGAGAAAATTTTTGATAGCGTTTCCCTCGTCATATCTTGTCGAAAGAAGTTTTAGTGCCGTTACCAACCTGTTAACAAAAAAAGGGAGCAGATTGAACATCACAGAACGGGGAGATTTGAGATTACTTCTTACAAAACTGAAGCCAAATATTGATAATTTGCTGTCAATTCATCAAGTACATTCGCCTCATTATAAGTATGACTATTTTTTATTGTTGGTTTACATTTCATAATTCATTGTTGATTTTTTGTCAATTATTGATTGTTTGTAATAATAAATGTTTATAATTTTGTATAACCACAAGTATTATTTTAATAAATAGGACACAAGAAAATGTGCTACTTTTTTTTTTCTTCTTAACACCCCCAATTTAGGGTGATGTTTTTTAGGAGTTTTGGGAATACAATAGAAATGTAGCAGCAGGGGTCTACCGAAAATAGTAAAACTTTGAAAGTGGTCCACGAGAAAAAAAAGTTTGGGAACCTCTGGCCTAACGGATTAAACGGGCATGTCTGCTTCCCACGGGTTGCAGCTTGCAACTTGTGCAGATTATACAGCTTGTAACTTACTTTCTTTGCAACTCCTTCGTTAATTTTCTTGCCTATGAGTCGTTATTATAAAAGAAATTTTATGCCATGCCCGCTTTCTCGGTATATATCTCCGTCGCAGCGACGCATTTGCTCATTTTCGTTTTTTACTTTCTTATACGTTGTGTGTGTCAGTGTGTCTGTGTGTGACCAAGATAGCGGTCAAACCACTATAGATATCAATTCCAGATTTTGCATTTACTAGTATAATCTCTCTCTTACGATCTGATTAGATTTTCAGTAAAATCGGCGGACCGAAAATAATAATTTACTTCAGTGAAAAAATCGAGTTTTGCCAATATTTCGTGAACTACTAAGTTTAAACGAATTTATAGAAAATTTATATGTACTTTAAATTAATATTGAGAACAATTTTATTAAAAAGGTTTTTCGCAATTCTTACCGGAAGTAGGTCTTTTACTCTTGTCGAAAATCAGTTTTTTGCAAATATTTTGCAAGTCATGCTTTTTAGACAGGTACGTTACGAGTATAAAAGTATTTAGAACTTAATTTTCAATAACTTTTGTCTAAAAAAAAATTCAAAATTCGGACCGGAACTAACACTTCTACTCTTATCGAATATCGATTGTTTGCTAAATGTCGTAAATTGAGCATTGTATATATATTTATTAAGAGTACAAAAGTATTTAGATTTGGATTTGGAATATTTTTTGTATAAATGAAATTTCAAAATTCGGACCGGAAGTAACATTTTCTCTTAGAGAGTAGTTCTATTTTTCGAATATCTCGCAAAGTATGCATTCTATAGAGATTTATTAAGAGAATTGAAGTATTTATAATAATAGTATTTTGAATAATTTTTATATAAAAAATTCTTAACATTCTATAATTTGAAACTCTCATACGCATAAGAAAGTCGGGTGGTGGCCACACCTCATTTTTAACGTTGTATTTGGAATCATTCTGTGGATACAAATTTTCGACTACGAGATTTTTGGCAATGTATATAACGATAACGAACAATTGATTTTTGTAAACATGCCTGTGTGTCTACCTAGTAGTCTGTTTATCTGTCTGGGTGACCATGATGGCGGCCAAACGATTAAAACTATATATATCAAATTTATATAGTCTACCTTTCAAGGCCTGAATGGGTTATCAGTCAAATTATATTTTTTTTAATAAAAGAAATCCAAGTTTACCAATATCTCGTCAACTACAAACTTTAGTAAAATTAAAAAGAAATACAAAATTATTATATTTGAAAAGAAGTGTATAGATCAAGTCCTCAAAATTCCTGGTGGAAATTAGTCTTTTACTTGTATTAAAAGATAGTTTTGTGCGAATATCTTGCATGCCATGCGTTCTACACCGATATATTAAGAGAATGAAAGTACTTAGAATAGGATTTTGAATAAGTTTTGTATAAAAAAATTCTTAAAATTCTATAGTTTGAAACGCTCATACGTTTAAGAAAGTCGTGTGGTGGCACCTAATTTTTTGAATACGGACAACTATTTGCCCCATACTTTGTTGTTGCAAGAATAGCTTCGCGCGAACACAGGTGTTCGCGCGAAGGTGCTCACTATTGCTATCTTCGTTAATATCAAACGTACGAAGTCGGTTAAATTAGCAAACTAATAGTATTTTTTCCTCTGATTACAACGCTGAAAACAGAAAAACAATTGCGCATCTGGTTTACGAGTTATTTATAAAAATAATGTTTTTATAAATGGAACACCCTGTATATTTTTACATCTTTGATAACTACACCAAATTTCT
The DNA here is from genome assembly GCA_963170755.1 of Amphimallon solstitiale. NCBI lineage: Eukaryota > Metazoa > Arthropoda > Insecta > Coleoptera > Scarabaeidae > Amphimallon > Amphimallon solstitiale. The sequence goes on along the minus strand of OY720675.1, from coordinate 131,782,363 downwards.
AGCAACAAATGTCATTGTGACTTTTCCTCTAAGTTGAAAAATAAAGACTCTACAGACAACAATTTTTAAACAACACAGCAAGCACCTAATGTAATTTATTGAATGACAATTAACAAGTAATACAAAAAAAAACAATAACAAAAGCTTAACCAAACAATAATGATAAAAACTGCTATTTTAAGAGGTGTTCAAAAATGTCACCATTTACCTCTATACATTTTTCAGCACGCTTCTTAATGTTTCGGATAGCTTTTAGAAGCGTGCGACCATCAATATTCGTAATTACGTCAAATATTTTATTTTGTAATTCTATAATGTCTCTGCTAGAGGTAGCATACACCTTACTTTTTACATAACCCCATAAATAAAAATCTAATGGCGTTAAGTCGGGAGACCTAGGAGGCCAAGGTATCGGTCCATGAGTGCCTATCCAGTTGTCCCCAAATATATTGATCAAAGAATTCGAAACAATGTGACTATTGTGGGGAGGAGCCCGATCTTGTTGAAAGCAGATGTTGGGTAAATCCGCCAAATTAACATTTTCCGTGAAATCTGTTAAAATTTGCATAAGAAAATTTAAATATACTTCAGCAGTTAGAGTTCCACGATAGAAATGTGGTCCTACAATTCGAGATGCTATCATTCCACACCAAACATTAAGACTAAATCTTTCTTGATTGTTTGTTGTCCTTACGGCTAATGGATTTTGTCGACTCCAAAAATGATTATTTTTTAAACATTCCATTATTTGAGAAGTTGGCTTCATCGCTCCATAAAATATTTTTAAAATTATTAGGATTCTCTCTGCAGTAATGCACATACAGTTGGCAGAATTCTAACCGACGTAGTAGATCTCCTGGTAATAGGGTTTGGCTTAAGTTGTACTTGTATGGGTGGTATTTGTGCTTTTTTAAAAATTTTTGTATGCTTGCTAGAGACACATTTATCTCATTTGATAAATTTCTTATTGATTTACCTGAATTTATTTCAAAATAGGCTAATACGTTAGTTTCTGTCTCTTCGTCACAAACAAATCGCTTTGTTCTCTTCGTCTTAAAAGTACTTTCGTTGTTTCTTAACTGACGATGCAACCGTTTAAATATGGTTCTGTGCGGTACTCTTCTATTAGGAAATTTCTGTTCATACAGTTCTAGAGCTCTAAGGCAATTTTTTTGACAAACATAATAAACTTCGAGCATATCAACCTTTTCCAAATGAGAAAAATTCATTTTATTAATGTTAATGCCGAAGTGACGTTACAAATTATTACTGTCAGTCAAAATAAATACTTACCATTTTTCGAGGCCTGCTATTTTTAATGTTGAATGCGTAAATCATAATAGTAGTAATAAAAGCTTCTGGACCTTTATTTTTCAACTTAGAGGAAAAGTCATAATGACATTTGTTACTAGAAATTTGGTGTAGTTATCAAAGATGTAAAAATATACAGGCTGTTCCATTTATAAAAACATTATTTTTATAAATAACTCGTAAACCAGATGCGCAATTGTTTTTCTGTTTTCAGCGTTGTAATCAGAGGAAAAAATACTATTAGTTTGCTAATTTAACCGACTTCGTACGTTTGATATTAACGAAGATAGCAATTGTGAGCACCTTCGCGCGAACACCTGGTATAATATGTAATTTTTTTGTAAAAAAAATTGCTAAATTCCGACTAGAACTAACATTTTTACTCTGATCGAAAAGTATTTCTTTCAGATTATGCATTCTTTGCAGATATATTAAGAGCGTAAAAGTATTTAAACTTTGAATTGAAAAAATAGTTGTGAAATTTACGCTCTTATCATCTAATGGTGTCTGAAAAGACTTCACCTTTGTAGAAGGTAAGAATTATTATTATCAATATGAACTAGTTCTTCTTAAAATTCAATATATACGGCAGCTTAAGTATATTTTAAAAATTTTGATTAGAAATTGACAGTATACCATGTCTTAAATATGTTCAATAAATAGTGAACATTGCCAAACACTTGAAGTTCACAGCCTAACTTTGTGTTATTTCTTTTTAAATTTTATTTCCAGTCAGATGGATGTAATTCTATATAGCGATATTTGTTAATGTACAACTGCCTCGTGAATAAATATTTTTAAATATACTTGCAGTTACTCGTAGTGAAAACTTGTAACAGTAAATAATCTTCTTATCTGACGGGACTTTTCAGTAATCATTGCATACGTTGCATGTTCTTCACGTTGTTGAAGTGATTGAAATTTATTGACGCTGTCTAACCATGATAGGTCTTCGGGTGAAGTAAATGAACTATAAAATTTTACCGGCGTGAAGTTAGCAGCTCAGTAGGGTACTTAGGCCGGTTCTGGAACACCTCCTCCCCCTCTCACTCAGCTCCCCCTCACCCCCCTCGCCCTAGTGGCGCCCTCTGCCAACCCAACTGATGTGGCGCCCCCTCGCGGCCTCCAACCCAACTAAAAATTGCAGATTTCATCATTACCAACCCAACTAAAAATTGCAGATTTCATCATTACCAACCCAACTGATGTGGCGCCCCCTCGCGGTCGCCAACCCAACTAAAAATTGTAGATTTCATCATTACCAACCCAACTGATGTGGCGCCCCCTCGCGGTCGCCACCCCATAATGGCAGATTTCATCATTACCAACCCAACTGATGTGGCACCCCCTTGTGGTCGCCAGCCCAAAATGGCAGATTTCATCATTACCAACCCAAATACCATGGACGCCCTCTGACAGCCACTGACCAAGAAATGGTATCTCCCATCACTACCAACCTAACTAATGCAGCATCCTCTCACGGTCACTAGCCAAACTAAGGTGACGTCAGACAAAATGGCGAACCATCAAGATGGTCTTTGCTTCTAGAGAATTCCTGAATAAATTACCAGGCTTGCTATCGCGCCTCTCAATGTACTTCAAACAGGTCTAAACATGTTTCCAGCAGAAACCACAACGGCTGTCTGCTTCTGTGATAGCCGCATGCTTGAAATGTATATCTTACTTATAAAATAAAATAAAACAAACAATATATTTTTTAAGAAAAACAATTTATTTAACCGGTTCAGAACCGGTTCTGCGTGTTAGAATATTGTAGCCCAAATATGACCCAACTTAAAAAGTGGTACATTTATAGTGAGTATGAATATATATGTGAACCTGATTTAGATCTTCATGCTGAAATTTACGTATTCGACATAGAAACATCGACTGTACTGACTTTAAATAAGAATATGCCTGCTTCTGTGATAGCCGCATGCTTGAAATGCATATCTTACTTATAAAATAAAACAAACAATATTTTTTAAGAAAAACAATGTATTAATTAACAATATGACCAAGTTTCATACCATCAAGATGGTCGATAAAAATATAAACTTTACATCTAAGATCGGCATACCATTTCAAAATTATAAAATAAATATACAGTATGCCACTGGACGAGATAGCAACCAAGTATGAATATACAGGACGTTTTCAAAGGTAGGGATTTTTAGAAAAGCAAGATGGTGAATCCAAGATGGCCGCCAAAAATCTAATAAACTAATGCCACGTCAAGCATCCAATATATCAAAACCATGCACTCGAACTCCTATGAAACATCATCTTAAAACCATCGCTAGAATCAGCTCACAACCGGGTCATGAAGCGGTTCTGAAACCCCTATATTAAAACCACACATTCAATCCACTATCAAATCCCTCTTTTCTCAAAAAGCCATCCATCCATCCATCCATCCATCCATCCATCCAACCATCCATCCAACCATCCATCTTCAAAACAATACTTTCAAGTCCATTAATCCATCCATCCATCTGTTATATTTTTAGTATTATATAAATTAGGCTTTCAAAATACCTTGTAGTAAAACACAAACAAGCACTAAAAAAAAAACGATGTTGACTCTTCGAAGATACTGATTATAATGAAATTAAAGATGCCGATCTACGTATATATAGATACTCATCCGTGACGTATACATCCATCTGCGTTAGATTCCCACGCACCGGTCCATGAAGCGGTTCTGAAACCCCTATATTAAAACCACACATTCAAACCACTATCAAATCCCTCTTTTCTCAAAAAGCTATTCAACCATTCATCATTCCATCCATCCATCCATCCATCCATCCATCCATCCATCAGGATAACATAGCAACCAAATGTTAATATACAGAACATTTCAAAGGTAGGGATTTTAGAAAAGCAAGATGGCGAATCCAAGATGGCCGCCAAAAATCTAATAAACTAAGGTGACGTCATGCGAAATGGCTGACTATCAATATGATCGATCAAAATATAAACTCAACTTCTATAAAATACCCAACTCCGTATCACGCATCACAACAACAACCCAACATAGTTTCAAAACGCCACAACACCAGATCAACTTAGGAAGATACATCTAGCTCAAACCCAACATACTTTCAAACACCACCACCGAGGATTTATATCTGACATCAGCATACCATCTCAAAATCATAAAATAAATATACAGTATGATACTGGATAACATAGCAACCAAGTATGAATATACAGGACGTTTCAAAGTAGGGATTTTTAGAAAAGCAAGATGGTGAATCCAAGATGGCCGCCAAAAATCTAATAAACTTAGGTGGCATCAGGCATCAATCTATTAAAACCACTATCAAATCATTCTCTTTAAAAGCCATCATTCCAAAACAATACATTCAAATCATACATTCAGTGATAGATGCATAAATGAAATGTATTTATGCAGCCTAACAGTTCAAAAAGCTTGTTATCGAGCTTACCAGTATATTTCTAACAGATCTAAACACGTTTCTAATGGAAACCACAACGTTTGATCACTATCAACACCTCTATGATAGTCACATTATTTAATATATCTATATCATAAAATAAAAAGGAACAACATATTTTAAGAAAAACAATTTATTAAAAAATAATAACCACATTTTGTAGGCGAATTATAGCTAATATATAGCATATCAATCATAGGGAAAAACATTAAACGAATTACAACGATAAACAATTATGACATATAAATCCATAGGTAAAGTTATATAGGTAATAAACATCATTCTCTCCATAGAAGACCTAGATATTTAATACCACATACATAAATACATAGACACTCTAATCCTCATATGAATAAATTTATAGACTTATAATAATTATTTTCATCCATAAGTATACATACATACTTTTATATATATCACTACAAGAAATAAGTCGACACCGCTGTGATAGTCACCTTATTTAATATATGTATATTATAAAATAAAAAGGAACAACATATTTTTAAGAAAACAATTTATTAAAAATAAAACAACTACACACATCAAACAAACCTCAACCATACTTTCAATTTCACAAATATCAAAATTTAAACAAAACAATCAAATGCAAAGGCAAGGAATGTTCTCGAGATGATCCATATAGTGCAATATAACAATGCAGTAAAACGATAGAGGTGAGATACATGGTCTATCAAAAAATTTTTATTACCCACTTTTTTCAGCAATCAAAACTTTTTGACAAAACACTATACATATGAAAAATAGACATAGCATTAAATATTTCCATTTTAGAGATACCCCAGTTTAATCCCAATTTTAAATAACATAAATTCTTCAATTGATTTAGTTAACTTTCTTATAATATTTAAAAAAGGTTGAAAAAGAAAACATACTAAGTCCAACAACAGATAAAATATGTACTATCTTTTTACACTTCATGTTTAGTACTATCATTAGAAGAAATATGCTTGAGGTACAGCTTTTAATATGAAATTTAGAGGTTTTTATGCAAAATACATAGTTTATCACTAATAAAACTAATTTTGAAACACATTGTCCACATAGCAAATACCTCTTCCTATACATTTTAAAAAATAACAATTTTTATATATCATAAAAGAACCAAACAAAAAACTAATATAAAGACAGCATTAACGTTCTAACCAAAAGATTTGCAAAATAATAAATATATACTTGTTCTAAAAATGCTTCTATCTCTCTTTTTACAGTTTATGGTTTGTACATCAGCGATTGTATTTACATTTTATAATTTGAGAAAAAATGGTGAAATGTATCTCGAAACATTATTATAAATACATTTTAAAACATGGAATTCTATTTTATTTGGATGACATTGTATTTACAAATAGTTTTTATATTATATCATTACAAGAAATATGTTTTACATTAAATTTTACGCACGGGACAACAGTAGTATACACACACCAAACTGCATGCAAAAACTAGTATAAAGTCAGCATTAACGCTATAACCAAAAAGCATTGAAGTCATATTAAATTATGGACACAAAAACTTGTATAAAGGCCGCATTAACGCTATAACCAAAAAGAATTGAGGTCATATTAAACTATGGAGGAAAATAATAAATACTCGCTCTCAATTATTTAATATTGAAATTACATAAAATTCCATGCAATACACTTAAAACATTTGAAAAATCATGTTTGGTAAGCCCAATATATATCAATATTTAAGACAAATATTATTATTAATTTTCCATCTACAGATACCCCATGTTTAATATCAATTTGAATTAACATAATTTCATAAAATGAGTCTATCTTTTACACTTCATGCGTTGCACTATCATTAGAAGAAATATGCTTGACGAGCGGCTTTTTAATATGAAATTTAGGGGTTTTTACACAAAAACATAGTTTACGCCTAATAAAACTAATTTTGAAACACAATGTACACATAATATTAAAAAAAGATGATAAAAACATTAAACAAGGTACGCTTCACACGAAACATTATTATAAATTACATTTTAAAAACATAGAATTCTATTTTATTTGGATGACATTGTATTTACAAATAGTTTTTATATTGAAAAATCACGTTTGGTAAGCTCACTATTCTGATACATCTCCGCACCAGCTTTATCGAACTAACTGAAAGAAAAAACACAATTCTATCTTAGATCAATGCATATATTATCCTATATGGTATATATTTGAATATCTTTTTTTTCCGATCACATAGATTCTCCCCAGTGAGATGAGGCTTATAAAAACATAAACAAGCTACATTCTAAATCCCTATTTTTAAAATCTTAAAGTCAGAGTATTTTTTTACTATTTCCTGTTTTGATTATGAACCCACTAATTTCCGAACGCAAATAAACAAGCTACATTCTAACTCGTTATTTTTTAAATCCTAACGTTAGAGTATTTTTACTATCCCCTGTTTGATTATGAACCCACTAATTTCCCAACGCAAATAAAAGTGAATCTCAAGTAACAGTACCACTTTCATGTAGCTTAAAAAAGCATATTTTTAGATATAATACAAATACGTTTAATTATTTATATTTACCCAGGTGACGTTTATAAATCATCAACGCTATTCACCACCAACGTCATTTCCCGATCATTCACCACCAACGTCATTCTCCGATCTACCACACCAATTTCCCCTATAACAACCCTTTGCATCGGTTTAACCAGATGAATCTTAAACCCAGACATATCAAAGGGCTGCAGCGGTTTTGGTCGGTTGACTTGTATCAAGGGCGGAGGCCGCTGCGGACTCATTAAAATCATCTTTTTCGCCGGACTTGTAGGTATCTCGCAACAAACACAATCAATTTCGCGTTTATTAGACATTGCACTTACATACACTGAACTACCATAGAAGAGGATATTCTCCTATATTTATAAAAAATGACCCCCTCCCCCAAGCAAACTTGAACGAAAAAGTTCTCACGGAAAACACAGGATTACCTAAAACAATCTTCTTCACTTATCAAAAGAGAATTTTACCTGGAGCCGAATTTCAAAGTTGCCCATTTGTGTGATGAAATCAAACGACCACCGACCTAATTATACTAGAACCCTTAACGATAGACAATTAGCATTAAATTAAAAATATAACCAAGTATCTCATAACTTTCAATACCATAAAAAAGCAAATTAACGACATTCATTCCAGGTAAAGGAAAATTGCACCCTGTGCAGTAAGAATTATTCACAGAGGCGGCTGCAAATTAAATGCTAATAATGTAAAAATACCTAAAACAAGATTATTTTAGTTAAATATAAAACTTTGTCTGTCCGATATACAAATTATCACATTTGCTACAACTGTTTTTGTATAATTATTACATAATTAAACAAAATCGCTAATAATCTTTGTCGACAAGTATTTCAGGTAGCAAACCAACCCTAACAGTTGACAAAGAAATCCTCAGTCGATACCGAAGGCTTCTTGTGTGGCAAACAAGATTTACCTACCTAATTAGGATGTCATTTGAAAAATGCTATCGCTATTTAGAAAGGAGGCCGAAATAGGTTTTTAATACTACACCCATCAGTATATACGGGGAATCATTCAAAAATCGATGTATTAAAATATTATCTCTAATTAAATGCTAATTATGTAAAAATGCTTAAAATATTATTGTTATACTTGAAGAAATAGAATTTTTGAATGACGTATCCCTAATAACCAATAAATAGGTAGCATATGCAGGGAAAAATAACAACACATGTGGAAAAAGATTGAACAGACAACTTAAGAACTAACAAGCGGAGAACTAAAGTCGAGATATTATTTTGATTAAAAATTAAAGCAAAACAATTAGATACAAATTTTAAAAACAAAGTGAACTATGTACTATACAAAAGCAATTAAAACCCGGTATTTAATATTAAATCGTCGTTTACCATCACAGAAAAATAGTGTATTATATAAAGAAAAAAGTATTAGATTTTAGCTCGAGGCAAATTTGTATTAATATTGCACCATTAAGCATTCAATTAATATATTTTAGGTAAATTTCAGCATTATTTTTATACTTAATTTATTCTTCAAGTCTTAAGTTTTATGAGCAATGCTATAAATTTATGGAATTTTGCTTATAAATTAATAGAATTTTGTCCCTGCTTAAGTAGGTGCAATTTGTACCGTGTTTTGTTATATGTGGTTTCATCATGAACGAGGGCAATAACAATCAAGACTAAACACCTAGAATTAAATGCTAATTATGTAAAAATGCTTAAAATATTATTGTTATACTTGAAGAAATAGAATTTTTGAATGACGTATCCCTAATAACCAATAAATAGGTAGCATATGCAGGGAAAAATAACAACACATGTGGAAAAAGATTGAACAGACAACTTAAGAACTAACAAGCGGAGAACTAAAGTCGGGATATTATTTCGATTAAAAATTAAAGCAAAACAATTAGATACAAATTTTAAAAACAAAGTGAACTATGTACTATACAAAAGCAATTAAAACCCGGTATTTAATATTAAATCGTCGTTTACCATCACAGAAAAATAGTGCATTATATAAAGAAAAAAGTATTAGATTTTAGCTCGAGGCAAATTTGTATTAATATTGCACCATTAAGCATTCAATTAATATATTTTAGGTAAATTTCAGCATTATTTTTATACTTAATTTATTCTTCAAGTCTTAAGTTTTATGAGCAATGCTATAAATTTATGGAATTTTGCTTATAAATTAATAGAATTTTGTCCCTGCTTAAGTAGGTGCAATTTGTACCGTGTTTTGTTATATGTGGTTTCATCATGAACGAGGGCAATAACAATCAAGACTAAACACCTAGAATTAAATGCTAATTATGTAAAAATGCTTAAAATATTATTGTTATACTTGAAGAAATAGAATTTTTGAATGACGTATCCCTAATAACCAATAAATAGGTAGCATATGCAGGGAAAAATAACAACACATGTGGAAAAAGATTGAACAGACAACTTAAGAACTAGCAAGCGGAGAACTAAAGTCGAGATATTATTTCGATTAAAAATTAAAGCAAAACAATTAGATACAAATTTTAAAAACAAAGTGAACTATGTACTATACAAAAGCAATTAAAACCAGGTATTTAATATTAAATCGTCGTTTACCGTCACAGAAAAATAGTGTATTATATAAAGAAAAAAGTATTAGATTTTAGCTCGAGGCAATAAATTACCTCGAGCTAAAATCTAATTTTTTCCCTGTATAATACACTATTTTTCTGTGATGGTAAACGATGATTTAATATTAAATACCGGGTTTTAATTGCTTTTGTATAGTATATAGTTCACTTTGTTTTTAAAATTTGTATCTAATTGTTTTGCTTTAATTTTTAATCAAAATAATATCTCGACTTTAGTTCTCCGCTTGTTAGTTCTTAAGTTGTCTGTTCAATCTTTTTCCACATGTGTTGTTATTTTTCCCTGCATATACTACCTATTTATTGGTTATTAGGGATACGTCATTCAAAAATTCTATTTCTTCAAGTATAACAATAATATTTTAAGCATTTTTACATAATTAGCATTTAATTCTAGGTGTTTAGTCTTGATTGTTATTGCCCTCGTTCATGATGAAACCACATATAACAAAACACGGTACAAATTGCACCTACTTAAGCAGGGACAAAATTCTATTAATTTATAAGCAAAATTCCATAAATTTATAGCATTGCTCATAAAACTTAAGACTTGAAGAATAAATTAAGTATAAAAATAATGCTGAAATTTACCTAAAATATATTAATTGAATGCTTAATGGTGCAATATTAATACAAATTTGCCTCGAGCTAAAATCTAATACTTTTTTCTTTATATAATGCACTATTTTTCTGTGATGGTAAACGACGATTTAATATTAAATACCGGGTTTTAATTGCTTTTGTATAGTACATAGTTCACTTTGTTTTTAAAATTTGTATCTAATTGTTTTGCTTTAATTTTTAATCGAAATAATAATAATAATAATAATAATAATAATAATATCTTTATTGCGAAAGTACAAAGTACAAAAGTGACATTCTAAATAAGATATGATTCAATTTAACCTTCGCAAGTCACAGGGCGAGGTTCAGTCGAAGACTGCTCTACCACCTAAACCCTGGCTGCAGCATAAATCCTCACAAGAGATTATGCCTAAAATAAAGTGATAGTTTGTCACTGCAGTAAACCTAAAATACAACAAACCTAGTTACAGATGCATAATATACACAAATAACCCAGAGATACTTATGCTTAGCTTAGAGAAAAAAAAAAGTATTATCTAGACACATTATTCAGCCAACAGTCACAGTCAATCTCCTCCTAAGCCCACGCTTGAAACCAGCCAAGGACAACCCTTTGAGTTCAATAGGTAACGCATTGTATTTGGAAAAGATAACATACGAAAATGCCCTCTTGAATAGTGAGGTACGATGTGGTGGTGGCGAAATGAGGCCCCTGAACCGGGTTGTGATGCTGTGAACATCACATCGATATTTAATTTTTCTGTGTAAGTAAGGAGGCGTTTTAAAAAGAATAATTTTCTGAAATAAACATAGGGTCTGCAACACCCTCCTACTATACATGTTCAACCATCCCAAGCGGCCAAGTCCGTGAGAAACGCGATCAAACTTTCTCAGACCGAAAATAAACCTCAAGCAACAATTCTGAATTTTTTGAATCCTGTATTCCGTATACTTATCGATACATGAGTGATAAAGAGGCGCACAGTAGGTAAACTGGGATAGGACAAAAGTTTCGCATAAAATTGTTTTAGCTTTAATGCTTAAGATTGACCTATGCGGAAATAACTTTCTTAAATTTGCATATGCATTTCTTATATAATTACTAATCTGATGTCTATACCTAAAACTATTATCTAAGATCAGGCCCAAGCTCCTCGCAGAACCCACCACAGGCAGAGTTGAATTGCTTAGTTCAATATTAATGAACTGTTTAATCCGATCGCAAGCGGCAGGACCACCGAACATCAGAACCCGAGACTTGCTGGGATTAATCACAAGCCCTCTCTCCGATGCAAACCTCGACACAGATTCAAGATCACTATTAATTTTCCTCTCAGCTGACTCCCAGTCAGAAGGGTCAAAGGACAGATATAGCTGTGTATCATCGGCGTATATATGGGTCTTGCAAAAGCTGATACTCTCAATCAAGTCTCGTGTATACAACAAAAAAAGAAGTGGTCCGATTATGGAACCCTGAGGAACACCACGATGTATTGGTAAGGCAGACGATTCCCTCGAATCAAACACAACACTCTGCCGCCGATGCTCCAGAAAACTCCCCACAAGACGACAAGCACGGCTACTGAAACCAACGGAAGTAAGTAAAGAAAGTAATATAGAGTGGTCGACCATGTCGAATGCTTTGCTAAAGTCAAGCAATACTAGGGTAGTTACGAGGCCACTATCCCCAGCAGTCAGTATGTCATCTGTAATTCCGAGAAGTGCTGTCTCACATCTATAATCCCTCCTGAACCCAGATTGGGTATCAGGTAGAATACTGTACTCCTGCACATACGTTGTGATTTGGTGATGCATGATTTTTTCCAGAATTTTAGACATGACAGGAAGCAAACTTATTGGTCTGAGATCCTTAAATTCTTTAGGCTGATTGATCTTCGGAAGAGGAAGAACAAGTGCACACTTCCATTCCTGAGGGAATACCGCCTCCAGTAAGCAGACATTGATGAGATGCGCCAAGTAGGGAATAATAGCGGGACAGCACAGCCTGATCATTTGCAATGAAACACCATCCGCGCCAGTAGATTTGGAGGTGATGCTACTGATGACCCCAAGCACCTCGTGCTCCTCCACATGATGAAAGGAAAAAACACTCGGGAGATTGAGAGAATGAACAGGGACCGAGCTATTCGACACAACCGCAGCCGTGCAATTCACAAAATGGTTGTTCATCCTGTCGACGTCGGACAGATGCACAGGGATAGCAGGTTTATCCTTAACATTCAAGGACAGGAGCTGCACCTGCCTAAATAGGTCATTTTTGGGTTTAGTTCTACTGATGTAATCGAAGTACGCCTTCTTCTCGTAACCTATACTCACATTGGTATAGTTGCGTAGAGTCTTATAATAGTCCCAATGTGCTGCGAGTTTGGTCCTCCGAAACTTAGCCTTTGCCTTGTCTCGCAAGTTCATTAGTAACCTTATGTTCTCGGTCAGCCATGGAGCTGGAGGTTTAGTGATCCTACGAGTTGTAATAGGTGCATGTCTATCAAAAAGGGATAAGATGCAATTATTGAGAAAGCTCAATTTATCATCAATTCCAGCCATCCTGTATATGAAGTGAAAAGGTATGCAGTTAAGGTCTCGATTGAAATCATTGATGTTGATGTTGTTATAATCGCGGAACGTAATCAGTCTGGGCACAGAGGACGGCCTAATAATCGAGAGCTCACAATAGACAATGTCATGATCAGAACTTTCCCAATTAATCACATCAGCCGTGCGCATCCCGGACAAATCACTCACATAAATATGGTCAATCAGGCTGAATGAGTGACGAGTAACACGAGTAGGCTTATTTATTACTTGAGTCAAATTAAAAGATTCTGCAATATCACATAAATGAATCGATGCTGGATCCTCGAGTTTTAATAAATCTATGTTGAGGTCCCCACAAAGAAGTACATTATCCGAATAAACATAACAATTAGCAATCGAATCTTCTAATTCTGAAAGAAAAGTGTTATGATCCAGGTGAGGAGGCTTATAGCAGACACCCACGCACATTTGAAGATTATTTACTTTGAGGGATACCCATAATTGCTCAATCGCGTCAGACATGTTCAATATAGAGTAATTGATATGAGATCCGATGTAAATGCCAACGCCACCCCCACGCACCCCCCTATCCCTTCGCACAAAGTCAAAGCCATCAATGCCAACAACAGCATCATCTATGTTATTATTTAGCCACGTCTCTGTAACTGCAAAAATCTCAAAGTTATGTAACTCTATAATATTTCGCACCTCCACAAGCTTAGGAGAGAGTGACCGGACATTAACACAGGCAACCCTAAAGGAACCCTCCATCTAAATCAAGGATCGAAGTGAAGTATACAAACTTAAAGATTAACTAAACCAATTAAATTGAAAACACAAAAAAAAAATTACATCTCAACTTAAAGTAATAATTAATAATAATTAAAAAGAAGAGAAAAAACACACACAAACAAATACCCCGATAAGTATATGTATATATATAAATATAAATACAAACAAAAAATACACAAATATAAATGTATATCTAAACAAAGCAAGGATAAATACAAATAGTAAATAAAAAGCAAAATCTGATAAGAGATATAAAGACCAGGTTTATGTGTATGAAAGAAACACAGGTGTTTTACACAATGCGATGTAAACAAACAGAAAAGCATACGGGCAGCGGTCGTCTCACTCTGTTGAAATTCTCTTCAAGACACCATTGTAGTCACTGAGGTAATGAATTTTAAATATGTCATTATTGAATTTAACGAAAATTTTACCGTTATTGGTGAAAACATTCTTAACACTCGCCACAGAGGCAAGATGCTTTACTATCTGGATCCTCCGATGCGACAGATCTTCTTTTATAACGATTTTACTGCCCTTTAGACGACTCTTCAACTTAAAGATATCCTGTTTAAGAGTACGTCGGCAGAAACGTACAATAATAGGTCTCTTTGAGCCCTCAACATGATGTAGTCTGTGGCAGTAATCAACATCACTGTTAACAACATTAACTTTAAGTTTATCGCGGCACATTTGAATAATTTCCTGCTCGACACTGACACCTTCCCTTTCGGAGATTCCATAAATGCGCAGATTATTACATCTCCCATATTGCTCCTGCCACTCCAACGTGTCCTGTATATTATTAACATTCTGCTCCAACGAGCCCACCCTGGTTTCGACTTCCTTGATGTTCGTGGAGAGTTGTTGCAGATTCTCATGTATTTTAAAGAGTAATTTATCCAGGAAACTCTTATTAGCTAAAACTCGCTCGACGATCTTTTGAACTAGTAGTTCGTCAGGATCATTGTTGCTTCTTAGTGGTCTGGACATATTTAATCAATTATAGGTAAATAAAGTAAAGTGTGACAAGAAGTTTTAAACACAAATCTGAGTGACCACACACGCCAACGTCTACTCCACACCGCAATGCATGACAAACTCAATAATATCTCGACTTTAGTTCTCCGCTTGTTAGTTCTTAAGTTGTCTGTTCAATCTTTTTCCACATGTGTTGTTATTTTTCCCTGCATATGCTACCTATTTATTGGTTATTAGGGATACGTCATTCAAAAATTCTATTTCTTCAAGTATAACAATAATATTTTAAGCATTTTTACATAATTAGCATTTAATTCTAGGTGTTTAGTCTTGATTGTTATTGCCCTCGTTCATGATGAAACCACATATAACAAAACACGGTACAAATTGCACCTACTTAAGCAGGGACAAAATTCTATTAATTTATAAGCAAAATTCCATAAATTTATAGCATTGCTCATAAAACTTAAGACTTGAAGAATAAATTAAGTATAAAAATAATGCTGAAATTTACCTAAAATATATTAATTGAATGCTTAATGGTGCAATATTAATACAAATTTGCCTCGAGCTAAAATCTAATACTTTTTTCTTTATATAATACACTATTTTTCTGTGATGGTAAACGACGATTTAATATTAAATACCGGGTTTTAATTGCTTTTGTATAGTACATAGTTCACTTTGTTTTTAAAATTTGTATCTAATTGTTTTGCTTTAATTTTTAATCAAAATAATATCTCGACTTTAGTTCTCCGCTTGTTAGTTCTTAAGTTGTCTGTTCAATCTTTTTCCACATGTGTTGTTATTTTTCCCTGCATATGCTACCTATTTATTGGTTATTAGGGATACGTCATTCAAAAATTCTATTTCTTCAAGTATAACAATAATATTTTAAGCATTTTTACATAATTAGCATTTAATTAGAGATAATATTTTAATACATCGATTTTTGAATGATTCCCCGTATATACTGATGGGTGTAGTATTAAAAACCTATTTCGGCCTCCTTTCTAAATAGCGATAGCATTTTTCAAATGACATCCTAATTAGGTAGGTAAATCTTGTTTGCCACACAAGAAGCCTTCGGTATCGACTGAGGATTTCTTTGTCAACTGTTAGGGTTGGTTTGCTACCTGAAATACTTGTCGACAAAGATTATTAGCGATTTTGTTTAATTATGTAATAATTATACAAAAACAGTTGTAGCAAATGTGATAATTTGTATATCGGACAGACAAAGTTTTATATTTAACTAAAATAATCTTGTTTTAGGTATTTTTACATTATTAGCATTTAATTTGCAGCCGCCTCTGTGAATAATTCTTACTGCACAGGGTGCAATTTTCCTTTACCTGGAATGAATGTCGTTAATTTGCTTTTTTATGGTATTGAAAGTTATGAGATACTTGGTTATATTTTTAATTTAATGCTAATTGTCTATCGTTAAGGGTTCTAGTATAATTAGGTCGGTGGTCGTTTGATTTCATCACACAAATGGGCAACTTTGAAATTCGGCTCCAGGTAAAATTCTCTTTTGATAAGTGAAGAAGATTGTTTTAGGTAATCCTGTGTTTTCCGTGAGAACTTTTTCGTTCAAGTTTGCTTGGGGGAGGGGGTCATTTTTTATAAATATAGGAGAATATCCTCTTCTATGGTAGTTCAGTGTATGTAAGTGCAATGTCTAATAAACGCGAAATTGATTGTGTTTGTTGCGAGATACCTACAAGTCCGGCGAAAAAGATGATTTTAATGAGTCCGCAGCGGCCTCCGCCCTTGATACAAGTCAACCGACCAAAACCGCTGCAGCCCTTTGATATGTCTAGGTTTAAGATTCATCTGGTTAAACCGATGCAAAGGGTTGTTATAGGGGAAATTGGTGTGGTAGATCGGAGAATGACGTTGGTGGTGAATGATCGGGCAATGACGTTGGTGGTGAATAGCGTTGATGATTTATAAACGTCACCTGGGTAAATATAAATAATTAAACGTATTTGTATTATATCTAAAAATATGCTTTTTTAAGCTACATGAAAGTGGTACTGTTACTTGAGATTCACTTTTATTTGCGTTGGGAAATTAGTGGGTTCATAATCAAACAGGGGATAGTAAAAATACTCTAACGTTAGGATTTAAAAAATAACGATTTAGAATGTAGCTTGTTTATTTGCGTTCGGAAATTAGTGGGTTCATAATCAAAACAGGAAATAGTAAAAAAATACTCTGACTTTAAGATTTTAAAAATAGGGATTTAGAATGTAGCTTGTTTATGTTTTTATAAGCCTCATCTCACTGGGGAGAATCTATGTGATCGGAAAAAAAAGATATTCAAATATATACCATATAGGATAATATATGCATTGATCTAAGATAGAATTGTGTTTTTTCTTTCAGTTAGTTCGATAAAGCTGGTGCGGAGGTGTATCAGAATAGTGAGCTTACCAAACGTGATTTTTCAATATAAAAACTATTTGTAAATACAATGTCATCCAAATAAAATAGAATTCCATGTTTTTAAAATGTAATTTATAATAATGTTTCGAGTGAAGCGTACCTTGTTTAATGTTTTTATCATCTTTTTTTAATACTATGTGTACATTGTGTTTCAAAATTAGTTTTATTAGGCGTAAACTATGTTTTTGTGTAAAAACCCCTAAATTTCATATTAAAAAGCCGCTCGTCAAGCATATTTCTTCTAATGATAGTGCAACGCATGAAGTGTAAAAGATAGACTCATTTTATGAAATTATGTTAATTCAAATTGATATTAAACATGGGGTATCTGTAGATGGAAAATTAATAATAATATTTGTCTTAAATATTGATATATATTGGGCTTACCAAACATGATTTTTCAAATGTTTTAAGTGTATTGCATGGAATTTTATGTAATTTCAATATTAAATAATTGAGAGCGAGTATTTATTATTTTCCTCCATAGTTTAATATGACCTCAATTCTTTTTGGTTATAGCGTTAATGCGGCCTTTATACAAGTTTTTGTGTCCATAATTTAATATGACTTCAATGCTTTTTGGTTATAGCGTTAATGCTGACTTTATACTAGTTTTTGCATGCAGTTTGGTGTGTGTATACTACTGTTGTCCCGTGCGTAAAATTTAATGTAAAACATATTTCTTGTAATGATATAATATAAAAACTATTTGTAAATACAATGTCATCCAAATAAAATAGAATTCCATGTTTTAAAATGTATTTATAATAATGTTTCGAGATACATTTCACCATTTTTTCTCAAATTATAAAATGTAAATACAATCGCTGATGTACAAACCATAAACTGTAAAAAGAGAGATAGAAGCATTTTTAGAACAAGTATATATTTATTATTTTGCAAATCTTTTGGTTAGAACGTTAATGCTGTCTTTATATTAGTTAAGTTTGGTTCTTTTATGATATATAAAAATTGTTATTTTTTAAAATGTATAGGAAGTGGTATTTGCTATGTGGACAATGTGTTTCAAAATTAGTTTTATTAGTGATAAACTATGTATTTTGCATAAAAACCTCTAAATTTCATATTAAAAGCCGTACCTCAAGCATATTTCTTCTAATGATAGTACTAAACATGAAGTGTAAAAAGATAGTACATATTTTATCTGTTGTTGGACTTAGTATGTTTTCTTTTTCAACCTTTTTTTAAATATTATAAGAAAGTTAACTAAATCAATTTAAGAATTTATGTTATTTAAAATTGGGATTAAACTGGGGTATCTCTAAAATGGAAATATTTAATGCTATGTCTATTTTTCATATGTATAGTGTTTTGTCAAAAAGTTTTGATTGCTGAAAAAAGTGGGTAATAAAAAAATTTTGATAGACCATGTATCTCACCTCTATCGTTTTACTGCATTGTTATATTGCACTATATGGATCATCTCGAGAACATTCCTTGCCTTTGCATTTGATTGTTTTGTTTAAATTTTGATATTTGTGAAATTGAAAGTATGGTTGAGGTTTGTTTGATGTGTGTAGTTGTTTTATTTTTAATAAATTGTTTTCTTAAAAATATGTTGTTCCTTTTTATTTTATAATATAGATATATTAAATAAGGTGACTATCACAGCGGTGTCGACTTATTTCTTGTAGTGATATATATAAAAGTATGTATGTATACTTATGGATGAAAATAATTATTATAAGTCTATAAATTTATTCATATGAGGATTAGAGTGTCTATGTATTTATGTATGTGGTATTAAATATCTAGGTCTTCTATGGAGAGAATGATGTTTATTACCTATATAACTTTACCTATGGATTTATATGTCATAATTGTTTATCGTTGTAATTCGTTTAATGTTTTTCCCTATGATTGATATGCTTTATATTAGCTATAATTCGCCTACAAAATGTGGTTATTATTTTTTAATAAATTGTTTTTCTTAAAATATGTTGTTCCTTTTTATTTTATGATATACCGGGTGTCAACGAGATCATGTATCAGCACGCCATTTATTTATTAGTTAAAATAAAACTTTGAAATTCGGACCGTATATATGAGTGATTGGGGGGCTTCTTCAGGTACACTCAGTTTTTCTATAGCACTTCCGGTCAAACCGGAAGTGACGTTAATTTTGAATTTTTAAATACAACATTTATTATTTCTGTTCATATTCTGTTTCTTCTGAAAATTTGCCATCTAGTGCAAGTTAACTTTTGACATTTCTGTCAAAGATGGCGGTATCTGTTAAATTTATCCATTAAAGTGAAACTGCTTCGCAACGATTGTCGAAATGTAACAACCATCAAAGTTAGCTTTGAAAACAATTAAGAAACGTATTTTTCACATTTACACGCATTGGCGAAGGAAACATGTATTTCACGTTGAAATTACTAAAGAAAACAGAAAAAAAAAATTTTTCATTTTCATATGACAGGTACTCGTTTTTTTAAATAGTAACACCTATTTTTTATTACAGTGCCATATTGGCATAATTTTTAGCTTTCAAGTGATATAAAATATGCTGTGGTTTAGTGGTAGACAGGTAGTACAAAACATAAAATGTTTTAAAAGTAGTCTAATTCCAAAGACTACTTTTAAAACATTTTATGTTTTGTACTACCTGTCTACCACTAAACCACAGCATATTTTATATCACTTGAAAGCTAAAAATTATGCCAATATGGCACTGTAATAAAAAATAGGTGTTACTATTTAAAAAAACGAGTACCTGTCATATGAAAATGAAAAAAATTTTTTTTTTCTATTTTCTTTAGTAATTTCAACGTGAAATACATGTTTCCTTCGCCAATGCGTGTAAATGTGAAAAATACGTTTCTTAATTGTTTTCAAAGCTAACTTTGATGGTTGTTACATTTCGACAATCGTTGCGAAGCAGTTTCACTTTAATGGATAAATTTAACAGATACCGCCATCTTTGACAGAAATGTCAAAAGTTAACCTGCACTAGATGGCAAATTTTCAGAAGAAACAGAATATGAACAGAAATAATAAATGTTGTATTTAAAAATTCAAAATTAACGTCACTTCCGGTTTGACCGGAAGTGCTATAGAAAAACTGAGTGTACCTGAAGAAGCCCCCCAATCACTCATATATACGGTCCGAATTTCAAAGTTTTATTTTAACTAATAAATAAATGGCGTGCTGATACATGATCTCGTTGACACCCGGTAGATATATTAAATAATGTGACTATCATAGAGGTGTTGATAGTGATCAAACGTTGTGGTTTCCATTAGAAACGTGTTTAGATCTGTTAGAAATATACTGGTAAGCTCGATAACAAGCTTTTTGAACTGTTAGGCTGCATAAATACATTTCATTTATGCATCTATCACTGAATGTATGATTTGAATGTATTGTTTTGGAATGATGGCTTTTAAAGAGAATGATTTGATAGTGGTTTTAATAGATTGATGCCTGATGCCACCTAAGTTTATTAGATTTTTGGCGGCCATCTTGGATTCACCATCTTGCTTTTCTAAAAATCCCTACTTTGAAACGTCCTGTATATTCATACTTGGTTGCTATGTTATCCAGTATCATACTGTATATTTATTTTATGATTTTGAGATGGTATGCTGATGTCAGATATAAATCCTCGGTGGTGGTGTTTGAAAGTATGTTGGGTTTGAGCTAGATGTATCTTCCTAAGTTGATCTGGTGTTGTGGCGTTTTGAAACTATGTTGGGTTGTTGTTGTGATGCGTGATACGGAGTTGGGTATTTTATAGAAGTTGAGTTTATATTTTGATCGATCATATTGATAGTCAGCCATTTCGCCTGACGTCACCTTAGTTTATTAGATTTTTGGCGGCCATCTTGGATTCGCCATCTTGCTTTTCTAAAATCCCTACCTTTGAAATGTTCTGTATATTAACATTTGGTTGCTATGTTATCCTGATGGATGGATGGATGGATGGATGGATGGATGGATGGATGGATGGATGGAATGATGAATGGTTGAATAGATTTTTGAGAAAAGAGGGATTTGATAGTGGTTTGAATGTGTGGTTTTAATATAGGGGTTTCAGAACCGCTTCATGGACCGGTGCGTGGGAATCTAACGCAGATGGATGTATACGTCACGGATGAGTATCTATATATACGTAGATCGGCATCTTTAATTTTATTATAATCAGTGTCTTCGAAGAGTTAAGGTCGTTTTTAGTGCTTGTTTGTGTTTTACTACAAGGTATTTAGAAAGCCTAATTTATATAATACTAAAAATATAACAGATGGATGGATGGATTAATGGACTTGAAAGTATTGTTTTGAAGATGGATGGATGGATGGATGGATGGATGGATGGATTGATGAATGGTTGAATAGCTTTTTGAGAAAAGAGGGATTTGATAGTGGTTTGAATGTGTGGTTTTAATATAGGGGTTTCAGAACCGCTTCATGATCCGGTGCGTGGGAATCTAACGCAGATGGATGTATACGTCACGCATGAGTATCTATATATACGTAGATCGGCATCTTTAATTTCATTATAATCAGTATCTTCGAAGAGTCAACATCGTTTTTTTTTTAGTGCTTGTTTGTGTTTTACTACAAGGTATTTAGAAAGCCTAATTTATATAATACTAAAAATATAACAGATGGATGGATGGATTAATGGACTTGAAAGTATTGTTTTGAAGATGGATGGTTGGATGGATGGTTGGATGGATGGATGGATGGATGGATGGATGGATGGCTTTTTGAGAAAAGAGGGATTTGATAGTGGATTGAATGTGTGGTGTTAATATAGGGGTTTCAGAACCGCTTCATGACCCGGTTGTGAGCTGATTCTAGCGATGGTTTTAAGATGATGTTTCATAGGAGTTCGAGTGCATGGTTTTGATATATTGGATGCTTGACGTGGCATTAGTTTATTAGATTTTTGGCGGCCATCTTGGATTCACCATCTTGCTTTTCTAAAAATCCCTACCTTTGAAAACGTCCTGTATATTCATACTTGGTTGCTATCTCGTCCAGTAGCATACTGTATATTTATTTTATAATTTTGAAATGGTATGCCGATCTTAGATGTAAAGTTTATATTTTTATCGACCATCTTGATGGTATGAAACTTGGTCATATTGTTAATTAATACATTGTTTTTCTTAAAAAATATTGTTTGTTTTATTTTATAAGTAAGATATGCATTTCAAGCATGCGGCTATCACAGAAGCAGGCATATTCTTATTTAAAGTCAGTACAGTCGATGTTTCTATGTCGAATACGTAAATTTCAGCATGAAGATCTAAATCAGGTTCACATATATATTCATACTCACTATAAATGTACCACTTTTTAAGTTGGGTCATATTTGGGCTACAATATTCTAACACGCAGAACCGGTTCTGAACCGGTTAAATAAATTGTTTTTCCTAAAAAATATATTGTTTGTTTTATTTTATTTTATAAGTAAGATATACATTTCAAGCATGCGGCTATCACAGAAGCAGACAGCCGTTGTGGTTTCCGCTGGAAACATGTTTAGACCTGTTTGAAGTACATTGAGAGGCGCGATAGCAAGCCTGGTAATTTATTCAGGAATTCTCTAGAAGCAAAGACCATCTTGATGGTCCGCCATTTTGTCTGACGTCACCTTAGTTTGGCTAGTGACCGTGAGAGGATGCTGCATTAGTTAGGTTGGTAGTGATGGGAGATACCATTTCTTGGTCAGTGGCTGTCAGAGGGCGTCCATGGTATTTGGGTTGGTAATGATGAAATCTGCCATTTTGGGCTGGCGACCACAAGGGGGTGCCACATCAGTTGGGTTGGTAATGATGAAATCTGCCATTATGGGGTGGCGACCGCGAGGGGGCGCCACATCAGTTGGGTTGGTAATGATGAAATCTACAATTTTTAGTTGGGTTGGCGACCGCGAGGGGGCGCCACATCAGTTGGGTTGGTAATGATGAAATCTGCAATTTTTAGTTGGGTTGGTAATGATGAAATCTGCAATTTTTAGTTGGGTTGGAGGCCGCGAGGGGGCGCCACATCAGTTGGGTTGGCAGAGGGCGCCACTATATATGTTATATACAAACCGTTAGTTCCTTATTATCCAATCATACCTAATTCTGGAAAGTAAACGCTAATTTTATAAGCGGTTATGTAATTCCATTGTTTCTGCCATACATGTGGTTTTGTGTAGCAACTTACAACACCTAGTAATTCTAATAATGCTGCAGTAGTGTTGTATAGTTTCATCGGCTTCTCTTTCTGCACTGTTCATTTATATTTTCGATTCGAGGTTTACAGCAGCTGCAGTTAGAATTTGATACCCGACTGCCTTTGAGCATCAGAATTTTTTTAGTGCTTTAAAGGGAGATTTCACCCCCATGGACGGGCGGCAAGAGATTCTGTTGGTGGTTGCGATGTGACTTATCAGTGTAGGCTTACAGCACCTGTAGTTAGAATTTGATACCCGACTGCGTTTGAGCGTCAGAATTTTTTTAGTGCTTTAAGGGGAGATTTCACCCCCATGGACGGGCGGCAAGAGATTCTGTTGGTGGTTGCGATGTGACTTATCAGTGTAGGTTTACAGCAGCTGTAGTTAGAATTTGATACCCGACTGCGTTTGAGCGTCAGAATTTTTTTAGTGCTTTAAGGGGAGATTTCACCCCCATGGACGGGCGGCAAGAGATTCTGTTGGTGGTTGCGATGTGATTTATCAGTGTAGGTTTACAGCAGCTGTAGTTAGAATTTGATACTCGACTGCCTTTGAGCGTCAGAATTTTTTTAGTGCTTTAAGGGGAGATTTCACCCCCATGGACGGGCGGCAAGAGATTCTGTTGGTGGTTGCGATGTGACTTATCAGTGTAGGTTTACAGCAGCTGTAGTTAGAATTTGATACCCGACTGCCTTTGAGCGTCAGAATTTTTTTAGTGCTTTAAAGGGAGATTTCACCCCCATGGACGGGCGGCAAGAGATTCTGTTGGAGGTTGCGATGTGACTTATCAGTGTAGGTTTACAGCAGCTGTAGTTAGAATTTGATATCCGACTGCCTTTGAGCGTCAGAATTTTTTTAGTGCTTTAAAGGGAGATTTCACCCCCATGGACGGGCGGCAAGAGATTCTGTTGGTTGTTGCGATGTGACTTATCAGTGTAGGTTTACAGCAGCTGTAGTTAGAATTTGATACCCGACTGCCTTTGAGCGTCAGAATTTTTTTAGTGCTTTAAAGGGAGATTTCACCCCCATGGACGGGCGGCAAGAGATTCTGTTGGAGGTTGCGATGTGACTTATCAGTGTAGGTTTACAGCAGCTGTAGTTAGAATTTGATATCCGACTGCCTTTGAGCGTCAGAATTTTTTTAGTGCTTTAAAGGGAGATTTCACCCCCATGGACGGGCGGCAAGAGATTCTGTTGGTTGTTGCGATGTGACTTATCAGTGTAGGTTTACAGCAGCTGTAGTTAGAATTTGATAGCCGACTGCCTTTGAGCGTCAGAATTTTTTTAGTGCTTTAAAGGGAGATTTCACCCCCATGGACGGGCGGCAAGAGATTCTGTTGGAGGTTGCGATGTGATTTATCAGTGTAGGTTTACAGCAGCTGTAGTTAGAATTTGATACCCGACTGCCTTTGAGCGTCAGAATTTTTTTAGTGCTTTAAGGGGAGATTTCACCCCCATGAACCGTGTAAGAGATTTTGTTACTGGCTGCGTTGTGGCATGTTTATGTAAATTTAGTGTAGGTGTTGTTACAAGTTTCTACCAGATTGCGGTTGTAAATGTTATTTTTTCTTGCGTAGAGGGAGAGTTCACCCTTTCGAGGCAGACGTCATTAGTCATACTTATTTAATTTTCATGAAACATGTTTATTATTACTATAATTTTAATAAATGTGTTATATATTGCTTTTATCATGAACCCGCACGCCTATGGTCATTCGGGCATTTCCGTGATTTGGGCTGCTGAGTTAGAGCTGCTAACTTCACGCCGGTAAAATTTTAATACTTGTGGATTAAATTAGATTAAAGCCAAGATTTTCTTCTCATTGCTATTGAATAACTTTCGTATACAGTAGTAATAGTTATACATATTGCTACCGCAAATGTAAAGTGAGACAACATAAAATCTCAAATTATCTTTACGATGGACACGTTTATGTAGTTTACGTATAGATGTTTTATAATTCACACGGAATAAATTTGATTTTATAGTGAGAAAATGCAACACCCATGTGGCGTGTGTTTATCTGGATACATCCATACGTATGTAAAGAAAGTTCGGAAGCAATACTTATGGACTAACAAGTATACCGAATATCTGTTATTGACATAAGCAGATTTCATAATGTTCATCCATACATAAATGTATACCTACTTGGAGTATGTTAATGCGTATTTTTCTTATGTTTATAGTCAGTTTGCCAAGAATTTTTATTAAACTTTTTAACTGAATCAATAGTGTGTGGATTCCGAAGCGGGTGAAACAGTTGCCAGAAACCATATTATATTTCGTTAAAAATAATTTTAAAGTCAAATAGTAAATTTCGTTAACTTGCAAGGAAAGATGCATGGTTGTTGTCGTGTAATTTATATATACATTTAAACCATAGATTAATTATATTTTAAATTTTACCATATTCACCGAACAGATTAAATTCTTACAAATCTTTTAACTATAAATATTTTCATTTGTTATAAATGAAACGTAGAACTTCTTACTATATTTATATTATATTATATGTATTACGTAAGTAAAAACACAAAACACACAAATTGGCTACGAATGGGCGCTTTTATTGCTTGAGGAAATGTAATTAAGTCAAGATACGTTATAAGAAAACTGATTTATTTGATAGATCATCAAAACTCTTGTGTAATATTATTTGTTAATTAATTTTGTGTAAAAATTACATTAATAGTCAATTGTCCAACACACTTATTTAAACAACATAAATATTTCTTAACATACAAATGCTTTCCATCATCATTACGAGAATATTCTGACAAATGTTTTGAAACCGTTTCTTCCAAGATTTTAAAATATTTCACAAAAACTATCTCTTGTTTGCGAAACTTTTCACATAAATTCATTAGCGTGAAAACTACTAATTCTGTTAACATTCGAGTGTCCTCTATTTCAGACACAAAAATCGAATAAGTATTATAATAGCGATAGAGTCAGAGTGCAACACCGACAACTATGGAAATACCATTTTAGATCAAATAAGAATATACGTGGTAGAGGTAATTACAGATTTAAGGCAAATAGCGGGCGTAGATCAAATTTTTACAGGAATCGTTCTAACGGAGTCAGAAACACGGTTGCATATACTACATTGGGAAACGAGCATGGTCCCCAAGTACAGCTGGAGGATGACATGTAAATAAATGTATTTTTCGTGTACTTGATAGAATTTAATAATATTGTTCAACCCAAAATAATTAAGAAAAGTGGGACTTTTCTTGTTAGCAACACATTAGTCGTTTACTTGTTGTGATGTTTTGTCATTAAGTAAACAAATCCTTGACACGGATTACTTTGATAATAGGAAAATGACAATTTTACTTTCTTATACGTAGTATAAGGAAGTATTGTGATGATGAAAATTTTCGACCTCGAGATTTTTGCAGATGTCCACGTTTCGAGGTCCCCTGATACCAAAAAAGTGGTTTTTAAAAAATGTGTGTGTGGCTGTGTGTCTGTGTGTCTCTCTCTCTCTCTCTGTGTGTGTGTGTGTGTGACCACGATAGCGGTCAAACCGCTATAGATATCAATTCCAAATTTTGTATTTACGTGTATAATCTGCCTCTTGAGAACTGATTAGATTTTGAGCAAAATCGACAGACTGAAAGTAGTAGTTTACTTCGGTGAAAAAATCGAAATTTGCAAATATTTCGTCAATTACTAAGTTTAAACAAATTTATAAAGAATTCATATGTACTTAGAATTAAGTTTGAAACAAATTGTCTTAAAAAAGTTTTTCGAAATTCCAACCGGAAGTAGGTCTTTTACTCATATCGAAAATCAGTTTTTTGCAAGTATCTCGCAAGTCATGCTTTCTAGGCAGGTACATTACGAGTATAAAAGTATTTAGAACGTACTTCTAAATATCTTTTGTATAAAAAAAATTTCAAAATTCGGACCGTAAGTAACACTTTCATACGTATAAGAAAGTCGTGTGGTGGCCACACCTCATTTTTAGAAGAAATAAAGCAAATGTAGCTACCCATTTCCAGTAACATCAGATATGGTACAAACGGCGTAATAAAATCTCTAGGAACCACGGAAACTAAAATATTTGTAAATACGAGTAATCATGCACTCTAAAATTTCAAATTGTAAATTCAAATTTTCTAATCCTCGCAGATGCAATTTTAGATAAAGATTTTATATCAACATATACACGGATTCATAATTATTCAGACTGGATAATAAAAAAAAATTAAAAATATAACCATTCGAATTCACAGTAGTCCAGAAGAAAATTTACTAGTTTACTCCTCTTTATTAGCGAAAACGTTTCGTTAAATGATATTTCACTTGATACCATAAATCTGGATGAGTTTAATGTGTATAACATCGAGCCGGAAAGCAACAATCGACATTTAAAGTTGATGTAGAAATTAAATACTCGTGAAATACCTAAATTTGTTAGGGATGATGTAGTTCAGCTGTGTGGAAACAAATAAGTTGACAGTAAACCATTTCTATAAGCAGGAATTAAAACTCGCCGGTAATGCCCCAGTTAATATGAAAAATTATAGAGCACTTGAGTACATAAAGACGAAATATATCGACAAGTTCAAAAAATGCGAGAAGATGGAATTATTGAACCATTGGAGATTGTTTCCTAAAAAATCTAAAATTAAACAAAAACATTGGCGTCTAGTAATAGATTTCCGTCAAGTAAATAAAAAAACTTATTGCTGATAAATTTGCGCTGACATCCATTGATGACATTTTAGTACAACTGTGTAATGTATTTTCATATATATTCGCTTAGGAAACAGATAAATTGACAGTAAACCATTTCTATAAGCAGGAATTAAAACTCGTCGGTAATGCCCCAGTTGATATGAAAAATTATAGAGCACTTAGAGTACATAAAGACGAAATATATCGACAAGTTCGAAAAATGCTAGAAGATGGAATTAATGAACCATACATTTCATTGTTTCCTTAAAAAAAACCTGAAATTAAACAAAAACATTGGCGTCTTGTAATAGATTTCCGTCAAGTAAATAAAAAAAATTATTGCTGATAAATTTCCGCTGCTATGCATGGATGACATTTTAGTCCAACTTGACAAAGCTAAGTGGTTTTCAGTGATTGATTTAGCGTCGGATTTTCACCAAATACCATTACAAGAACAATTCAGGCATATAATGTCGTTTAGCACAGAAAAAGGAATTTTCAGGTGTAACTTTTTGGAGAATAATGTAATTAGCGTTCGCAGGCATCACACCCGAAAAGCACTTTTTACATGGATGACGTAATAGTAATAGTCTGTTCGGAGAAGCATCATCTTAAGAATTTAGAAGAGATTTTGGAAATATGCAGGAAATTTAACTTAAAATTAAACCCTGAAAAATACAACACACTTTTTTTTTTAAGAAGAAGTCACATATCTAGGGCAAAAACTTACAAGTAAGGGAATCTTATCGGATGAGCCAAAATATGACGTTATCAACAAATATTCTGTCCCACAAAACGCGGATAAAGTAAACCGCTTCGTCGCGTTCACCAATTACTATCACAGATTTATATCATATTTTGCTGAAATTACTGTCCCTTTAAGTTAACTAGAAAACATTTAACCCTTGTTTGGACAAAAGAATGTTGCATGCGGTGCTATCTTCGCACAAAAATTTAATCGCATTGAATTGCCAATTGCTTTCGCATCACATTCCTTAACTGAGAGCGAAAAACAAATCTACTATTATAAAATAACTCTTGGCAGTGCATTGAGCTATAAAATATTTCCATTGCTAGGTATACGGTACCAAATTTCTAGTAAAAACAGACACCATGAAAGACCCAACATCAAACTCACTGGAATGTGTTTAGATTTAGAATAAAATTTCCACATTCAACATATAAGAGGTGAAGACTATGTTTGTGCAGATGCTTGCTCTAGAATCACTGTTGTCAGACATTACCAAAAATATAAATCATGTGCTTGCAGCTGGACGGTCAATGTCAAACATATGTAAACGATACGAATTACTAATGCTACAGTCAGCATGAGACAATTATAAAAATATCCACATTACATTTCGAAATATTATATACATCACTTAGAATGATGATTAGGTATAACAGAAAATTTAGCGTTCATGAAACATATCCTATCATTAACGGTAGTATTGCTATAGAAAATATTACTTAAACTGGAATACATAGCTAATGATTGCAAATTTAATGAATTAAGACTAATCTTAGCCGACGATATTTTTAAACAGTACACTCTAAATGATTTTAAAGAATTAGTCCACAAATATCTATATAAACTTATCATCCTTCTTTGTAGTGTGAGAAAAGTGGTGCATAATAATTTAAATATAAATTACAAATTCTCTCTTTTCTCTTTCTCGTTTCAAGATTGCGGTCAACAACCGTCTCTAAAGAAACTAATTTCACTTAATTTGTCACAAATGAGAATTTCACTAAAGCTGTCATAAATGCCAGATAAATAAAACTAAGACTAAACCGCCTTAATCATTACTCCTACTTCCCAAAAACCATTTAAAATCGGTCCTGTCCATTTTCTAAATCGGTTGTAGGTTATGAATGTGCTGTATCAAAGCAATGCGAACTCACCAAATATATAGTAATAATTCCTATAGAAAATTGGAAAGCGATTAGTGTTGCCGATTGCATAATCAAAAACTTCATGCTTATATACGGACCCATGAAGGAAGTACTAGAAATATGGGTACCGAATATAAGAGCCAAGTATTCAAGTATGTACATAAATGATACAAAATATGGTTTGGCTCACATGGAGTCAATATTACACATTTTGTTATAATACTACTCCAAATATACCCTACCCCAAATATAATTACACACCAATCGAATTAGTGTTCGAAAATAAGCAAACATTTCTGATTCGTTACTAGACACACAACTTGAACCCCTATATAATATTTATGCATATGACAAGAATTCAGATATAGAATGTAACACGCACAGCGACGCGGCGAGAGAGCAACTCGAAGAATCAAAATTTGATCGTAAAAGATATTTGGGTAGTAAAGCAAGTAAAATTGACTTAGAACTAGGTGATCTATTTTCAGTAACTAACGAGGTTCGACACAAATTTGTTTCTTTGTACAATGGTCTTTTTGAAATTATCAATACTCACGAGTCAAACTGTACAATCAAGGATAGTAAGTAATTTCTACACTACACAAAAATCATGTACGTACATAAAATAATCAAGAATGTAAATAAGAAGTAAATATGCGATAAAATATATGTATGATTTTAAAGTAAATTAAATAAGTTTTACATAAGTAATAAAATCTAAAACCTATGCATTTCATAACAGGCAATAATATTAAATTTCGATTGAAAAATAGAACACTCAGGTTCAGGTTAATGCCTCTTGCAAACTCCATTCTCCTGAAATGATCTTAACCCTCTATTGCACATAATTTTTGTTTCGTCTCATTTTTTATATCATGTCTGTTTGCATGCTTAACACGTAAAAAATAGGAAAAAAATTTTTGTCTATAATTTTCCAAAAAAAAAATATTTTTTTCTTTTTGTTCCCATGTACATTGTGCACACAAGATATGGACACTAAAAAAGTTGTACTTCAAAAAATTAGATTTGTTGTACTTATACATTGTGACAATTTGACGATCGACATCCACAGTAAGACTCCTATAATTTTTTGTATTTCGTTGGTTGATGTGACCAAAGGACGATTGGGGTTTTTTTGCACAGAATACAGCACGCTCATATCTACTATCCCCTGTAGAAATTCTTCAGTGACAAAATGTTTGAAAACAGCATATGGGGTGGTAAGGTTCAAAACTTCATCTGGCAAAGTATCGTTACCACTAAATTTTATGCTTTCGTCGTTTTTTGTGGTAGTCTGTTCTTTTTTCCAATGGATTTTCTGACGTTTCTATTGAGGCTGAGATTTAGAAGTAGATGGAGCAACAAAATTGCTCAACGGGAGCTCGTCTTCTGAACTGAAATGTTATAGATCCTGTTGGTGATTTTCAACAAAGTCGTCCTGAAAGTCGGGAATTTCATCTTCATCTAATAAAAGAGAATCCTCACTGTTGCTAAGAATATCTCTGATTTCATAAACATCGCTTTTGTTTCCATAAAATGATTTAGAAGGAATAGGTGAACAGTTTTCTTCCATCGTAAGTTTGTAGTGCCCATGCACGGTGTTCCCGAACGGTACCAGTTACCTGAGTTCAAATGTACAGGGTGGGTCATTAGTAGCCACTTCTTCGATTGCTCTTTTA
Organism: Amphimallon solstitiale; assembly: GCA_963170755.1. NCBI lineage: Eukaryota > Metazoa > Arthropoda > Insecta > Coleoptera > Scarabaeidae > Amphimallon > Amphimallon solstitiale. The sequence goes on along the minus strand of OY720675.1, from coordinate 131,750,599 downwards.
TGTATTAAATAAAAGAAAAGCAATTAGTGGAGGATCCATGGTTGCTTGTGGCGCATATTGTAAAAATACTTTAAGCTCTGGCGCACTTCCGGTTTCACCGGAAATGCACGGAACTTAATTTTTTTAAATGACTCATCCTATATATTTTGGGATTTTGTTGTACTACTTTAAATTGCCTGTTCAACTGTTTTCTCTTTTTCAAAATTGAGCCAATAGTTTTTGAGTTATTATTTTTTTTTGAAAATATTTGATCAAAACACGTGTTCAGAAAAAAATCATTTTCACATTGTTTTTAAAAGTAAAAACATTGACTTTGGTGGTGCTTGTAGCCAAGAAAATTCTGCATCATTTGGTTTAGTTGCACTCGACAATACCTCAAGAAACTTTGTTCTTTCAAAGCCTACTTTCTGAAATTTACACATACCAAAAACTTTTTTTTTTAAATGGAACGCCCAGTATTTTATTGAGTCATTTTGTTCCTTTTTTTATAATCTTTCATTTTTGTTAACAATGTCCTATACCTACCTTTTCTAATTTTTGAGATAATCACTATACGAGCAATTAGCGGTCAATTAAAGAACTACGGGCGCTGTTCTCTGCACCCAAAGATTGGTCCAATAAAGGCTGGAATGCGGCTGACTGCCTGAGTCAACTGTTAAAGAAAGTCGGTATACATTTATGTCAAACTTATAAAAGCATCGTTATTAGTTATCATCCAAATGAATTATTCTTATGAAGAGTTAATAGATATGATTGACATTTTGGGTGAATCTGAAAGAAACTCTTTGCTGGCATCCAGACTTTATGCACAGCGATCCCTGGTAGAAGTCAACCGAAGCCAGAAACCTTCGAAAATATAAAGTGGACGGTTTGAGTGAACAGAAAGCATTAAATATGAAAGAAAGAGCGGAAAAAGCAATAACTGGTGAGGATAAGACGTTTATGGTACTTGCGAGTGTAGTTGAACACCCCCATACTAGTACTACGAAAATTAGTCGGCAGTTAGATGTAAGTCAAATTTGAGAATCCAGAATAATTAGGAAATACGAAATTCACCCGCAGCATGTTCATACACAGGGTTAGATGAAAGAAATTTTCAGAATCACTTACATTTTTGTCAATTGGCAGCAGATAAATTATCCTGGCTTTGTCAATTTTTTGTTGTTTACCAACCTTCTATTCAAGTGAATACGTTCATCGTCACAATTCCGTTATTGTAACACATAAAGCCCCCCACTTTATCACCCCTGTAAACTTTCAAAATCGTTGGTCATTAAAACTGTGGGGAGGAATAGTGGGTAGTTACATAATTGGACTTTATTTCTTTGATGAAAAAGTTAATGGAGGAGAGTATCTTCGCTATCTACGAACGGATTTTCAAAACTTTTTGAAGACATCTTCCAATATGTCAGTAAACATAACCTTTATTTTATTTCGATGTTAACCAACATTGTTAAAAATGAAATACTGCAACTGGACGTTGCCGGAATTAAAAAATTGAAATGCGATGCTCTTCATTCTGTAAAATTATTACTTTTGGGATAGTTGGACATAACATTAACTTTGTTTGACAGTTGACTAAGGAAGTCGGGCGGCATCCCTGCTTTCCATTGGTTCAACGAATATTTTGGTGCATAGAACAACAGCGCTCGTAGTTCTTTAATTGACCGCTAATTGCTCCTACAGTGATTATCTCAGAAATTACAAAATATAGGTATAGGACATTGTTAACAAAAATGAAAGAGAATAAAAAAAGGAACAAAATGCCTCAATAAAATACTGGGTGTTCCATTAAAAAAAAAAAGTTTTTGGTATGTGAAAATTTCAGGAAGTAGGCTTTGAAAAACAAAGTTTATTGAGGTATTGTCGAGTGCAACTTTACCAAATGATGCAGAATTTTCTTGGCTACAAGCACCACCAAAATTAATGTTTTTGCTTTTAAAAACAATGTGAAATTGATTTTTTTCTGAACACGTGTTTTGGTCAAATATGTTCAAAAAAAATTAATAACTCAAAAACTATTGGCTCAATTTTGAAAAAGAAAAAGCAGTCAAACAGACAATATAAAGCAGTATAAGAAAATCCGAAAATATATAGGGTGACTCATTTAAAAAAATTAAGTTTCATGCATTTCCGGTGAAACCGGAAGTGCGCCAGAGCTTAAAGAATTTTTGCAATATGCGCCACAAGCAACCATGGATCTTTCACTACTTATGCTAATGACTTTCCCTGTATAGGTAAATATATACAAAATACCAAAAACCAAATCATTCATACCTTCAGCAGGCTTTAATGCACCTCACAGTATCTTTTTGACAAAAAAGCACTCTTTGAAACCACAGTAAACAATTCGCAAAATCATGAAATATCCTAACCACAAAATTGCTCGGGCGCTCGCATAGTCTATTTATATTTCATAACTGCAATGTGCTGCCACCTTGTGTGTTACATTCTAACTTAAAGAGGAATGTTCCCGAATGGTGCCAATGCGTAAATAAAGGTGGTATTTTTGAAGTTAAGAGAATTAGAACTTAAAACGCATGGTGTTCCCGCAAGGTGCAATAGAGGGTTAACATTGATATTATGTATATAGGGAAATTCTTCTCGCATAATTTTTTACATACCTAGAAGAAACTCTTCTTCAAATAGTTATATTTGTAAAAATTAACAAATGTATCTGGAATTCCACTTAAATGAAATTTCAAATAATTTTCTATAATATTGTTGTGTATTATTAAATCAAATTTTCAGCGAAGCTTGCTTTCTTTTTGAACCTCAGCACGCTTCTCTCTTGCTATTGTTTTTCTTTTTCGTGAAAACACTGAAACTATCCACCAACTAGAATAGAGATTTCACAAATATATCATACAATCGAACCAATTTCATTTACATCTGTGGTAAATAAAGAACCAAAGTAGTTTTTGATCTACTTCAATATTTGAGATAATTTCACTAATATGAGTGAATATTAGTTACGCATGTTACGTAAATAGCTTTGTTTTGACTTAAAATATTTTTTGAAAGCATTTGAGTTTGACAACAAATTATTATGTATTTGATAACATGGTACCGATAGTTAACCTTTATTAACTATAAGCTGGATATTATTAGGCAAAACATTATAACATATTTAATATGTACTAGGTACGGAAAGTTTAATATTTAAAGGAATATGTAAGTAGTACGCACACGCAGGAATTTCAGCATGAGATAGTTGCGTCTTAATGTCTTTCAGTAAAAATATTAGATCATTTTACTTTCTTATACGTAGTATAAGGAAGTATTGTGATGATGAAAATTTTCGACCTCGAGATTTTTGCAGATGTCCACGTTTTGAGGTCCCCTGATACCAAAAAAGTGGTTTTTAAAAAATGTCTGTGTGTCTGTGTGTCCGTGTGTGTGTGTGTGTGTGTGTGTGTGTGTGTGTGTGTGTGTGTGACCACGATAGCGGTCAAACCGCTGTAGATATCAATTCCAAATTTTGTATTTACGTGTATAATCTCCCTCTTGAGAACTGATTAGATTTTGAGCAAAATCGGCAGACCGGAAGTAGTAGTTTACTTCAGTGAAAAAATCGAAATTTGCAAATATTTCGTCAATTACTAAGTTTAAACAAATTTATAAAGAATTCATATGTACTTAGAATTAAGTTTGAAACAAATTGTCTTAAAAAAGTTTTTCGAAATTCCAACCGGAAGTAGGTCTTTTACTCTTATCGAAAATCAGTTTTTTTGCGAATATCTCGCAAGTCATGCTTTTAAGACAAATACGTTACGAATATAAAAGTATTTAAAACATCATTTTCAATATCTTTTATATAAAAAAAATTTCAAAATTCAGACCGGAAGTACCACTTTTACTCTTATCGAATAGCGATTTTTTGCAAATATGTCGTAAGTTATGCATTCTATATATATTTATCAAGAGTACAAAAGTATTTAGAGTTGGATATGGAATGTTTTTTGTATAAATGAAATTTCAAAATTCGGACCGGAAGTAACACTTTCATACGTATAAGGAAGTCGTGTGGTGGCCACACCTCATTTTTTATAGAAGTATTGACCTGAAATGTTATATTTTTAATCCTGTTATACTATTTAATAGATGGATTTTTTTAGTTATCCCTTTCTATACAAAAATATCTGTATATAGAGTAGAAATAACCTTTCAAACAACATTAGTATATTTTTTGCAATTAGTACCGTAATCATACCATTTATTTCACTAGTGCTGTAATAGGGTCTATTACAGCACTATACTCCATTCAGTCTAAGAATGGAGTAGATGGCGCTACAATATGAGCACAGTTTACACACGATGAACTTTGTATTTTGAAAACAAGTAAAACATATGTTTACTGTCAGATGGATAGCAGGGATATACATATCTGATATCATTTTGACATTTACGTAAATTTTTGTACAAGTTGGTAACTCATTCCTCAAGAAAAAGGAATGCACATGTCGTCTAATTGTACTTTTTTGTGCTTCATCCAATTTATTGTAAGTATGACGATAATTTCTTTTTCTTGGAGGAGAAATTGGAACTCCATATAATTCCATTTCTTTAATAATGCAGTACATTGTATTCCTATTAATACCCACTTCCTCTGCTGTTTGATTGACTGCAGCTGTTTTAGACATATTGTCTTTATGCTTAATGTACACATTATAAGCCATTTGCCTTTGTCCAGATCTTATGTGTTCCCTTTACGATTTTTTGAAGGACCTGGTAAAACTGCTTCCGCCATACTATAGAATATTAGCGATTACGAAAAGAAAGTTAACGAAATTGATAAAATACCTTAACAAATGAATGTTTCACTTGCGAGTTCTAAGAAGAACTATTTTTTAAGAACATTAACAACAAATAACTATGTAAAATACGGAAATCGACAAAATCTTTGAACAAAACTGTCAGTAAACAAATTTTTGACAGAACGAGCTAAATGCGATTATTTTGCCGGTGTAAATGCACACTCGATTTCAACCAATCACAAACGTTTATTTTAAGCCCTATCTTTCCCAATGCTTTATTCTTAGACTGAATGGAGTATAGTTGCGTAATAGAAATGGAACATTTAAACAGATTTATTTTAAGTTGGTCACATTGCAACAGAAATGGAGATGTCAATATGACATTTTGTAAGCAAGTTTGAGGTCTTTATATTGAAATTCATTGTAAGATTTGATATTTTTAATTAATCTTTGAAATAGTACAACTATTATAAACATTTATATTAACGTTTGAATTATCTTTCGAAGTGATAGTGATACCGTGTGCAGTAGAAACATTCTGTTGAAAATTATCAAAAATGTGTCAATTTTAAATTAACTTGTCAATTTAAATCTTGTGCCAAACCAAGGTGACAACCGCCACAAAATTTCCCTTGATTATCAAATTTTTCTCGTTTTGCTTTTACAAAAAGAGAAATTTTAAAACTAATTGCAAAAAATAGCATAAAAGACACGTTTCATTTGACATTAAAGCACTCATTCAGTTAAGAAACTCGTGGCTACGCCACTCGTTTCTTAAACTCTGAATTCGTACTTTGAAACGTCAAAATGAAACTTGTCCTTTAATATACTATTATGTTTATTCACGTGTAAGGTTTACTTCAGAGAACTAAACCAATTTTCTTAGAGTTCATCTAAAGGTTGCAACATAAAGACAGATTTTATTCCAGTCGGCGGTATTACATTTGAATCCGTCATCGTTCCGCCTGGTTCACCCCCTAGGTTGAAGATAATTAACCCCTGTAGGGTCAAATCAAACTGACTTCGCTTGCTTTCGTAAAAAATCAACTCCGACGTCGAATCCGTCCGAGACGAATCATTGAAACTGAAGAGATTTTATTCTGCGACGAGGATTTACGAATCGGAAGGGGATATAAACCCGGAGATTTGCATACAATTATTCGTTTAAAACTTTATCTGCAAAATATTTCTCGGCAGAAATATAGCTTTGAATATTATGTGTTCTATTTGGATTATAACTATAAATTACATCTGCAATTTTCACTCTTTTTGATAATCATTTTCTAAAACTGCTGAATGTATTATTATTATATACAGGCTGTAGCACCTAGGATGCCTCGGACCCAATGTTGCCAAATATACTATAATTATAGTATTTGTACTATAATTTCAACTCGATGTACTATAAAATTTCAAAGTGGATATAGTACGCACAATATACTATGATTTCATATTTCTTACAACATACAACTCCCATCGCCATCTAATAGTAAATTATCGAATTAATCTGAAAATTTGGACAAGAACTATAAAACTAGAGGTCTCTATTTCACGTATGTTAAAACACGTGTACACGTATTATACACGGTATACGGATACTGGGAACCCCTGTTTCTATATTACACGCAGGTTGACTCTACATGAAACGTCAAATATTTTGAATATATTAGTAACGGGGATTCACGGAATTACTATTTTTTAAACGGAAAGAGGATGTACAGATATATGATTTCTATTTCTAAGAGTATATTCTGGGAGTCCTGTGTACATAACAGTTTAACTCAGACAGTTGACTGTTGTCGAAATTATTATAAATATAATTCGGTTTCTTAGCGCTGTGGATATAGATTGTTTATTTAATAAGTAAATGTTTTGTTATTCTTGGTGGTAATTTCAAGTAAGTTTGAATTATTTTCTGTTTATTAATATAGGTGTATATATAGCAAGCAATTTTATTCGTAGAAATTGCATTATTACTAATCATGGATAAGAGTGATTCTGAAGAGGCGCCACCAACCCCACCAAAAAAGAAACAAATTATTAAAAGAACACAACAATATCGCCACGATTGGGAATCAACTTTTAATTGGGTCTGCGGCGATAAAAAATCTAAAACAAAGGCGTACTGCAAAGCTTGTTCCTGTTCACTAAAATCAGAGATTCAGGTATTAAAGCTCCATGAAAATAGTGCAAAACATAAACAAAATATACAATGGCACAAATCGCAAACGTCATTGAAAGGTTTTGTGAAATCAAAATCTGAGTTACCTGAAGAAGAAACTTTAAGAGCACAATTAAAATTAGGTGGCTTTTTTGCGGAACATAATATACCGTTCTCATTAAGTGATCATTTAACAAAATTAATGAAAGACATTTTCCCTGACTCTAAAATTGCAAAAAATATACGTATGGGGAGAACAAAAATTACTGAAATTGTTAGAAATGTTATAGGCCAAGATCATAAAAAAGATTTGGCTAAAACATTAAGAACATGTAAATTCAGTATACTAACTGATGAGTCTACCGACATATCATCAGAAAAATGCAGCTGCATTGTAGTGCGGTACTGTGATGAGGAAACTGGAAATATTGTAAGCAAGTTCTGGGAACTTGTTCAAGTTTATTGCGACGTTGAAAATAGTCAAGGGGCAAACGCGGAACACTTATATTTGTCAATTGTAAATTCTTTTGCAGAGTATGGTGTGCCACCGGAAAATGTAGTTGGTTTTGCATCCGACGGAACTAACGTTGAATGATGGGCAAACGAAACAGTGTCGCTTCCCGATTCATTGAACATTATCCCGGCATTGTAATTATGAAATGTATTTGTCATTCTGCACATCTCTGTGCTAGTGAATCTTGCAAAATGTTACCAAAAAAATGCGAAGATTTAGCCAGAAATATATATAACCATTTTAAAAATAGTTCGAAACGGCAACATATTTTTAAACATTTTCAGATGTTTACAAATCTTGATATACATAAAATATTACATCCATCACAAACTAGATGGTTAAGTTTAAAAGAGGTCGTCAATAGAATTATAGAACAGTGGGAAGTTTTAAGACTATACTTTGCCGATATTTATCTAACTGATCGTTTAGTTGCTATGGAAATTATTTACCAGGATCTTAATGATCCTTTTATAAAATTGTTTTATTATTTTTTGGGTTGGATTTTGCCGAAATTCAACAATTTTAACACATACTTTCAAGCTGAACACGTTGTTATCACAAATGTACACAGTGAAATTATAATATTATACCAAGAAATTTTAATGTGTTATATGGACAGAGATTATGTTTTTAAAACAAATGTTGAAGTAATAGACCCAAGTAATTAAACTGTATTTTTAAACATTAAAAGTATGTATCTTGGCATACATGTCATGAACCTTCTTCAGGACGAAGAAGTAAAAAAACATTCCCATTTAATTACTCATTTTCTTACTCGTTGTCGATCATTTATGATTACCGCATGCCAACAAATTAAGAGTAGATTCAGTTTTAATGATCCACTTCTACAAAATTTAGACTACTTTATTCCATCAAATTCACTTTCCAATAGTTTTAGAAATAAAAATCCAAGTTTATTTCCAATATTTCAAAACGCTAGACGATTTCTTCCCTCTAATACAGGTGATATAGAACAACTAATTGATGACGAATGGAGAAAATTACCTTCAATTTCACAACACGAAATTAGAAATGAAAAACAAATAGAGCCTCCAGAACTTTCAACTCGTTTTCTACGGTCAAAGCTGGCTTCGTTCTAACTCTCTTTGCTCGTTGAACAGTACCAGTAGACGTAAATCTATCCAACACGTTTATCAACTCACGTGGATTTGGACACGTTCTGAGAGGATATCTCTGAGAGTACACTCGTGACGAACAATTTTTGAAACATTCTCCAAGAATAAACACATGTCAACCATTTCTTGTTGAGTTCCAGGCATTTTCGCAACGTTTATCAGATCACAATAATGCTTCTGTCAGTTTATTGTTATTTTTTCCGTTTGCATTGACAGTTGCACTTCTATTGTTTTATCATGACAGCTGACTTTGAAAAAAGACGTTTTTCGACAAATTGACCTAACAACTTTTTTTTTCTTTTTAATTTTGTAATGAAATGTGTGTGTTTTTTTTTTAATAAATGGAAAACTTGGAATTTCGATTATCCAACGATATAATTATTTTATAAGGTTCCCATTTGATATTTTAGAAGAAAATTACTATCTGCAAAGCCCAATCAAAAATTATCTTCTTTCCTTAAATCACTTGAAAAAAAATTACGAGTAGTTAGAAGAGATCTTAGTCTATCCCTAAATTCGAAACCGAAACGGCGGGACAATTTAGTTCCTGCCAAAAAAAATGTCGAAGTACGGTCTAACTGCCAAGAAAAACCGTTATAACAGCGAAACCGCTGAAGTAGGAGTATGACGTTATATACGAAAAAAAAAGTACTCTTGGGGCTTTCCGAATCAACCACAAAATCTACATTGTTCCATTTAAAAAAACATAGGTTTGATACGCCACTGGAATACGGCACGCCATTGATGACCAAAAATATATTAGGGAAATGGTGATTGTAGTTATGGACAATTTTTCTCTTAGACTTTTTTCGATATATTGTATGATAGAGGAGCTACGGTCCGAGGCATCTTAGATGCTACACCCTGTATATCCAAAGGATAGGTACATATATATATATAATTAGTCAGAAACACGTGTCTACGGATGCTCTACAGCGGGATTACCCACTATTTTCTATGACTAAATTATTTACCCGCACTATTTCCACTTTTGTTTAACTTTCCAGGGTCGGTTGGCACGCGGGTTGACAATGTCTTCCTCGTGGCGATGTTGGTTGTTGTCCTCAAAACTGAGGATCTTCCAACTGAAGTTACAAATGGCGGTCTGTCACCTGATGGTCTTCCGTTTATGCTTACATCTCCAAGGCTTTCCCACCTTATTCCTTGGCTACACCGTACTGATGACGACCAATTAGTCAGAAACACGTGTCTACGGTTGCTCTACAGCGGGATTACCCACTATTTTCTATGACTAAATTTTTTACCCGCACTATTTCCACTTTTGTTTAACTTTCCAGGGTCGGTTGGCACGCGGGTTGACAATGTCTTCCTCGTGGCGATGTTGGTTGTTGTCCTCAAAACTGAGGATCTTCCAACTGAAGCTACAAATGGCGGTCTGTCACCTGATGGTCTTCCGTTTATTCTTACATCTCCAAGGTTTTCCCACCTTTTATTTAATTAGTCAGAAACACGTGTCTACGGTTGCTCTACAGCGGGATTACCGACTATTTTCTATGACTATATATATATATATATATATATATATATATATATATATGGTATCGCAGGTTTTCGCGGGTGTAATGTGTAATCGCGTTGTTTCGGGTTTCTTCCCGCGTGGAAGTTCTGGTGTCCTGAGAAGGACCGGTGCAACGTTTCGATAAAATCTCATTTATCATCTTCTGGCGTATGTTACTCTCTAACGATCTTCGTCTGACTGCGTGTTATTCGTTTTTCGACATTTATTTGTATAGTTGCGTTGGTAGTTGGAGTGGGTGCAACTCTGCATGCTGCGTCCCTATTGGGTCGTCGAGTCGGTGGTGGGGGAGCGTCCTCGTTTATTTCCTCCAGCGGTGTAGATGTTGTTGGGCGACTGTGATGAATACGTCGCTCCCTTAGTGCCGTTCTCCAAATGTCCGGCAGCCTTTTCGCATCATCCCTTCTGTTGAAATTATCGGGTCGTTTTTCTATCTCTACAGCCTCACGTATTATCCGCTTATTCATATGTTCGACTCTTGCTAACATCTTTGTACCGTCAAAATCGATGTCATGTCCTGTTTCTGCATGATGTTGGAACAGCGAGGATGTATGCTCTTTCTTTGCAACCGAGTTTATGTGCTCCTCGCGTCGTACACTTATTCGTCGGTTCGTTTGGCCGATGTAGCTGCCATTACACATTTTGCACGGTACTTCATATACACCCTGTTCTTCTAGGTGTATTTTACTTTTAGGTGTTTTCAGCACATCTGCGATCTTGCGGTCCGTTGTGAATACTGCTTTCATTTCAAACCTACGTAGACTCTTGGCAATTTTGTCCGTTGTTCCCTTTACGTACGGTAAGAACATTTTAGGCCAATTTTCGTCTTGTTTCCTGTTCTGTGTCATTGTGTCTCGTGCTGTCTGTTGCAGTATTCTATCGACTGTTCTATGTTGGAATTCATTCTGTACTAATACCCGTCGTAGGTTGCTTATTTCAGTGTGTACATGGTCGTCATCCGCTAGTCTTTTCACTCTTGTCATTAGCGTTCTCGGGACTGAGTTTAATTGTGCAGGATGATGATGTGATCTTCCGTTCAGATATCGGTTCGTATGCGTTTTCTTCTGATATAACGTGTGACCCAGTGTATTATTAGGCTTTTTGTATACGAGTACGTCTAGAAAGGGTAATTGTTGTTGTTCTTCGACCTCCATAGTGAACTTGATGTTTTGGTGTACGCTGTTCAGATGTTCTAGAAATCTATCCAGTTTCTCTCTACCGTGTTGCCAAATCACAAACGTGTCGTCCACGTATCTCAACCATAATTTCGGTCTATTCGGTGCCGTGTCCAGCGCTTTAAGTTCAAAGTCTTCCATAAATAGGTTCGCTACTACAGGGGAAATAGGGGAACCCATCGGTGCTCCTTCTATTTGTCTGTACCTCTGATTCCCGTACATAAAATACGTGTTAGAAAGGCAGTGTTGTAAAAGGTCCGTTAAGTAGCTCGGTGGATTGTATCTGTTCTTGATTATCTGTAGCGCTTCTTTGACCGGAACTTTTGTGAATAAAAAGACGACATCGAAACTAACTAAAATATCCTCTGCTCGTACCTGTTGTTCTTTAATAATGTCTATGAAGTGTGATGAATTCTTTACGTACGATGCCACGCCTTCGGCATGCGGTTGAAGTTGTTGCGCTACGTATCTGGCTAGTTCTTGTAGCGGGGAACCGGTCGAGCTCACTATTGGTCGTAATGGTACGCCTTCCTTGTGTATTTTAGGTAGTCCGTACATCTTGGGGCACTTGGATGATTTTTCTCTGGGTGTTATTCGTTGTTGTGTTTCTGCACTGATAGGTGTCCCTTTTATCTTCGTTCTGGTAGTCTTTTCTAAGTAGGTCGTTGGATCGGAGTTGATGACCTTGTACGTTTTATCCTGTAGTAGATTCCGCATTTTTAGATCGTAGTCGTCTTTATTCATTACGACGGTAGCATTGCCTTTATCAGCCGGTAATATTATAATAGAATTATCCTTCCTCAGGTTTTGTAGTGCCCGGTTTTCATCCCTTGTAAAGTTACTTTTAGGTGGAAGAGCGTAAGAGAGTAACTTTACAAGGGATGAAAACCGGGCACTACAAAACCTGAGGAAGGATAATTCTATTATAATATTACCGGCTGATAAAGGCAATGCTACCGTCGTAATGAATAAAGACGACTACGATCTAAAAATGCGGAATCTACTACAGGATGAAACGTACAAGGTCATCAACTCCGATCCAACGACCTACTTAGAAAAGACTACCAGAACGAAGATAAAAGGGACACCTATCAGTGCAGAAACACAACAACGAATAACACCCAGAGAAAAATCATCCAAGTGCCCCAAGATGTACGGACTACCTAAAATACACAAGGAAGGCGTACCATTACGACTAATAGTGAGCTTGACCGGTTCCCCGCTACAAGAACTAGCCAGATACGTAGCGCAACAACTTCAACCGCATGCCGAAGGCGTGGCATCGTACGTAAAGAATTCATCACACTTCATAGACATTATTAAAGAACAACAGGTACGAGCAGAGGATATTTTAGTTAGTTTCGATGTCGTCTCTTTATTCACAAAAGTTCCGGTCAAAGAAGCGCTACAGATAATCAAGAACAGATACAATCCACCGAGCTACTTAACGGACCTTTTACAACACTGCCTTTCTAACACGTATTTTATGTACGGGAATCAGAGGTACAGACAAATAGAAGGAGCACCGATGGGTTCCCCTATTTCCCCTGTAGTAGCGAACCTATTTATGGAAGACTTTGAACTTAAAGCGCTGGACACGGCACCGAATAGACCGAAATTATGGTTGAGATACGTGGACGACACGTTTGTGATTTGGCAACACGGTAGAGAGAAACTGGATAGATTTCTAGAACATCTGAACAGCGTACACCAAAATATCAAGTTCACTATGGAGGTCGAAGAACAACAACAATTACCCTTTCTAGACGTACTCGTATACAAAAAGCCTAATAATACACTGGGTCACACGTTATATCAGAAGAAAACGCATACGAACCGATATCTGAACGGAAGATCACATCATCATCCTGCACAATTAAACTCAGTCCCGAGAACGCTAATGACAAGAGTGAAAAGACTAGCGGATGACGACCATGTACACACTGAAATAAGCAACCTACGACAGGTATTAGTACAGAATGAATTCCAATATAGAACAGTCGATAGAATACTGCAACAGACAGCACGAGACACAATGACACAGAACAGGAAACAAGACGAAAATTGGCCTAAAATGTTCTTACCGTACGTAAAGGGAACAACGGACAAAATTGCCAAGAGCCTACGTAGGTTTGAAATGAAAGCAGTATTCACAACAGACCGCAAGATCGCAGATGTGCTGAAAACACCTAAAAGTAAAATACACCTAGAAGAACAGGGTGTATATGAAGTACCGTGCAAAATGTGTAATGGCAGCTACATCGGCCAAACGAACCGACGAATAAGTGTACGACGCGAGGAGCACATAAACTCGGTTGCAAAGAAAGAGCATACATCCTCGCTGTTCCAACATCATGCAGAAACAGGACATGACATCGATTTTGACGGTACAAAGATGTTAGCAAGAGTCGAACATATGAATAAGCGGATAATACGTGAGGCTGTAGAGATAGAAAAACGACCCGATAATTTCAACAGAAGGGATGATGCGAAAAGGCTGCCGGACATTTGGAGAACGGCACTAAGGGAGCGACGTATTCATCACAGTCGCCCAACAACATCTACACCGCTGGAGGGAATAAACGAGGACGCTCCCCCACCACCGACTCGACGACCCAATAGGGACGCAGCATGCAGAGTTGCACCCACTCCAACTACCAACGCAACTATACAAATAAATGTCGAAAAACGAATAACACGCAGTCAGACGAAGATCGTTAGAGAGTAACATACGCCAGAAGATGATAAATGAGATTTTATCGAAACGTTGCACCGGTCCTTCTCAGGACACCAGAACTTCCACGCGGGAAGAAACCCCAAACAACGCGTTTACATATACAATATGTCTCACTAAGTTGGAACCATATGGAAAACTTTTTTATTATTAATTTTAGGAAAAAAAGTTATTATTTATAAAAACTTCTGCATGTTCTAAAATCTAAAATACGATCATCAGATATTAAATTTTTGCAGTTGTATACGAGGTATGTCACAAAATATTAATTTTACTCAAGAGTAAAGTACCTTTATATTTGAGAATATCGAACAACTTTATTAAAAAAAGTTGATTAGAACTAAAAATTACGTTCAAATATGCCATTAGATCCATTCATATGGAAAAATCCATTTTTTCTATTTTTGCCTACAATAACATTGCAAATTTAACTGTAGTTACATGGTATCTAGGATGCACTGACATACAATTGATTTGTTGTTTGCTAGAAATGTTTGATAGTGAATGTCAAAACGCGTGAGAATTTATATGACACATAAACATGGTATGGTTATTAACTTGTAAAGAGAAAATAGAAATTGTTTTGATTGTGGGAGAAAACTATACAACAATTTCGCAATTTAAACACGTAATGAAGGCATGTGCATTTATTTTGTAAATAAGAAAAAACAAAAAAGTTGTGTAACTAATATATTATTAAACATAGAAGTAAATAGAAATTTAATTTTCACTCATTCCACTAATGCCTCGACATATCCACCCTCTCGTTCAATACATTTAATCGTTCTTTTGGCAAATTGACGTAATACATTCTTTATCATTTCTGGAGAAATTTCTTGACATGTTACTATAATTATCCTCTCCAAATGATTAACATCTTGAAACGGCCCTTTCTGGTAAACTTTTTGTTTCAAGTAACCCCATAAAAAGTAATCAAGGAGGGTTAAGTCAGGGGATCTAGCAGGCCAATAATGATTTGAGTATCTGTGAATAACATTTCCATGGAACATATGTTCAAGATATTCCCTAACATTTAATGTACTGTGGCATGCGGCACCGTCTTGTTGGAACCAAATACATTGACGTTCTTGTATGGGTAGTTCGTCCATGAAGTCATTGATGTAAGTTTATAAAAACTGTAAATAACGTTCGGCATTCATTGGTTGATGAAAAAAGAAAGGTCCTATTAATCTGTTCTTATAAATGCCACACCATACGTTCGTCTTAAATGAATATTGGTCATGAGACTTTATTATAAAATTGGGATTTTCTTTAGACCACCAGCGACAATGTTGTGATGAGACAGTTCCATTTGACGAAAATGTTGCTTCATCGGAAAAAATTATACGCCTCGTAAAGAAAGTGTCCTCTTCTAACTCTCCTTGGATGAGTGAGCAAAGATCAAAGCGCCTGTCATAATCCCTATCTTTTAATGTGTGAACAATTTTTGGTTTAAATGGTCTGTATTTATTTAGTTTTAGAATTCTTGCCACTGTTTCTTTACTTACATTTTGTTGCATCAACGACTTCCTTTTGCGCAATGACATTTTTGGATTTTCTACAACAGACAGCATTACTTCAAACTGCGTATTCTCATCGGCAACCAGCTTTTGGCGTTTTCTATTATGATTATTTTTAATACTTCCAGTACTCTTAAATTTATTTATTATTTTCGTAACAGTTGAATGATTAATATTTTTATTGGGATATCTATTATTAAAAATAATTGCTGCTTCTCTATGCGTTTTATACTTTTCTCCCACAATCAAAACAATTTCTATTTTCTCTTCACAAGATAATAATAACCCTACCATGTTTATGTGTCATATAAATTCTAACGCGTTTTGATATTCACTGTCAAACCTTTCTAGCAAACAACAAAACATTTGTATGTCAGTGCATCCTAGATAATATGTAACTACAGTTAAATTTGCATTGTTATTGTGGGCAAAAAATTGAAAAAATTAGATTTTCCATATAAATGGATGTAATGGCATATTTGAACATAATTTTTAGTTCTAATCAACTTTTTTTAATAAAGTTGTTCGATATTGTCAAATATAAAGGTACTTTACTCTTGGGTAAAATTAATATTTTTGACATATCTAGTATACAACTGAAAAAATTTAATATATGATGATTGTATTTTAGGTTTTAGAGCATGCAGAAGTTTTTATGAAGAATAACTTTTTTCCCTAAAATTAATAATAAAAAAGTTTCCCATATGGTTCCAACTTAGTGAGACATATTGTATATATATATATATATATATATAGGAATAATAGGTTCTTGGGGAATCTAGCAATCATAAACTGGTTATGCTTTAGTTCTTTATTCTTTCTGCCAATATTTCGTACATACGATCGTGTACTTCATCAGGGCATCAAAATGCGAACTGTTTATGTGGACAATATCACATGATACAGAAGTGCATGTTTCTTTTGGATTGATTTTCATTAACATTATTGGTCTTAACAGTGGTTATGATAATGATGTTCACAGATTAAAATTCATTAAAAAACTCTAGACGGAACACAACAAAAAAACACGTTAAAATTATTCTGGTTAACACCTCGTTACATTTTAGAGATTTGTAGCTACAGACATATATGTTTCTATCTAGTTTGGTTTCGTCAGTGCAGCATAACAAAGAAAGTGTATGTTAAAGCATTAATATGTGAATAAAAAATATATGTCTGTAGCTACAAATACATCTTAACCCATACATAGTTGCATCGTTAATTGTTTGTGTATTTCAGTCAAAATTGTACATGTTTAGGTGAACCTAGGCCATTTTGATAGGATTACATGAGTAATTATCGATTGTCCTATGCTTATTTGCTTTCATTCACATTTATACTTGACTATTTTACATTCTATATTGTTATATTATCAACAGTTCTACTCTTAATTTTTCTTTACATAGTTGCGTCGTTGTTATTTGTATATTTGGATTGACTGAACAGTTTGTGGTAGACCCCAAGTCTTTTAATGTGATTATAGAAATAATCTCGACTGTCCTATGCTTATTGATTACATTTTCATTTATACATTTTGATTTACATTTTATATTTGTCATTGTTTTCTAATTGACAACCAGTTGTCATATTGTTATTACTTTTAATTCATTTTATGCCACTACTACCAAGAAGATTTTCAATTTTTCAATACATTTGTATAATTGGCAAAGAATTGTAATATATTTTATTAACTGCCTGGTTGAAATAAGGCATTACACAGTATTAGGTATTTTCACAGTTGTTTTACACTTGGACATTTTGGATTGACATTTTAAGGTAATACTATATTTTTTATTCACATATTAATGCTTTAACATACACTTTCTTTGTTATGCTGCACTGACGAAACCAAACTAGGTAGAAACATATATGTCTGTAGCTACAAATACATCTTAACCCATATATAGTTGCATCGTTAATTGTTTGTGTATTTCAGTCAAAATTGTACATGTTTAGGTGAACCTAGGCCATTTTGATAGGATTACATGAGTAATTATCGATTGTCCTATGCTTATTTGCTTTCATTCACATTTATACTTGACTATTTTACATTCTATATTGTTATATTATCAACAGTTCTACTCTTAATTTTTCTTTGCATAGTTGCGTCGTTGTTATTTGTATATTTGGATTGACTGAACAGTTTGTGGTAGACCCCAAGCCTTTTAATGTGATTATAGAAATAATCTCGACTGTCCTATGCTTATTGATTACATTTTCATTTATACATTTTGATTTACATTTTATATTTGTCATTGTTTTCTAATTGACAACCAGTTGTCATATTGTTATTACTTTTAATTCATTTTATGCCACTACTACCAAGAAGATTTTCAATTTTTCAATACATATATATATCAGAAAAAGAAAAATATTGGGTATAATCCGCTGTAGAGCAACCGTAAACACGTGTTTCTGACTAATTGGTCGTCATCAGTACGGTGTAGCCAAGGAATAAGGTGGGATAACCTTACATCTCCAAGGTTATCCCACCTTATTCCTTGGCTACACCGTACTGATGACGACCAATTAGTCAGAAACACGTGTTTACGGTTGCTCTACAGCGGATTATACCCAATATTTTTCTTTTTCTGATATTTTATGTATCCGCAATAATTTCTTATTCTTTTATATATATATATATATATATATATATATATATATATATATATATATATATATATGGTTTCCTTCTTTTTTTGGCGTTTTTTAGGTCGACTTGTGAATAAAACAAAGGCGTTGTTATGCCATTGTTTTTATTTTATAACAATTATTTTTTTTCCATTACATGTTTCGGCCTAGCGGGCCTTTTTCAAATGGTGTTCTAGAATACATAATTAACATTTATTAATGGTTGTGAAGCAAAGTTAGATAATAACGAAAAACAATGTGTAAAATTTAAGTTTACAGTGATAAAAACAATATAACAATTCAAAATATATCCAAAATATATAAAAACAGTACATAAGTGTAAAATTTAGATTGACAAAAAAACAATACAAATGCTTTTTTCTTAAAAAAATATACGTAATTACCTGACAATGTGTTTCGAAGTAAAGCTGTATTTAGTTTCTAAAATAGACATGTTACTTTCTGTTTCATGTGACCAAACGTTAAATATTGCCGCTTATTTCGATGTCAGATTGTGAGCAGTATGTGTGTATATGTCGTAGGACGTTAAATATTTTATAATTTTTTATTTGTTGTTTGCTTATTGATTTTTCTTCAAGTAAAAAGAACTATTTATTTTTGGTGTTTGTGCATATTGCAGTTTATCTATCTCTATTTGATGAATACACATACATGGTGTCAGGAATTAATTAATATTATATTATATATATTTATAGCATATTCCGGTTGTATATATTTAATTAGGAAAATTATAGATTGTCTCAGTGTAAAAAAAAATTGTTTTTCCTTCAGTTTAAAAAGAAAGAAACACTGGAAAGGGGGGGGGGGTTCGTCACTTATAACTAAATGATATTTGTTAAGATGCAGATCGCTACTTTTTAATGATATTGTAATAGACTGAGTTCAAATTCTTTATGTCATTTCTATTGTTAATACAGTTTGCACTTTGCTTAATATAGATCATCTCTTTAATTTCTTTTTTTTTGGTATTATTCTCTATGTCAAGAATTTTGATATTTTTAAAATCAAAAGTGTGTTTTTTTCCGTTACGTGTGTTGCCAATGCCGTTTTGTCTGTTTTTGAGTATTTGTGGGCCTGCATTCGTTTGTATAAGTATTGTTTCGATTGTCCTATATAGTTGCCACTACAGTCATTACATTGTATTTTATATATTGCGTGAGTCTGTTTGTCTTTTGCGATATAGGGCTTTAGTTTCGAGAAAAGAGTCTTTGTCGTATTGATGGGCTTGTATGCGACTGCGATGTCATATGGTTTTAGTGAGTTTGATATCTTTTCTGCCAGTTGGTTTACATATGGAATAGAGATAAATTTTTGGACGTTTGAGGCTTTTTTGTTATTTTGGGTTGAATTGTAGATGTTATTTATTCTTTGCTTCACTGTTTTGTCTATTAGATAGGATGGATAATTATTTTCTTTTAGGATTGACTTTATCTTATTAATGTTTTTAGGTCTGTATCTATGGTGTGCCAGTTTTATAGCTCTGTCAGTTAGGTTGTTGATTACATTCTTTTTGTATTTTAGGGGTATATTTGAATTGTATTGTGTATACCTAAACGATGCAGTTTCTTTATTATGCCAATCGGTATATATTTTACCAGCGCTATCATATGTTATGTTAATATCAAGGAAGTTAAGTGATTTATTTGTTTCAATTTCCATTGTGAAACGGATTTTTTTATGGAACGCATTGAACCGTTCTAGTAGGTATTGTGTTTTTGTTATTGGGATACAAGTCACAATGTCATCAACATATCTTTTGAAAAAGATCGGTTTAAAATCCAAGGTATCAAGTATGTTGGTCTCTAAATACTGCATTACGAGATTGGCGATAGGACCAGCAAGCGGTGAACCCATGGCAATTCCATAAATTTGTGTGTAATAGGTGTCATTATACTGGAAATATGTACTGTTTAAACAAAATTTGACGCCTTTTAAGAATTCTGTTTGATCTAAAGATGTGTGTTTACTGATTTCTTTCCATCTTGACTTTATTATATCTATTGCTAAATCAGTGGGTGTGTTTGTATATAGAGATTCTACATCAAGTGAGAGAATGTGATAGTTGGGTGGAATCGTTTGAGTGCGAATGAATTCTTGGAAATGCCAGGAGTCCTTTACATGCTGTGCGGAGTCGCCTAGTATTTGTGTTATACTGTGGCCTAAGAATTTTGCCATATTGTAAGTTGGTGACTGCGTATTTGAAACTATAGGCCTTAACGGTGTGTTCATTTTGTGAATTTTTTGTAGCCCGTATATTGCCGGTGCGCGAGCATTCAATATATGTAGTTGTTTTTTTGTTGCAGGGCCTATCAAGTTTTGGTTGTGCCATTTAGTGATGATATTATTGTTTTCTTTCTGGATTTTTTCGGTTGGGTCGCGCTTTTCTTTTCTATATGTTGATTCGTCCTGTATGAGATTTTCAAGTTTATGTTTATAGTCCGTCTTGAGTAGTACTACTGTTTTATTTGCCTTATCAGCCGTAGTTATGATGATGTCGGGGTGGTCTGCGATGAATTGTTTTGTTTGTTTTATGAATTTGTTAATATATATGGTGGAAATGTTTTCTTTTTTGTGCATTTGTTTATTTTTGAAATTTGTGATGATGTTACAAATTTTGTTCCTAATTTCATTTTGGGTACGGCTGAGAAATTTTGGATACCTACTTCTATACTGGATATATATTCGTTGATGGGGATGTTTTTTTGTGGAAGACTATGTTTAGGACCGAGGCTGAGGATGTATTTAATATTATCTGGGATGTCTATATTTGTGAGGTTTTTGATCCAATTTTTATTTACTTTGTAGTTTAATGCAATGTGTTGTTTTTTTACTAATCGATCAATTTTTGCTATTAGTTTGGTTTTGTTCTTGTTGAAGTGGTCGGTATATATTTCCTTTTCTAAGTTTTCAAATTGTTTAAAGTGGGTATTAATTAGTGCTTGCGCAATATGATTTTTTAATTTAGTGCCTTCGATCTGAATTGTTTTGATATCATGAATGGTTTGTGTGATAGTGATGTTTAGTATTTGTGAATAGCAAGAATCTATAGTTTTTCTAAATTTCGTTGTTAAACTTTGATATGTGAATTTGAATCTTTCTAATTTTCCTATTTTCAAAAAATTAGGTAATAATTGTAGCGATCTACATCTTACCAAAAAGTTGCGTCTGTTGAGTTGGTTGGCCAGCTTCTTCCTGGTTTTTATGTATCGGTAGATATTTTCTCGGATATCTTGATTTATGTCGTAATGTTGCATTATGCTTCTGACTTGATCCATTGCTGAGTAAAAAAAAAATTTTTTTTTCCTTCAGCATTTTTTGCATCTTAACAAATATCATTTAGTTATAAGTGACGAACCCCCCCCTTTCCAGTGTTTCTTTCTTTTTAAACTGAAGGAAAAAATTTTTTTTTTTACTCTGAGACAATCTATAATTTTCCTAATTAAATATATACAACCGGAATATGCTATAAATATATATAATATAATATTAATTAATTCCTGACACCATGTATGTGTATTCATCAAATAGAGATAGATAAACTGCAATATGCACAAACACCAAAAATAAATAGTTCTTCTTACTTGAAGAAAAATCAATAAGCAAACAACAAATAAAAAATTATAAAATATTTAACGTCCTACAACATATACACACATACTGCTCGCAATCTGACATCGAAATAAGCGGCAATATTTAACGTTTGGTCACATGAAACAGAAAGTAACATGTCTATTTTAGAAACTAAATACAGCTTTACTTCGAAACACATTGTCAGGTAATTACGTATATTTTTTAAGAAAAAAGCATTTGTATTGTTTTTTTGTCACTCTAAATTTTAAACTTATGTACTGTTTTTATATATTTTGGATATATTTTGAATTGTTATATTGTTTTTATCACTGTAAACTTAAATTTTACACATTGTTTTTCGTTATTATCTAACTTTGCTTCACAACCATTAATAAATGTTAATTATGTATTCTAGAACACCATTTGAAAAAGGCCCGCTAGGCCGAAACATGTAATGGAAAAAAAATAATTGTTATAAAATAAAAACAATGGCATAACAACGCCTTTGTTTTATTCACAAGTCGACCTAAAAAACGCCAAAAAAAGAAGGAAACCATATATATATATATATATATATATATATATATATATATAGTCATAGAAAATAGTGGGTACTCCCGCTGTAGAGCAACCGTAGACACGTGTTTCTGACTAATTAAATAAAAGGTGGGAAAACCTTGGAGATGTAAGCATAAACGGAAGACCATCAGGTGACAGACCGCCATTTGTAACTTCAGTTGGAAGATCCTCAGTTTTGAGGACAACAACCAACATCGCCACGAGGAAGACATTGTCAACCCGCGTGCCAACCGACCCTGGAAAGTTAAACAAAAGTGGAAATAGTGCGGGTAAAAAATTTAGTCATAGAAAATAGTGGGTAATCCCGCTGTAGAGCAACCGTAGACACGTGTTTCTGACTAATTGGTCGTCATCAGTACGGTGTAGCCAAGGAATAAGGTGGGAAAACCTTGGAGATGTAAGCATAAACGGAAGACCATCAGGTGACAGACCGCCATTTGTAGCTTCAGTTGGAAGATCCTCAGTTTTGAGGACAACAACCAACATCGCCACGAGGAAGACATTGTCAACCCGCGTGCCAACCGACCCTGGAAAGTTAAACAAAAGTGGAAATAGTGCGGGTAAATAATTTAGTCATAGAAAATAGTGGGTAATCCCGCTGTAGAGCAACCGTAGACACGTGTTTCTGACTAATTATATATATATATATGTACCTATCCTTTGGATATACAGGGTGTAGCATCTAAGATGCCTCGGACCGTAGCTCCTCTATCATACAATATATCGAAAAAAGTCTAAGAGAAAAATTGTCCATAACTACAATCACCATTTCCCTAATATATTTTTGGTCATCAATGGCGTGCCGTATTCCAGTGGCGTATCAAACCTATGTTTTTTTAAATGGAACAATGTAGATTTTACAACCACCCTATATATATATATATATATGAGGGTATTTTTCTTTTTTGTGACCTTGTATATTAGTACAAGGTCACAAAAAAGAAAAATACCCTCATATATATATATATATATATATATACAGGGTGGTTGGTTTTTCATTGTCCAGCCTATATCAGCTTTATTATCAAAAATTCAAGAAAATGTTAGAGGAAAATGTTTTTTATCTCGAAATGGTCTATCATATTGCGTCATTAGTAATCTTTCATAGCCTACTGATTTTTAGCAGCGATAATCAACTTTAATATCTTAAATGGAACACCCTGTATATTTTCTATAAAAATGAATCCTCATTAAATTCTGTTTATTATGATACGTCACAAGTTGGCATATGTGTAGCAATTGTCTACGGAAACGAAATAATAAGAAAAAGTATGGAAAACTAAAATTTGCTATTTCTATTATAAATAAAAAAAAATTAAATACTAAATAGTAAGTAATGTGTCTTATAATAATTGTTGAAATTGTCCACCATTACATTCTAAACATTTGTCGGCTCGCGTAATAATGTTCCTCCTGGCGTTTTGCAGCATTGCAGGTGTAATTAGCAAGCAAGCCGTGGTAATTTTATTATTAGCTCCCTACTTGTTATACATCGTTATAAAGAGAAATGTATTTAGAATCATATCCCGTAAAAATATACAGGGTGTTCCATTTAAGAAATTAAAGTTGATTATCGCTGCTGAAAATCAGTAGGCTATGAAAGATTTCTAATGATGCAATATGATAGACCATTTCGAGATAAAAAACATTTTCCTCTAACATTTTTTTGAATTTTTGATAATGGAGCTGATATAGGCTGGACAATGAAAAACCAACCAGCCTGTATACAGATATTTTATAGGAAATCTGATTGAGCAGTAAATCGCAACGTGTTCTTATCAAGAACCTTTTCTCATGTTTAGAATAGTCCTGATGTAATTGCCGCAAAACTCATCGTTCTGTCTCATTAAGTAAATTAGTTTTGTTATTTGACATCTGTAGATTTATATCTGGTACATGAAATAATAAATTTCCAAAAACGACGACTTATTTCATGTAACTATTGAAATACAGTGTTTAATTCAAAATAGCAATACCTCACACCAAAAATTTTGTTATATGCGATTCATTGCTTAAACCTTATTTTAAAGATTAAACACCAATTACCTGACAAAGCTCCATTGTATTGGTCTGTATAATGAATGTCTTTTATTTTAACACCGAAGATATTGTAACTACTAAAACTAAAATACTTGGTCAATTTTATATAAAAATAAATAGCACAATTACAATCACACAAAACGATACGTGCAACAAAATTATTGACTTTCTGCTGAAGAATGGTTTTATTTCATATATAGACATATCGAAACGTCTCTTGCGGTTAACCCATTTTAAGAATGCGTAATAGGTACTCGGAAATTGCTTAATCCACATTCCATAAATAGTTTTAAATTAATTCTCTGTCAATCCAAATTGTGGAAATTGTTCAATTCTTCAACCTTTTTATATGAAGCTTTTCTTCTAGAATTAGAGCTTTTCATATTTCTTTTGACATCTCTAACTTTACTTACTGCTGATATTAAGGGCTGTGGCAATGTTGGTGGGCATATATTTAATACGTATTAACAGGAACAGATGATGGTTATTCGTTGCATCCAACACTCTACTAATTCAAGGAAAGACCACTATAAATAATAGTTGGGATTTTCTCTTACAAATATGAGGATTAGTTTTGTCGTACATAACACGTATTAAATGATTTTTACAGTACGTAAAATTAAATTCCTTGAATATACCGGGTGTCTGTTTAAGCTCGGCCACCGGCCATATCTCGGCAACCGTTTATCGTACAACCTCGCGGAAAAAATCTTGATAGTAAAATGGATGACTGGAATTACAACAAAAATATTTTTAAGTTTCCAGAATGATCGCAAGGGGGCGCAATTCTCAAGATGAATTAAAAATTCGATAATTTTTCATTAAATTCTTGATTAAGATAGACTAAAAAATATACTAGCAAAATTTTTAGACGCTTTTATACAACTTTCATTTGAAACTTTTTGATCTAACTCCCATACGAAGGGGAGAGTGGAGGGGGTATGTCTGCGTACAAAAGTAGGTATAACTTTGGTTTGCCCCAACGGATTTTAATGTTTCTGGGCTCATTAGATAGAGAATTTTACAAAGAATTGAAGGATATGTAGCACGAAATAACGTGGTTGTCAAAGAAAATAACAGGGGGCGCTGTTCTCAATGTATTTATATTTCTTGTTTTTTCTTTAAAATTTCAAATAGAACGGTATATTTTTAATATCGTAATATTGAAGCACATAAAAAACTGAAGAGAATAATGAAAACCGTAAGTTGCTACCTTTTTTCTTGACGAAGATATAGTCATACGAAGACAATCCAAATAAAATAAACAATTTTTAATATAAATTTATTTATTTGTTGTGAGTAATAACTTTATTTTAATTTTAAGTGTCACTAGACAGTGTATAGTTCGCTTTCACTTGAATTTTCATCATAGTCTTCCATAGATGTATTTATCTCCATCTTCTCATCGATTTTTTAATTCTTGCATATGTTACATTAGATTCTCTTCTTAAATGTTTTCATCCTCTAGCTATTTTGTCTTTT
Organism: Amphimallon solstitiale; assembly: GCA_963170755.1. Classification (NCBI taxonomy): domain Eukaryota; kingdom Metazoa; phylum Arthropoda; class Insecta; order Coleoptera; family Scarabaeidae; genus Amphimallon; species Amphimallon solstitiale. The sequence goes on along the minus strand of OY720675.1, from coordinate 131,724,742 downwards.
TAGACATTGAAATAAAATAATAATAATAATAATAATAATAATAATAATAATAATAATAATAATAATAATAATAATAATAATAATAATAATAATAATAATAATAATAATAATAATAATAATAATAATAATAATAATAATAATAATAATAATAATAATAATAATAATAATAATAATAATAATAATAATAATAATAATAATAATAATAATAATAATAATAATAATAATAATAATAATAATAATAATAATAATAATAATAATAATAATAATAATAATAATAATAATAATAATAATAATAATAATAATAATAATAATAATAATAATAATAATAATAATAATAATAATAATAATAATAATAATAATAATAATAATAATAATAATAATAATAATAATAATAATAATAATAATAATAATAATAATAATAATAATAATAATAATAATAATAATAATAATAATAATAATAATAATAATAATAATAATAATAATAATAATAATAATAATAATAATAATAATAATAATAATAATAATAATAATAATAATAATAATAATAATAATAATAATAATAATAATAATAATAATAATAATAATAATAATAATAATAATAATAATAATAATAATAATAATAATAATAATAATAATAATAATAATAATAATAATAATAATAATAATAATAATAATAATAATAATAATAATAATAATAATAATAATAATAATAATAATAATAATAATAATTTTTTTTTTTTTTTTATTTTACATTTCATTTTACATTTATATTTGCCTCCACACTCTCCACCTTAATCCAGGACATCTCCCAGCAGCGAGTGCCAAGAGATGCCCCGGGGGTTCCTCACGCGAGGCGCAGATAGCGGTCGCCCCACCAACACGCAAATGCTAATCGAACGACCACCGCCCGCACCCCCCACAGTAGTAATTTTTTTACAAATAATAATAATAACAACAAAAACAACAACAATACCAAATTCACCACCAAATTCCTAAATTAACACAATGTAAAAATCCAATTATATGCATTAAGCCACTAAGCTCCACGAGCTTGACAGTGGCGTGTGTATTCGATTATTTAAAAAAGTAAAACAGTCAGTAATGAAGGAGTCCACAATATATACCTATCCAATATTGACTATATGACTATTTCCTTGATCCAACAGCCATACCTTTAGACCATGCTTAAATGGACCCAAAGCATGTTGCCTCCTCAGGTCTTCCGGCAGCGCATTGAATAGCCGCGGCAGCATAACATCCCACTTCCTAGCTCCATACTTGTTGACTTGAATTTCACCTCTGGCAACACCTTCTCCTTCCCTGAACCTGGTAGCATATTCGTGGTTCACCTTTGGCAGGCGCTTCATGACGGCAAAAGTGCGCGTTGCCAGTCTGTACAGGAAGAGTTTGTCCACCGGAAGGATAGACAGATGCTTGTACATTTCATTTATAGAGTCCACACCAACAAGGTCCCACGCAACATTCTTTATAACGCGGTCCTGAATGGATTGAATGTTTTTAATATGCACTACTGACGCCTGTCCCCAAACCGATATACCGTATGAGAGAACTGATTCAAATAACGCACTGTAAATAATCTTTAAAATATGTCCCGGCAGAAACTCCCTCAGCCAGAAGAACCTTCCACTCAAATACCGCAATTTTTTGGACAAGTTGACAGTTTGAGTCTTCCACAAGAAATTGTTTTCAATCCAAACACCTAGGTACTTGTGCTGAGACACAACTTTAACATGTGTGCTGCAGGTGCAGGTGGAAGTGTCGTCAATCAAACATTCGTCGGAGTGAAAGGTCACCTGTGGCCGAAACCGCGCGGCAAGATGCGGGGAGCGTATGTGCATCAACACTGTCTTTTCTGAATTTATATGTAAGTTCCTGCCATACGCCCACTCCTGGAATCGCTTGAACTCACTTTGCATAATGTTGCTTGCTGTTTCCACCTGTCTGTGGCTAACGTAAATGATGGTATCATCCGCATACAAGAGGTATCGACATGCGTTGAAACATTGTCCAATATCATAAACATAAAGCAGATACAGTAGTGGACCTTAAATGCTTCCTTGCGGCACTCCTTGGGTTATAGTTTCCATCCTGCTGTTAGTGTTTTTTATTTTTACGGTAAACTTCCTGTCTACAAGAAAATTTTCTAACCAACGCAGCAGATCACCCCTAATCCCCAGTCTGCTCAATATATCGAGTAAAATGTTGTGGTTTATGCTGTCAAAAGCTTTGCTGAAATCAACAAAAATACAAAGTACGTGCGTCATGTTGTCAAGCGCATTATTGACTTCATTTGTAAAATTCTCCAAAAGGGCGGTCGTACTTCGATCTTTCCTATAGCCAAATTGGAATTTGTCTAAAATGTCGTATTTGTTTAAGTAGTCGATTAGTTTGTCTGCTACATATCTTTCGAAGATCTTATCTATGCTTGACAGGATTGCAATAGGGCGGTAATTGCTGCAGTCCGACCTTGATTTATTTTTATGTATAGGTCTTATAATTGACGTCTTAAGACCCTGAGGAACCACACCCTCCCGCATAGAATGATTGAACAATGTAACGATTGGACCGCAAAAAGTTTCCGCATTCTCAAGTACATCTTTCATTAGTATGTTATCCAATCCAGGTGCCTTGTCCTTTGAAATTTTCTCTATAATGGAGTAGAAGTCATGTTCCGTCATTTCCGGCAAATAAAGTGATTGCGATTGAGGTTTGTATGGGCTGAACTTCGTAATCATGTTTCTATTGCCAGCGTAAGTACCTGGTGCAAAATGTGTAGCGAAGTAATCCGCAAAAAGCGAACACACGGTGTTGTTGTCGAACTTGAAATTTTTTAAAATCATAGAATCAGTGTCAACCGGCTTGCACCTTGCCATAGATTCATTAATTAAAACCCACATTTGTTTCATATTACTAGCCCCTGCGAATTTAGTACTGTAATACTGGTTTTTTGCTTTGTTTATCAGCTTGTTAATGCGATTTCTCTTTCTGTTATAAGACTTTCTCAGCTCGATTTTGATGCGTTCATCAGTGCACCTTTTCCATGACTTGAACAATTTATCCCTATCTTTCATTTCTGACGTAATCAAATTGTTTATCCATGGTTTCTTTTTCGGCCTCTGTTTATAAACTCTAATATTTGTAACAAGTTCTGCTTCACCTCGTGCTTCATTGTATACTGTTGTGATGTACGAATATAAGTCCTCAGTATTGTCGAATGTGGCAATATTTTCATGTTTTAGTCCATTCTGAAGTAAAGTAGCCAGTTTCACTCTGTCTACTTTTTTCATTTGTTTTATATTTATTTTTGTACTATCTTTCTTGATACTTAAAGTGACACCAACCATATAATGATCTGATAGTTTAGTTTTGACAACAGCACATTCCGAGTCATCTCGTCTTAGCCTCAGAAAAATATGATCCAAGCACGAACTTACCAACGTATCACTTCGTATTTCTTCCCTTGTTGCAGATAGTATTCTCCCTTGAAAACCATTGTTCGATAGCATGTTCAAGTACGTCTCAACTGTATTGTTGTCGAGCAAAGTATCTATATTTGTATCACCAATCACAGCAAAATCACCGTTTTTATATTGACTTAGAATTCCATTGATTTCCTCGATAAACTCCATGGGGTTAAGCACTGGAGGTTTATACACTGCAAGAATGTGCATGTGCCTGTCCTCATTCAAGGAAATCCTGAAGAAGATTGATTCACAAGCCATCGTGTTGATGTCAATCATATCATATTCTATGTAATCTCTTATATATACTATCAAACCTCCTCCCTTTCTGTTGCTTCGACATTTGTACGTGGTGCTGAAACCCTCTATATCAAAATTAAAATCCGCAGCGAGTCTTTCTTCCTCCGAGATCCCAACTTCTGACAACACTATTATTCCAATTCTGTCAACAGTATCCCGAATCAGACAAAGAAACTCATCAAAGTGGGGCTTGATTGATCTGATATTTAAGTGAAGCATTACTTTTGCATTTTCTGTGGCATCCTCCATGAAACCGCACCATTCCTCCAAGGTATCTACAGACAAATTGTTTAAATTCTCCAGTTCATCCTCAATAAAATAAAAGTTGTCCATCATAGCGATCCAATAATAAAGTAAAAGGAAATAAGTATTTAAAAAAGTAATAATTTACGTTAGTTTTTCTAAATCATTGTCCATATACACAGTAACAACATGAGCCCCATCACTTTTCCTAGCCTTAATAGCAGTACCAGCAAACCAAACATATTTCCAGTTGTTATTTTTGGCTCTCATTCGAGCTTCCCACAGTAGCTTCTTGAAATGATCAGAAAGCATTTGATAAACACGTACAGACCCTGACTGACCCCTTCCAAAAACGTCCTCGCATGCTATTACCGTTCTTTTTTTGTCAATGAACTGTTTTTGAATTACGCTCGATGTGAAGGTCACACCAATTGGATTGTTGTGTCTTTCTGGAGCAGTGACCCTATTCTTGCCAGTGTTGTTAAGAGACGTATTTATTTTAGGTTTTATTCTATACACGTGCTCAATACTTTCTCCTTCCAATTCAATATTCAATTTATTAGCAAGGTTCTTAATAACATTATTCAAGTTTTCATTGGGTTCCTCCGGAACACCATGTATAACAATTTCCTTATCTTTAAGTTGCTGCTCTAAAATGACTAATCTCCTACTTAAGGAATCAATTTTCTTATCTTTTTCTCCATTTGATTGAGAAAGATTTATTATTGTTTTCTCCAAATCATTCATTTTTAAAGACATTTTTTCTTGATTTATTCTAATGGTATCAAATTGATCGGAAATGAATGACTGACTCTTTACGCATTCTTCAATTTTTTTATCTATTTCATTCACCGTGTTTTGCAACTTATCAATTATGGGTTCTAAGTGTTTCAAACTATCATTGTTTGGCATCATCTCCGCGAGTTTTTTTATTTTTCGGCAAAAGGAACAACGCCATTCATCTCTCCTAACCCGGCTCATTGCATTGTACGTAGATTTTTTAATTGTCGTGCAATCGTAGTGCAGATTACCACTACAACCATTGCAAATTATGTAATTACCGTCGCTAGGTAGCGGTTCTTCGCATTTTGTACAATACTTCGTCATTTCTCTTTGCCTTCCTAATATATATATATAATAATATATAATAATAATAATAATAATAATAATAATAATAATAATAATAATAATAATAATAATAATAATAATAATAATAATAATAATAATAATTTTTTTTAATAATGACGACCCGCCCATCTTAAGGGCTTTCCTCCACCCAAACCGGCCTCACAGACCAAAATCTCTTAGTAAATTAGACTTCCTCGATATACTATAGTATATCGTGGAAAATAAAAGTCAAATAGTTTGTGAGCCCGGTCTCCTTACTAATGTGACAGACAAATCTATTTATTTATAAAGCGTTACAAAAGGTGTAAATACAAAATAAAGGTAACTACAATGCTTTACCTAATGATAACAATAACAGTAACACTAGCAATAGTAACTCTGATAGCACAATCATAGCCTATTAGCTACTAAGCTTTAAGCTTGTCAGTAGCCCAGGTGAAACCGATGCGATGAGATTCCTCCAAGTCAATACCCATTCTCCCCTTTCTCCCCCCTCCATTTATCCTGAAGGAGGGAAAGAAAACCAGTAAAAAAAAATGGAAAAGAAAAAGAAATCGAAACGTAAATCTTAAACTCAAGAGACAAAGTACTCATTATTACAAATAACACATATTTACCCAACCAAGAAATTACTTCAGTCAACCCCTCACCAACCACTCTTTTCTCCCCTCCTCCTCCTTCTCACTTCATACCCCAACTATTATTTAAAGATTAATAAGTAATATGTTTATATCGCACAACCATAATATACAGAAAGAGACCTTAAAAATCCTAGCAGCTGTAACGATCCATTAACCAGTCTCGCACTAAGCGTTTCACAGTTCCAACAGATTCAAGATCGCGCAGCTGCTCAGGTAATTCATTCATTAATTTAGGGAATACAACACACAACTGACGATCCCCGTATTTATTTTTAGTCTTTGGCACTTGAAAATCTCCAATGACCTTCCTTCTAGTTGAATAGTCATGATCTACTATTAATAATCTGTCCTTGCTGAAATAATTAGTAATCAGAATACGAAAAATGACCAATTCCTTAACCCTCATTATTTCCAGCGTTTTATAGTTATTGAGATTTCCGTACGTGGCATCAGCCATGTTGCCTACAATTCTATTCTGTAACGCTTGTATCTTTTGAATATGGTTATTTGAAGCAAGTCCCCAAACCGTAATACCATACAACAAGTTAGAGTACACCAGGGCGTAGTAAATTAATCTTATAGTGTAATCAGGCACGAAGTCTTTAAGATAATAAAAGGTCCAAGCAAAATATCTAAGCCTTTTACATAGCATATCAATATGTGCGCTCCACAGGAAAGATCTATCAATGATTAAGCCCAAATATTTAACTGCATCCACTTTCTCAACCTCAGAACAGTTACACTGGAAGCCATCATTCATATGGTACCTATGCAAACACTCAGAGGTGTGTACAAGTATCCTCAGTTGATGAGTGTTAATTAGATGTGGGGAAGCTACATGTAGAACCTTTGTTTTCGTACTATTTATAGTTAACTCCTTGTCGTGGGCCCATAGCTGAAATCTGTAGAATTCCCTTTCCAAAATAACATTTGCCTGTTCTAAATCTCTGTGGACTGATATTATCGCCGTGTCATCGGCATACAAATAGTATCGGCAATTTTCAAAGCAGTAACCTACATCATTTACATATAGCAAATAGAGGAGCGGTCCCAAAATACTTCCCTGCGGCACTCCTCTCTCTGTGATAACCTCCCTACTTAGTACCCCGTCAACCTTCACTGCAAACTTCCGAACCTTCAAGTAACTTGAGAACCAGACCGCAATTTGTCCCCTTATTCCAGCGCTCTGTAGCGCATCAATAATTCTTTCATGACTCATACTGTCAAAGGCCTTGCTGAAATCAATAAAGAGACATACAACGTGCTTATATTCATTGAGCTTGGTGCTGACTACATCAGAAAAGTCCTGCAGAAGCCCCGAAGTTCCTTTGTTTCTCTGGTAACCATATTGATGTTTGTCCAAAATATCGAACTTCTTAAGGTACCCATAAACTTTCTCAGAAATATAACGCTCCACAACTTTATCAATTACTGACAGTACAGATATCGGCCTATAGTTTCCGTAACTCCTAAAGGCGCCGCCTTTATGCACCGGCGTAACTATCGCATATTTTAAGTTTGATGGGAATACACCGCTCCGCAATGAAACATTCAGTAGTACCCTCAAGGGGTAACAGAATATATCAAAGAATGCTACCAGGTCACTAGCAAGCACTGAGTCAAATCCTGGTGATTTCCTAGTATCCAAGTTGGAAATAATATCAAACACGTCATTGTCTGTGGCATCTGGCACGTAAAGTGAATGCAACTGATCTTGTTTATACTTTCCATTTCTCTCTTCCATGTAAGCCTTAAACAGAAAGTCATTGCAACGGTGTCTTCCGCCATTCTCTTGCGTTCCAAATGTGTCTGCAAATTTGTCTGCAATTTCTCTTGGATTTCCATGCATTATCATAGCAAACCTTGTATTTCCCGGTTTTTTCTTCAGACCAACCACTTCATTAATTAATCTCCACGTCTGTTTCATGTCATTTCTGGCGCTTTGAAATTCTCTAGCATAATATTCCCGTTTTGCAGTCCTTATTAGATTTACTACCCTATTTCGAGATCGACTGTATTCCAACCGAAGCAATCGCTTTCCATCTTCATCTCTCGTCGACTTTTTCCAGCAGTGGAATTTTCTATCTCTTTCTAATATTTCGTGTAAAATTCGACCATTCATCCAACATTTTTTAGGATGGGAGCGTTTGTTTTTCCTTTCCGCAATTGTCACGGTTGCGAAACTACGAGCGTCTTTGTAAACCCTTTCTATATAGAGAGACAATTTATTGGGACATGTAAACCTGTTTATAGTGTCCGCAGATAAGTGAAAACCCAAGTAGCGTCGCATTGCGTCCAAATCAATTTTTTTGGACTCGATAAAGTTATCATTGGAAGTAGTGTGTTTTGCAATACCGTCTAATACAGCACATATCAAATAGTGGTCGGATATTTTAGTATTGACAATAACACTTTGTACATCAACCGGATTTCTTCCCCGAACATAAATATGGTCTATACACGATTTTTGAACGGTCTCGCCTCTTACTTCTTCACGAGTAACATTTTTTATTTTTCGTGTGAAACCAATACCGAAAAGTAGATTTTCATATTTCGAAACATGGTCAGATTCGGTAAGCAAGTCAATATTGACATCCCCAATAATAATGAAATTTTTATTTCTATTGTTTGTCAAAAAAAACTCTAATTCTAGTAGGAACGCGCCTGCATCAAGGTTGGGGGGTCTATACAATGCTAATATACAGATGCAGTTGTCCCCAAACCCCCGAACAGTAACACAAATAGATTCACAATGAACAAAACCTGTATTAATTTCATTTACCAAATAATTGTCCTTATAATACAACAGAAGCCCTCCTCCCATCCTATTCTGTCTGCATTTAGCCAGCTTATTAAAATATGGTATATTGAACATTCCTTCGTAGAACAAGTACTCGTCTTCCTTTAGATTAATTTCTGCAAGAATCATTACACTAAGTCCACTGAGCCCGTCACCCAAGAAACTGCAGTACTCGTCAAAATGTTTTTTTATTGAACGAATGTTTAGAAAAGATATGCCGAAAAAATCACTATTAACTGTACATACCTGTTCAATCCAATTTTGTAAGTTACCTGTGACGTCCGTAGCTGAGTCCAGCTCCCTCACCTGATCCTCGATTAAATCCATTTTGAATTACACAAACTACAACACCAAAACACCAAGTTTCTTTTTACTTTAGTTTCAACAAGTCATTTTCACTTTTTATTTGAGTCACTTTAGATCCGTCTTCCTTCCTTGCTAAAATGTCCCCATTCTGAATCCAAACATATTTCCATGAATTCTCATTAGCCTTTTTTTTCGTTTGCCAATGCAAATCTTTTAGGTAAGGAGACAGATACTCATAAACATGTATAACTTCCTCCGAACCAGCATCAAATATATCGGAGTTTTTCACCAGACCTCTCCTCTTACTTATTACTTCCTTACATTTTTTTTGAGTAACAAACTGCACAGTGATAGGTCGATTATTTTCTTTTGTTCTATTATAATTTCGATAAACTAAGTCAATGTCATCCGCGCGAACAGCAGCTCCCAATTTTTTACATATTCTAATAGCTATCCCCTCTGTATCCTCATCCGGAACCTCTTGTACCCCATGAATTTCAATTCTCTTTGCACCTTCTCTCTGTTCAAGCTCCACAACTCTCTTCTGCAATTTACTTATTTTAAGCTCCTGTTCGTGCTTGGAAGATACCACCGAATCAATTTTATTCTCCAATTCTTTCACATAATTAACGAGCTCTTGCTGACCGCTTGCAATTTTATCATATTTGTCACACAATCGTTGTTGACTCAAAGCAATGTCCTCTATTTGTTTCTGCAGTCCCTCCAACAATACTTTTATATCAGATATATCTGCAACTGGAATGTCGCTGCCTGTGGACTCCACATCCTCGTCTCTAGGCTTTTTACTCCTACACATCTTACAAATCCAACGTGCTTTTGCCTTAGCGGCCATTCCATTGTAAGTAGATTCAGACACCGAACACCCATAGTGAAAGCTCCCCAGGCAGGAATTACAGAAAACGTTACCACCTTCCGAGGACAGTCTCTTATTACACTTCGGACATTTCCCATCCGATAATAATAATAATAATAATAATAATAATAATAATAATAATAATAATAATAATAATAATAATAATAATAATAATAATAATAATAATAATAATAATAATAATAATAATAATAATAATAATAATAATAATAATAATAATAATAATAATAATAATAATAATAATAATAATAATAATAATAATAATAATAATAATAATAATAATAATAATAATAATAATAATAATAATAATAATAATAATAATAATAATAATAATAATAATAATAATAATAATAATAATAATAATAATAATAATAATAATAATAATAATAATAATAATAATAATAATAATAATAATAATAATAATAATAATAATAATAATAATAATAATAATAATAATAATAATAATAATAATAATAATAATAATAATAATAATAATAATAATAATAATAATAATAATAATAATAATAATAATAATAATAATAATAATAATAATAATAATAATAATAATAATAATAATAATAATAATAATAATAATAATAATAATAATAATAATAATAATAATAATAATAATAATAATAATAATAATAATAATAATAATAATAATAATAATAATAATAATAATAATAATAATAATAATAATAATAATAATAATAATAATAATAATAATAATAATAATAATAATAATAATAATAATAATAATAATAATAATAATAATAATAATAATAATAATAATAATAATAATAATAATAATAATAATAATAATAATAATAATAATAATAATAATAATAATAATAATAATAATAATAATAATAATAATAATAATAATAATAATAATAATAATAATAATAATAATAATAATAATAATAATAATAATAATAATAATAATAATAATAATAATAATAATAATAATAATAATAATAATAATAATAATAATAATAATAATAATAATAATAATAATAATAATAATAATAATAATAATAATAATAATAATAATAATAATAATAATAATAATAATAATAATAATAATAATAATAATAATAATAATAATAATAATAATAATAATAATAATAATAATAATAATAATAATAATAATAATAATAATAATAATAATAATAATAATAATAATAATAATAATAATAATAATAATAATAATAATAATAATAATAATAATAATAATAATAATAATAATAATAATAATAATAATAATAATAATAATAATAATAATAATAATAATAATAATAATAATAATAATAATAATAATAATAATAATAATAATAATAATAATAATAATAATAATAATAATAATAATAATAATAATAATAATAATAATAATAATAATAATAATAATAATAATAATAATAATAATAATAATAATAATAATAATAATAATAATAATAATAATAATAATAATAATAATAATAATAATAATAATAATAATAATAATAATAATAATAATAATAATAATAATAATAATAATAATAATAATAATAATAATAATAATAATAATAATAATAATAATAATAATAATAATAATAATAATAATAATAATAATAATAATAATAATAATAATAATAATAATAATAATAATAATAATAATAATAATAATAATAATAATAATAATAATAATAATAATAATAATAATAATAATAATAATAATAATAATAATAATAATAATAATAATAATAATAATAATAATAATAATAATAATAATAATAATAATAATAATAATAATAATAATAATAATAATAATAATAATAATAATAATAATAATAATAATAATAATAATAATAATAATAATAATAATAATAATAATAATAATAATAATAATAATAATAATAATAATAATAATAATAATAATAATAATAATAATAATAATAATAATAATAATAATAATAATAATAATAATAATAATAATAATAATAATAATAATAATAATAATAATAATAATAATAATAATAATAATAATAATAATAATAATAATAATAATAATAATAATAATAATAATAATAATAATAATAATAATAATAATAATAATAATAATAATAATAATAATAATAATAATAATAATAATAATAATAATAATAATAATAATAATAATAATAATAATAATAATAATAATAATAATAATAATAATAATAATAATAATAATAATAATAATAATAATAATAATAATAATAATAATAATAATAATAATAATAATAATAATAATAATAATAATAATAATAATAATAATAATAATAATAATAATAATAATAATAATAATAATAATAATAATAATAATAATAATAATAATAATAATAATAATAATAATAATAATAATAATAATAATAATAATAATAATAATAATAATAATAATAATAATAATAATAATAATAATAATAATAATAATAATAATAATAATAATAATAATAATAATAATAATAATAATAATAATAATAATAATAATAATAATAATAAATAAAACAGCAAAATAATTTCCATAACTCATGAACTAAGTAGACAATAACGAGAAAAAAAAACAATATAATATATTGCATTAGTTATAATCAAATCATTTACTCATTAGTAACGAAAGGGTACTCAAATTGAATCTAAATCATCCCCGCCTGAAATGAAAGTAAATAAAAGAACCTCTTATATACCTAAACATAAATAAGAAAATATATTGACCAAGTAATATAAAGGAAAAGAAAATATATTTAAATCAGAAAGTACAAAAAAAAAACAAGAAAAAACTTCAACTTAACAAATGTTCAAAGTGTTCACCTTCATTTTCAATACACGTTTACTTGTCGATTAGTAGAGAGCAGAGTTTCTTCCATTTCGGAGGCAGCAATTGTTGTACTCGGCTTTTTGTGATAAACTATGTATGTCTTTTATTCTGCCCCATAAATAAACATCAAGAACCATCTGGCAAGGTGAATAAAAACTCAATAATGTCTTCTTTCGGGATAGTTTACGGAATATTTCCCCGAAGCAAGAATGCATTTTTAAAGCATTGAAAATAAATTCTGGTCATGTCATAAGCTTCAACGTTAGAATACAACATTTTACAAACTTAATAATTATGTACAGGTGTCCAAAAAGGCTTAATTTGCTAAATACGTACAAAAAGTTTAACTACAAGTGACACTAATATCTTTGCATTTCGATTTTCATGGCCTACCTTGGAAATCTCATCATAATGTAATTTAGTATCACTGTGCATGCCATGATGTATGATGAAAATTTAAAAAAAAAAAAGCAAACTACACTGTTCACTATTATTATTTTATTTCAATGTTGGAAAGGATAAGAAATGGTATTTAAAAAATAATAGCTAGAGTATTTAAAAACATTTAAAAGGAAAATCTAACGTAACATATGCAATGAATTAAAAAATCGATAAAAAGATTGAAATAACTACATTTAGCGAAGAGTATGATTAAATTTCAAGTGAAAACGTACTATACACTGTCTAGAGACCCTATTAAAATTAAAATAAAATTATTACTCCCAATAGATAAATAAATTTATATTTAAAGAGTTTTATTTCTCTGGATTGTCTTCGTATGACTATATCTTCGTCAACAAAAAAGGTAGGAACTTCCGGTTTCCAAAATTCTCTTCAGTTTTTTATGTGCTTCAATATTACGATATTAAAAATATACCGTTCCATTTGAAATTTTAAAGAAAAAACAAGAAATATACATACATTGAGAACAGCGCCCCCTGTTATTTTCTTTGACAACCACGTAAATTCGTGCTACATAGCCTTCAATTACTTGTAAAATTCTCTATCTAATGAGCCTAGAAACATTAAAATCCGTTGGGGCAAACCGAAATTATACCACTTGTGTGAAATTAGCAACGGCGTTGCCAGCAACGATAATAGAGCACATTACAAATGTAGATGGCTAACAAAAAATAAAAAAATATTTTGTGTAGTATATATTATATGAAATAAAATTATGAAATTAAGAGCAACTTCCGTACAAGTTAAATTAAATATGAAAAAGAATAGACAACTCTCATTTAACTAAGTATTGCATGATATTGTGGCAGTAATTGCTGCTGCCCCTAAAGATGCATTTAACCCGAAATCGCTGCTGTGCACTAAAATTGATGTGTGGAATAGTTAGCCACATAAGTAACCTATAAACCCCACAGGGTGCGATTCTTTGCCATCCCGTCCAACACCGCCAAAATCAGACATATTTGGAGAATTTGTTATTCGAAGAATATACATCGTATGAGGAAAAAAATTGTACACGCCCAAATAGCTTTTGTGCTATAAAAATGATGTGTGGAGTAGTTAGCCACGTAAGTAACCTATAAATCCCACAGGGTGCGATTCTTTGCCACTACGTCCAACACCGCCAAAATCAGACATATTTGGAGCATTTCTTATTCGACGAATATACATCGTATGAGGAAAAAAATTGTACACGCCCAAATAGCTTTTGTGCTATAAAAATGATGTGTGGAGTAGTTAGCCACATAAGTAACCTATAACACATAAGTAACCTATAAGCCCCACAGGGTGCGATTCTTTGCCACCCCGTCCAACACCGCCAAAATCAGACATATTTGGAAAATTTGTTATTCGAAGAATATACATCGTATGAGGAAAATAATTGTACACGCCCAAATAGCTTTTGTGCTACCAAAACGATGTGTGGAGTAGTTAGCCACATAAGTAACCTATAAGCCCCACAAGGTGCGATTCTTTGCCACGCCGTCCAACACCGCCAAAATCAGACATATTTGGAGAATTTGTTATTCGAAGAATATACATCGTATGAGGAAAAAAATTGTACACGCCCAAATAGCTTTTGTGCTATAAAAATGATGTGTGGAGTAGTTAGCCACGTAAGTAACCTATAAATCCCACAGGGTGCGATTCTTTGCCACTACGTCCAACACCGCCAAAATCAGACATATTTGGAGCATTTGTTATTCGACGAATATACATCGTATGAGGAAAAAAATTGTACACGCCCAAATAGCTTTTGTGATATAAAAATGATGTGTGGAGTAGTTAGCCACATAAGTAACCTATAAGCCCCACACGGTGCGATTCTTTGCCACCCCGTCCAACACCGCCAAAATCAGACATATTTGGAAAATTTGTTATTCGAAGAATATACATCGTATGAGGAAAATAATTGTACACGCCCAAATAGCTTTTGTGCTACCAAAACGATGTGTGGAGTAGTCAGCCACATAAGTAACCTATAAGCCCCACAAGGTGCGATTCTTTGCCACGCCGTCCAACACCGCCAAAATCAGACATATTTGGAGAATTTGTTATTCGACGAATATACATCGTATGAGGGAAAAAATTGTACACGCCCAAATAACTTCTGTGCTATAAAAATGATGTGTGGAGTAGTTAGCAAGATTAGGGACCTATAAATCCCACAGGGTGCGATTCTTTGCCACTCCGTCCAACACCGCCAAAATCAGACATATTTGGAGCATTTGTTATTCGACGAATATACATCGTATGAGGAAAAAAATTGTACACGCCCAAATAGCTTTTGTGCTATAAAAATGATGTGTGGAGTAGTTAGCTACATAGGTAACCTATAAGCCCTACAGGGTGCCATTCTTTGCCACCCCGTCTAACACCGCCAAAATCAGAAGTATTTGGAGAATTTGTTATTCGAACAATATACATCGTATGAGAAAAAAAATTGTGCGCGCCCAAATAGCTTTTGTGCTATAGAAAGGATGTGTGGAGTAGTTAGCCACATAAGTAACCTATAAATCTCACATGGTGCGATTCTTTGCCACCCCGTCCAACACCGCCAAAATCAGACATATTTGGAGAATTTGTTATTCGAAGAATATTATACATCGTATGAGGAAAAAAATTGTACACGCCCAAATAGCTTTTGTGCTATAAAAATTATGTGTGGAGTAGTTAGCCACATAGGTAACCTATAAATCTCACATGGTGCGATTCTTTGCCACCCCGTCCAACACCGGCAAAATCAGACATATTTGGAGAATTTGTTATTCGAAGAATATACATAGTATGAGGAAAAAAATTGTACACGCCCAAATAGCTTTTGTGCTATAAAAAGGATGTGTGGAGTACTTTGCCACATATGTTACCTATAAATCCCACAGGGTGCGATTCTTTGCCACCCCGTCCAACACCGCCAAAATCAGACATATTTGGAGAATTTGTTATTCGAAGAATATACATCGTATGAGGAAAAAGATTGTACACGCCCAAATAGCTTTTGTGCTATAAAAATTATGTGTGGAGTAGTTAGCCACATAGGTAACCTATAAGCCCTACAGGGTGCCATTCTTTGCCACCTCGTCCAACACCGCCAAAATCAGACATATTTGGAGCATTTGTTATACGAAGAATATACATCGTATGAGGGGAAAAAATGTACAAGCCCAAATAGCTTTTGTGCTGAAGACCCAGTAATATGAATGAAATACACAATGTAAGATATTGTGTAATGCTATGCTATGATTTTTATTATGAAATTTTTACAATAAATAAATAATGAACAATTACACAATCGAGTGGTATCTTTACTAAGTGAGCACATAATAGCTCCTTCATTGTCACTCGTTTCTTCATACGAATTTTACTTTCTTATACGTAGTATAAGGAAGTATTGTGATGATGAAATTTTCGACCTCGAGATTTTTGCAGGTGTCCACGTTTTGAAGTGTCCTGATACCAAAAAACTGGTTTTTAAAAAATGTCTGTTTGTCTTTTTCTCTCTGTGTGTGAGTGTGGTGTGTCTGTGTGTGACCACAATAGCGGTCAACCGCTGTAGATATCAATTCCAAATTTTGTATTTACGTGTATAATCTCCCTCTTGAGATCTGATTAGTTTTTCAGTAAAATCGGTAGACCGGAAGTAGTAGTTTACTTCAATGAAGAAATTGAATTTTGCCAATTATTCGTCAACTACTAAGTTTAAACAAATTTATAAAGAATTCAAATGTACTCAAACTTAAATTTGAGAAAAATTGTATTAAAAAAGTTTTTCGAAATTCCTACCGGAAGGTCTGTTACTCTTATTGAAAATCAGTTTTTTGCGAATATTTCGCAAGTCATGCTATTAGACAGGTACGTTAGGAGTATGAAAGTATTTAGAACTTAATTTTCAATACCTTTTGTATAAAAAAATTTTCTAAATTCGGGTCGGAAGTAACACTTTTGCTCTTATGGAATAGTGATTTTTTGCAAATATGTCGCAAATTATGCATTCTATATATATTTATCAAGAGTACAAAAGTATTTAGAGCTGGATTTGGAATATTTTTTGTATAAATGAAATTTCAAAATTCGGTCCGAAAGTAATACTTTTACTCTTAACCAGTAAGATTTTTTTTTGCGAATATCTCACAAAGTATGCATTCTGTAGAGATTTTTTAGTAGGCTGGAAGTACCTAGAATATGATTTTGAATAATTTTTGTATAAAAGAATTTTCAACATTCGGACCTGAAGTAACACATTTACTCAAAGGCTTATTTTTTTTAAAAGAATAAAAATACTTAAAGCTTAATTTAGAACAACTCTGCATAATTTGAAAGGCACATATGTATAAGAAAGTCCTGTGATGCCCACACCTCATTTTTTTACTACTAAGCAAAATGATCTAATTACGGCCGTGAGTTTTGATTACTAAAACATGTAAATAAACAAAAGACAAAAATATATACAAGTATTATAAATGAAACACAAGTCATAAATTCATGTTTTTTGTGTTTTTAATAGCAGTTTTTTGCAAATATCTTGCAAATTATGTATATATAAAAGTATTACGAGCTGCAATTGGGAATATTTTTTGTATAACGAAAAATTCAATATTCTAATCGAAAGTATCACTTTTACTCAGGGGTGTATTTTATTAACATAATTTTTAAAACTGAATTTGAAAAACTTATGTTTAAAAAAGTCGGAACTCCAATACATATAAGAAATTCGGTAAGTTTTATTTTTAAAATGAAGTGAAAGAAGACGTTTGAACAGTAATCACTAACAATATTTTTACGGTACATTACTGTCGAAGAATTAGTGTACTTCTACAATTGAGTTCTTTAACCTTTTTCTACTCTGACCATTTTATGACTGTATATAATATAGGGGTTATATTTTGTTTACGTGTTTGTCAAAATTATTTTAAAATGTGTGGTTTTCTTGATTTCTAGGATTTTCTAATGTGCTGTAGTTTTGTTTACATTACAAAAGAATTTACTATAGTCACGTATAAACTAAAGTACAAACTTGAAGTCGTAAAAGTTAAGAAAGCCCTATGGCTTTCTTAATGTATTATATATTATGTTAATATCTATTTAACGTAAATTGAACAAACCGAATAGAACCCCAATATTAGGCACGGTAATAAAATTAGTTATAACATTTTTCCTACATATGCCACCATTAGCATTCAGTGGACCCAAATTATGATTCTCGCTTTACTGTCAAATTAAAGACATTGAAAAACTGTGTCAAGTTGATCTTTCATCCTTATTAATATACTGTAAAAGAATATATTAGCTAAAAGAAACAAAGAAGATGTCTTTAAAGTTTTTATTGAAATAAAATAATTAATGAAATACTTCAACGTACAAGAAATAAAGTAATAAGAAATCAACAAATAATCCTCGAGATGCTATGTAGCCTTATAATAATTACGTAATTGATATTTTATAGTAAATATATATATACAGTGCGTTCATGATGAAAGGAACAAATTCGTTTAAAATTCAAGTAATTATTTTGCAGAAAAACGCTCGGACAGGTCGATTAGTATTTTTAGTTGTGAATTTTTTGACATAAGAAAATTATATAATATACAGGCTGTCTAAAGAAGAACATATGCAGCAATCATTGTTTTCTTTAAATGGAACATACTGTATATTAAGCCATATTTGAATTGTATGGTAAATTTTCAACACTTTTTGTATAACATATCATATCCCCAAAATCAGCGGTTTTCGGAATAATAACGTTTGAAATGTGATAAATTAAAAAAAATACATGAAAATCGATTAATTTGAAGTAGAGTTTTTTGTTGACCTAATGGAAATTGTAATTATTTCGCTCGGAGACAAACATTGCTATGTTTGAAATTAATTTTCCTAAAGGAAATATAAAGAACTTGATTCAATTACAAACTTTAAAGATAAAAAATGCGCCCTGGAACGTCTTGTGATACTGTACCCTTACTGCTGTAGCGAGCAGTTGCGATTGAAAAACCAGGAAAAATCGCAATAGGGCAAGGTAGCGCTCTTAAACATCAATGTGCAGTTGGGAATTACGTAATGTGATTAGTGGATGACAAGTAGAGAAATACTGTAAAAAAAAGAGGCAAAAATAACTGACTTGATTGTTTAAGTCGCTTAGATATTAGATCGCGATATATAATTATGCACAATATGATAAAGAGTCGTTCTTTCGATGGCGTCTTGCGATCCATGTCCGCCGTCGGTAGGAAGCAATCGGCTGGCTTATCGACGGCCTGTGAACGTTGTAGGAGTTGCTGGATATGGGACTTCGGTGCCCTGAGCGACGGTTGGTCGGATACCGGACTAAAAGACTTTTCCAAACGCGAGAATGTCGAAGGGCGGCCATTTGTCTTCTTGGGTTACCTATGTTGATCTAACTTGGAGATTTACATGCCTGTAATTGCTAAATAGATTTAATAGCCGGGGAAGGAGTAGGACAATAGGATTCCGTTTGGTTTTGTAGTGAATGTTGGATGCAGTAACGAATTTAATTATGTTTCTTCATAAACAGCGTTGTCCCACGATAAGTGTCGTTTCCTGAGACTCTTGTTGATGGGTCCACGTTTTGGGCCGCTAAATTTCACAACGGCTTTTATGGGCACCAGGACAGGCTTTATTTATGTATGTAAGTGTATTGAACTATACAGAAAAAGGTAATCTTTGGGTACATAATGAGCAGTGGAAAACAAAATCATCTCGGGAAGCTTCCTGTTCTGAAATTTCGATTTTCAAGCAAGTGAAATGGGTCCACCGATTACACGTACTACAAAGTAACCACGAACTACCAGTTTCTTGCCTTCCACAAACTAAACAGACTTCCGCCATATTGTCCGATGATTTTAATAGATGTAACTGTAAATTCTTGCGGAACGTATTCGCCTCAAAAACTTCAATATCTAAACTACTTGCGAAGTGTTCCATTGACATGATTTGCGATATTTTGCTTATGTAATAGCAAATATACACTCCGCAGTTGTACGTATCCCTTTGAAGTGGAAGTTGTACTGGCATATCTGCCAGTATCCATGTACGTGCATTCACCTTTTCGTCAAATTTAAGGCGGTCTCTTCGATGAAAATACTTTTTTACATTTTTAAAAATACTTTCCTGACGCTCTGCTATGTATCCTGACGGATCAAGAATAAATATTCTTTTAGTTTTTACTTCAAGTACTATAAGGATCCAATGATTATTATCGTGATTGTAAGTAATAACCACAAAGGAAAGTGATTTAAAAGATATTGTATGCGGTACAAAATTAGTATAACAAGCCGAAGCGTCGCTAAATGCAAGTACCGCAGAGGTTGCGTCCATATAATATATATCTTTTCTCTTACCAAGGTATGAAATACCGATTGAATCAATTACGTGATCCGAAAGCCAACTGTCTTCAAATCGGTGACTGGTATCATTAAAATGTAGTGTTTTGAAATCGTTACTGTTCAAAACTATTCTGCTATTCGCTGTTTTATACAGACCAACTGTAAAGGGAATGTTCTTGATTGCAGCAGTCATATAATACTCAGTATCGGGAAGCAAATAATTAGAGAGCGCTTGTGGGTGAGGTTCTTGTAATTCATTTCCTTTTTTGGTTCTTTGCTGTCCTTGATGTTGTGGCGGAGATACAATACCATCTTCTTTAATGTTTGTCTTTCTTAGTAATGGTTGGTTAAAGTAACCTAGACGGCTCTTCCCTTTCTTCGACCAACCTTCCTCTTCATCAAATTTAGAAGGACTGGTGGTACGTCTTCGCCTTTGTTTAATTGTTTTTGGTATATTTAAATGCATTTCCTTTATTAAAGACAAATTCTTTTCTCTAATTTTTTTTATAAAACGACCACATTTCAAATGTTTTTCACCATTTAAGATTTGGTTTTTCACTATTCCGAACCATCTTTCAACAACTGCGTTACTGCACCTGCCAGGTGGTTTTTTTGAAATAATTGGCTGTAAAATGCATGACCAAAGAGGTAGGTATGGAATGTACTTCTTTAAAATGACTGCAAGAAAATCTAAGGACATGTAATCATTGATTACACTTTCATTTCCACATTCTACAGAAAAAACATTTGTTTTGATTTCGTTTACAATTTTATTACAGTAACGGGCATATGGGCTATATTTGTACGTTGGATAATGCATAAAGATATTGTCCTCTATATCGCTTACACTAACAGATCCAACATAATCCTGACAGTCAATTTCGTTGCCGGATATGGCGCATAACATTTCCATGGCATCCTGAAAGTGTTTGGACTGAGTCCTGCTTATTAGTATTGTAACTAAAGCTCTAAACCAATTTATAATACTATTAAATTCCGACATATCGATAGCCATTGCAAAACATTTTTTATAAAACCGCTTAATGTTGTTGTGTTTGTCTAGTTTATTGATATCGCTTACGACGATTTTAAAAAAATGCGCACAACAAACATAAATCGGAGTCATATTTGCCAATGAATCTGAAGAATTGTCTTGAATGGCATCGAATGTTATTTTTAAATACGTTTTTAAGTCTCGTAAATTATTCCACGAGGAATTCACCGCATTTATAATGGCGAAACTAAAGTCAGTAACTACCCCTAAGACTTGCGGCCAATCTACACGGTATTGCAAACATGTATATTTAAATTTTGCCAACCAGATACCGATAGAAACAGCATCGTGTTGACATGAAATTAATTCCGACACAGGTATAATTCTATTATTAGGAGATTGTAATACGGCTGCGTAATATAAAATGCGCTTTTCGGATGTTGGTACAGACCGTATAACGCTACCAGTGGCATCTATATGAATGAAAGTGTCTGCACCAAGTCTTTTCAACACATTTATTTGCTGTTTGCTATATAATAATACTAACAATGGCTCGGCTACATGTTGTACATAAGATTCATATTGTTTCGCCCTTCGCATAAGCAGTACGTCTATGACATCATCTTTATGAAAATCGGACGCACACATTGCTTCTGATTTTATTTTCCGTATAACAGCATCGGATTTAATGGTTTGTGAATTGCCCATTGATACTACTTCACTTGAGGTTCGCATTATTTTTGCTGTTTTAAGGGATGAAGCTGATTTTACCCTAAGATCCTTGCGAAATAGCTTGCGTTCAATTCCTCGGACATCACGTGTTAATATACCCGTGTGGTTTATATTAACCTTCGAGCTAAACACATTTAATATTATATTATTTATATTTTGAAAATGTATTATTAATTTGAAGGTTTTACATCCCCTATGCGCACAATAAGCGTATACCACGCATGTCCCTTTTTGCATTCGACTGCTTTTAAAATTTATTACGCATACGTTATTAATTTCTGCTAATTTTTCTTTAAGGATGTATGTGTACGTTCCCTTTCTTAGTATACCGCCCAATGTCATGCTCTTCCATTCGTCACAACTTAAATTAACTACACCTTCTCTGAAAGAACATTTGAAATGTCTTCGATTATTGCCCAAAATATACTCATTTTTGCTACCTTTAGGTAAAATAACCGACTTGCTACATTTCTTTCGATATAGCGTGTCAACACAATTTGAAACATCACTACTACTGAAAGACTCTACAGAAGTGACACTAATTATATCTGTTATATCGTTGTTGTGACATTCATCTCGTAATTCACTCGAAACAGGTATAGGTGATATACGCGTCAAAGAGTTTTCAATTGATTGATTTAGTAATTCAGCGTGTGTGACGTTGGAAGAACATGAAAAAGAATTTGAATTTTTTGAATGACGTCCGTCATTTCGTAAGGAACACTTATAGCGGCGACATATGTTATTTATTTTCTTTCGATTACGTACATTATTCTTATACCCCGTTGCCTGGCAAATTTTTGAATAAACCGAAGAATTTGGATAATATGACATATTGCATACTTCATTTAATATATGCAAGCTAAGGACTTTCTGTATTACGTTACATTTCCTTTTTTTATGTATGTTAAAATTTGGGTTTCGTAAAACAGGCTTTGTAACCTTACTATGAAAAAATTGTTTAATATTTCCCGTGTTACGGATAAGCATTTTTTTTATATAATGGCGAGACCGTGCAGAATTGGAAAATAAACCACACTCCTTTGAAATAATAATTTCTGACGGATGTAATTCCAGTAATTGTTGAAACGAATGCTCAGGAAACGCAACTTTTAAATAAGTCGCCAACGCCTCTATATTTACATGAGCTTTTCTTGTCATATTGCAAATCAAAAATGTTGGACTGATACAGTAAGATAACGATATATTTAATATACCTATAATATTCCTTTATGGAGTATATCTGTATATTTACAGTATCTACAACCTAATATCAAAGAATAGTGCCTTACTACCGTAAGGGTAATATTCTTTGCTAATATTCTACGATCTAAATTTCAATTTACGAATAATTACTTCTTTCTACCTTAAAAAAAATGTTACGTATATATGTAAATACCTGAGCAGTATTCACTTTGGACAGAAATAAGAACACACTAATAAACTATTAACTATAATATAGTCACATTTACACACGAATATACAGAAGTATGCACTAAACACTTGTAAAACTAGTAATGTCGAAAAAAAAAGCATACACCAAAAAGCAAGCCCCTTGTTACTGGCAAAAAATGTCATCTACCAATTTTATTTTAGTTCCGGTGGCCAAGGGTCACATGTATTAAGGGCATTCCTGTCATAAATGTCTTTTATTCTATTAAGTACAAGAAAATATCCTATTTTGTAATCCATACGTCTTGGTTATTTTTGAGAATTACAGTCATAAATTACTTTATTGTAGAGTTACAGCCAGTGAAAGAGGTCAACTACGTTAAAAACAAGACAAATACATACATATATTTTAGAATACATCAAATGTATCCTGTAGATGTTTCATTTCAATAATAGGCAGATAGAATAGATAACTTTATCCCTGCTTGATATTTTACGCACAAGGTGCATGCAAATTTTAGATTAAAAAAATTAGGTGTGACCACCACACGAGTTTCTTATACGTATGAGCGCTTCGAATCATACACAAGTTGTTCTGAATTGTTTTAAATACTTTTATCTTAGAAAAGTGTATTACTTCAAGTTCAAATTTTAAGAATTTTTTTATACAAAAATATTCAAAATCCTATATACTTCTATTCTCTTAATAAATCTCTATAGAATGCATACTTACGAGATATTTGAAAAAAGGCTACTCGTTAAGAGTAGAAGTGTTACTTCCGGTCTGAATTTTGAAATTTCATTTATACAACAAATATACCAAATCCAGCCCTAAATACTTTTGTACTCTTGAGAAATATATATAGAAAGCATAATTTACGACATATTTGCAAAAAATCTCTATTCAATACGAGTAAAACTGTCACTTACGGCCCGAATTTTGAATTTTTTCTTGTACAAAAGGTACTGAAAATTAAGTTCTAAATACTTTTAATCTCGTAACGTACCTTTCTAAAAAGCATGGCTTGCGAAATATGATTCATTTTTGATAAGAGTAAAAGACCAAGTTCCGGTACGAATTTCAAAACACTTTTTTCATCAAATTCTTCTGAAATTTAATTTTGAGTACATATGAATTCTTTATAAATTTGTTTAAACTTAGTAGTTGACGAAATATTGGCAAAATTCAATTTTTTTACTGAAGTAAACTACTACTTCCGGTGTGCCGATTTTACTGAAAATCTAATCAGATCTCAAAAGGGTGATTATATTTGTAAATACAAAACTTGGAATTGATATCTGAAGCGGTTTGATCGCTATCGTGGTCAGACACACAGCCATTTTTCAAAAACCACTTCTGCGGTATCAGGGGACTTCAAAACGTGGACATTTGCAAAAATCTCGAAATCGAAATTTTCATCATCACAATTCTTCCTTATACTACGTATAAAAAAGTAAAAAGAAGGCAACATCTCCCAGAAATAACACAACATACAAATTAAACAGTCATATCACAATTTTACCCTATAAACTCCTGGATTTCATGGTCAGGATTATACTTTTAGATACCTCTTTATTTTTATCCTAATTGGAAAACATTTTATACTAACTGATACTGCGATATGTACTAATTTTTTTCTTCATACGATGTATATTGTTCGAATAACAAATTCTCCAAATATGTCTGATTTTGGCGATGTTGGATGGGGCTGCAAAGAATCGCATCCTGTGGGATTTATAGGTTCCTTATGTGGCCAACTACTCCACACATGATTTTTATAGCACAAAAGCTATTTGGGCGCGTACAATTTTTTTTCTCATACGATGTATATTCTTCGAATAACAAATTCTCCAAATACTTCTGATTTTGGCGGTGTTAGACGGGGTGGCAAAGGCTGGCACCCTGTAGGGCTTATAGGTTACCTATGTGGCTAACTACTCCACACATCATTTTTATAGCACAAAAGCTATTTGGGCGTGTACAATTTTTTTCCTCATACGATGTATATTCTTCGAATAACAAATTCTCCAAATATGTCTGATTTTGGCGATGTTGGACGGGGTGGCAAAGAATCGCACCGTGTGGGATTTATAGGTTACTTATGTGGCTAACTACTCCACACATCATTTTTATAGCACAAAAGCTATTTGGGCTTTTACAATTTTTTTCGTCATACGATGTATATTCTTCGAATAACAAATTCTCCAAATATGTCTGATTTTGGCGGTGTTGGACGGGGTGGCAAAGAATCGCATCCTGTGGGATTTATAGGTTCCTTATGTGGCTAACTACTCCACACATCATTTTTATAGCACAAAAGCTATTTGGGCGTGTGCAATTTTTTTCCTCATACGATGTATATTGTTCGAATAACAAATTCTCCAAATACTTCTGATTTTGGCGGTGTTAGACGGGGTGGCAAAGAATTGCACCCTGTGGGATTTATAGGTTACTTATGTGGCTAACTACTCCACACATCATTTTTATAGCACAAAAGCTATTTGGGCGTGTACAATTTTTTTCCTCATACGATGTATATTCTTCGAATAACAAATTCTCCAAATATGTCTGATTTTGGCGATGTCGGACGGGGTGGCAAAGAATCGCACCCTGTGGGATTTATAGGTTACTTATGTGGCTAACTACTCCACACATCATTTTTATAGCACAAAAGCTATTTGGGCGCGTACAATTTTTTTTATCATACGATGTATATTGTTCGAATAACAAATTCTCCAAATACTTCTGATTTTGGCGGTGTTAGACGGTGTGGCAAAGGATGGCACCCTGTAGGGCTTATAGGTTACCTATGTGGCTAACTACTCCACACATCATTTTTATAGCACAAAAGCTATTTGGGCGTGTACAATTTTTTTTCTCATACGATGTATATTGTTCGAATAACAAATTCTCCAAATACTTCTGATTTAGGCGGTGTTAGACGGGGTGGCAAAGTATGGCACCCTGTGGGATTTATAGGTTACTTATGTGGCTAACTACTCCACACATCATTTTTATAGCACAAAAGCTATTTGGGCGCGTACAATTTTTTTTATCATACGATGTATATTGTTCGAATAACAAATTCTCCAAATATGTCTGATTTTGGCGATGTTGGACGGGGCTGCAAAGAATCGCATCCTGTGGGATTTATAGGTTCCTTATGTGGCCAACTACTCCACATATGATTTTTATAGCACAAAAGCTATTTGGGCGCGTACAATTTTTTTTCTCATACGATGTATATTGTTCGAATAACAAATTCTCCAAATACTTCTGATTTTGGCGGTGTTAGACGGGGTGGCAAAGAATGGCACCCTGTAGGGCTTATAGGTTACCTATGTGGCTAACTACTCCACACATCATTTTTATAGCACAAAAGCTATTTGGGCGTGTGCAATTTTTTTCCTCATACGGTGTATATTCTTCGAATAACAAATTCTCCAAATATGTCTGATTTTGGCGATGTTGGACGGGGTGGCAAAGAATCGCACCCTGTGGGATTTATAGGTTACTTATGTGGCTAACTACTCCACACATCATTTTTATAGCACAAAAGCTATTTGGGCGCGTACAATTTTTTTTATCATACGATGTATATTGTTCGAATAACAAATTCTCCAAATACTTCTGATTTTGGCGGTGTTAGACGGGGTGGCAAAGAATGGCACCCTGTGGGATTTATAGGTTACTTATGTGGCTAACTACTCCACACATCATTTTTATAGCACAAAAGCTATTTGGGCGTGTACAATTTTTTTCCTCATACGATGTATATTCTTCGAATAACAAATTCTCCAAATATGTCTGATTTTGGCGATGTTGGACGGGGTGGCAAAGAATCGCACCCTGTGGGATTTATAGGTTACTTATGTGGCTAACTACTCCACACATCATTTTTATAGCACAAAGGCTATTTGGGCGCGTACAATTTTTTTTATCATACGATATATATTGTTCGAATAACAAATTCTCCAAATACTTCTGATTTTGGCGGTGTTAGACGGGGTGGCAAAGAATGGCACCCTGTAGGGCTTATAGGTTACCTATGTGGCTAACTACTCCACACATCATTTTTATAGCACAAAAGCTATTTGGGCGTGTGCAATTTTTTTTATCATACGATGTATATTGTTCGAATAACAAATTCTCCAAATATGTCTGATTTTGGCGATGTTGGACGGGGCTGCAAAGAATCGCATCCTGTGGGATTTATAGGTTCCTTATGTGGCCAACTACTCCACACATCATTTTTATAGCACAAAAGCTATTTGGGCGTGTACAATTTTTTTTATCATACGATGTATATTGTTCGAATAACAAATTCTCCAAATACTTCTGATTTTGGCGGTGTTAGACGGGGTGGCAAAGGATGGCACCCTGTAGGGCTTATAGGTTACCTATGTGGCTAACTACTCCACACATCATTTTTATAGCACAAAAGCTATTTGGGCGTGTACAATTTTTTTTCTCATACGATGTATATTGTTCGAATAACAAATTCTCCAAATACTTCTGATTTAGGCGGTGTTAGACGGGGTGGCAAAGTATGGCACCCTGTGGGATTTATAGGTTACTTATGTGGCTAACTACTCCACACATCATTTTTATAGCACAAAAGCTATTTGGGTGCGTACAATTTTTTTTATCATACGATGTATATTGTTCGAATAACAAATTCTCCAAATATGTCTGATTTTGGCGATGTTGGACGGGGCTGCAAAGAATCGCATCCTGTGGGATTTATAGGTTCCTTATGTGGCCAACTACTCCACACATGATTTTTATAGCACAAAAGCTATTTGGGCGCGTACAATTTTTTTTCGTCATACGATGTATATTCTTCGAATAACAAATTCTCCAAATATGTCTGATTTTGGCGGTGTTGGACGGGGTGGCAAAGAATCGCACCCTGGGGGATTCGTAGGTTAGTTATGTGGCTACCTACTCCACACATCCTTTTTATAGCACAAAAGCTATTTGGGCGTGTACAATTTTTTTCCTCATACGATGTACATTCTTCGAATAACAAATTCTCCAAATACTTCTGATTTAGGCGGTGTTAGACGGGGTGGCAAAGTATGGCACCCTGTGGGGCTTATAGGTTACCTATGTGGCTAACTACTCCACACATCATTTTTATAGCACAAAAGCTATTTGGGCGCGTACAATTTTTTTTCTCATACGATGTATATTGTTCGAATAACAAATTCTCCAAATACTTCTGATTTTGCCGGTGTTAGACGGGGTGGCAAAGAATGGCACCCTATAGGGCTTATAGGTTACCTATGTGGCTAACTACTCCACACATCATTTTTATAGCACAAAAGCTATTTGGGCGCGTACAATTTTTTTTCTCATACGATGTATATTGTTCGAATAACAAATTCTCCAAATACTTCTGATTTTGGCGGTGTTAGACGGGGTGGCAAAGAATGGCACCCTGTAGGGCTTATAGGTTACCTATGTGGCTAACTACTCCACACATCATTTTTATAGCACAAAAGCTATTTGGGCGTGTGCAATTTTTTTCCTCATACGATGTATATTCTTCGAATAACAAATTCTCCAAATATGTCTGATTTTGGCGATGTTGGACGGGGTGGCAAAGAATCGCACCCTGGGGGATTCGTAGGTTAGTTGTGTGGCTACCTACTCCACGCATCCTTTTTATAGCACAAAAGCTATTTGGGCGTGTACAATTTTTTTCCTCATACGATGTACATTCTTCGAATAACAAATTCTCCAAATATGTCTGATTTTGGCGGTGTTGGACGGGGTGGCAAAGAATCGCACCCTGTGGGATTTATAGGTTACTTATGTAGCTAACTGCTCCACACATCATTTTTATAGCACAAAAGCTATTTGGGCGCGTACAATTTTTTTTCTCATACGATGTATATTGTTCGAATAACAAATTCTCCAAATACTTCTGATTTTGGCGGTGTTAGACGGGGTGGCAAAGAATGGCACCCTGTAGGGCTTATAGGTTACCTATGTGGCTAACTACTCCACACATCATTTTTATAGCACAAAAGCTATTTGGGCGTGTGCAATTTTTTTCCTCATACGATGTATATTCTTCGAATAACAAATTCTCCAAATATGTCTGATTTTGGCGATGTTGGACGGGGTGGCAAAGAATCGCACCCTGGGGGATTCGTAGGTTAGTTGTGTGGCTACCTACTCCACGCATCCTTTTTATAGCACAAAAGCTATTTGGGCGTGTACAATTTTTTTCCTCATACGATGTACATTCTTCGAATAACAAATTCTCCAAATATGTCTGATTTTGGCGGTGTTGGACGGGGTGGCAAAGAATCGCACCCTGTGGGATTTATAGGTTACTTATGTAGCTAACTACTCCACACATCATTTTTATAGCACAAAAGCTATTTGGGCGCGTACAATTTTTTTTCTCATACGATGTATATTGTTCGAATAACAAATTCTCCAAATACTTCTGATTTAGGCGGTGTTAGACGGGGTTGCAAAGTATGGCACCCTGTGGGGCTTATAGGTTACCTATGTGGCTAACTACTCCACACATCATTTTTATAGCACAAAAGCTATTTGGGCGCGTACAATTTTTTTTCTCATACGATGTATATTGTTCGAATAACAAATTCTCCAAATACTTCTGATTTTGCCGGTGTTAGACGGGGTGGCAAAGAATGGCACCCTATAGGGCTTATAGGTTACCTATGTGGCTAACTACTCCACACATCATTTTTATAGCACAAAAGCTATTTGGGCGCGTACAATTTTTTTTATCATACGATGTATATTGTTCGAATAACAAATTCTCCAAATACTTCTGATTTTGGCGGTGTTAGACGGGGTGGCAAAGAATGGCACCCTGTAGGGCTTATAGGTTACCTATGTGGCTAACTACTCCACACATCATTTTTATAGCACAAAAGCTATTTGTGCGTATGCAATTTTTTTCCTCATACGATGTATATTCGTCGAATAACAAATTCTCCAAATATGTCTGATTTTGGCGGTGTTGGACGGGGTGGCAAAGAATCGCACCCTGTGGGGCTTATAGGTTACTTATGTGGCTAACTACTCCACACATCATTTTTATAGCACAAAAGCTATTTGGGCGTGTACAATTTTTTTCCTCATACGATGTATATTCGTCGAATAACAAATGCTCCAAATATGTCTGATTTTGGCGGTGTTGGACGGGGTGGCAAAGAATCGCATCCTGTGGGATTTATAGGTTCCTTATGTGGCTAACTACTCCACATATCATTTTTATAGCACAAAAGCTATTTGGGCGTGTACAATTTTTTTCCTCATACGATGTATATTCTTCGAATAATAAATGCTCCAAATATGTCTGATTTTGGCGGTGTTGGACGGGGTGGCAAAGAATCGCACCCTGTGAGATTTATAGGTTACTTATGTGGCTAACTACTCCACATATCATTTTTATAGCACAAAAGCTATTTGGGCGCGTACAATTTTTTTTCTCATACGATGTATATTGTTCGAATAACAAATTCTCCAAATACTTCTGATTTTGGCGGTGTTAGACGGGGTGGCAAAGAATCGCACCCTGTAGGGCTTATAGGTTACCTATGTGGCTAACTACTCCACACATCATTTTTATAGCACAAAAGCTATTTGGGCGTGTACAATTTTTTTCCTCATACGATGTATATTCGTCGAATAACAAATGCTCCAAATATGTCTGATTTTGGCGGTGTTGGACGTGGTGGCAAAGAATCGCATCCTGTGGGATTTATAGGTTCCTTATGTGGCTAACTACTCCACATATCATTTTTATAGCACAAAAGCTATTTGGGCGTGTACAATTTTTTTCCTCATACGATGTATATTCTTCGAATAATAAATGCTCCAAATATGTCTGATTTTGGCGGTGTTGGACGAGGTGGCAAAGAATCGCACCCTGTGGGATTCATAGGTTACTTATGTGGCTAACTACTCCACATATCATTTTTATAGCACAAAAGCTATTTGGGCGTGTACAATTTTTTTCCTCATACGATGTATATTCTTCGAATAACAAATTCTCCAAATATGTCTGATGTTGGCGGTGTTGGACGGGGTGGCAAGGAATCGCACCCTGTGGGGTTTATAGGTTACTTATGTGGCTAACTATTTTACACATCAATTTTAGTGCACAGCAGCGATTTTGGGTTAAATGCATCTTTAGGGGCAGCAGCAATTACTGGCACAATATCATGCAATACTTAGTTAAATGAGAGTTGTCTATTCTTTTTCATATTTAATTTAACTTGTACGGAAGTTGCTCTTAATTTCATAATTTTATTTCATATAATATATACTACACAAAATATTTTTTTATTTTTTGTTAGCCATCTACATTTGTAATGTGCTCTATTATCGTTGCTGGCAACGCCGTTGCTAATTTCACACAAGTAATTATACCTACTTTTGTACGCAGACATACCCCCCTCCACTCTCCCCTTCGTATGGGAGTTAGATCAAAAAGTTTCAAATGAAAGTTGTATAAAAACGGCTACAAATTTTGCTAGCAATTTTTTTAATCTATCTTAATCTAGAATTTAATAAAAAAAATTCAAATTTTTAATTCATCTTGAGAATTACGCCCCCTTGCGATCATTTTGGAAACTTAAAAATATTTTTGTTGTAATTCTCGTCATCCATTTTACTATCAAGATTTTTTCCGCGAGGTTGTATGATAAACGATTGCTGAGATATGACCGGTGGCCGAGATTAAACAGACACCCGGTATATCTGTATTTAATTATAAAATAGAATCAAAGAATATGGTGTTATATGTGACTGCTTTGGTCACAGTCTGCAAAGAAATTCATTGAAAGTTTTTTCAAATTGAATTTTGAATATTTTTATACTCTTCATAAGTTTGTGGCAAATAAACAAAATAAATAGTAGTTTAGAATTTGTAGAGTGGGGACGTATTTCTTCTATCGGGCAGAAAAAATAATAATTATAAAATTATTATAAAGCGAAAAAAAGAAACACAGAAAAGCCAGAAACAAACACAGAATTGAGAAATAAAATTGACAATTAAAAAATTGAAATAAATTCAAATTGAGTTCAAAACAGTTTATTTATTCACTACAACTGTTTTGAACTCAATTTGAATTTATTTCAATTTTTTACTTGTAAATTATGGCGTTTCAACACGTATCTCCGTCGTCAATCAATTAAATGAAATTGACCCTACTAAATTGTCTGTAAGTGTAGAAACAATTAAAAATATAAGCAAAGGTGGTATT
The DNA here is from genome assembly GCA_963170755.1 of Amphimallon solstitiale. Classification (NCBI taxonomy): domain Eukaryota; kingdom Metazoa; phylum Arthropoda; class Insecta; order Coleoptera; family Scarabaeidae; genus Amphimallon; species Amphimallon solstitiale. The sequence continues at coordinate 131,691,936 of OY720675.1, read as the reverse complement.
TTGGTTAGTTTCGGTGATACTACTTCCAAAGGAAAATTGAAAAACCAAATGAAAAAAGAATTGGAGATAAATATGATGTGTTAGATCCTAAGCTTAAAGATTCACAGATTATTATAGTAGGAGTGGAAAAAGAGTATATTGACATGCAGCCAGAAGATATTATGTGCGCAATTGTTAATCAGAATGACTTAAAAATACTAGGAAGTGATATAAAGGAAAAAGTAAAGATAAATAGAAAGTATTTCAGCAAACGGTAATTGAACTATGGTAACATAATAATTGATGTAAAATCTGATATATTTAGAAAAATGCTACAGAAAGAAAAAAATATTGTTGGATGGAATAAATGCGATATATATAAATACATAACTATAATTGCACAGTTACTAAAACATGCGGCAGGTGAACACTGTACAATTGATTGTGTTAATGGTGTTGGTGAGGATGAGAAGTGTGTAAATTATAGGACGATGGTAGTAAAATTAAAAATTGATTTGGATGTATATATTGAACTGGTCTTGTATCTTAGCCACGACCAGTCAAATATGTAAAATATGAATATTTAGATTTTCGTTCATGTTTTAAAAGATTCACTTTTGGGCGAACCCTTGTACATTGTAGTTAAAATAATTATTATTGAATTGTTCATATAATTAAGGTCAAATGCGCATACAATGTGCGCAGACTCGCATCACACATAACAAAGATATAAAACATTTGTATCCTGCTCATTGGTTTACTTATAAAAATGTTTACTTTGGGTCGACAAATATGGCCCTTGCAAAAGTATGATTTATAATAAAAATCGACTAAAATTGTTAAATTTGCAAATTAATAGGGATACTTCAATATCAGTACTTGATGTATCATAGGTTTTTGTAAACAATTGGAAGGTTAAAACAGTGTAAATTTTGTTAGCATCCTGAAATGGAACGAATGGACGTTGGCAATAAATGTCTTTATCAGGTCAAATATAACTTTAATTCAGTAAAGAAACGAACTTTTGGGTACACACATATTGAACCAAAAGCCCTTTACATATTCAAGTCCTGTACAAACAGGGCATGAGCATTATTAAGATTTCACCACATGTTTGAATATAGGTTGTCAAAAGTCACCCTTAAATAATTTTATTTTTTTATATAAATGAATTTTTGTCTGGTAAAAAGAAACGGAAATGAAAAAAAAGAAACGATGTAATTAAATGTTAAGAGAACCATTGTAAACGCCGTTGCATTAGAGATACACATATTGAGTATGTTGTTAGGCAAATCAAAAATTATAAAAAATGACATTTTTATGATCAGAACTGTACTAGGAAAATCAAACGCGCTACTATTAAAGTTTTTAACACGCGTTTAATTGTCAAAAATCAGAATTCTAAATTTGTATATAGGAGAAATAAATTTCAAAACACTTTATGAAGGCAATAAAATCGCGAAATAATAGGGTTTGCCTTTTGAAATGAACGGATGGTTGTTGACTTGATTGAATTTTGTTGGTTGCCTTGACAACCACCATACAAACATGGGAAAGTATAAAAGGACAGTACCTTGATTTAAAAGGGATTCTTCTGCAATAACCAACCAGTAAGGTTGTGTTGAAATGAATTCTTCTACAACAACCAAGCAGTAAGGTTGTGAAAAGAACAGTGCCTTCAAGATTTATACACAACCAGTAAGGTTGTTCTAAATATTCGCGAGCATCCCACTTCTGTGAAACAAAGTGCGAGCTAGTACACACATTGAAGTCAATCCTGTGTTTTCGATATGGGAAAAAACCAAGGATGCAAATAACGTACTGGAAAGAAAGAAATAATCAACAAGGATATTAACTTCAACTACCAGGGAGTTAACCAAACAACAATTCAAATATATTTGACAAAAATACGAACCTGTGTCCAGTCATCTACAACGAGTCAACACATCTGAAGGTGCCGCCAAGAAGATACACCAGGGGTGCCTATCAAGAGAATCAACCCGGAGGATCAAGACGTTCCTTCATCTACAAGCATCTGTGGAGCCCCCTTCAAAAACGACAGCAGCACCTGCATTCTTTCCAGCCAGCGAACTTAAAGTTAAACAAACAAAACTGTATGTAAAGTGATATTGATATAAGGTCACGTTCATTAGAAGGAAACAAGATAAACTTGTAAATGACTAACAGTCAAGTCAGACTTAAGTGTAATCCGAGTTTTTTTACCAAGACTAAACGTTCATTTCTCACGTAGCCGGTTTTAAATAGTACATAATAGCCGGATATATTTAAATATTTAACCTATAATTCAATTACCGTTCATGCATTTTGATTAGACTACATTCTAAGTTTAATACTTACGTTGCACATTAGTTTTTTTTAGGGAGACGAAGAGTCAGATAATCATATCTAGAAATCCAACGTTGAATCAAATTGTTTACCATTAGTAAAGTAGACAGATTAAATATTGTTATGTGTATGCCTAATATGACTTGCGTAGAGTAATTTGTTCATGATATTCCAAGTAAAGATTATGCCTAGAGCCATTCTTGATAAGGATGTTTTAAACTGTAAATATAAAGCTACAATCAATTCAATAATAATAAAAAACCATAATCTAATAAATACGTGTTTTCATTTGACCCAGTTATACTATCCATCAACCTTGACCGAACAGCTGTTTCAAAAAGCATGCTTGGTCGCACATTTGTTAAATTAGTAGATCTCCAAGACCGTCAGGAATTGGGCCCTTTCGACAACGATTTAGCAAGCTATAATACAAAAGTAAGTCGTGTATCTTCCCTCAGGTCAACCGAATCCTTTTTAACGACCCATTAATGAGATTTAATTATATTAGAGTTCAAATTCAGAACGTTAAAACCAACAACAAACTGATTTTTTTAAGGTTCACATAACCTAGCTATCATAGAGCGCGTACATTTTTTGAATTTCTCTGCATCCACGTGTGTGTGACCCAGGTGCACCAACTGTGGAAATAAATTTGAACTGTTACAAATTCAGTCGCTTAATAAATAATTCAAAGATTAGTTCTAATATACAGGGAGCAGTCAAATAAAATAAAACACCATTTTAATTTTATTAACAATAAACTAGCACATAGATAAATAACAGAGTCCATGCTATTTTAAATAAAATACGTTACCCACCTTATAGTTAGGCAACCAACATAGCTAGCCCGAGGCAATTAAATATTTAAAAGAAAATTCAATTTATAAAATAATTATAAGAAATTCTAAACGGTACTTACCGTAGCGTATGCAAGTGTTTTTTAAGGCTAATACGCTTGTTATACCCCCATATCATCTGACGCCAACAACGTGGTGGCAATTTAAAAAAACCTATTGAGGAGTACACTGATTGCAGGTTTTCTTTTGTGTCGGTCTGTTTCAGAGAACCAGAAGAATATTACGAAGAGGAGAATACTTATAAATAATTGAACTACTTGTAGAATAAAAATATAAACAGTAAAGTGTGTATTTTATTTAATTTATCAATATACATGTACATTATACAGGTTGATGGTGGATGAATAAATAAACACTGGGTATAATTAAAATCATTTATTCACTGTGGCATAAAAATTAGAAACAGGTCAAAATATAATTTACAGTAGTATTGTACAGTGGTCGTATCTAAGCGACATTACACACATATTATTTGTTGCGCTTGTATCTATTAAAACATAAAATTACAAAATGAATACGCGATCACGGACCGGTTCAATAACCCTACCGGAATCAGCGAGCGAAGACGAATCTCCGCAAGACCAAGGCGATACAACCCAAATAGAAAAGAGCGCTACCGAAAAAGAAACCTTAGTGGCATCAGAACCGACTCTGTCAATAGACAAGTTCGAATTGATAATGAAAAGATTTGAAAATAAATTAGATAACAATAGAAAAGAAGACAAAGAAGAAAATCAAAAGATGAGGGATAAATTACTAAACAGAAATGACACAGGCGAAAATAAAGCTGCTGAAGAATCAGTATATATGTAAGTAGTAGCAAAACCAGAGGAAGATATCCAGATAGAGAACCAGGAATTACCTGCAGATCCAACACTAGAAATGGAAATGGTACCAACCAGTGAAGAAACTATCATAACGCCGACAATGGATGAAGCCCCGATCCAATTACAAACAGTACCAGAAAAAATAACCACAGACATACAAGAATGCGAAAAGAAAGAAAATACACAAGATCGAGAAGATATACAACTAATGACAGAGAAAGGCGCAGAACAAGGAACTGGTTCGAAGTCAGAAGAGAAGGACCTGGTCGAACAGATCCTGTTGATATTAAGAGAACTGAAGAAAGACGCAGAAGAGGATCTATCTCGACGAAAGGAGGAAAGTCAGGAAAAACTTTTCAATAAGAAGGACACAAAGGAAAGTAAAGCAGCTGAAGAATCAAAACATATACAAACAGCATCTGCCGAAACAACAAAAGAAGAGGAAGTAGAAGAAATAGCAACAGGAATAGAGGTCGAAGAAATCACAAAGAATATGCAAATCCATGAAAAGGATGTACAAATGATATCTGTGGAAATAATAAAAGAAACTCAGATAGGCGTAAAGCACGAACAAGATACTGCTGAAGAAAAGGTAATAGAAAATTTTGAGAAGGACGTTCTAAACTGTCTCAACATTGAACAGGACACAGCAGAAATTAAGAAAAGTTATACAATTGTACCATTACCAAAAATAACAAAATACATGGATTCTAGCAGGAGAATTTTAAGAACACGGTTGGACGCGCTTTTATCTGGAGAAGAAGATGACAGGAATTTACATGCATACACCTCAGGGCAGATAACAGGAATACTCACAGGAACAGAAAAATATACAGGTTTATGGAAACAAGTCCTTACAATACAAATTAGGAAACAACAAAGTTTAGTACACTCCATTCATTACATACACAAGACATACAAGGGAATCACAATACTGAGGGGCATTGAGGTAACCACATGGATGGACACGCCAATTCACACACATCTTGTAAAACCAAACACACATTCACACAATTTACAAGATTTAAACTCACAAACATTAATACAATTAATCTGTTACACAAGCGAAATGCACCAAAAATTTAACATAGTAAAGGGGATAGTAATAGCTGCAATCTTGTACAAAGGCAATCAAGCTACACTGTTAAAATTCGCAAAAACACATACACATACATGCACACAACCAGATATGGAACACAATATACAAACAATTTACAGCGATGGCATACATAGGCATCAGAAGAATATTATTGACTTCCGCCTCAAGATATTAGGCAAATAGGAGCCCAAAATTTAGGGGCATGGCGGTACTGAAGGGCCAGTAACCGATGGTACTTTGGCAATACCACCCTAACCAGAGCCACAACAAATAGAATGAAAAGCCCAAAATTGAGGGGCATGGCGGTACTGAAGGGCCAGTAACCGATGGTACTTTGGCAATACCACCCTAACCAGAGCCACAACAAATAGAATGAAAAGCCCAAAATTGAGGGGCATGGCGGTACTGAAGGGCCAGTAACCGATGGTACTTTGGCAATACCACCCTAACCAGAGCCACCATAAACATCCAAAAGCCCTCACAACACCAAAACCCCAACTACAGGAAGCAATTCGGACGAACCCAACCCGAAGACATTGAAACTCTTCAGACGAGCCCAATCTGAACACAACCCCAAAAATCTCTTAGAATGTTGAAGATACATACAAGAATTACCTACAACTCCCATGAAAGACACAGAGTCTTTATAAAATTACAAAGAAGAAGTATGCCCGGAAATTAGGATATAAGAATATTAACCGTAGAAAATAGGAATTATAGAATAAGTACAGTCACCTAGAATTTTAATACAAATAGAATTAGTTTGATTAGTTTTCCCCATTCCTACAAATAAGTATTTAGTAGCGCATCATGAGGTAATATAAGTTGCAAAATTTCTTTAACACCTAAATCAGAAGAGAAATATTATTCACAAGAAAAAAAATTTTGTTAAGAGAAAATTCAACACTAGAAGGAAAAAGTTAGTAAATGCAAACGATTAGAGCACAGCGTACAAAACAAGAAATGACAGAAGTCAGAAAATATGAAATAGCCGCCTATATGAAACAAATATGAAAACTACATGTACACAAGAATGTTCATGCTGAATAAGAAAAGAAGAAATATTCAAGAAGTGATTATCGAGTGATTTAAAAAGACTAAATGTATGGAAGAATGGGCCTAGAAATAAAAATATACCACTTAGCAAAAGTATGCTTATGTAAGAAAATTTTAAACCATAAAGAAACCCATGAAAAGATATGGTATTATGGTAAAAGGAAAAATAGGTAATGTACAACCTAAAATATGTACAATAGCACGCAAATAGTGCAAAGTGGAATGATGTATACTCCACAAATAGGAAAGAGAAAAATGACAAAATGTCGAATATAATTATTACAGTAATATTCTGTGAAATAAGAATGATAATTTATGTGTATACATACACATTGGTATATTAGAGATAGGCCACCCTCATTACAAGAAAGATATACACTCGATACATCGCAGGCGAAGGCAGAACAAGAAAATAAAGAACTAAGGTACAAAATAAACAATTTTCTAAAGGCAAATATAAAATACACACACACACACAAAGTAAAGAAAAACATATGTACGCTAAACAGATACTAACTAGTTTGCACAATTTAACAAATGCATAAAAATAATTAGATGCACAAAACAGAATATAAAAATTTCATCTTAACCCTAAACATACACTATACAGGTTTAAGTCAATAAATAAAAGTTTGAAAAATTGAACAAACACAGAACAGCTTATATTACAACATATGACCCACATATAATTTTAAAACTTAGATACTAAGGCCCTAATTATAATCACAACTAGATATAACAGTTCATTAAAAAAAAAAAAAATAAAAAAAAATTGTTACATAGATTAGATACATTAATGATTACAAATTGTTCCAATGCAAAAGTGTTTTAAGACGTTTGTAATGAACGCACATTTTTACAAATAAAAATCTACCTTCGTTAAGGGGCAGATGAACTGGTCTTGTATCTTAGCCACGACCAGTCAAATATGTAAAATATGAATATTTAGATTTTCGTTCATGTTTTAAAAGATTCACTTTTGGGCGAACCCTTGTACATTGTAGTTAAAATAATTATTATTGAATTGTTCATATAATTAAGGTCAAATGCGCATACAATGTGCGCAGACTCGCATCACACATAACAAAGATATAAAACATTTGTATCCTGCTCATTGGTTTACTTATAAAAATGTTTACTTTGGGTCGACAAATATGGCCCTTGCAAAAGTATGATTTATAATAAAAATCGACTAAAATTGTTAAATTTGCAAATTAATAGGGATACTTCAATATCAGTACTTGATGTATCATAGGTTTTTGTAAACAATTGGAAGGTTAAAACAGTGTAAATTTTGTTAGCATCCTGAAATGGAACGAATGGACGTTGGCAATAAATGTCTTTATCAGGTCAAATATAACTTTAATTCAGTAAAGAAACGAACTTTTGGGTACACACATATTGAACCAAAAGCCCTTTACATATTCAAGTCCTGTACAAACAGGGCATGAGCATTATTAAGATTTCACCACATGTTTGAATATAGGTTGTCAAAAGTCACCCTTAAATAATTTTATTTTTTTATATAAATGAATTTTTGTCTGGTAAAAAGAAACGGAAATGAAAAAAAAGAAACGATGTAATTAAATGTTAAGAGAACCATTGTAAACGCCGTTGCATTAGAGATACACATATTGAGTATGTTGTTAGGCAAATCAAAAATTATAAAAAATGACATTTTTATGATCAGAACTGTACTAGGAAAATCAAACGCGCTACTATTAAAGTTTTTAACACGCGTTTAATTGTCAAAAATCAGAATTCTAAATTTGTATATAGGAGAAATAAATTTCAAAACACTTTATGAAGGCAATAAAATCGCGAAATAATAGGGTTTGCCTTTTGAAATGAACGGATGGTTGTTGACTTGATTGAATTTTGTTGGTTGCCTTGACAACCACCATACAAACATGGGAAAGTATAAAAGGACAGTACCTTGATTTAAAAGGGATTCTTCTGCAATAACCAACCAGTAAGGTTGTGTTGAAATGAATTCTTCTACAACAACCAAGCAGTAAGGTTGTGAAAAGAACAGTGCCTTCAAGATTTATACACAACCAGTAAGGTTGTTCTAAATATTCGCGAGCATCCCACTTCTGTGAAACAAAGTGCGAGCTAGTACACACATTGAAGTCAATCCTGTGTTTTCGATATGGGAAAAAACCAAGGATGCAAATAACGTACTGGAAAGAAAGAAATAATCAACAAGGATATTAACTTCAACTACCAGGGAGTTAACCAAACAACAATTCAAATATATTTGACAAAAATACGAACCTGTGTCCAGTCATCTACAACGAGTCAACACATCTGAAGGTGCCGCCAAGAAGATACACCAGGGGTGCCTATCAAGAGAATCAACCCGGAGGATCAAGACGTTCCTTCATCTACAAGCATCTGTGGAGCCCCCTTCAAAAACGACAGCAGCACCTGCATTCTTTCCAGCCAGCGAACTTAAAGTTAAACAAACAAAACTGTATGTAAAGTGATATTGATATAAGGTCACGTTCATTAGAAGGAAACAAGATAAACTTGTAAATGACTAACAGTCAAGTCAGACTTAAGTGTAATCCGAGTTTTTTTACCAAGACTAAACGTTCATTTCTCACGTAGCCGGTTTTAAATAGTACATAATAGCCGGATATATTTAAATATTTAACCTATAATTCAATTACCGTTCATGCATTTTGATTAGACTACATTCTAAGTTTAATACTTACGTTGCACATTAGTTTTTTTTAGGGAGACGAAGAGTCAGATAATCATATCTAGAAATCCAACGTTGAATCAAATTGTTTACCATTAGTAAAGTAGACAGATTAAATATTGTTATGTGTATGCCTAATATGACTTGCGTAGAGTAATTTGTTCATGATATTCCAAGTAAAGATTATGCCTAGAGCCATTCTTGATAAGGATGTTTTAAACTGTAAATATAAAGCTACAATCAATTCAATAATAATAAAAAACCATAATCTAATAAATACGTGTTTTCATTTGACCCAGTTATACTATCCATCAACCTTGACCGAACAGCTGTTTCAAAAAGCATGCTTGGTCGCACATTTGTTAAATTAGTAGATCTCCAAGACCGTCAGGAATTGGGCCCTTTCGACAACGATTTAGCAAGCTATAATACAAAAGTAAGTCGTGTATCTTCCCTCAGGTCAACCGAATCCTTTTTAACGACCCATTAATGAGATTTAATTATATTAGAGTTCAAATTCAGAACGTTAAAACCAACAACAAACTGATTTTTTTAAGGTTCACATAACCTAGCTATCATAGAGCGCGTACATTTTTTGAATTTCTCTGCATCCACGTGTGTGTGACCCAGGTGCACCAACTGTGGAAATAAATTTGAACTGTTACAAATTCAGTCGCTTAATAAATAATTCAAAGATTAGTTCTAATATACAGGGAGCAGTCAAATAAAATAAAACACCATTTTAATTTTATTAACAATAAACTAGCACATAGATAAATAACAGAGTCCATGCTATTTTAAATAAAATACGTTACCCACCTTATAGTTAGGCAACCAACATAGCTAGCCCGAGGCAATTAAATATTTAAAAGAAAATTCAATTTATAAAATAATTATAAGAAATTCTAAACGGTACTTACCGTAGCGTATGCAAGTGTTTTTTAAGGCTAATACGCTTGTTATACCCCCATATCATCATATATATATATATATATATATATAAATATTTAATCTTTCTTGGTCATTTGTTAATGTATTAATTCATTTTTTTCTTGGTATTAGCGACCATTACTTTACCAGCTAATTAAACATTAATAAAACACATTTTTTTAGACGTTTCGTCAAAATTTTTTAATTGTCTTCTTCAGTATTTTTTTTTTTGATGTATAACACATACAAACATATTAAAAATTCTTTCGAATATTAATTAATAATCCTGCAAAATAACAATTATAATTTAGAGCTATGTTTATTTTTTCCCACGTTCTCAAAAACAAAAACTTACCACACATATCAGGACTTGTTGTATTGATGAAGTCCTGATATGTGTGGTAAGTTTTTGTTTTTGAGAACGTGGGAAAAAATAAACATAGCTCTAAATTATAATTGTTATTTTGCAGGATTATTAATTAATATTCGAAAGAATTTTTAATATGTTTGTATGTGTTATACATCAAAAAAAAAGTACTGAAGAAGACAATTAAAAAATTTTGTCGAAACGTCTAAAAAAATGTGTTTTATTAATGTTTAATTAGCTGGTAAAATAATGGTCGCTAATACCAAGAAAAAAATGAATTAATATATAGGCTTCAGCTAGAGTGTCCTCGAGGACACTCTAGCTGAAGCCTCAATTGGTAGGCTGTCCCCTGTGTATGTCTCTGATTGATGTTTTTCAGCTCCAAGGTTACCCCATCCTATTCCTTGGCTACACTGCGCTGACGAGAACCAAGTAGTTCGAAACACGTGTCCGCAGTTGCATTTTCAGCGGAGTTAACCCATTAAGTTCTTTGCTTCATTATTCCATTATCCGCAATATTTCTTTTCTTTAATATATATATATATATATATCTAAATTGATTTTTCTGCTCCGCAAAAAAAGGAATTAATCGCGGATACATAAAATACAAGAAAAGGAAAATTATCGGGTAAATTCCGCTGTTGAGCAACCGTAGACACGTGTTTCTGACTCATTGGTCGTCGTCAGTACGGTGTAGCCAAGGAATAAGGTGGGATAATCCCTGGAGATGTAAGCTACACGGAAGACCATCAGGTGACAGACCGCCATTTGTAGCTTCGGTTAGAAGAGCCTCGGTTTTGAGGATTCACATCCAACCTCGCCACGAGGAAGACAATGCCAACCTGCGTGCCATCCGAGACCCAGGAAAGAAAAATCACAAAAAAAGGAATTAATCGCGGATACATAAAATACAAGAAAAGGAAAATTATCGTGTAAATTCCGCTGTTGAGCAACCGTAGACACATGTTTCTGACTCATTGGTCGTCGTCAGTACGGTGTAGCCAAGGAATAAGGTGGGATAACCTTGGAGATGTAAGCTACACGGAAGACCATCAGGTGACAGACCGCCATTTGTAGCTTCGGTTAGAAGAGCCTCGGTTTTGAGGATTCACATCCAACCTCGCCACGAGGAAGACAATGCCAACCTGCGTGCCATCCGAGACCCAGGAAAGAAAAATCACAAAAAAAGGAATTAATCGCGGATACATAAAATACAAGAAAAGGAAAATTATCGGGTAAATTCCGCTGTTGAGCAACCGTAGACACGTGTTTCTGACTCATTGGTCGTCGTCAGTACGGTGTAGCCTAGGAATAAGGTGGGATAACCTTGGAGATGTAAGCTACACGGAAGACCATCAGGTGACAGACCGCCATTTGTAGCTTCGGTTAGAAGAGCCTCGGTTTTGAGGATTCACATCCAACCTCGCCACGAGGAAGACAATGCCAACCTGCGTGCCATCCGAGACCCAGGAAAGAAAAATCACAAAAAAAGGAATTAATCGCGGATACATAAAATACAAGAAAAGGAAAATTATCGGGTAAATTCCGCTGTTGAGCAACCGTAGACACGTGTTTCTGACTCGTTGGTCGTCGTCAGTACGGTGTAGCCAAGGAATTTACCCGATAGTTTTCCTTTTCTTGTATTTTATGTATCCGCGATTAATTCCTTTTTTTGTGATTTTTCTTTCCTGGGTCTCGGATGGCACGCAGGTTGGCATTGTCTTCCTCGTGGCGAGGTTGGATGTGAATCCTCAAAACCGAGGCTCTTCTAACCGAAGCTACAAATGGCGGTCTGTCACCTGATGGTCTTCCGTGTAGCTTACATCTCCAAGGTTATCCCACCTTATTCCTTGGCTACACCGTACTGACGACGACCAATGAGTCAGAAACACGTGTCTACGGTTGCTCAACAGCGGAATTTACCCGATAATTTTCCTTTTCTTGTATTTTATGTATCCGCGATTAATTCCTTTTTTTGTGATTTTTCTTTCCTGGGTCTCGGATGGCACGCAGGTTGGCATTGTCTTCCTCGTGGCGAGGTTGGATGTGAATCCTCAAAACCGAGGCTGTTCTAACCGAAGCTACAAATGGCGGTCTGTCACCTGATGGTCTTCCGTGTAGCTTACATCTCCAAGGTTATCCCACCTTTTTCCTAGGCTACACCGTACTGACGACGACCAATGAGTCAGAAACACGTGTCTACGGTTGCTCAACAGCGGAATTTACCCGATAATTTTCCTTTTCTTGTATTTTATGTATCCGCGATTAATTCCTTTTTTTGTGATTTATCTTTCCTGGGTCTCGGATGGCACGCAGGTTGGCATTGTCTTCCTCGTGGCGAGGTTGGATGTGAATCCTCAAAACCGAAGCTCTTCTAACCGAAGCTACAAATGGCGGTCTGTCACCTGATGGTCTTCCGTGTAGCTTACATCTCCAAGGTTATCCCACCTTATTCCTTGGCTACACCGTACTGACGACGACCAATGAGTCAGAAACACGTGTCTACGGTTGCTCAACAGCGGAATTTACCCGATAATTTTCCTTTTCTTGTATTTTATGTATCCGCGATTAATTCCTTTTTTTGTGATTTTTCTTTCCTGGGTCTCGGATGGCACGCAGGTTGGCATTGTCTTCCTCGTGGCGAGGTTGGATGTGAATCCTCAAAACCGATGCTCTTCTAACCGAAGCTACAAATGGCGGTCTGTCACCTGATGGTCTTCCGTGTAGCTTACAACTCCAAGGTTATCCCACCTTATTCCTTGGCTACACCGTACTGACGACGACCAATGAGTCAGAAACACGTGTCTACGGTTGCTCAACAGCGGAATTTACCCGATAATTTTCCTTTTCTTGTATATATATGTATATATATATGTATATATATATATATGTATATATATGTATATATGTATATATACAGGGTGTCCAGAAACTCTCCTGACAAACGAAGACCGGAGATTCCTCAGATAATTTTAAGACAATTTTTCCCAATTTACCCTAGTCCGAAAATGCTTCCCAGGGAGCTAGAGCTCTTTGAAGGTGGCGCCTTGTAATTAGTTTTTTTTTAATGTCTCCCGAACGCTTCTATTTAGAAAAACAAAAACTGGTATCCTTATTTATCCTCCAAAGGTGAATCGATTTCATCAATTGCGAATTTCTAGTACCGGTCATAGGCGTACGTTTTGGGTAGGTAAACGGTTATTTTAACGCATAACTTTTTTGTCTTTAACTTTTAAGCATTTGTGACACTAGATTAATAAATTTTCAGGTATTCTAGTACTAAAAGGTACTCTTACTTTAAGTCGGTAGGATACATCGTTTTCTATAAAAATCGATTTGAAAATTTTTCGTTTTTTCATTTCATCTTTCGTCAGTTCAACTTCGCGAACTGACAACAATTTGACAATTAAAAACGTAGGTTTTATTTCTGTTGGCAGTTCAAAGCGAACTAGTGCAAAAAATAGTAAATTGAAATTTAATGACGAAAAAACGAAAAATTTTCAAATCGATTTTTCTAGAAAACGGTGTATCCTACCGACTTAAAGTAAGAGTACCTTTTAGTACTAGACTACCTGAAAATTTAATAATCTGGTGTCACAAATGCTTAAAAGTTAAAGACAAAAAAGTTATGCGTTAAAATAACCCTTTACCTACCTAAAACGGACGCCTATGACCTTAGGAAGCATTTTCGGACTAGGCTGAATTGGATTAAATTGTCTTAAAATTATCTGAGGAATCTCCGGTCTTCGTTTGTCAGGAGAGTTTCTGGACACCCTGTATATACAGGGTGTCCAGAAACTCTCCTGACAAACGAAGACCGGAGATTCCTCAGATAATTTTAAGACAATTTAACCCAATTCACCCTAGAGTTTCTGGACACCCTGTATATACAGGGTGTCCAGAAACTCTCCTGACAAACGAAGACCGGAGATTCCTCAGATAATTTTAAGACAATTTAACCCAATTCACCCTAGTCCGAAAATGCTTCCTAAGGGAGCTAGAGCTTTGAAGATGGCGCCTTGTAATTAGTTTTTTTTTGATATCTCCCAAACGCTTCTATTTAGAAAAACAAAAACTGGTATGCTTATTTATCCTCCAGAGATGAATGGATTCCATCAATTGCAAATTTCTAGTATCGGTCATAGGCGTCCGTTTTGAGTAGGTAAACGGTTATTTTAACGCATAACTTTTTTGTCTTTAACTTTTAAGCATTTGTGACACTAGATTATTAAATTTTCAGGTATTCTAGTACTAAAAGGTACTCTTACTTTAAGTCGGTAGGATCCACCGTTTTTTAGAAAAAACGATTTGAAAATTTTTCGTTTTTTCGTCATTTCATCTTTCGTCATTTCAACTTCGCGAACTGACAACAATTTGACAATTAAAAACGTAGGTTTTATTTCTGTTGGCAGTTCAGAGCGAACTAGTGCTAAAAAAAAATTATAAATTGAATTTTAATGACGAAAAAACGAAAAATTTTCAAATCGATTTTTCTAGAAAACGGTGTATCCTACCGACTTAAAGTAAGAGTACCTTTTAGTGCTAGAATACCTGAAAATTTAATAATCTAGTGTCACAAATGCTTAAAAGTTAAAGACGAAAAAGTTATGCGTTAAAATAACCGTTTACCTAACCAAAACGGACGCCTATGACCTTAGGAAGCATTTTCGGACTAGGGTGAATTGGGTTAAATTGTCTTAAAATTATCTGAGGAATCTCCGGTCTTCATTTGTCAGGAGAGTTTCTGGACACCCTGTATATGATAATGATGTCTTGGGGTAGCGGCCTTAATAATAATTATTAAATAAAACACATATTTTGTTTCTTTTGTTTACGTTTCGGGAAGACAGACCACCAATTGCAGTCTTCCCGATGGTCTTCCTTTTGTTTCTATCTCCAAGGATATCCCACCTTATTCCTTAGCTACACCGTACTGACGATGACCAACGAGTCTGAAACACGTGTCTGCGGTTGCACTACAACGGATTAACCCGATATTCTTTCTCCTATTTTTATTATGTATCCGTGATATTTTCTTTATTGATTTATATATATTGTGCTGAGTAACAATATTGATGTTTGGCACTGTATATTTTTGAACAAGTTGGAAGGATTATTTAATTTTACTAATTTTTCTTTGTGACTGTTATAGTAAAATATTTAAACTAAAAAAGAACAGTTGTGTATACTTAAAATGTTATTTATTACAATAAAGATGTGTGCAGTCAATTATGAAAACAGTACTTGAAGGAGTTGTAGTGGACCAGGTTCTTGGTGGCAGTAATTTTCATTGGTATCTGAAAATGGAGATTTAAATATTATAATTTATGTAAAAATGTAGTTTGAAATCTTGTAAAACTTGTCTAATTAACAATAATGTAAAGTAAAATAATTTAATGTTAATTGTTGAAGTATGAAGGAAACAACTTGGTAAATAATTTCGCGGGTAAAGTTTGAATAAGCGGATCTGTCAAAATTGACATTTACAGAAAATTTTGATTAGCAATATTTTTTGAAGTACAAAGTCTTAGTAATTCATTATTATAAATTAATAGAGATTTAATAGAGAAGGTTTACTAAAGTTTGAAAAGCACTGAAACGTATCAATAAAGTTTTATAATACCATTTTGAACAAGAATTGTGAGAAAAGGAATTTAATTGGATGAAATTAGAAAACGAAAATATTGTCTTGGTGACGATAAACAAACAACAAAATGGAAAAATATTTTTCAAGAAAGGCGCGTGTACTTTTCGGAAAATCACGATTTTATTCCGAAAAGTATATCTTAAATTCACTAAAACCGCGAAAGTTGGTGCTTAAAGTGTTCTTTTCAGCATAGAAAATATTTATTGACGGTAGAATCAAAATATATTATAAAGAAGCATAAAATTATTCAATAATTTCATAGTAATTTAATTAATTGGTATCCTGTATGAATAAAGAAGATATTATATAAGGAAAATAAATATCAAAAGATTACTTACCAAATATTAACCAAGTCCGAGCGGAATATTGGATCCATCAGTTGCACTAAATGGTAAATTAATTAGAGGATCCGATAACCCATATATATTTCCGAAGAGGTCTAGTTCAGTGTCAAGTCGAGATAGAAGTACAGCTGCATTTAAATCCAGAAGATATCCCGCAGTTTTCGAGGACACAACAAGATACATCCTGTAAGATATAACCGAAGCAGTTCCAGATCCTGAAGGAGAACGAGGATACACCAAGAAGTCGTGCTAGGAGGGTTTCCAGAGAGTTACCAGTTGCACAGAACGAGTCCAGTAAGATCCTGTGGAAAAAAAAAAAGAAAACATAATTTAAACAAACCAGAGATAGAAGAAAAATATTAACAAGAGGTTGTATAATTTTTAAATAAGGAAAATTTGAATTTATTTAATTGTATATCGAGTAAAAGTCATAAATATTATTTAGAATTGATTACTAGTATAAAACAAGTATAGAAATACGTTTTGTTAAAAGATTAAATCTCTATTTTCATAAAAAGTTACAGAATATGCACATATATAAATGAATTGACATGACCTTGGTACTATAACATACCTTCAACTTGTTTAATAGTTTATAGACGAAGGTTATTTATATTTAATAAAATTGCATCGTTTTTATGCATGCTAAATTGAATAAGATAATTAAATAGAATTTTGTACATACCTTTTGAATAAATAACATTTGCTGACATCCTTCATATAACAATAAACGTACAGGTGCGATTAGACAGGTTAACAATCTATGTACATGTCGTATAACTATTTTGGATGTATATTTTCGAATCAGGATTTTTATATTTGTTGTCATTAAACTAGTATTGTGGCGAAATTCTTCTTTTTATTTGGTAAAATAGTAACATTGTATTAGACATTTTCATTACGGACATAGAAGCTGATAAGTCAATGACCTACAAGTAAACAAAAATAAAATAGCATTATAAAGAAGATAGTGAGAGGAAAAGTATACATACCGTACTATTGTTATCCTATAAGAGGGATAATTTATTAGCAGCAATATTCTCCTCATTATAAGAATAAGTAGAACAAGATTATTAGAAACATTTAAATTGTTATTTTTATGTAGTAGTGTATAACGGCAAATACCTAAGCGACATCTTTATAAAAGTAAATGAAATGCTAGTACTGCGCGGTTAAAAATAAAAACTAGTTACATTTATAGGAAAGTCATACCAGAAAGAAGTGATGAATCGTAATTAATATTTGAAAGAGTTAGGAGATTAATATTTATTTCTAAATGCATTAAATAATATTATTATAATAAAAAAAAAAGAATTAATTAAATTGATTTAGAATAAAACTGAGTAGTGTTTGGGCATAGATAAAAGAAATAAAGAAACCTATTATAGCATATGAGTACATTAATTTTGGTGCAAAGATTTTAAAATATTATATACTGAGTGATACATTATCATTATCATAAATTATAACCTGAGATTAATTGAGTAAATTTGAATGACTAGGTAAGAGAGGAGATATTATTAGCAATACAAATAACAAGATTTGAGTACATTAGGGTATATTATTTATTATATGTGTTGCAAGTATATTATCCCCTCCACTAGTGCATTTTATGGCGTGCCCAACGTGGAGCAATTAAAATAAGACTCGCAAATAGTATTTTGATTATTTTATTAATTTTGATTAGGTGTTTGTAATTTATATTACCCTCCTTAGCTCATTTTATGACGTATCTAACGTGAAGAAATTAAAATAAGACTCGCAACAACATATTTCAAATATTTTATTAATCATAGTAATAGCGGTAACATTAGTATACATTTTACAAAGGTAATTAATTCAGCTTAAAACATATCAAGGTATAAGAAATTGTGTACTATAGTTATTTAAAATGAATACCAGATCTAAGAGTAACTTTGGATTAAATAGATCTGAATCATCTAGTGACAGTGAAGAGGAAGTAGGTCAGGATGTGAATGTACCAGAGGGAGGAGAACTTACATTACAAGTTCAGGAAGGTATTGAACAGACAGGGGAAACACAGGATAGAGGTGATAAGGTGGAAATTCAAGGAGAGACTTCTAAAATAGAAATGTCGACACCAGTAGTAGATTGTGGATCAATTTTACAGATGTTAAAACAGATGAATGAAGATAATAAAAAGATTAACGAAGAAAATAAAAAGAGTATGGAAGTATTGAGTGGTAAATTAGACAAGACGAGCGAGGAAGCTAAGAAAAATAGGGATGAGGATAAAAAAGAATTAGGTGATAAGTTGGATAAATTGGATAAAACGAACGAAGAAAGTAAAAAGAATTTAATTGATTTAAAGGAAGAATTAAATGGGAAATTTGACAAGGTGAGTGAAGAGAATAAGAAGAATTTAGTGGATTTGAAGGAAGAATTAAGTGGTAAATTGGATAAGGCTAGTAAGGATACTAGAGAAGAGAATAAAAGAAATCTTGAAGAATTAAAGGAATCTTTATTAAGAAATACCGAAGAAAAGGTTATAAAACTTACTACAGAAATGGATAATAGGGAAGTTAAAATGCGCAAAGAAATGGATGACAAACTGAAGATTAAGGATACTGAAGTTAAAACTCTTATTACAAATAAAGTACAAGAGGTTGAAGGTAAAGTAAAGGTAGTACAAGAAAACGTTAAACAATTAGAAAAGAACAATAGTGAGATACATAAGGAGTTAGCTAAACGCATACGAGAGGAAGTTGATCAGGTTAGCAAAGATGTTACGGACAAGACAGAAAAATTGGCGGAGAATTTAAATAAGAAGATAGAAAATACTGAGGATAAGTGTTTGAAAGATATTAGAGTATTAACAATGTTTACGAGTGTTCAGAAATCTGGAATAGAAGAGGTTTTAAAAGAGTGCGAGGTTCAGAAATTAGAGTTGAAAGAACTTTTGTTGAAATCTAAAAATATTAAAACACCACAAGCTACTTGTACACCGTCTTATCATATATTGAATAACGGTATAAGAATTGAAAATATTACTCATTTTAGCGGAGATAAAATGACGACACATCCCATGGCATATTTAACTAACATCTTAAGATACATAGAAGAGATACAGGATTTTAGGAGCCAAATGAATATTATTCGAGCGACTTTAAACAATGGTGCAGCGGATTGGTTTCAAAGGGTTGAAGACAGTTGCGGTGATTTAAGTAAGTTTGTGGAATTATTTAAAAACAATTACTGGAGTGAGACGCAGCAAAGCAGAGCACATCAGAGGCTGTTAACAGGGAGATATCAGCCAGGTAAATCTTCGAGGGAGGCTTATGCACAAAGAATGTTTAATTATTGTAGATACATCTCACATTTAGACGAACAGACCATATCTCAACATTTGTTGCAACATTTTATTCCTGTTGATACACATGCAATTATTTGTCAAAATGTAACAGATATGAATGGGTTGATCAACATACTTAGACGATTAGATGATTATTCAGACGGCGTGAAATATAGGGAATTTCGACAAGTGAATGGAAGAAACGAATCTCAGAATAACCAGCAACGCTCGTCAAATATCAATGGTGCGAATAATCAATATGCACGTAACAATACATCTTTACAACAAAATGCATATCCGAGGAATAATCAACCTGGTAACAGTCAAAATAACAATTTTGGGCAAAGACAACCTTACCAGTTTAATAGTCAACAGAATAATAATTATAATAGGTAAGACACAGTATTAGGAAGACTGTACTGTGAAAGTGATTAACGCCACTTCCTAAATCTGAGTTATATTAAATCTTCCGAAATTATAGGTAAGTCACAATATTGGGAGATTGTATTGTGTAAGTGAGTAACGACACTTCCTGAATCTGAGTTACGACAAATCATCCACAATGATTTAATAAGAGAAATCATCCACAACGATATAAAACGACAAATCATTGACGACGATATAATTATGACACATAATCCACATCAACTTCATAAGTAAGAAAAATATTGGGAGATTAAACTGTAAAAGGAGGAATCATGCTAATTCATACCTAGGAAATGTTAGTCAGGACAGAAGATAAGAAAGGAGATCGTCTTCTGAAGGTACTTACAACACCTGCTTATCCAAGTAACATGTAGATCTCAAAATTTCAAAAGTTTTTGACAAATAGAGACCTGGAGTTTATTAGAAAATAAATAATTATATAGTAATGAAGTTAAGGAGGACATAAATACCTTATAATAAGATAGGGGCATGACCAGATACAGATAACAAATTGATAAGAAAGGGGCATATTAAATTTCGCTTTCTTTAAAATAAATAAAAGACATAATGATGAAACAGATATACATGTATACAGACAAGTTCATGTTTATCGAAAAATAATTTGAATTTATAGAGAGATTTTCAGATAAAGAATGTACATAAAGTATTCCGGTATTATATTAGATTAGTTTAGTTATAGGTCTGTTACAATTATTAGTTATTAAAAAAAAAAATGATGATTAATTAAAGAAAAAAATAAGTTATATCCTCATTCCCATATTGTATATAAATTTGTAAATAACCATAAGAGAAGGTAATATAAGTAATCTTACTAGTAAATAGATTTGCCTGAGTATTAAAATGGAATGAAATGGATAAAGAAGTTGTATAGAGGATAAATAACCTTGAGCCTTATAAAATTAAAAAGAATGTTTCAGAATAAGTAAAGCACTGAAGAAAGTTAGAAAATAGTTATCAAGATGTAACAAACATGTTAGGTGATGAAGAAATGGAAAAGAAAGAAGTTAAGAAGAGCCTCTTAAAAATAAAATATGTTAGATGAAAGTAAATGCTTACAATAAATAGTAAATATTAAAAGTACCATAAGAATATGGAATTATTATAGAGTGTATATGTATAAAAGGGTGAAAAATACCCAAAATGATATAAAATATAGGACCAAAAGTGTCTAAAAATGAATTATATAGGTAACGTAAGCCTTTAAAAACGATAAGTAAAAAAAATATGGACTTTCCATAAATGAAAGTATAGGGGATGACGAAAATGTCAATTATAGGGAAAAAGGGAATTTGTTCGAATGAGAACAGTATATAATGAAAATAATATATAATTAGTAAGCATAGTGAATCATTCTTAAAGAGGCAAATAAGTAACTGAGGCATAGACAGATAAAAAGAATATGTTATTCACCTATTTATGTAAAAGTTAGTACAGATAATATTTTTATAAGAAGTTTGAGTTAGGAAACACAGAAAAACATATATGCAAGTAATGTTAAAAAGTTTGATGGCAATTAATAAAAATATAGATATTTTAATAAGGTATTGGAACATTAAGAAAGATTATAATACATAGTACGATAAATAATGGAACAAAAATTTCTTATACAGGTCATAGACATCCATTTAAATAAATAAATTTATACTTTTATAATTAAAATGAAAATAAAGGAAAGCCTTATATTACTTTTGGACTTATAAGAAAGTTGAGTTTTATAGTTATGAGTGTCACAAATAATTTAGAATTTAAACACTGTTATGTACAGATAGTTATAAATAAATGTTATATGATATTACCAAATAATAGAAGATTCATTTGAAATCTGTTAAAGGATTTAGTAGATTAAAATAATTGTTTTGAGCACATTGATAAACATGTTAATTATCAGATTTTGTTTAATAAATATAAATTTTGATTCGAGTTGAAAATTTACATTTTTTAAAAGGGGCATATGTGCTGAGTAACAATATTGATGTTTGGCACTGTATATTTTTGAACAAGTTGGAAGGATTATTTAATTTTACTAATTTTTCTTTGTGACTGTTATAGTAAAATATTTAAACTAAAAAAGAACAGTTGTGTATACTTAAAATGTTATTTATTACAATAAAGATGTGTGCAGTCAATTATGAAAACAGTACTTGAAGGAGTTGTAGTGGACCAGGTTCTTGGTGGCAGTAATTTTCATTGGTATCTGAAAATGGAGATTTAAATATTATAATTTATGTAAAAATGTAGTTTGAAATCTTGTAAAACTTGTCTAATTAACAATAATGTAAAGTAAAATAATTTAATGTTAATTGTTGAAGTATGAAGGAAACAACTTGGTAAATAATTTCGCGGGTAAAGTTTGAATAAGCGGATCTGTCAAAATTGACATTTACAGAAAATTTTGATTAGCAATATTTTTTGAAGTACAAAGTCTTAGTAATTCATTATTATAAATTAATAGAGATTTAATAGAGAAGGTTTACTAAAGTTTGAAAAGCACTGAAACGTATCAATAAAGTTTTATAATACCATTTTGAACAAGAATTGTGAGAAAAGGAATTTAATTGGATGAAATTAGAAAACGAAAATATTGTCTTGGTGACGATAAACAAACAACAAAATGGAAAAATATTTTTCAAGAAAGGCGCGTGTACTTTTCGGAAAATCACGATTTTATTCCGAAAAGTATATCTTAAATTCACTAAAACCGCGAAAGTTGGTGCTTAAAGTGTTCTTTTCAGCATAGAAAATATTTATTGACGGTAGAATCAAAATATATTATAAAGAAGCATAAAATTATTCAATAATTTCATAGTAATTTAATTAATTGGTATCCTGTATGAATAAAGAAGATATTATATAAGGAAAATAAATATCAAAAGATTACTTACCAAATATTAACCAAGTCCGAGCGGAATATTGGATCCATCAGTTGCACTAAATGGTAAATTAATTAGAGGATCCGATAACCCATATATATTTCCGAAGAGGTCTAGTTCAGTGTCAAGTCGAGATAGAAGTACAGCTGCATTTAAATCCAGAAGATATCCCGCAGTTTTCGAGGACACAACAAGATACATCCTGTAAGATATAACCGAAGCAGTTCCAGATCCTGAAGGAGAACGAGGATACACCAAGAAGTCGTGCTAGGAGGGTTTCCAGAGAGTTACCAGTTGCACAGAACGAGTCCAGTAAGATCCTGTGGAAAAAAAAAAAGAAAACATAATTTAAACAAACCAGAGATAGAAGAAAAATATTAACAAGAGGTTGTATAATTTTTAAATAAGGAAAATTTGAATTTATTTAATTGTATATCGAGTAAAAGTCATAAATATTATTTAGAATTGATTACTAGTATAAAACAAGTATAGAAATACGTTTTGTTAAAAGATTAAATCTCTATTTTCATAAAAAGTTACAGAATATGCACATATATAAATGAATTGACATGACCTTGGTACTATAACATACCTTCAACTTGTTTAATAGTTTATAGACGAAGGTTATTTATATTTAATAAAATTGCATCGTTTTTATGCATGCTAAATTGAATAAGATAATTAAATAGAATTTTGTACATACCTTTTGAATAAATAACATTTGCTGACATCCTTCATATAACAATAAACGTACAGGTGCGATTAGACAGGTTAACAATCTATGTACATGTCGTATAACTATTTTGGATGTATATTTTCGAATCAGGATTTTTATATTTGTTGTCATTAAACTAGTATTGTGGCGAAATTCTTCTTTTTATTTGGTAAAATAGTAACATTGTATTAGACATTTTCATTACGGACATAGAAGCTGATAAGTCAATGACCTACAAGTAAACAAAAATAAAATAGCATTATAAAGAAGATAGTGAGAGGAAAAGTATACATACCGTACTATTGTTATCCTATAAGAGGGATAATTTATTAGCAGCAATATTCTCCTCATTATAAGAATAAGTAGAACAAGATTATTAGAAACATTTAAATTGTTATTTTTATGTAGTAGTGTATAACGGCAAATACCTAAGCGACATCTTTATAAAAGTAAATGAAATGCTAGTACTGCGCGGTTAAAAATAAAAACTAGTTACATTTATAGGAAAGTCATACCAGAAAGAAGTGATGAATCGTAATTAATATTTGAAAGAGTTAGGAGATTAATATTTATTTCTAAATGCATTAAATAATATTATTATAATAAAAAAAAAAGAATTAATTAAATTGATTTAGAATAAAACTGAGTAGTGTTTGGGCATAGATAAAAGAAATAAAGAAACCTATTATAGCATATGAGTACATTAATTTTGGTGCAAAGATTTTAAAATATTATATACTGAGTGATACATTATCATTATCATAAATTATAACCTGAGATTAATTGAGTAAATTTGAATGACTAGGTAAGAGAGGAGATATTATTAGCAATACAAATAACAAGATTTGAGTACATTAGGGTATATTATTTATTATATGTGTTGCAAGTATATTATCCCCTCCACTAGTGCAATATATATATATATATATATATATACTATTTCTTTAAGTAGGATTCTTGGTGTAGCGGCCTTTTTTACGATGAAATATTATTTGTAAATTAAAAACAAACTACATTTGACGTTTCGACTATATATTTAGTCTTTCTCAAAATTTCTAATTTAAAACACATGTAAATTGTAGATGCATGTTTCATATTGTCATTAAAACATGTTTTTGTTCTTTCTAAATTGTGAAACAGTAAAATATAAATATAATTAAAGAACATTGCAGTTTGTTTGTAATCGAGTGACTGTTTCCACAGTCACTCGATTACAAACAAACTGCAATGTTCTTTAATTATATTTATATTTTACTGTTTCACAATTTAGAAAGAACAAAAACATGTTTTAATGACAATATGAAACATGCATCTACAATTTACATGTGTTTTAAATTAGAAATTTTGAGAAAGACTAAATATATAGTCGAAACGTCAAATGTAGTTTGTTTTTAATTTACAAATAATATTTCATCGTAAAAAAGGCCGCTACACCAAGAATCCTACTTAAAGAAATAGTAAATATATACGGCCAAGAAAAAAGAAGGATAATAATTCCTATCGAAAATATATATATATATATATATCAGAAAAAGAAAAATATTGGCGACGTTAGTTGTTGTCCTCAAAACCGAGGATCTTCTAGCTGAAGCTGCAAATGGTGGTCTGTCACCTGATGGTCTTCCGTTTAGCTTACATCTCCAAGGTTATCCCACCTTATTCCTTGGCTACACCGTACTGATGACGACCAATTAGTCAGAAACACGTGTTTACGGTTGCTCTACAGCGGATTATACCCAATATTTTTCTTTTTCTGATATTTTATGTATCCGCGATAGTTTCTTATTCTTTCATATATATATATATATATATAGTGAGCTCAAAAAGGTTGGAATAAATTCATTTAAAATTCAACCTTTAATTTTTTTAAAAAACACTGAGACCCGTCAATTTTTATTTTTAGATGGGCATTTTTTAAACTAATTTTTGTTTATACAGGGTGACTCAAAAAAAAAGATTTCATTTGACACTTCAATTTTTTTTAATTGAAACACCCATTTTTTATTTTATTTTCGGATTCTACGTAAAATTTTGAACACATTTCATGTATTATAACCTAAGTCTAAGTTAAGTTCTTTTCTAAAATAATCAATGTAATTAAAAAAAAATTGTTTAATTCTAAATAATAAATGTCTCAATGATTCGTAATTAAATTGTGAAATATTAATTTAATAAATGTTGAAATTGGCCACCACCAACATCCCGGCAATATCCGAGGCGATCTTCGAATTCTTGCAAAACATTGTGCACTATTTGAGGTTCTATCAGTCTCATTTCTTGTCTTATTCGGGTTTTAAGTTCGTCAATATTGTTCGGTCTGTTGATATACACTTTAGATTTTAGGTAGCCCCACAGATAATAGTCTAACGGGGTCAAATCAGGGGATCTGGCCGGCCATTCTATTGGGCCCCGTCGACCAATCCACCTTCCACGAAAAACACTATCTAAATATTCACGCATCGGGCGAGTAAAATGGGCTGGTGCTCCATCCTGTTGATACCATAAACTATCATTGGGAATTCTAGAAATTCTAGATATCTTTCTCCAGTCAAAGTGCCGTCAAAGAAGAAGGGACCCAAAATTCTGTTTCCAATAATCCCAGCCCAAACATTTACTTTTTGAGGGTATTGTGTGTGATACTCCATAATCCAATGCGGGTTTTCTGTAGCCCAATAACGGAAATTTTGCCTATTCACGGTTCCGTTTAGGCAAAACGTTGCTTCATCCGAGAACACAATTCTTCGTGAAAATTGAGGATCATCAATACATCTCTCCATCATTATTTCACAAAATTGCATTCTTCTATCTGGATCGTCCTCATTAAGTTCATGAACTAACTGAACTTTATAAGGATGCCATTTATTTTTATGTAAATAGTTTAATACAGATCCTTGACTAATTTTGTTCTCGTCAGCAATAGCGCGACTAACTTTATGGTTGTTCTCTTCAACGGATAATAGCACATTCAACTGCACATCTTCTGAGATAGTGGGCCGGCCTTTTACATAATTATCTCTCACATGCCCCAAATCCCTATATTTTTTTTCAATTTTACTAATAGTTGATTGAGATATAGGCGCTCTGTTTGGGTATTTATTGTTGAACAGTTCGGAAACTTCCAGTTGGGTACGCATCCTATCTCCATAGCCAATCATCATTAGTATTTCTATGCGCTCCCTTTCATTTACTCGTGCCATTTTACAGTTAAAAAAACTACTTTTATTAGAACTTTTATACAAATGTTTAAATACTTTTGACAGGGAATAAACTTCAACGTCAATGTTAAATAACCTAGGTAACAGATAAAAATGGTATTAATGTTTAAATGTTTACAGTTTCAGTAAATTTTATTATGTTTAACTCCTAATATGTACAGTTTAAATGAAAAGAAATAAGCTAACTTAACTTAGACTTAGGTTATAATACATGAAATGTAATTGAAATTTTACGTACATTTCGAAAATAAAATAAAAAATGGGTGTTTCAATTAAAAAAAATTGAAGTGTCACATGAAATCTTTTTTTGAGTCACCCTGTATAAACAAAAATTAGTTTAAAAAATGCCCATCTAAAAATAAAAATTGACGGGTCCCAGTGTTTTTTAAAAAAATTAAAGGTTGAATTTTAAATGAATTTATTCCAACCTTTTTGAGCTCACTGTATATATATATATATATATCAGATATATTTAGGTATATTATTTTAAAAACTTTTGAATGTTATCTTAATTTTGAAACGGTTGTACCAGAATGATAAATCCTTTTAGCATGATTTGATGATTAAAATTTTAATTAAATAAAATAATCTTAGACTAGGTTTTACTGTACTTAGCCATGATGTTCTCACATTCACTATGAAGCATCTCATTCCTAGGTCAAATATATAGGACATTTGGACATCCACGCTCAGGAATCTCTTTGGAATCCTGCAAGCACAGATCACATTCACACTAAACTTTGCTAAGATTATGTACAATTCCGTAACTATTCTTGTGTGGTCGCATTGACAATACGATTGTGTATTTCACGCTCAAAAATCCTATCTCCAGTATACACAGTAACGCTTGTTGCATACACAGACGCTTGTTTTAT
Source organism: Amphimallon solstitiale (assembly GCA_963170755.1). Taxonomy (NCBI): domain Eukaryota; kingdom Metazoa; phylum Arthropoda; class Insecta; order Coleoptera; family Scarabaeidae; genus Amphimallon; species Amphimallon solstitiale. Next base: position 131,664,342 of record OY720675.1, on the reverse strand, counting down.
GAACCATCAATAGGTTTATCCAACAAGTTCTGCCCAAGTATTCAACTACGTTAAAATAGTTATTTATTTATCAAACATTTCAATTCCCATGAATTTATGAAATTTTGAAAATACATGTAAAATTTAATATCATCCTAAGAAGTCTTTTATTAAGTACTAAAATAAGTACCTCAAATTTTCGTATAACTCATTAAAATCCTTATTATCCATATTATCCATTTCTACTTAGAATAAATAACTATACAATATAACTATGTGAGTACACCTTGTATACTGTAGCGTGGATGTATTATACCAACTCCACCTATTTGTTTTCTTAAGAAGTGTTTTTTCCAATTGCTCAAGGGAATCTCCTCTTCAACGATGGGCCTTTTATAGATTTCTCCCACTCTTCAATTACATTTTCGAAAATTTTACTTCATTTATAGATAGGAAACCGATCAAAAATGTCATATTCTAGAATATCTAGTCTGAAAAATGTTAACACTGCTACCAAATAAAAATTCCAAACGTGTTGTGGCAGCAGTAACACTTTAACTGAAATCATACCTATATTTACAAAATCAAATTAAATTTTTGACATCGATGTTAATGTATTTTTAAAATTGATTTTAATACAAAATTAAAACAAAGTTCCAAAAATGATACACATTCATATTTAAACTTATAAGTAGTATGTACAACTTCTTATAATCATTGTTGCATAAACATTGTAATTTCTCATTACTTTAATCCATATTTCTTAACCAAATTTTCTTATTATCAGATGCTTCAATTTAAATATGTCTTTTACGTGATTTGGCAGGAACTAATGGTAAAAGAGCAACCATAACAGGTATTATTGAAGTACTTTGGAAAGAATTCTCGGAATTTATCTCATCTGCACAAATGAACCCCTCTTTTGTGTTTGGAGATAAAGTTATATTCAGACTGAAATAACCAGAACGCACCATGTAAGAACTCTTACATTAAAAATATAACCAATTACGAGTATAAAATTATTTTTAGGTGTACCAGCCAACAGTCAGTGAACAAAACGGGAAGTCATTATAGGTGTGATATACATTATTAAATGAATAAAGGCGATTTTATAAATAGTACAGATTCCATTTAAAAGCTTAAATATAAGTTTTGACTCATGTAAATAATATAAATATGCCTTTTTATAGAGCAACTAATATGTGTGCAAATTGCGCCTGTCAGCCAAAACCTATTACATGATATTATATTACTGTGGGCATTTGAAAATTGCAAATTACGACATATATACATAATGAGTTAGAACACATCTAACGTTATTTATGATATATATTGGGTGATCTGTTTCAACATTCTACCATAAATAATTATTCATACAGAGTAAGATGCATAAATTTAAAGAAATAAAATTTCAAAATTTTTAAGCTTTACAGAAACATATAAGCGCAATAATTAAATACATTTACAATTTTTCTCATGTAATCTGCTACATATAGAGTCCTTAATTTGCACTAAAAATATATTTATGTAGCAGTGCACTTGAATGAATACAAAATTAAACAACAAATTCATGACATTTTAGTAAAAAAATATTAATTATACAAATCTTACATTTATATACAAATTTTCATTCACAGCAATATGTAGTTATAGAACAAATTATGCAAACAAAGCAAAAAAGTGTGGGTGTAAATAAACCTTGGTGTAGTACAAACTACGAAATATAAGACACGCATATACATACTTACTACGTACAAATGTAATTTCGCATGTATAAGTATGTATATATAGTAATAATAAAAATATCGACCGTACTTAATAACAATAATAAATTATCAGGGTTATCGGTCCGTGTATTCTGGTTAAATAAAACTCAATTTGTTCATTCTTCTCTATATTTCGATAATGTTTATTATCTTGATCGGGAGAGTGCTATCAAAAATCGTAATGAATTTGTTAAAAAGGAAGCATAAGAAGTTAAAATGTTACTTACATCAATGAGTTAGCACTGGCAAAGACATCAATATATTTAAAATAATAGTGGAAACACTTTAAAGAAACATTAAAATGGTAATGATGTTTTTAAAAATTTAGAATTTTCTGTCAGAAATGACATTTAAAAAATATATTGATATCATCACAAAATTAGAATAAAGTGCCTTGTACTATGTAATATAATATACAAAATTATTTAAATCTCTTTAGATGATCTAAAGTACAAGAATTTTTATGAATTGAAGCAGAAAAAATAAATAATTTAAGTGTGATATATTCCAACCTATTACGCATTTGTGAATAAATTATATTGTTCCTAAAATATTTAAATTTTTCTGCTTCAATTCATAAAAATTCTTGTACTTTAGATCATCTAAAGAGATTTAAATAATTTTGTATATTATATTACATAGTACAAGGCACTTTATTCTAATTTTGTGATGATATCAATATATTTTTTAAAATGTCATTTCTGACAGAAAATTCTAAATTTTTAAAAACATCATTACCATTTTAATGTTTCTTTAAAGTGTTTCCACTATTATTTTAAATATATTGATGTCTTTGCCAGTGCTAACTCATTGATGTAAGTAACATTTTAACTTCTTATGCTTCCTTTTTAACAAATTCATTACGATTTTTGATAGCACTCTCCCGATGAAGATAATAAACATTATCGAAATATAGAGAAGAATGAACGAATTGAGTTTTATTTACCCAGAATACACGGACCGATAACCCTGATAATTTATTATTGTTAAGTATGTATATACACATTCCATGGCGTTTTCCTTTGCTTTTACCGTGCAATAAAGCCATGCTCATAAAATTATCTTTAATTTCATTCTGCGAATTACTTCTACAAATCGAACGTGAACGTTAAATAATGATGCTCAATAGTCAATTTGTTTTATAGAAAAGTAATAAAACGTAAGCAATATCAGCGAAGACTCAGTGTATTTTATACTATCCACAAGTAATGTTAAAAGCGGCGCCCTCATTAAAATAAAACAATATATATCCAACGGACCACACATGCATCCTTGACTTTAATCCGGTGAACATTCATCTTTATACATTTGCAATCGTACATTTAATAAAATGCACTTTATTTCAATTACACAAGCATTTCTATTTTGACAAAGTATATATATATATATATATGTCATGTTGTAAAGAATTGACTGGTAGTATTGTAGAATGTCGTATATTTTTCTCCTAATTTAGCATATTATAAAAGTATTCCTTAAATGTGGATTGTAATGAATGTTTATTTATTAATATATGGTATATGCCGAGGTACTTCATTTACCTACAAATAAGTAGAATACCACTTCTTGAATACAATGATAAGCAAATAAGTTTGTCAATTATTCTTTTTTAATTTATAGTAGAGAATTTTAAATTTACAAGTGATTTATTTCAGATTTTAAAATAAGTATTGTTACACTGATCTACTAAAAATTATGTAGCTCTGTATTATGTGCTTTTTATGCCTGTTCCAAAAGTAAAACTCATACTTTCTATGTTTATGGAGTCTTACAGCAAAAGAATATTAGAAAACTTACAAGCTTACTAGAACTGATATGTTTCTTACCCCAGTCTTTTACTTCTCAAAACAAGTATATTCATCGTCAACGTAGCTATAAGGCGCTAGTTTCTGATACAGTTCACAGAAATATGTAGGCACGTATGTATATACGTCTTTACAGAATTTACAGAAACTTGGGTCAAAAAAGAATCATTTTTGCCAAAAGCTTATATGGACTCATTGACAATGAGATATCGTTTATGAGTGGTAAATTGTCTACTGTTTGTTACACTCTTGAATTATAAAATTTTCCTTGATTGAAGTAAACAACCACAATAAAAAGTTAAAGTCAGCATAAGAATCCGTACTACAGTATGTAATGCTATGTCTACATTTTACTTCTATAGAACGAAGCCATATAAATTAGATGTATAGCGTGAGGGTGGTATCGTGAGGATCACATCACGTTTTTTTGCAATTTTTTGTATTAACATCAGCGGTTAATTATAATAATGTTGGCGTTGCATTTCGTGGGATTCCAGCTACCTTTTAAGAATGTTGTTACATTAATTTATTGCAGTGGAATACGAGTAATGCATAGTTACTTAATTTGCGACAATTTATTTGAAATAGTTAATGGCTTCGTTAGATTCTTCTCTAATGCATTTTTCATTTATTACCTAATCTAATATTTGCAACAATATATGATCTCTTGCTTATAACCTTGTTATTGCTCACATTTCAACACAAATTCCATACAACATTAATTAGCTCAGATCATCTAAATGCAGGAGATGGTATGGTGTCTGCCACTATAAGCAATATTGTATTTGCGTTTGCGGGCAAGTACTCATCTTACAAGCAGGGATACCGTTAGAATAAGTTCGATTTTTAAAGAGGATTGCTAAAAGCAGAAAATTATAATTGGAATTTTCAACACTTGAGAAAAACTAATTTTAATGTAATTCAAAATTTAGTAATACGTCGGTCTACCGACATTACATTATCCATCTTTTACTTGATATAATTCAGTACAATATAAAGACTCGAACTCAGACACCCGCGGTAGCGAAATGGTAGCGCAACCGACTAGAGATCGGAGGTCAAGTTAAACATTTACCTAATTAAATAGTTATCAGTGCAAAAAGCAGAAAATTATAATTAGAAAGATATATTAAAGAGTTGAAAACAAGAATTATTAAAAAATTGCATACATTCCATAGAATGCGCGTTCTGAAGAATTTCAAGGACTAAACTTCAAGAGAAGGTCATTTAAACCTAACTTCTGGGAAAAAGTGACTTTCAATTTAATTACTACCGTTAGGCTTTCTTTCCAACATATAATTTACTTTTAAAATTATATACATGCAACATTGAACAACTAAGATTTGGAATATCTTGTTTTATTAAATTCGTCCGTGCTGTTCATACCATTTGAAAAAATGGCCACCAGACGACTTTCTTATACGTATGAGCGTTTCAAACTATAATACAATTTTAAGAATTTTTTATACAAAACTTATTCAAAATCCTATTCTAAATACTTTCATTCTCTTAATAAATCGATATAGAATGCATACTTTTCAAGATATCCGAAAAAAAGTGCTACTCCCTAAGAGTAAAAGTGCTACTTCCGGTCCGAATTTTGAAATTTTATGTATACAAAAAATATTGCAAATCCAACTCTAAATACTTTTGTACTCTTAATAAATATATATAGAATGCATAACTTACGACATATTTGCAAAAAATCGTAAAATTCGGTAAGAGTAAAAGTGGAACTTCCGGTCCGAATTTTGATTTTTTTTTTATACAAAAGATATTTAAAATTATAATCTAAATACTTTTATGCACATAATGTATCTGCCTGGAAAGCATAACTTGCGAGATATTCGCAAAAAACTGATTTTCGATAAGAGTAAAAGACCTACTTCCGGTTAGAGTTTCGAAAAACACTTTTAAAACACTTTGTCTCAAATTTAATTTTGAGCACATTTGAATTCTTTATAAATTTGTTTAAACTAAGTAATTGACGAGATACTTACAAAATTCGATTTTTTCACTGAAGTAAACTACTACTTCCGGTCTACCGATTTTACTGAAAAACTAATCAGATCCCGAAAGGGAAATTATACACGTAAATACAAAATTTGGACTAGATATCTATAGCGGTTTGACCGCTATCGTGGTCACAGACAGACACACACACAGAGAGAGAGAGAGAGACACACACACACATTTTTTAAAAACCACTTTTTCGGTATCAGGGGACTTCAAAACGTGGACATCTAAGTATAAACTACGTACAAGAAAGTAAAATGAGTAGATATTAAAATAGGATAATACGAAAAAATCCTATAAATATATTAATATATATATGATATTCCTGATGTTTTCGCGGTCGTATGATGAAACAAAGGTTTCTCGGGTTCTTGGCCGCGTGTGAGAGTATGTTTCATCATACGACCGCGAAAACATCAAGAATATCATCTTACACCTCTACGGGGAGGAAGTTTACCATCTTTCGAAGGAATTCGAATAACTACGTTGCAAGAAAGCACGTCTGCTGTGCGACCGAGCCTTTCTACGGCGATGCCGAGGTCAAGATCTTATGCCTAACTGCTGTAAATTATCGTTTCACACCAAAACGATAAAATCAACGAACATATTATAACTTTGAACTCTAACCAGCCGAAGACTATCTCCAGAAAATGACGAGTGCGATCTCGTCGAAACGTCGAGACAACAGTCCTTCTCAGGACACATCTCACACGCGGCCAAGAACCCGAGAAACCTTTGTTTCATCATACGACCGCGAAAACATCAGGAATATCATCTTACACCTCTACGGGGAGGAAGTTTACCGTCTTTCGAAGAAATTCGTAAAACTACGCTCCAAGAAAGCACGTCTGCTGTGCGACCTAGCCTTTCTACGGCGATGTCGAGATCAAGATCTTACGCCTAACTGCTGTAAATTATCGTTTCACACCAAAACGATAAAATCAACGAGCATATTATAACTTTCAACTCTAACCAGCAGAATACTATGTCCAGGAAATGACGAGTGCGATCTCGTCGAAACGTCGAGACAACAGTCCTTCTCAGGACACATCTCACACGCGGCCAAGAACCCGATAAACCTTTGTTTCATCATACGACCGCGAAAACATCAGGAATATCATCTTACACCTCTACGGGGAGGAAGTTTACCATCTTTCGAAGAAATTCGAAACACTACGCTCCAAGAAAGCACGTCTGCTGTGCGACCTAGCCTTTCTACGGCGATGTCGAAATCAAGATCTTACGCCTAACTGCTGTAAATTATCGTTTCACACCAAAACGATAAAATCAACGAACATATTATTATAACTTTCAACTCTAACCAGCAGAAGACTAGCTCCTGAAAATGACGAGTGCGATCTCGTCGAAACGTCGAGACAACAGTCCTTCTCAGGACACATCTCACACGCGGCCGAGAACCCGAGAAACCTTTGTTTCATATATACACACACACATATATATATATATATAAATATATATTAATTTTATTGGACGATTTTTAGGTCGTTATACTAGTTTTAAATAATTTTAAAACTCGCTAATTTGCAGTGTTTGAAAATTATAATTTTCTAATTTTACCACTGACTATTAATTAATTAGGTAATTTTCTTTTAAAAATTACCGACACGGCTGAGATTCGAACTCAGGACATACCGATTACTAGCCGGTTGCTCTACCAACTGAGCCACCGTCGGTGTCTGACTTCGAATTTCTAAATCGACAGAACAGAAGTCCACTTACGGACTCTACAACAACGCGGATCAATTCCCGAAGCAGAAACGACATATATATATATATACTTGCATAGCTATCTTACTCGCCTCCACATGTCTATAAGACTACCAAGCCTCCATATTAACAAATACAGATAACCGTGTGTATTGTTTAAAAATGCATTATATTATATGATAATATGAGCAATACAAGAGGGGTAAATAATTTTACTATATTTTATATACAAAAATATTTGTATATTCTTAAATTGAACTCGGCTCCGATGTGCCTGATTGCTAAATCGGCCTCTTTTGTATAAGGCCTGACATGTGTAACTATCGTTTACGCCTCTAAGAGTGTTGTCACAGTTACACTAAATTTTTATGACTGATGATATTCTTATTTATACAAGAGGGTTTAACCTATATACGCTGCAAGAAGCAAATACAGCTAATTTAATCAATACGAAATTGTATGTTTTATAAATTTGTATACTAGTCTTTATAATCACAATTTACGCTGATCTAACATATTTTATTGTCTTGTTTCTAAAAATAAGATATTCGAATATGATCGACTCCAAGAAAAGCATTAATTTTGCGGAACCCTAAAGTAATACATAACTGAATTGAAATTAACAAAAACGGCTTTTATTTCCCGCAATATTTACTTTAATATATCCAGGCATGAACACAAGAAACGTAAAAAAAACTTTTTTATTAACTGACTATAGAGGAAGGAAATAAGAAACACATATCCATTTTAAGGAAAAAAACTTAGATTTCGCAACGGTTACGGAAAAATATACCGGGTGTCTGTTAAAGTTCTGCCACCGGCCATATCTCGGCAACCATTTATCGTACAACCTGGCGGAAAAAATCTTGATAGTAAAATGGAACACGGGAATTTCAAGCAACATATTTTTAAGTTTCCAAAATGATCGCAAGGGGGCGCAATTTTCAAGATGAATTAAAAATTCAATATGTTTTTATTAAATTCTAGATTAAAATTTTCACTAACAACATTTTTAGAGGTTTTTATACAATTTTCCCATACGAAGGGGTGGGTGTAGGGGGAGTATATCTGCGTACAAAAGTAGGTATAATTTCGGTTTACCCCAACAGATTTGAATGTTTCTGGGCTCATTAGATAGACAATTTTACAAGGAATTGAAGGATATATAGTACGAAATTACGTGGTTGTCAAAAAAAGTATAGGGGCGCTGTTCTCAATTTATGTATATTACTTGCTTTTTCTTTAAAATTTTAAATGGAACGGTATATTTTTAAAATCGTAATATTGAAGCACATAAAAAACTGAAGAGATTGATGAAAACCGGAAGTTGCTACCTTTTTCTTGAAGAAGATATAGTCATACGAAGACAATCCAGAAAAATAAAAAATTTTAAGCATAAATTTATTTATTTATTGGGAGTAATAATTTTATTTTAATTTTAAGAGAGTCTCTAGACAGTGTATCGTTTTCACTAGAATTTTGATCATACTCATCCATAAATGTATTCATTTCAATCTTCTCACCGACTTTTTAATTCATTGCATCTGTTATGTTTGATTCCCCTTTCAAATGTTTTCAAATTCTCTAGTTATTTTTAAATTTCATGTCTTGTCTTTTTGGACATTGAAATAAAATAATAACAATAATAATAATAAGAATAATAATATATCTTTATTACCCAACATATATAGGTACATCAAATTATAGGTAAACAGCAAAAATGATTTCCATAACTCATGAACTAAGTAGGCAATAACAAGAAAAAAACTAAATAATATAAGCATTAGTTATAAACAAATCATTTACTTATTAGTAACGAAAGGGTACAAAAATTGATATATAATTCATTCCCTTCTGTAACAAAAAGTAAGTGAAAGAACCTATTATTATACCTAAACATAAATAAGAAAATGTATTGACCAAGTAATATAAATGGAAAAAGATGTATTTAAATCAGAAAGTACAAAAAATAAAACAAAAAAACTTCAACTTAACAAATGTTCAAAGTGTTCACTATTATTTTCAATACACATGTTTACTTGTCGATTAGTAGAGAGAAGAGTTACTTCAATTTCGGAGGCAGCAGTTGTTGTAATCGGCTGTTTGTGATAAACTATGTCTTTTATTCTGCCCCATAAACAAAAATCAAGACTATCTCACAAAGCGAATAAAAACTTAATAATGTCTTCTTTCCCGATAATTTAGAGGATATTGCCGGGAAGCAAAAATTCGTTTTCAAAGCATTGAAAATACATTCTGTTCACGTTATAAGCTTCAACGTTAGAATATGACATTTTACAAACTCAATAATTATGTGCTGGTGTCCAAAAAGGCTTAATTAGCTAAATAGATACAAAGAGTTTAACTAGAAGTGACACTAATATTTTTACATTTTAATTTTCATGGCCCACCTTGGAAAGCTCATAATAATGTAATTTAGTATCACGGCGCATGCGATGCAGTATGATGAAAATTTAAAAAAAATCGAACTTCACTGTTCAGTATTATTATTATTTTATTTCAATATTGGAAAGGACAAGAAATGATATTTAAAAAATAATAGCTAGAGAATTTGAAAACATTTAATAGGAGAATCTAACGTAACATATGCAATGAATTAAAAAATCGATACAGAGATTGAAATGAATTCATTTATGAAAGAGCATGATGAAAATTCAAGTGAAAACGAAATATACACTGTCTAGATACTCTCTTAAAATTAAAATTAAATTATTACTCCCAAAAAAATTTATATTTAAATTTTTTATTTTTCTGGATTGTCTTCGTATGACTATATCTTCGTCAAGAAAGGAGGTAGCAACTTCCGGTTTTCATCACTCTCTTTAGTTTTTTATGTGCTTCAATATTACGATATTAAAAATATACACCGTTCCATTTAAAATTTTAAAGAAAAAACAAGTAATATACATAATTGAGAACAGCGCCCTATGTTACTTTTTTTGACAACCACGTAATTTAGTACTACATATCCTTGAATTCCTTGTAAAATTCTCTATCTAATGAGCTCAGAAACATTCAAATCCGTTGGGGTAAACCGAAATTATACCTACTTTTTACGCAGACATTCCCCCCTCTACCCTCCCCGCCGTATGCGACTTACATCAAAAAGTTTCATATGAAAATTGTATAAAAACGTCTAAAAATGTTGCTAGTAAAAATTTTAATCTATCTTAATCTAGAATTTAATGAAAAATTATCGAAATTTTAATTCATCTTGACAACTGCGCCCCCTGCGATCATTTTGGAAACTAAAAAATATTTTTGTTGATTTTCCCGTGATCTATTTTACAATCAAGATTTTTTCCGCCAGGTTGTACGATAAACGGTTGCCGAGATATGGCCGGTGGTCGAGTTTAAACAGACACCCGGTATATGATTATGTGTTATGTTTCACTTATACAGCGAGCTTGCTTGTCTACACATGTACTGCTAGATTATCCCAATATAACGTATCATTTTTAAAAAATACTTGAAAAGACATATTCAATTAAAAAAACCACCTAAGAAGCACTAGAAAGAAATATCCAGATCTCTTACATAATAAAGACTGGATTTGAATAAAAACGTACACTTACAACGTTTACCGAAACAAATAGTTTATTTAACTTTTGTTTAATATTTTGGTAGAAGAATAAATTTCATCTGATATAGTTTCATAGTAGTTTCAATTTAATCCATTTTAAATACATCATTTCCGCTATTATTGATTTTCAGATTTAACATTTATTTTCAACTTTTGAAGATATTTGTAAAAAATTGATAATTGCCGAAATTTTCAATTATACATATCTTCGTAACAATCGAAGATAGAACTAAAATAAATTTTGTTGATAGTAACTTTTACGTAGAATTTAATAATCTTAATTAAAAATTCATGGCACACTTAATTATCAAGATATAACATAAATTGCAATCATAGTTGGCAGTGACCATCAAAATGCTTATTTTTTCCTTATTTCATGGTATGGTAATCTTTTAAAAATTTTATTATAGCGAGAGTAATTCAATTACTCTTAATTTTTGAGGAAATAATGAGCAAGCAAGCTTTGAAAAACTATTTTAATATGTAGCTCGGATTAAAATAGCTTTTTAAGTGTTTCTTGCTGATTATTTTTTTCAAAAATAACAGTAATTGAATTACTCTCGCTATAATAAAAAGTTTAAAAGATAACCATACCATGAAATCAACTAACCAACTATGATTGCCATTTAAAAAAACTCAAGTTTATGTTATTATCTGAAAATACTATCAAATACTCTTCAAATTTCTTAATAACTATGCAAATTTAACCAATCTGGTATCTTCAATATTAAGAAAATTACCCTTGGAGGGATATAGCAAAGGGGCACCTGTATACCAAATCTGACATATGGGGTTATCATAAAGTAAGGGATATACTTTAACTTATTATAACTTTTTAACAAATCAAGCTAACAACAAAAAGTAAACGAAATCTAGTTGCCTAAGGAATGGGATTTGTTGTATCTATGGAAAACAAAAGCGTTGTCATGACAGTTGTTGACACAAGTGTTAAAAGTAAATCATTCAATTTGGAGTTTATTTTCAAATTAAAACTCAAGTAAACGTAAAGTTTTAACGACTCAAACTGTAATAGCATGGACCTACGGACAAGAATTGGTTTAGTTCAGTGTTATTATGAATGCGGCAGAAATTACACAGCTGGATTACGAAGGTTTCGCACGAGAATGGGTTTGAGAGCGGGGCCCTGTCGTATGAAAGCGTACCGCAATTTGATACAAAAATTTGAAAGAACAGGTTCGGTAATTGACCTTCCGAGATCAGGAAGACCAAGCATTAGTGATGTCCAAGTTGCAGAGGTTCTTCACGAAAATCAGGACATAGCAATCAGCAGTGCAAATGCGATATCCAAGCGATTGCAAATGCCGTACACCACGGTCTGGAAAATTTTACGCAAAATTCTAAAAATGTATCCATATAAACTCAAAATGCTGTTTGAATTAAAGGAGGCAGATTTGGCTAGTAGGTACGATTTTTCTTTGCGATTATTGGCTCAGATGGAAATTGAACCCGAATGGTTATCCCGTATTTTATGGACAGATGAGGCACATTTTTCTCTGAATGGTGGAGTCAATACTCAAAACTGTAAAATCTGGTCTGCAGAAGATCCACAAGTAATTGTTCAAGAAGGTCTTCATGACAAGAAAGTCACCGTTTGGTGCGGTTTTACAGCTGATTTTATCATTGGTCCGTATTTCTTCGAAGAGCTACAGAATGGAGAAGCCGTATCTGTAACTGTTAACGATGAACGATACTTGCAAATGTTAAGAGATTATGTTATTCCACAGCTGCAAGACGAGCACCACAGAATTGAAAACATGTTTTTTATGCAGGATGGAGCACCTCCGCACATTTTCCGACCAGCTAAAGAATTTTTAACTAACGTTTTTCAAGATCGCGTTTTAAGCAGACATTTTGCAAATTCATGGCCATCAATATCACCTGATCTTAACCCAGCGGACTACTGGCTGTGGGGTCATTTAAAAAATTTAGTGTTTAGAAGAAGACCAACAACGCTACAAGGAAAGACAATATTACGGAGCAAATTGGTGCAATTCAACCAGAAATGTTAAGAAATGCCGTGTACAATTTAGAGGAACGGTTGCTGATTTTACAAGATCAAAATGGAGGACATATTGAACATTTGCGGTAACTGGGTTTGGGCATACAAAATCCCATTATTTAAACAATTAAATTTCGTTTAGTTTTTGATATTAACTTAATTTGTTAAAAAGCTATAATAAGTTAAAGTATATTACTTTATAACAACCCTGTATATTTATTTGAAATGTAAATCATACATGAGTGGGTATGATTTACATGTAAATCATACCCACTCATGATATCTCAATTCCAATCTATTTTCCTTTACAAATTTAATGTCAGCGCCCGCTCTCTTTATATTGATGGTGCCAAGTTCGCCCAATGTCTGGTCCTGCATATACATATTGACGGAGCCAAGTTCAGCCAATGTCTCTCGCCTTTCGTTTTGTGTATGTAAATACTTATCTTACTAACGAATAAGCGAACAAAATGTTACATACATACAAGTATGTTCGACGAAGTTGCCTTCGTGAGCTGTTGCCACGTCGTGGAGGAATATTAATGCTGCGAGTGTACAGAGGTACATACGGCTGGCGCTATTAGCATAAAGTATATGTGTATAAAACGGTAGCGCCAGGTAGTGATATCTCTCCAGAACTACATTGTGTAACTGTAGGTGTGTAACACTGAAAATGGCCTCCAAACAAAAATCTCCCAAACGTCTCTTAACGACATATGAACGCGTTTGGTGCACTTATACACATGGATACGTACTGGGCTCCAGTTTTTCCGCACTGGCCTCCGTTTCGGAGCCCAATTCGATGCTTACGTTTGTATATTGGAGGCGAGTTTGACGTTGTACAAATATATATATATATATATATATATATACATATAGAGAGTTGAGTGGAAATCCACGACCGACTACGTTAAAAAGTAAGATGTGAATAACTATTCACTGGGATTGTTCGGTCAATGAAATACAATAATAGAGTAATCTATTTATTCATTGGTCAATATTTCGGAAACATTTTTTTCCATCTTCAGGACCTCTACAATGTTGACAATTATTTAGTGTAATAAACTGATGTTAATTAATAAATTACTTACATGAATCTAAGACATTTATATTTTGCTAACCTCTGTGACACGTGTTCATATGCAAACTCAAGCACGTTGAAATTACTAAATGCAAAAAGGATCATAATACTCACAACAACAAAATTGAAATGTAGTTAATATTAAAAACCATAATTCGGTGATAATTGTTATCATATTAAAAGTAAACATCAAAATAAAATTACAAACGTTAAACACATTAAAACCTGTCAAGTATTTCGAACTGCGGGGAGTAGAATGGGATATCAATAGCAATGTGATTGTCACATCGGACAAACAGCCGACGGGTACGCGCAACCCAAAATACACTAAACATCTACGGGGGTCGACCATTAATACTCTTCCGTGTACGGGTGATGTTAAGTAAATTGGAATATATAACGCTTATGTTGTCTATGTCCTGTCTATTGTTCATAGAGTGTTCTTGTTCTCTAATATAACACATTTCCAAAAATTCACGCTTGCGGTTATTGCTTTCGGTTGCGAGGACCTCCACGGATCACTACCTTTCATCCCCAATCTTACAGATAAACTTATAAAGACGTTGCCGAACCATGATACTTTAACGATTGCTAAATATAACTTAAAAACGGGTAGAACATTTTTAACTAAGGTCAAGGATAGTACTGAGACTGTAAATAAAATGAATGTCATATATCGGTTGCGTTGTTTGGATTGCGAGCAGGTCTACGTAGGCCAGACGAGGCAGCGTCTTAAAAATAGAATAACACAGCACAAGTCTGATGTTCGGTGCAAGCCTCAGTATTGTGCGCTGGCGGGACATATCAACGAGATGGATCATAATGCCGAGTGGTCGGCCGTGGAGGTCCTCGCAACCGAAAGCAATAACCGCAAGCGTGAATTTTTGGAAATTTGTTATATTAGAGAACAAGAACACTCTATGAACAATAGACAGGACATAGACAACATAAGCGTTATATATTCCAATTTACTTAACATCACCCGTACACGGAAGAGTATTAATGGTCGACCCCCGTAGATGTTTAGTGTATTTTGGGTTGCGCGTACCCGTCGGCTGTTTGTCCGATGTGACAATCACATTGCTATTGATATCCCATTCTACTCCCCGCAGTTCGAAATACTTGACAGGTTTTAATGTGTTTAACGTTTGTAATTTTATTTTGATGTTTACTTTTAATATGATAACAATTATCACCGAATTATGGTTTTTAATATTAACTACATTTCAATTTTGTTGTTGTGAGTATTATGATCCTTTTTGCATTTAGTAATTTCAACGTGCTTGAGTTTGCATATGAACACGTGTCACAGAGGTTAGCAAAATATAAATGTCTTAGATTCATGTAAGTAATTTATTAATTAACATCAGTTTATTACACTAAATAATTGTCAACATTGTAGAGGTCCTGAAGATGGAAAAAAATGTTTCCGAAATATTGACCAATGAATAAATAGACTACTCTATTATTGTATTTCATTGACCGAACAATCCCAGTGAATAGTTATTCACATCTTACTTTATATATATATAATATATATATATATATATATATATATATGTATGTGTAGTCATATATATATATATATATATAAATCAATAAAGAAAATATCACGGATACATAATAAAAATAGGAAAAAGAATATCGGGTTAATCCGCTGTAGTGCAACCGCAGACACGTGTTTCAGACTCGTTGGTCATCGTCAGTACGGTGTAGCCAAGGAATAAGGTGGGATATCCTTGGAGATAGAAACAAAAGGAAGACCATCGGGAAGACAGACCACCAATTGCAGCTTAAATGTCAGAAGATCCTCAGGTCTGAGTGACAACAACTGACACCGCCGCGAGGCAGACATTGTCAACCCGCGTGCCGTCCAACCCAGGAATGATAAATCAATAAAGAATCCGCGATATTTTCTTTATTGATTTATCATTCCTGGGTTGGACGGCACGCGGGTTGACAATGTCTGCCTCGCAGCAGTGTCAGTTGTTGTCACTCAGACCTGAGGATCTTCTGACATTTAAGCTGCAATTGGTGGTCTGTCTTTCCGATGGTCTTCCTTTTGTTTCTATCTCCAAGGATATCCCACCTTATTCCTTGGCTACACCGTACTGACGATGACCAACGAGTCTGAAACACGTGTCTGCGGTTGCACTACAGCGGATTAACCCGATATCCTTTTTCCTATTTTTACATATATATATATATACCAAAAGCACGGGAAAGAATTTACGAAGATATTGGAATTGAACGTGAAGTTTGGAAAATAATCCATGAATACGTCATTTTTTTTAGAAGAGAATGCTGATGTACAATGTTACAAGACTGACGGATGAATGCTGTCATTAATACATCTACTTAGGAGTTACTGGAGTATTTGTGCTGTTGTGAATCAAACATATGGGTACAACGGATGAATGTTGTGGTTATTATATTTAACCAAGGATCACTGAAGAAGGACCGTACCTGCTTGTGAATTTAATAAGGAAAGTAAAAACTCACAAATATACATTTATATGTGCAAGTCTTATTAATTTTAAAAGTTTAAACAGACCTTTTAATGTAATTCTAGTTTAGAGTTAGAAATTATCATATGATAATTGATTTTGTTTATATCTATTATTCTGATTGTATGTGTCAAAGTTTTGAAATTTAATATGTCTTAGTGTAAAGTAAATGTTCCAATTCAAGAATATAAAATTAATCCTTATTGCTTAAATGAAATAAAAATGTCAATACAAATTTCTTACAATGTCAGTTTGATATTTGACAGATTAATTATTTTGACAATTAAATTATAATTTTCATTGATTTTGAGAATCTGTGATTTGGTTTGTATTAAAATTTATAATATCCATTTTTTTGGAGTGAATACGAGATAATTTGATTATTGTCACCAATTGAATAAAATACATATATTGCTATGTGATTTTTTTTTATTGTTTATTTTACTTGAATTGTATCAAGTAACAGAACATTTTACAAGAATATAATTTAGTTTTGTTGAAATAATGTTAAAGTAACTTTCATATTTTTAAGAACTCTAAAACCTGAGAATAAAGTTTTTATATTTATGCTTGCTAATCTTAAAAATCGTAGAAACCGACTGAGCATAATTAATTGATAATTAGATATAAAAGCCGGAGATTTATATTTTTTTTGTTGAAATTTTAACAAGATACATATTCAAAGCTTCAGTATCTTGTTGGATAAGTTTTATCTAACAACTCTAGTTAAGGATAACAGCGCAATATATATATATATATATATGTATTGAAAAAATGAAATAAAAATCTTCTTGGTAGTAGTGGCATACAATGAACTTAAAATAATAACAATATGACAACTGGTTGTCAATTAGAAAACAATGACAAATATAAAATGTAAATCAAAATGTATAAATGAAAATGTATTCAAATAAGCATAGGACTATATGCTTATTTGAATACATTTTCATTTATACATTTTGATTTACATTTTATATTTGTCATTGTTTTCTAATTGACAACCAGTTGTCATATTGTTATTATTTTAAGTTCATTGTATGCCACTACTACCAAGAAGATTTTTATTTCATTTTTTCAATACATTTGTATATTTGGCAAAGAATTGTAATATATTTTATATATATATATATATATATTTAGAGTTGTTTTCTTTCTTGGGTATGTGGTTTTTATTTGAATTAAAGGTAACACATTTTTCTTAACGTTTCGTTATATTTAATAACTTTTTCAAAAGACACATAACATATAACTGTAAAAAACAATTACAAAAATATCAGATTCTTCGTTACAAACATGACTTACAAAAACAATAATATATTATATAATAATGTGTGGCAACGGGCAACTTACCTTAAATTTCATTTCGTCAATTCTTATTAATTATGAAAACCTTTTGTTTTTAATTACGTTTTACACGTATCTATTGGTTTTCTTTTTTTTTTCCCTTTTTTTTGTGTGTTTGTGTCATTTGCTTTTCTATTAATTATTAGTTTGAAAAATGAAGAATTATAAATGCTATATACTCAAAGAATTGTTTTATTTTATATACGTATAGTGTATATATTCAATTATACTTTTGCCTACAAGCTTCACCTCGATATGTCTTTGCCAGATGTACCTGTTATTGCTTTTAATTTGTAAAATATATGTTTCTTTTATTTTTAAAAGTTTATAGTATACATGGTTTGAAATATAAGATTTAATCCGTATAGAATTTACTTTGTCAACATATTTTTGTTAATTTTATATTATTGAGTGGTACAAATTTGATAAGTTCGTTATGTCTGCTCGGCCGTTTATTGAGAGCTTTTCTTTTTTAATGTGGATCATTTCTAATATATCTCTAGCCTTTTGGTTGCGTTCTTTATCTAAAATTTTCACGTTATTGAAGTCAAATTCATGGCCTGTGTTAGTACTATGTTTTTTAGTGCAGTGCTGTTTTTGCAGTATTTGTGTCCGTTCATTCGGCTTTTTAGATATTGCGTTGTTTGACCGATGTAAACGCTTTTGCATTCCTTGCAAGGTATTTGATATACAAGGTTTGTTTGTTGATCTTTTGGTGTTTCTGCTTTTACTTTAGACCAGAGATATTGTAAATTATTACTATTTTTATTTGCAATTGTAATACTATATGGTTTAAGAATGTTTTGAAGATTTTCGGATAAATGTTGTACATATAGAATGGCTATGTAATTTTTTTTATCATTATTATTATTATTGTGTTGTTTGTGTTGATTATATGCTGTGTATGTTCTTGCAAAGAATGCAAAAGCGTTTACATCGGTCAAACAAAGCAATATCTAAAAAGCCGAATGAACGGACACAAATACTGCAAAAACAGCACTGCACTAAAAAAACATAGTACTAACACAGGCCATGAATTTGACTTCAATAACGTGAAAATTTTAGATAAAGAACGCAACCAAAAGGCTAGAGATATATTAGAAATGATCCACATTAAAAAAGAAAAGCTCTCAATAAACGACCGAGCAGACATAACGAACTTATCAAATTTGTACCACTCAATAATATAAAATTAACAAAAATATGTTGACAAAGTAAATTCTATACGGATTAAATCTTATATTTCAAACCATGTATAAACTTTTAAAAATAAAAGAAACATATATTTTACAAATAAAAAGCAATAACAGGTACATCTGGCAAAGGCATATCGAGGTGAAGCTTGTAGGCAAAAGTATAATTGAATATATACACTATACGTATATAAAATAAAACAATTCCTTGAGTATATAGCATTTATAATTCTTCATTTTTCAAACTAATAATTAATAGAAAAGCAAATGACACAAATACACAAAAAAAAGGGAAAAAAAAGAAAACCAATAGATACGTGTAAAACGTAATTAAAAACAAAAGGTTTTCATAATTAATAAGAATTGACGAAATGAAATTTAAGGTAACTTGCCCGTTGCCACACATTATTATATAATACATTATTGTTTTTGTAAGTCATGTTTGTAACGAAGAATCTGATATTTTTGTAATTGTTTTTACAGTTATATGTTATGTGTCTTTTGAAAAAGTTATTAAATATAACGAAACGTTAAGAAAAATGTGTTACCTTTAATTCAAATAAAAACCACATACCCAAGAAAGAAAACAACTCTAAATAGAATATTGTGGTAAAGAACCAAATAAATGTATATATATATATATATGACTACATTTTACTAAACATGCTTCATTTTTCAAAAAACTTGTGATATTACTACATATCTTCAATCCTTTTCTATCTATGAATAAAGTGCATATTTTTTGTACTGTATAAGTGGACACTTAAAGCAGCATACAGAATTTATGTTACGCCTCACAAACCTTACATAATTGGCAAGTAATGGCGTCTTTCGATCTAAATGCACATAATTTATCGATTTTGTAAACTGACGTCACAGACACTAATGAGTCGACATTATTGTTTCATAACATTACACGTTTATTAGCTCCTAATTGAAATGTTCTCCAATCATAGTGCCCAGTTGAAAATTTAGGGAAACCCTATATTAATGACCTACTCAATATGGAACTAACTGCGATCTAATTAAGCACATCCGTGTATGAACACGTTCGAGTGATAACAGTTAGCATTCATTTCTAATGATTATTAAAGAAGCACTCAGATTATTTCTAACTTAATATCTTCCGTGTAATGCATAACTTACACATTAAACTGTATTCTGGAAAAATATATAATAATAATAATAATAATAATAATAATAATAATAATAATAATCATCTTTATTTCCCAACAGGCAAAGCCCAAAACAGGGTTACAAACTATATTACAGGTGTGTACAGTCACAGTCTTCACGCAAATAGGTCAACATTTTTGTTCGCCAAGCGACAAAGTGTGTAAGTTGGAGCTCGTCTCATGATGTTGGTTCGCGCAAAAAGTGTTGCAAAAGTGCAATTATGTCTGGAGTTAAGCCGTGGTATCAGAAATGACATTCTGGTCAGGATATCAGGGCAGTCAATGCTGCCATTCAACAGTCTAAGCAAAAATCTCTCACATGTAGCGTATCTCCTCTCACTCAAGGATACCATACCATGAATCTGCAACAGGTCGCCCATCGCCACGCCCCTCTCCGGATAAACACCATCTGCGCGATACGTGAGAAACTTCAAGAACCTACGGTGAACACGGTCCAATGCCAAACAATCACTTGCATAAATAGGAAACCATATTAAGGAGGCATATTCTAGCTTACTCAATACATAGGCAGAGTATAGAGATTTCAACAATATTGAATTAGTGAAACACCTAGACACACGCATAACAAAACCCAACGATCTGAACGCAGATGTACAAATGTTCTCTATGTGAGATTTGAAGCTCAAGCTGGAATCGAAGGTAACTCCAAGATCTTTAAATTCAGTTTTAATTGAGATATAAATTTCATATTGAAATAATATGCGATTATAAATGATCAGACTACAGCTTCTCTCTGTAATTATCTAAAGTATAATGTATAATAATTTACTTTTAGAGTTGAGATGGTGAAAGAGAAAAACCATTTTTTTAATCGAATAACTTATGTGTCTTTACACTAACTAATGGAGAAAAGGCCCTGAGTATGAAAAAAAAAGTATACAAGCATGAAAAAGAACAAGACAAATATCAAAAAGAAATGTAAAAACACGAAAAGGTGTGTACAAGTACTATTTTCATCAGCACAGAAATGGATTTAACTGCCAAATTGTACTATAGCCCGAGATGGAGAAAATAGTTTCACCAAACAATGTATGAAACAAATTGCAAAAGGAAAAATCCCTTGCCACAAAAATTAAAAAGATATAAAAAATCTATATCCGTATTTAGCATTAAAAAGAACAAGACAAATTGTAACGAAGTTCCTTCGTTAATTGCATGAAAATAACATTTTTAAATTCATATTTAATTTATTTGTAAATATCAAATTATCTGTATGAATGTTATTTTGTTCAAATGTTAATATTGTATCGTGTGAACCTGTATATATGGTCAATAGTTTGTAATAATTCTTGTTATTTAC
Organism: Amphimallon solstitiale; assembly: GCA_963170755.1. Lineage (NCBI taxonomy): Eukaryota > Metazoa > Arthropoda > Insecta > Coleoptera > Scarabaeidae > Amphimallon > Amphimallon solstitiale. Next base: position 131,642,803 of record OY720675.1, on the reverse strand, counting down.
TTATTTTTAAATGGAAAAATACCGAATGCCTACGTCATGCTCAGAGTCGCGTGTTTCATGTCAGTATCGTGTGCAAATTTTGTATTTTGAACTGTTTTTACTTATGTACGTAGACGATTCTAATCATATAAAAGACCGTCCTCGAGTTCGTCTCGTTCACTTAGATCTCCGACCTACCTCGACTCCTATGCCTGACTTTATTCAGCCTTTGATGGCGTGGAAAAGACCAGGATATCCCTCAAAGACCGTTCTGTATTCAGGTCATTGTATCATTGAACAGACGCTCTAAATCCATTTGTTCTCATCCGCATACTTCTTTCTTATTCAGGCTTGATGTCGTGAAAATATTGAGTATTACCGTTTAGAAACCTACAATCCTTCACGATCAGACTTTGATTTCGTGCAATTCAGATTTTACAACCGTTAATTGCGACATTAATCTAAGATATTTTGTATTAACCCGCACCGTGTATTTGTATTTATGTTTTGCCGCAAAGTTAACGAACCGATGCCCGCGATATTTTATTCCGTAATAGAAACGTTAATTTTATCGTTGTTTTCCGAGATTGAAATATTCTTTCAATGAGCACGCCGTAACACGGAAATAACTTCCAGAACAATTTATTTTAATCTACTTACTTATATTAATTCGAGTTGATAGAGACATATCTTTTGTTTATTAAAAATAATAGAAATGTATTAGGATCTATTAGTGACATTTCAGGGGCTAGATTTGATTGCATATTTGATCCTGTGTTAGTTTACCATAAACGAAAACTCCTTTTGTTATTACTAAGTTGTCATGATATAAGGATATCAATAAGGCAGATTCGAACTATAATTAATCATGTTCGTGTAAATGACTTTGTGTAAATAGATGTAAATGAAATGTGTATGAATATTGATATTGTTTTTGACAGATAATAAAGTCTATTTTTTGATAAGTTTCCGCACGTGTTTTTTTTTACTGTTTTCTTTTCACCAGTCCTTCAGTAATGAATTTAGTAAGTGTATAATTAATTCAATAAGCAATAAAGAATATTAAAACAAGATACTCACGGTAAATCTCCAGTCAGCTAGCTGTAGAGTTTTGTATTCACATGTCTAAATATAACGACACTTCACCTGCCATATTTGCATTTGTACATAGTACCAACCGGGAATAGTCGCGAAATATTTTACCACCAAAAGAGACGTCTAGAATTTCGTGACATTGGGGCCTGTGAGCATAGGCAACCCAAGATACTCGTGTTCATATCAATATTTTTCTTTATATTGACAAGATATGTTGAATACTAGTCTTATAACATTTGCTCCGTTTAATATTAGAATTGTTTAAATAGGGAGCATGTTATAAAATATCAAAAAGAAATGTAAAAACACGAAAAGGTGTGTAAAAGTACTATTTTCATCAGCACAGAAATGGATTTAACTGCCAAATTGTACTATAGCCTGAGATGGAGAAAATAGTTTCACCAAACAATGTATGAAACAAATTGCAAAAGGAAAAATCCCTTACCACAAAAATTAAAAAGATATAAAAAATCTATATCCGTATTTCGGCAACTACGTTGCCATTTTAAGTAGAAACCTGTAAAAAACAGAAAAGAGTGTTAATAGTGTTAGTGTTTTCGGCTAAGGGAAGAAGATACTAATATATAATCACCAGTGGGATAACACTGTGTTATCCCACTGCTGATTTGGTGAAGAGCATATCTTTTTCCCTTCACCAAAAACACTACGTTTAACACTCTTTTCTGTTTTTCTAGAGGTTTCTACTGAAGTTGGCAACTTAGTTGCCAAAATACGAATATAGATTTTTTATATCTTTTTAATTTTTGTGGTAAAGACTTTGTCCTTTTGCATTTTGTTTCAGATTTTGAACCATAGTCTTCACCCATTATTGGAACAGACAATGTATATTTCGCAGTCTAGATTTTGCCTCTAACCTCTTGCTTTACGTGATTTTGTAACTTTTAAGCAATCAACAAAGAAGGGACGGCAGACTGCGCTTTTACCCATCACAGCTAGTGATGATCCACAGACAAATAAAAGTGTACCCACACGCGAAGAGAGATGTTGGATATGAATTTTATGATTATCAATTATAACTAACTTAACAAGAAAGAACAGAACGAAGGTATACATGCATTGCCAAAGTGGAAGTGAGTGTCGCTGAATTAGATGTTCTTGTTGTTGTTTACATTCAGAACAATAGCCTGCAAACTTAATAATCTCTTAGTAAACTGGTAATGCAATGGTCTTAATGGTGTTCAAATCTGCTTCTATGAGGTAATAAACAAAAACACTAAAACAGCGTTACCACATTAAATCGCAAAAAACTAAATACGTATTTATATGGTAAAGGTGTTTTAGTGTTTTTTTTTTAGTATCAAGTCACATACTCCAAGTTAGTTTCGTAATAAGGCAATAGACATTTCGTTGGTTTATATTGAAAAGTAAATGCTACAACTAAAACATGACTAAGGTAAATTCAGCTTCCACTTTTGCTTGGCTACGGTATATACATTGTTTGGTGAAAATATTTTTTCCAAGTTATGAGACTATAGCACAATTTATCAGTTAAATCCACTTCTTATTGTACTGATGTAAATAGCACATGTATACACCTTCTCGTGCTTGTACATTTCTTTTTCATGCTTGTACACTTCTTTCTCTCGAGGCCTTTCTGCTTAATTATATTTATCATTTTCTCCATTAGCTAGTACCTACATACCTTTTCAGTGGCAATTAAAGCCTTACCTCAAATGACATCAATATAATGCAAATAATGTCATACATTGACATGAATGATTTAAATGCAGTATAATATAACAACATGTTGCACCGGAACCACGTCGCACTAAGATAACAGACTAAAATTACGTTAACGATAACGGAGAATCACAATAGGAGATGATTGAATCTGGAAAACGCAGGGCCGAGCTAACTATGTCGCAGATGGCGTGACGGTTCAGATAAAATTAAACACCTAATAGTAGAGCGTCGGTCGGCAACGACGCGAGCGACGTTGTCCGGGCACCAGAACACTATGTTACCTAAACGATAACCTACCTGCGCCTCCTATGAGCAACCACTGGCTGTGTTCCTCCAGCGGGTTTCCTATTGATCACCCTGTATAATCAGTTGCACCAAACCTTACGCACGTGCTTGTCACAAAATTAAATGAGATATGTAGAGGTAAAATAAAAGAAAAGATATTACGAAGTGTAGCAAGATTTAATAAAATTTGAATGTTGTTTCTTTTTTTTTAAAAAAAAAAGGAGTAGTTAAAGTATAACAAGGCAATACTATGCGTAACAAAACTGACTAAACAGTTTGAAAAATTAGCAAACGTTGAGCAAAACAAAATCATGAAATGTACAAAATAACCATTTTGAAAACTTGAATAACATTGAGCAAAATTGAACTACGTAAGAATGAAAACTAGACAGTCTGATAATTTGAAAACAAAGCGTTAGGTAATAATAAAAAAAATCACAAGTCTTAACACTAGATCATAATCTCTGCGTTTCAGCAGAAGATGGTTGGTAGCAGAAACGTTTCATTACCTCACAAATTATATTTACAAATCATAAAAACGTCACTACGGCAATGTTAACACAAAATGTGATTTAATATGTACGCAAAGAAAACTAATATAAAGTTAGTACTTAAGACTTAGGCTAATTAAGAGAAAATTTGTTAAATTACCAAACACAGGGTTTGGTTACATGATCATAATTCAAAAAATCAAGGTATCTTGTTATCAAATGTCAAGTAATTAAAGGGAAAAAAAAAGGAAATTTTAGAATTTACGCACAAAATACACTGAGCCTACTGAACAGAATTTACACTTGCAGGGATGAATTTAACTAGCTCAGATATTAAGACAAAAGTCTGCACGAAAAGTTAGTGTTACAGCGACTAAAATTTACTAGTATTTAAGTAAGATAAAATTTAGTTACATCGGCGAGTGCCCTCTATAAAACTGCTACTTAGGGTCACTCGGTATACGGCAAAGCAAATTTTACAAATTAGCAAAAATTAATTATGAAATTATTGTGACCACACATGTAATAAGTGGCACGACAGGTATCTTATAAACACCCTAAAAGTCTCAATTCAAGGACAAAAGAAAATAAAAACTGTAAGATGTCCAGTTCTCTGGCTCTAAATTTTCATCATAATAGTCGAAATACACGTCGGAAAATTAGGCACATAGTTGTACTTAACTGACATCTCAAGATGGCGGAGGCACGCTAACCGGAGTTAAGATGGCGGAGGTCTCCTAGTTGAACGATGTAATTCCACCCAAAAACCAAGATGGATAGGTAGGCACAACTCTTGCACTAATCAAAAACGGGTATCTACAGCGGCCATACCAGCGTATTACGACTGAAGGCTTAGCCCCGTACTAACATCTTATTAAATTCAAAACAAAAAAAACAGAGTTAGAACCCCGTAATTAACAGAAATTTACTCACTTACCCCTAATGGGGATGACGAAATCGACTCCACAAGTCGTACAGAAGCACAAAATTAAAACAATTATAGCCCTCCAAGAGGGTGTATCGTAGATCCAAAAAAAAAGATAAATCGATAAATCTCACGAAATTCACCTACATTTAGGTATCGACAAATACTGCTTATTTATTTAAAGCCGCAATAATGCGAAATATCCACTTGGACAAAGTAATTAATACTCAACAGAAAATAAGCAGAACTGCACTAATGTTCTCACTAGAGATTGACTTGCAAAAGTGAAACGAGTTTCCCGAACGCCGACGGATATGCCGTTGCGCAGGACCACAAAACCGAAACAAAAGAAAACTACCCTAGAGCCGCACGACAGATTTGGACCTTCCAATAACCACAAAATGTATCTCGAGGGAAGATTAACAGAACGTGTTTCTATTAAAACACAAAGTTTCTAATTACTAGAAACTCTCAATTTACAACAATGACCGGGACAGAAGCAAACTTAGCCTGTCACAGTGATCCGAAACCCTGTGATTTAAAATGAATAGTTACCCACGCAGTTGTACGGTTGGTGCCCTGGTCGGCATTGCACCAGAAAATCTACCAACAACGAACATAGGGTGACAATGTAAACAAAACTTAGATAAAGACCAAATTGATTTTAAAAGATCATCGAAACTGCAGGTAAATATATAGAAGTTCCAAGCTCTTAATATGCTGCGAGAAGACGGTCACTAGAACCAATCTGAACATATATTTCAGGGTAACAACACATAACCCCTACAGCTGTACCGAGGGAAGATAAACAGATGTTTCCATTACATAGAATATCGATGTCAGAGCAACAGAGCGAACTGCAAAACAATTAAAAGTATGCCCAATATTTTTATGGAATTCCTTGTCTAACATCTATTACATTTTTAGTGAAAATGGATGATAGAAAAACATCAATCGGACGAGCATGTGTGTGTTCTAAGAGACGTATGAATACAAACGACAGTGAACACAATAAAGCCGGACTGTTGTCTCAGAGAATGTAAATCTATGGCAACTACAGCAGTCCCATAAATGCCACAGGTTAAATGCATTTCTCAGATATCGGAAGATATAACTAAATAGACGCAAACAAGGCTTGAACAGGCATGTAAAAGTAACTCATATTGCACATGGTTGTTGTCACAGGTAGGATAAAATAAGTTAGAATTAAGATAATTAGTTTACGTGTCATAAGTTACAAATTCACACTCACAAAGAGGGTATTTTAACCGATTCCATACCATGCGCAGCTATCAAAGGGCATTTCACATAACTCAAAGGTCCGAGAGCAAACAATCATGTATAAGACACGCTCAGATAAACAATTAATGGTCATTGCCTTCCAAGATACTGAAAGATGTACGAGGTTTGTTCGAAAAGTCACGCGCTCTAGACAATTCTTTAAGTAATTCAAAAAAATACACATAACCTTACGAGGCCCAAATACAAAAGTGAATTCCAGGCATAACAAACAATTATTATTCACATTAAATATTAAAATAATTAGTATCAAATTAGTGATATTAATATTAATAAAAATAGACATATGTTTATGATTGAAATCATTAAGAAAGCTTTCGTATACATATATAATGAATAATATTATTATTACAGCAGTAAAAATTTTGAAGAGTTATTCAATATCATCACGTCCGATAAATTCGCGATTTTTTAAATTAAAAACAAACTAAGTTACCCCAGTCGGACTTGAACCACGTACCATAAAGTGCTTGAGGTTTGAAAAAACTCGAATTTTTGAAAACTTTCTGATCCTTAAAGTTAAAATAAAATCTGATCTAGACTAGGCTATACGTGTAAAAATTAAATCACTAAATAAACAAACGAATGATTGAATAAATAAATACACTATCAAGGCATTTTTTCTTCTGCAACGATGTCTTTTTGTTGCACATGCTTGAATTGGAAAAATTAGATTCGTCTGATATAGACTAATCTTATAATTATCCAGACGAGCATTACAGAAGGTCATTAACTAGTTACAGAAATTTATGTGTTTTCAGCACCTCTTGGTACTACAGTATGCCATCCTTTTTATTATATAGATGGAATTTATGTTTTTTCAAAATAATATACTTCACTTTACGTTCAACTCTATAGTCTATTCGAGAAATGTTTCAAACGACTTCTGGTCTACCATGAAAGTCTTCATTTCCCTACTTTTCTTAAATTCCGATTTACTGTTTCTCAATTTCTTATATAGACGTGAAAAGTATTACTTATTTGGTGCTGAGCGAGTCGGATATTTGAGAGACTGGATTTTTGTGGGAGAGCTCTTTCGTGTTGTAACGTGTTAGTGAGTCATTATTAATATAACTATAAAGTTTTAGCGTTATCGCGTTAGTAGTTTTTAAATTATTGTTGACCAAGTAACTAAATCGGAAATAAAGTGTGAAATTTGGAGAAAGTCCCGTATTGCGCTGTTATTAAGTTCCTCACATAAGAAAGGAAATCTTTTCATACCATATTGGACGAGTTGTCATCGGTTTACAAAGATCCTAGCCTGAAAAAAATTATGGTTTTTACAGTCGCTTTGGACAAGATGGGGAATAACTTGAAAACGACCTATGGTCGAGGTGACCTATCAAATTGACCATTCCAGAACTTGTTAAAAAGGCCAAAAAAATGAATAACGGAAGATGTTTGGTTAGATAGGACACAACTCGCAGGAATAGCTGGAGTATCAAAACAACCTTTTTTAAAAGACTTAATTATCATCTTGGCATGACTAAGGTGAAGATGGGTGTCAAGAAAGCTCACACCGCCACAAAAACAACACCGTGTGTAATGTTCCTGTGCGTCTTTGGACGTATGTAATGAAGGCAGGGATGGTCTATTGAGTCGAATTGTCACTAAGAATGAAACGTGGGTTCGTCATTATGAATCTAAGTCTAAGTAAGACTCCACGTAGTGGCATAAAAAAGGCACACTGCCACCCAAGAGGTTTACGGTGTCACAGTCGTCCTGAAAACTGCTGGATACTATTTGTTGGGACTCAGAAGGAACCTGTTGATTGATTACAAAGATAAAAGCGTTTCAATAACTGGGAATGCTACGCTTCAATTCTAGAACGATTAGAAATCATTACAGAAAAAGTAAGGAGAACATTGACGAAAAGTGTCTTGCTCCTGCACGGCAATGCTCCCGTTCTTAAGTGTTGGCGTTCTTATTACGTTGGCTGCTCTGCATTCAGTTGGCTTCGATATTTTGAAACATTCGCCTTATAGTCCAGACCTGGCTCCTGACGATTTTTATCTGTTCCCTAACATAAAGAGCTGTGTTAGGGGTGCAGACGAATATATTGCAAAAGAAAAATATCTTGTATTTCGCTTTTCTTTCCTTTTCAGGTATTCTACGAACTTAGAAACGCTCCCTGTAAATAACTTTTTAGCTTATAGGCAATTGTCAATAATTTTCTTAATCAGACGCAATTATTTATTTGACACAGTAGGAAAACCTGTATGTGATTATTTGTTCCAAAAATAATCATTTCCTTGTTTCACATTATTTTGACAATTGTCAATTGCTGCTTATTAATTTATATTTTTACAGTAGAAATACATTAAGAACCTAATTTAACAACTTCATAACTTCAATAATAGGAACTTGTCAATGGTGAACACTTAAATTTGAACAGATTGTATATAATAGAAACTTGCAAGGAACAAATATCGGTAATCATTAAGATGAAATACAAAAATAAAAGTGTATATGTAGATACTGAAAATAGAATAAAATGTGAAGTATTATTTTGTTTTTGCTTTTTTTATAATTCGTACAAGAAATATATTTTTCAAAAAAATTGTGCGCACGATTATTTAGCATATAGTTTCTTACGGAATTATTAAATACTAAAGTACGAGGTAGGCGCCATAATTTCTCGGCCTGACAGGCTTATACAGGTTCAAACGTGTTCAAACTCAGTTACATCATGCATGCACATACGCGAGGTGTACACTATAAATATGATGGTTCGAACCCTATTAGTTTTTAGTAACCAGCCAACCAACGTGACTAGCGCACGAAAATGTTTGAAGTAACGAAAATTGAGTACCGCGCGGTAATTAAATTTTTGACAAAAGAGGGGCATACACCTTATCACATTAAACAACATTTAGACGGCGTTTACGGTGATTCATCTCCTTCGTATTCAACTGTAAAAACGTGGGCAAAATGTTTCCGTTTGGGACAAGAATCCCTGGAAGATGCTGATCGGTCGGGTCGACCACAATATTCTGGGATTGTGAGGGCATTTTGCTAACTGATTTTAAAGAGTGCAATACAAGTGTAAACGGCACATATTATGCATCTTTATTGCATAAATTAAGAGACAGTATTCGTGCAAAACATCGTGGAAAATTGACAAAAGGTGTGCGATTATTGCACGACAATGCTCCCGTCCATACTGCCGCATTTCACAAGCTGCCATCCGCGAATGAGGCTTCCAAGAATTGGAACATCCACCGTATAGTTCGGATATGGCTCCTTGTTATTTTTTTTTTGTTCTATATTTTAAAAGAAGACCTTAGGGGGCGTAGTTTTAAGGACGACAGTGAGTTGCAGGCATCTGTTATAGAACATTTTGACGGAAAAACTTCAGATTATTTTTACAAGAGTATCGAATTATTAATGAATCGTTCTAATAAATGTATAGAATTTAGGGGAGATTACATTGAAATATAAAAATTCTTATATTTTTCCAAGTTTCTTTGTTGTATATCAGGCTCGTAAATATCTAGAAGTTATAGTATTTATGTGTCTTATTGGTTGTATGAAATAATTATCTATTCATTGCATTACATGATTCATACTGAATTTGATCTTTTGACTGAGATCAAGTGCTAGACATTTTCAAGACACACGAGCTCCTCGTACATAGCCTAACGTATTCTGAAATATTGGCACCGATGCTTTAATATGCCCGCCAATGTACGTAAGCAGGCATATACAGGGTTTTCAAACTTAAGTCGGCACTATCGCTATCTTCGTTATTATTGGAGCTACAAAGTCGCTTAAATAGGCAAACTAGTAGTATTTTTTTCGCTCATTACGATGGTGAAAACCGAATAAAAATTGAACATCGCTTTCGCGAGTTATGTCAAAAAGTTAAATTTTTTCAAGTGGAACACCCAGTATACAATATTCTCAATCGATAGAAAATTGAATTCTGAACAAATGGTGTCCTATGACCTTTTATCCTAATGTCAAAAATGACAAAGCTATTGGTGATTTTTCAAATTCGTCAAGGTGGCTGATATTTCATAAACAAAATTCGTTTGTTTCATAAATGTCATCAGAATTATGATGTCAAATTGAAGTTTTACTAGTGAACACTTTACGTTTGTGTTTTTTGAGGAAACAATGCCTTTCACGCATTCAGAAAAATGTGATATGGTGGAATGTTATATCGTTTGTCAAAAAAATAGCCACCGAGCGCGTGAACGTTATAGTGCGTTGTTTCCTATGCGTAATTTGCCAGATAGAAGGTACTTTTTGCTTTTGTATCGTAAATTTAGATCTAATAAAAATGTGTTCAAGAAAACTAGAACCAAGAAACAATTTATAATAAGTGAAGCAACGGAAATTAATGTGTTAGCTTACTTTGAAGCTCATTCAATTAACGATTTCATGCAAGAAAGTGAACTATGTTTGGGAACTATTCATAATATTCTCAAAAAGTATAATTTTGTGCCGTACAAGTATCGACCTACACAGACGTTGGTACCAGGAGATCAAGAAAGGCGCATCCAGTTTTGTCAGTGGTTCATTAATAAAATGAGAACCAATGATAATTTTTTGCGCTTAGTTCTTTGGAGTGACGAATCAACTTTCTCCAATAGGGGCATGTTCAACAGAAAGAACAGTCACTACTGGAGTCGCGAAAATCCGATGCTATTCCGTCCTTGTAACCCGCAGAGACGTTTTAGTATTAATGTTTGGTGCGGTCTAATGGGCTCAACAATTGTAGGCCCTATATTTTATCAGGGCGCATTAACTGGTGAGCGGTATGCCGAAATGTTAACCGCCACACTTCGCGACTTCTTGGATGATCTGACTTTAATTGATAGACAGCAGATTTACTTCCAACAAGACGGAGCTCCTCCCCATAACGTTCGCCAGGTAGATATCCTATTACACGAATTTTTTAATGACAGATATTTATCAACCAACGGCCCTATCCGTATGCCTCCTCGATCACCAGACATTACGCCGATGGATTTTTTCTTTTGGGGATATGTGAAGAGTGTGGTGTACAACAGGCAGTATGATAATCTTGACGATCTTCAGCAGAGTATCGTTCATGCTATCAATAATATTGATGGTAGAATCATTGCCAGAGCCACTAGGAGCGTTTACAAGCGGGCTCAAAAATGCTTGGAGTACGAGGGAGGTGTTTTTGAGCATCTAGTTTAAGTTTTGTTGTATTTTTTAAATATTTATAGGATTTATTATTATTACTATTATGATTACCTAAAATAAACAATACTTCATTGATATTCCCCTTGCTTTTTATTTCATTGCTAATACAAAGTTACAGCTAAGATAGCCACGAATTTGAAAAGTCATCAATAGCTTTGTCATTTTTGACATTAGCATAAAAGGTCATAGAACACATTTTGTTCAGAATTCAATTTCCTATCGATTGAGGATATTTTATACTGGGTGTTCCATTTGAAAAAATTTAACTTTTTGACATAAGTCGCGAACGCGATGTTCAATTTTTATTCCGTTTTCACCGTCGTAATGAGGGAAAAAAATCCTACTAGTTTGCCTATTTAACCGACTTCGTAGCTCCAATAATAACGAAGGTAGCAATAGTGCCGACTTAAGTTTGAAAACCCGGTATATTCAGAAAATATATTTTTATAACTCAAAAACCTTTAGAAAATAATAGGTAAATGGTAACAAAATTGTACGAGGATGATTTGACGGAAGGGGAGGCTTAAAATAGAACACTTGAATTATAGCAACTTTTTGTTAATTTTTCATCATTGTGCTAGAGTGCCGATATACCAGTTTCATAATAATCAGTGTCAAGGTCGTCAAAATACTGTTCTGCTTCTGCAATAACTTCTTCGTTTGTCTTGAATTTCTTTGCGGCGCGAAACAACTTGGGTTTGGGAATAAGCCTTACCGTACATAGGATGGATGAAGTCCAACTTGGGTTGATTATTCATCCAGTTTTCTAGAACAATGCGAGCAGTGTATAACGGCGGATTATAATGATGGAATAGCACTTTCTTTCTAGCTATTACGGGTCTTGCTTTTGTAATGAGAGCTATCACTTTAAGTTTCGTTGGCAGTTTCGATCTTTGCAAGTCGATAAGAAGAAATTCCTTCGAATTCCAAAACATTATTGCCATTATCTTTCAACTCAAATCTTGACCTTCTTTGACGGTGGACTGCTATAATGCCTCCACTGATTAGATTGCCTTCTTAATTCTTTCACATAACAGAATTACGATTGGGATGGCAATCTCAGTAGCTTCATCCATTGTGACAAAGTATCTACGAGTTGATGTTAAAGTGCTTCAAATAGTAGTTGGAAATTCGCGCTCTTTCACGATTTGCCTGCATTCAGTATACGTGGCATCCTCGTAATAGAATTAACTATGCAAAACGTAGTGTATATAGGTTAAGAATACAAGTCGACAGTCTTGGCAGTCTCTTCCACTTTCAATTTTCGGCAACACAGCATCATGGCATTTTTAACAATTTTTGGAACGTTTTGATGCTCCAGGAAGTTCTTCATTGTGAAAACTCATGTCGTCTCCTTTATACCGACCAACCTAGCGGTAAATCTTGATTTTCGAAGCAGTACCGTAGCCCAATGTATGGTACATATTGACGAAATATCAGCTGTGCCCATGTTCTGAAAGAAGAAGAACTGAAATGCACCACGAATAGCAGTTTTATAGATTTTGTTACTTTAATAATCATGTCTTCTTTAGAAAATTGTTTCTGTCAAACTAAACGTCAGATAGATAAGAAAATTTAAATATATTCTTGTCATCGCATGGCTTACTCGAGACCAGTAAAGTAAAAATAAAGATTTTCGAAACTCCTACCTGTGTAGGTCTTTTACTATTATTGAAAAACAGTTTTTGCGAATAGTTCATACTTATATAGGTAGGTATATTGAGAAGATAAACGTATTTAGATTTGGTTTTGAATAAATTTGTATACAAAAAATTTCAAATTCAAACAGTTATACTTTTATCAAATAGCTTTGTTTTGTAAATATCTCACAAATTTTATAATGTATATAGACTAAGTAAGAAGACAAAAGTTTTAGAACTTAATATCGAACAAGTTTTGTATATCAACATTTGCAAAACTCGGTTTGGAAGTAAAAGTTTAACTCTTATTAAAAGCAACTTTTTATAAATATCTTGTACATGATGCACAAAGCACAGATGTATTAAGAAAATAATAGTAATTAAAACTTAATTTAGAATATCTTTTCTTTAAGAAAACCGTGTGGCACCCAGTCCTCATTTTTTTTCGAGAGCAAATACTGAAAGGCGAGACTCATTTACCGACAAAACCTCCTTAGATAATGAAATGTAAATGTATATACTCCTTTTGTTTCTCGGCAATTTATTAGAAATGGCATTTAGTTCAATCTTCTATTATCTAGGCTTAGTTATATTGCTGAGACAGCTTTAATTTTTTTGAAGTACAATTAACATTCGCAATTGCAAGCTATTTAAGTTGTCTTAGCTGTAATGTTTGTAGTTTATAGAGGTTTTATTTTAATTGGTGTAAATATGTGGGCCTATATATAATTTATATATGTCGCAGGTTAATAGTCATTTTCGGCAAATAGCTTTTGCCTAGGCAATTATATTTGCCTTGGCAAATAGCTCCATATCATTTATTTCTGCTCAAAAGCTATTTTCCTAGGCAAATGGTATCTGCAGGCTGGATTTTTAGGCAAATAGATTCACAACAAGACAAATATCGTGGGCGAATAGTTATTTTAGGCAAACAGTATTTGCCAACAACATTTTTTAGGCAAATGGGTTTTTAATTTTTATTTGAGGTTATGTTTATTCGTGTTTACCTAATGTTTATGTGCTTCGGTTCTTCATTTAGCAGTTTTATACCTATAACATGTAAGTTAATATTAACACCATGGTAGATAAAGATGAATTTTATTTAAGGCTGAATGCAAAGTACGAACAAACAACAATTAAAAAGCCGTGGACCATGCAACGAACCAATAAAATTAGTGCGATTTTAAAAAGTGTTCGTTCAAAACAAGTTCAGAATAATACTCAGGCCCTCTCAGCAAAAGAAAAATATTATAGCAAAACACATGACCTCCTGGAGATATCCGGCGTATCAAAAGTTATTCGGAAAGCAAAATCTGTTAACGACGACCTTATTTATGTTACACTAATTGAAGAATTTTTTGATAAAATTGAAAAACAATACAAAGCGACAGGACACGGGGGAAGGGATAAAATGCTTCATAATTTGAAAAAGAAATGTAACATTCTAAGACTGGCAGTTGAAGCATACGCAGAATTGTGTAAGACTTGTAACTTGAAAAAAAGACAGCAGCATGCTGGTTTGGTTGTAAAACCGATAACGTCAAGAGATTTCAATCAAAGAGGACAAGTTGACTTAATTGACTTTTAATCCTGCTCAGATGGTAAATATAAATGGCTATTAAACTACCAAGACTATTCCACAAAATTTTTGTATTTGAGACCATTACAAACAAAGAGAGCTGCGGAAGTAGCCAACGAATTACTGAAAATTTTCTCGAGCAAGGTGTACCAGTGATCCTGCAGAGTGATAATGGACGGGAGTTTACAGCCGAACTAATAAAAGAATTGGTTTTGTTATGGCCAGAATGCAGAATCGTACTTGGACGTCTCAGGCACCCTCAAAGCCAAGGGTCCGTTGAAAGGGCAAACCAAGATGTTGAACAAATGTTAAGAATGTGGATGGAAGAAAATAAAACTTCTGGTTTGTCGATTGGGTGTTACTTTGTGCTATGGTTAAAAAATACATCATATCATCGTATCATTGGTAGATCACCTTACAAAAGTCTATATGGTGCAGATCCGAAAATAGGTTTACGCTCTACAAATCTGCCATCTGATCTTATTGATAAAATACAGACCGAAGAGGAGTTAGAAAGCGTAAACATAAACTAAGGTGAGAGTAGCAGAGAATGTTTATCACATGATGGCAGTGTTGCAGTACTGGCAGAAAGTCCTGACAATTCTAAAGTTGAGAACCCTCATCAAGAAGAAAATTCAGGCGAAGCAAATATAGTATAGGTTGCCAATTCTCAAATTGAGACCTACGTAGGAGAAAGCATTGAGAATATTCCTACGGTAACAGAGCACATTACGGTAGATGATTTAGAGTGACACTAGTGAAGACTGTAACACAAGTCTCGGTGGCATAATATATTGCTGTGTTTGCGGCAGCGAAAGTACGAGCGCTCACGCTTGTTCAAAGTGCAATAAAATAGTGCACGTAATTTGTTGTGTTTCTTCTGAAAACGATGAAGGGTTTGGAAGCCAAGTTATTTGCAGACTCTGCATCAATGAGGAAAATATTAGAATTAATCGGAAGAAATCCTTTGAAGGACAAGCCAAAGCCGCAGAAGTAATGAGAAAAAGGAGCAAAACCATCTATGGCGAGATAGAAACATTGTAAATTATACTGTAAAATAAGTCTATTGCTCCTTATGTTGTATTTACAGTTGTTAAATATGCTCACCTCTAATACATACTCGCGGCAAAAAGTTTTGTCACAACATTACAATACCTTTCTCGCTCTTGAGTGTGTACCGGTATGTGTTAAAAACAATTCGACAAGAATTTTAAATAAAACGTGCGTTAACAAAATATATGAATATACAGGGGTACTTCAAAGGTGTATAAAAGTGGACACTATCACATCAAAATAGTATTGTACATTGTCTTAATAAAAATGTTACGCTTTTTGATCTCATTGTGTCTTTGGATACTTTAACATGACTCATGTTTAACATTAAATTACCTTTCTCGCTCTTGAGTCTGTACCGGTTTATGTCAAAAACAGTTCGAGAAGAATTTTAAATAAAATATCCTATTGGCTTAACAAAATATATATATATATATACAGAGGTCATTCAAAAGTTTATAAAAGTAGACATTCTAAAAAGCCTCTTTTTACAGGAAAGGCGCTTCAATAGGGCTTAAATTTAGAACTTGGGCTTTTTACTTTTATTATTATTTTGTGCTCCTTTATTAACGATAGTGGATTTCGAAAATGTTGACAGGCTTTTACACTTTCATATCTAAATAGTATCTAATAGTATCTAAATACTATCTTAATAAAAATGTTGCGTTTTTTGAGCTCATTCTGTCTTTGGATAGTTTAACATGACTTATGTTTAACATTAAATTACTTTTCTCGCTCTTGAGTGTGTACCGGTTTATGTCAAAAACAGTTCGAGAAGAATTTTAAATAAAATATCCTATTGGCTTAACAAAATATATGTATATACAGGGGTGCTTCAAAAGTTTATAAAAGTGGACATTCTAAAAAGCCTTTTGTTCCAGGAAAGGCGCTTCAATAGGGCTTAAATTTAAAACTTGGGCTTTTTACTTTTATTATTATTTCGTGCTCCTTTATTAACGATAGTGGATTTTGAAAAGGTTGACAGGCTTTACACTTTCACATCAAAATAGTATTGTAAACTGTCTTAATGAACATGTTGGGCTTTTTTATCTCATTGTGCTTTTGGATACCTTAACATGACATGTTTAAAATTAAATTACCTTTCTCGCTCTTGAGTATGTACCGGTTTGTGTTAAAAACAGTTCGAGAAGAATTTTAAATAAAATATACAATTGGCTTCACAAAATATATGTATATACAGGGGTGCTTCAAAGGTGTATAAAACTGGACATTCTAAAAAGCGTCATGCCAGTGATCGCTTTTTACTGGAAAGGAGCTTCAATTTAAAACTAGGGCTTTTTACTTTTATTATTATTTTGTGCTCCTTTATTAACGATAGTGGATTTCAAAAAGGTTGACAGGCTTTTACACTTTCACATCAAAATAGTATTGTACACTGTCTTAATAAAAATGTTGCGCTTTTTGTTCTCATTGTGTCTTTGGATACTTTAACATGACTTATGTTTAACATGAAATTACCTTTCTCGCTCTTGAGTGTGTACCGATTTATGTCAAAAACAGTTCGAGAAGAATTTTAAATAAAATATCCTATTGGCTTAACAAAATATATGTATATACAGGGGTTCTTCAAAAGTTTATAAAAGTGGACATTTTAAAAAGCGGTTTTTACAGGAAAGGCGCTTTAATAGGGCTCAAATTTAAAACTTGGGCTTCTTACTTTTATTATCATTTTGTGCTTTCTTCTTAACGACAGTAGACTTCGAAAAGGTTGACATGCTTTTCCACTATCACCTCAAAATAGTATTGTAAACTGTCTCGATGAAAATGTTGCGCTCTTTGAGTTTATTGTTTCTTTGTATACATTAACATGACTTATGTTTAACATAAATTTACCTTTCTCGCTCTTGAGTGTGTACCGGTTTGTGTAAAAAACTGTTCGAGAAGAATTTTAAAGAACATATACTATTGGCTTCACGAAATATATGTATATACAGGGGTGCGTCAAAAGTTAATAAAATCGGACATTCTAAAAGGCGTCATGACAGTGATTGCTTTTTACAGGAAACTATGAAAAAGCTGTAAGCGGACGCGAAAAAAACGATTCCAACTAAAAGAGATAGACGGACCCGCTGTAAGCGGAGGACCCGCTATAAGCGGAGGACCCGTTGTAAGCGGAGGACCCGCTGTAAGCGGACGTTAGAGCTAGTTATACATACTATTAGCGCACGGTCGTTTCGTGTTAATGGCGTCGGAAAAAACGGCTTAACCGAATCACTATGGTTACGAGCCGAACCGTCAAAATTGGCAAACCGGAAAAAACTACTCGTCCCTGGAAACGATGAATTATAGGCTGTCTTCGCGCGTGGACTTAGGGACGATATTAAATTGATCATCGACGGAGAGATTTTCCTCCTTAGTGGGCCGTGTGCAGAGATATCCGCCGTCAAAGAGGAGCGTGCAAATATGTTGTAACAGAAAAATGGCTTACGTTATTGAAATGTATTGGTGGACACGAAATATTGACATTACTCAAATCTGACAGGTACATCAAGAAATTTCGCAAGTGTGACTTTTAAGCGTGAAATTTCGATTTTTGAAGGTTTCAAGGGCACAACAAGATTCAGAATTGCAAAGTACAGACATTTCTGGGCCGTTTGCATGCCTATTCCAACTTCATCGACGTTCGATATCGATAGGACGAGTGATTTAAATTCCTCATGCACTCGGAACATGGTGAAAAAATGGCGCTGGATACGTCACAATTAATGTACACAATAAGTCATGTGCAATGCAATGCCATGTCTTTATGTACACACACACACATTCACGTGCAGTACCCGTGAATATATTATATGTCGGGCGAACGTCGGCATCTCGACGTAATGGTCTCGCGATAGCACCCTTTAGAACTCTTTAGAACAATAAAGGGATACTTGAAGTACACCTATATTTACTACTGTAGAGTTTGATAATGTACTGGTACTATAGAGCGTCTCAACCTTAGTATTCGGTATCTGTCTTATGGAGACACATAGTTGTCAGTTCGACAATGACAGGTTAGGTTGGTAATTCATTATAATGACACTATATTTTAAATACATGTTGGTAGGATATTATTCTAATATATTATTATATTATATTATTAATTTGACACTTGTCAGGAAGCTTATGCTGTGATGCTTACACCACACCGACAATACCAATCATGAATATAATAAATCGAACTGACAACATTGCCTTGAAATAAAAAAAAGACAGTTTATTACAAATTACTTAATGTAGTAAAAGAGGTATAACAGCTTGTGTAATGAAACACTTGGTATTACCAGGTATAAATATTCCAACGTCGTATTCTTTGGCAGTACTGGAAGCGCGATGAAAGACATGAGAGAGTAAACTGCTATATTGGCAGTCGCTGCTTCACTGTTAAATGTAGCGAGAGCGGAGATACAGTATGCGACGTTGCAATTCTGATGTATTTTGGACTGGCTATATCAAGTGTTGCATTACACAACCGGTATATTCCATGGACTGAATACTAAGGTTGAGACGGACACTCTATAGTAATATTTTGATTACATTTGATTACATAACATAGTGAGCTACTGACAAATGTGTCATTGAAACTGTAAAACTGCTAATAACACCTTTTTTAATTAAATAGCAAAAATAATAACATTATTTCATATGGTCAAGGTAAGTCAAAGAATAAACGATGTTTTTTAATTTGTGTTTTGTTTTTGTATATGATGTAATTATGAAGTAAGTATTTTGATTTCTGGAAAACTATTTAGTCTTTTTTAAAGAATTACATTTTTGTAACATTTATTACCTAGAAGGATACGGGTTGTTTAAGCATTTTTTCTCTTGCGTGCGTGTTTCTGTCAACTTATCTTCATTTGTGGACATCGTACGCGGGCATTCTGGGATTAAAGTGCACGGCTGGACTTTTGTAACATTTAAGCGCTGTAACTCTACATACGGCGGCTTTCATTAAAAAAATTAAATATGTCTGGACGCATACAACCGTGTAAAAAATAGCCACGATAATTCATCTTTTTTTATAATGTGCGTAGGAATGGACGTTTTGTCTACCTACCTACGTTAATTCATTAAGAGTCCACGTAAAATTGTACCGTGTGCATTGAAAATAATGACTACCTGTACCACAATGAAACAATGAAATCGCTTATGATCTAATGTGTACAATAACGTTAAGTATGTCATATATCATGTAATCAATTGTTCTACGTACATCAGTGCATGCTATATTGGACATTTAAATAGATAATTAATAGGTTTGACGACAATTTTATCATGAGAGCTTATGCAATTTTATATTAAACGTTTTCAGTACTGACAAATAGCATGTTCTTATTTAAAAATTGAAGAGTATGTTTGAAATACTTAAAAATGATTGTATAAATATCAACAAATACAGGAAAAATCACTGTTAAGAATTGCATACTTGAAGGAAATAATAACAAAAGCAACTTTGTGGGAGTAATTTTTTTTGGATAAAATAATAAACATGTAACAATTGAAAGGAACGTTTATCATACTATTAGCAGCAAGAAGATTAAATACGTTACCATATAGATTTTAGTATAATAATCACGAAAACGGGTAATATACCATATTTGAATGGATCACGATGAAGATCAAGAGTAGAAAGTCGGAATGAACACTTATTTTAATATGTAATGATATATTAGAGAATTTTACCGATAAGATTAAGTAAATTAACGATGCACAACGTTGAAAAACATAAGACTATTAGATCAACGAAGGTTTAGTAGAATGTAATTGATAAAAACATTATGAGGTAAACTACTCAAGCATACAAAAATAAATTAGGTAATAAAGCGACAGATACAGGCAAAGTAAACATAAATATTACTATATTAAAATTAAATATTAGTCATTTTAAAATAATTGTAAAACCGGTTAATGGTCTTAATAAAGCTGAATATCACTAGATCATATAATGTTTGGTCAATGAGAAAATGAAAATGAAAATTTAGATTAAAAAAAAAGGACTGAAAATTATATCACCATATGTTCTAAATCAAACTTTCTTGCATGATGTGCTACTGAAACAATTTGTATTCAAATCCAGTCTCAGTAGATCTCCTTAATAAGAGAAATATCAAGTATTTTCAAATAAGACACAGGTAAAAAGTAAATTGCCTGTTTTACTAAGCGTCCATCAACTTAAATACTGCAGCGCTGTATTCTTATGACATATTTCTGAAATTGTCGGGTTTAAACAAAGTCAAAGTTTAAATTTATCTTACACGGTACTCGTTCAAATTCTCTCGAATTGTGTTGCGTAACACGAAGTGAGAAAAAAATTGTGGAAGCCAAAGACGACATCATGTTCTTCAATAAAAACTCGATGGTAGAACTTCTTGAGCAGCGCCCGCCCCCGTCAATGTCACTGGCATAGTGTTTCAAGTAAATAGGCTTTACACTTCTAATCTTAATAAATGCGAAAAAAGTGTAAGCAGTAGTCAGAAGCATATCCAAATTATAACAACAGCTTTACTGCGAACAATAATTACACTTGGAATGGGGATCCGCAAAAATAATAAGAGGCGAAACTTTTCGAAGGAATATATTAATGTTAATCAAAATTAAAATATTTTCAGAAAATTTTCAAGGAAACTAATGTGTTTTAAAATTCAAAATTAATAGACTATGAAAACATATATATGAGCAGTAATTACTCGACAGTGTTGTAACAATATACAACAAACAGAACACAGAACACAAGTTATTAAAGAACGTTAGCAAGATGTCCATTACATTTTTTTTATAATAAGATAGATACAATAAAAAAATTTAAATTTATGTATGATAAATGTGAACGGCCTTGGGCAACAGATTAAATAAAAATAGTTTAATTAATTGAACCAATTAAATCATATCTAGATCGCTTATCTGCAATCTGGTAGAAAATAAAAGCTATTATGGAATCATCTCCAAGGTATGCAGTGCCTTGTCATTTTAGAAGTTATTCAATTTAAATACCTAATACATTAAGAAAGCTTTTGGCATAAGCAAGAGCACTGGAACATTAATAAAGGGCAAGTAAGCCCAATAAAGTGTGTATGACACCCTATTTTTTTTTATTAAAAACTAATATGTGATATTAGTTTTTAAAATTAAGGCGGCATAAAGACACAAATGCATAGTGATAATTGAAAATGTAACAGCTTTCGTAAATAAATATTTTGAAATTTAAATATTTCTAAAAGAAATATTTCTACGAAAAGTAGGACGAAAATATTATATAATATTTAGCCTCTATATATTATATATAACAACAATAAAATATGAACAAAACTAGTTTAAGAAGTATATAGTTTAAATTACTGTAATAACGGCGTATAATACTTTTTCACTCATATCAACAACGAACTAAATATTACGATATTGTGAGTTCTTTGCTGAACATTATATTGTTTTATTAATTTAATTATTTTGTATTTAATACTATTCTTGACATTTTGTTTTCATGAAAAGTCAAATAAATCTGCGGAATCAGATCGTATTGTAAATTTACAAAAATAACTTGTCAAAATTAAGTATACACCACGTACAAACAACTACTAGTATAAACGACGAGTAGCAATACACAAACTCATTGTGGGTTGTTTGAAACAGTGTTGATTGATATTCAACATAATGACGAATTAAAAAGTAAAAGTGTAAATGTTTCTATAAAGAAAACTTATGTTTTTCAGCAGCCGGTGTGTGTTTACCAGAGTGTAATAATGACTTGTCATGCTGTAGTAAACAATTAAAAATATCTGTTAGATTTCCTTAGTATTTTTGCTAGTTCTACCCCTATAGATACTTTAAATTGTTCTTACTGTGTTTCGCAACCATATTAATGTTAAATATAGTTCTATAAATAGTGTTTCACTATTAAGTGAACATTTAAAACTGAAACAACTCGTTCTCTTAATAGAATTCGTACTATCTGTTTTAATACCACCTTTTATCCACATTTCCTCTGTATTTTGCATGTGTTTTTGTAATACACGATATGTGTATAGTATGTTTCAAGATATAGTAACCTATGGGAGCTTTCTTTTGCACTGTATCTTGAAACAGAATATATATGTATAGTCCGTTTCAAGATATAGTGCGAATACAAGCTCCCACAGGTTACTATATCTTGAAACGGATTATACATATATATTCCGTTTCAAGATACAGTGCAAATGAAAGCTCCCACAGGTTACTATATCTTGAAACATACTATGGTATGTATAGTACCTATGTGTTTTTATTGATAAATCTTCAATCAGATTCTCTATAAATTTATATCCATCTTTCTTCCATGTACTTTTGACTGTTCTTTTGATCTTACACAAGATAGAGCTAGAATTCCAGATATAAGTATAACAAGGTTTATATGTCTCCAAAAATAAATTGATAGCAGTGACAAATCTTTCACATCTTCATGTAAATATTCTATATTCACAATGTTTATTTCAAACTTGTTTTATCTAGATGACATAAGCTAGTGCTGCTGAATTCGAAAATTTCTGTAGTAGCGTAATTTAAAAATTAAATTATATTTCAATTATATTATACGGATTTATATTGGTAGTTATAACATTAAATTTTACATTTTAATTCGTACTGGTAGCATAAATGATATTTCCACAATTTTACAAAAGCTGAAGCATTTAGTTTTTAAGTCAGATAGAAATCAGTTAACTATTCCAGACAATATAGATATAGTGTGGGCATGACCTTATTATACCTCATGTTAGGTTCTCAGGAGTAGTAATAGATAGCGGGTTAAAGTGGATGCAGCAGTTAAGTCAATTAATAGAAAAGTAGATTAAGAAGTGTTTTGTATTACGTGAATTAAAAAAGTACCAGTTAACATGTCGTTAAATGAAGCATTTTTCTCATTGCTAAAGAATTATTGAATATTATAATCTTCCCGTTTGCAACTGACAATGTTAAGCCGAAAGGTGAAACGCATTTAATGTGTTTCGTAAACGAGAGATGGCACTGATTTTATTTCCCGTTTTTTTCAAAAACTATACAATATATTATGAATTTCATTGATTGTATATATAGTTAAGTGTATTTAGAAAAGATACAACGTTTTACTTGTTTTTATATTTCATTCTATAGAAAAATATATTTAATAACTTCCAAAACACAGATAAAAAGAAAATTCGAGAAAGGGCGAGTAGAGTTAATTTTGTAATTTGTTCTTTAGTGTTTTTATTGTTTTTCCACCGTGAATATTAACGTCCGAAACGCATATTTTCATAATTTTTCCGTCCCCTTACACCCCTCACTGCTACTCATCCCGTACGCGCGAGATCACGATGATCGGTCGTGACCGCATGTCTTGATTCAAAACTGTCATTTGTGAGTTCAGTTCTGTTGTGATATAACAGCCAGGAATAACATGGATAAAAGATACTCGACCAAGGGAAGAAACCATCTTCGACTTAGTGCCAAACGTAATAATGAGGTGTGGGCAGCCACCTTCTTCTTATACGTATGAGCGTTCCATATTACACAAAATTGTTCTAAATTGCTTTAAATAGTTTTATCTTCTTAGAAAAATGAGCCAAATTTTAAGAATTTTTTATATAAAAATTATTCAAAATCCTATTATAAGTATTTCTATTCTCTTAACAAATCTTTATAGAATGCACACTGCAAGATATTCGAAAGGAATTGCTACTCGCTAAGAGTAAAAGTGTTACTTCTGGTCCGAATTTTGACATTTCACTTATACAAAAAAATATTCCAAACTCAGCTCTAAATGCTATTGTACTCTTGATAAATATTGTTATAGTATAAAGGCATACGTTAACCATATAATATGAAAAGTTATGAAAGTTACCAAATTTAATTAAATAAACGTAGAAAAATTTATTATGATGTGTTTAAAATAAAATTTATTAGGTTTATCATAATAGAGGTTTATCGTATTTAACAAGTATTCGAATTTTATTATAAACCACCTGTATATGGAAAGGTTGACCATGTTCATTTTTCTTAGAAGTTCAAAATATTCTGGAAAGAAGAGAGTTGAATATTAGTTGTTATTTTGTAAAATGTATTATAAATTTGTAAAAACTTGGGTAATTGACGTTTATGAGGTGATAAAAATATTTAGAATCTTATTTTGAAAGGTGTATAGATTGTAATGTAGAACAGTTCCCGGGAATAATTTGAAATACAGGAACTGTCATTATTTGACATGTGTTCAGAAATATAGATGTAGAGAGGTATTGGGATATGAATATGTAAAGAAGGGTTGATAAAATTATGAATAGAATTTAGATAATCAGATAATACAATTTTAAGAAGTATTCTAGGTATATTAGAGAATTTAAAAGCTATGTTGTTGATTGTTATTGCTGTTGTAAAACTTTGATTGGAGAATACAAAATGAGAAAGGATTACTAGGGAAATGAAAAAATAAACGGAGAGAATTTTTAAAAATTCAAAAATACGAGAGACGTGTTTTTTCAGAACGAAGTTAATTACTGATATAAAACACGAATACCGTTAATTATAGAAGAGTAAAGTGTGTTTCGAGTGAAGTACGTTAATTACGAATAAATTAACATAAAAGAAAAGGTGATAATACTTACAATTATACAAGATCCAGATCCATCCGAAATAGGGTTGCTGATTCTGGGATTATAGGAGTTTGCAGGAGGCTGTTGAATTACCAGAATTTTTGAAATTCCATAAAGATTGTTACAATTTTCAAGATTCGCTAATTCCAGAAGTACTGGTGGTATTAAGAGGCAGTTGAACACAAGAGATCCATAAAGGCACTAAGAGAATTGGCATCATAATAAAAGGACAATTTATTCCAACGTCGAACAAGATCCCATACAAGACAAGTGGAGTTCTTTCTTTAAGGGTTTGAACAAGATTTAAGTTGAACAACATCAAGGAAGTAGTATCCGTCCAAAAACGTCATCAGGAAGTGGATAGTTACTCATCTGAAAGAAGAAAGCAATTAAGTATTACCATTTTAGTATATTATTTGTGTCAGTATTAAAGAAAGATACAATTTTATAAATATTGGAAAAGATTTAATTATTTACAATATAATTCAGTATTGAAATAAACTGAACTAGTAGTTATTACAACAATTACATATGTTATAAACAACCCAAGTTATTTTTAATTCTCTACTATCCAGTAATATGTCAAGATATGAATAATTGTCATTTATATAAAAATTATTGGAGTTATCAAGCAATTAAATAATTTTGAACACATTATAATAATATTATAAAGTAATTTGAGAAAGAAAGTAATAGAAGATATTACTTAATTTTGATTATCAATAATAAATAATATCAGAGCACGTATCTGAACTATTTAGTTGGATTTGGGAACTATACACCTTGGATTAAATATCTTCTAAGCGTCAAATATCAGGTTTCCGTATTAAAAATATTGTTAGCAAATGTCCAGTATTTAAAAAAGCACGAAGTTTGAATATAAACATATTATTTATTAGTTGAGTATCGGTTTATTTTATCATAATCAAATTATCAACTAAAGGAAATATTGTGGTAAATTTATAACCTGAAAGAAATAAATGTTATTTGACATATTGAAATGGAATCTGTTTATTATTGTTTTCTTACCGAAGGAATTAAGTAAATGTTATAGGAAGTATAATCTGAGGAATCAAAAATCCACTTAATAAAGAAAAATAGCATTTCACATCCAATAATTAAACATTTAGAAATTTGTAATTAGTAAACTGGCATTAATTGTTTTATACATCTAAAATGGAATGAGTAGTGGTGACATCTAGGTGTTTTATTGAACACTCGTTAGTAGACTAGAATATTTAAAATATAGAAAGTATTTAGATATTACAGAAATCAGTAATATATAAAATGTTAGTTTTAAAAAAGAAAAACAAGTAATTTAAAAAAAATTATTGAGATTTATGAAAGTATATGATTGTAGGCAGAGTTAAATTCTGTAAATTAAATAAAGAGTTAGGATAGAGTAAAATAATTTATGTAGAGATAAAATGTAAAGCTAGTTGGGCATAAAAATAAAACACCTTCGTATAATGAATGGAATATTAGGAAATAAATAAAGAGATTATAAAACTAACAAATACGAGGGTTGTTCATTAAATATTGGTAATTTTACAAAACATGTCTAGAGTGTTATCTCATTTCATATATGGTTCAATTTATGACATTTAAACTGTAATAGGAATTAATGATCATCTTGAGGGTTGAACTGATATGTATGAGATATTACCTAGTACATTATATGGCGCATCAACGTGGGGCCACGTAAAATAAGACTCGCAATATAGTATTTTCAATATTTTATTTACATTATTATATGTGTGAACATAAATAAACATTTTACGAAGTGGATTACCATAGTAAAACTTATATTGATAATTTTGGAAAGTATATTTGTATTGTTGTCACATAATAGTTATTAAAAATGAATACTAGGTCTAAAAGTAGTTCAAGAATGAATAGAGTAGAATCATCTAGTGATGATGAGGTGGAGGTTAGACAGGAAGGTATTTCACAAGAGGGAGGAGATGTTACATTACAGGTTCAGGAAGAATATCAACAGGCAGGAGAGATACAAGATAGTGGAGACAAGTCACAAGTGCAAGGAGAGACTTCTAAAATAGGAATGTCGACAACTGTAGTAGATTTGGGTTCGATTGTACAAATGTTAAGACAAATGAACGAAGAAGCTAAGAAAAATAGGGATGAGGATATTAAGAGAAGTGAGAAAATTAGAGAAGAGGATAAAAAAGAATTAGGAGAAAAATTGGATAAGTTGGAGAAGGCGAGCAATAATACTAGAGAAGAAAATAAAAGAAATTTGGAAGAATTAAAGAATACGATACTAAGAGATACAGATGATAAGGTTAAAAAACTTTCCACTGAAATGGATAGCAGGGAAGTGAAAATGCGGAAAGAAATGGATAATAAGATACAAATTAAAGATACAGAAGTTAAAACTCTTATTACTAATAAAGTACAAGAGGTTGAAAGTAAAGTAAAGAGTATACAAGAAAATGTGAAACAAATAGAGAAAGATAGTTATGAGAAACAAGGAATTGGCTAAACGTATACGAGAGGAAGTAGATAAAGTGAATAAAGATGTTTCAGAGAAAACAGGAAAACTGGAAGAGAATTTTAATAAGAAAATAGAAATTACAGAGGAAAAATGTTTAAAAGATATTAGAGTATTATCTGTTTCTACAAATGTACAGAAATTAGGAATGGAAGAGATTTTAAAAGAATGTGAGGAACAGAAGTTGGAGTTGAAAGAGCTGTTGTTGAAGTCCCAAAATATGAAGATACCGCAAGTTACTTACACTCCGTCTTACAATGTTTTAAATAATGGGATTAGAATAGAAAATATTTCTCATTTTAGTGGAGAGAAAATGTCAACACATCCTATGGCATATTTAACTAATATTTTGAGATATATAGAAGAGATACCTGAGTATAGGAGTCAAATGAATATTATAAGAGCTACTTTGAATAATGGAGCAGCGGAGTGGTTCCAACGAATTGAAGATGATTGTAAGAATTTAAGACAGTTTGTTGAACTATTCAAAAATAATTTCTGGAGTGAGACGCAGCAATCTAGAGCTCATCAAAGGTTATTGACAGGGAGATATCAACCAGGTAAATCTTCAAGGGAGGCTTACGCACAAAGGATGTTCAATTATTGCCGATATATTTCACATTTAGATGAACAAACTATTTCGCAGCATCTTTTACAACATTTTATACCTGTCGACACACATGCAATAATATGTCAGAATGTCACTGATATGAATGGCTTGATTAATATACTTCGTCGGTTGGATGATTATTCAGATGGGTTGAAATATCGTGAATATAGGCAATTAAATGGTCGACAAGAAGGAGTGAATAGTCATCAACGCGTTAATGAACATAATGGTATTACTCAGAATAATAATCGTAATGATATTGCTTTGAATCAGTTGAACAATTCTAGAAATAATTATCCTATTAATCAGTATAATAATGGATTTGGTACAAGACAGAATTATCAAAATGTTAATCAGCAACAGAATCAAAATTACAGAAATTATAATTCACAAGGGAATAGAAACGGAAATTGGAATAACAATAGAGGTGCTCAAAATGGTATAAATACAAGACCAAATTCGAATAGATATAATTCCTTTAATTATAATCAAAATTCAAAGCAACTTCCTCAAGAAAGGTCATATCAAGGTCAAAATGATAAATATTATGGGTATAACAATTCTCGAACAGTGAATAATATTCGAACACAGGAATGGAGAAGTGTAGATTGTAGTAATCAAAACAAAGAGGAGGTAACAAGAGATAACATGGAAGAAAAAAAAACGCCAATTTTGGAGAATTCGAGGGTTTTCCAGGATCAGATACCAGGAACCTCACACTAGAGAATAGAGTAGATATAGGTGGAGTTATTAGTAATATTAGTAAAAAACAAGAAAAAATGGGAAGAAAAGAAGAAGGAAAAACAGAGTAAATATAAAATATACAATATTAATGAGAAAGTTATAGTTCGAGCATTAAGAGTAACCGATAGAAAGAATAAAATTATTGCTAAGTTAATGAGACCATATTCCGGGCCATATATAGTATACAGAAAAATTGGGTTAAATAATTATGAATTAATAGATGGAGATACTGGATTTTTGAAAGGTGTTTATCATGTTCGATGTTACATGATTATCCAAGTGATTCTTAAAAAGAACAGACTAAAGTTATAGTCAGGACAGAAGAAAAGAGGTCGACTTCTGAAGGTATTTACGACACCTGCTCAACCCAGTATTGATTAGATCTCAAGTTATAGGCAGGACATTACATTAGAATTGATTGTGTTATATAGGTGGGTAACGTCACTTCCGTATCCAAATATTATTAAATCATTCACATGTTTGTTTTTGAAGAATCATCAAACCATATAAGAAATGTTTTTATATTCAAGAGTTCAAATTTTTATATTGTATAGAAGTTAGGGGCATAGTAGGAGTATTCTTTATAACAAGAATATAATCGGATATAAAAAAAAAATGTTAACTTATTTGATTTGTTGAGAAAGGGGCATGCTAAAGTTCATAAGTAGGGTTTAATAAAGCCTAGTATAAAATGGATAAATAGAAAGAGGTTCAGAATCGAAATATAGAATATAGAGTTTAGAATATTAGAAATATTTGAAGAATGTTATTTTAAGATTTGTATCAAATGTTACTCTCATCCCTACATATTTTATATATAAAAAAAAATATATACCAAAGTACTATAAGAAAATATATTTGGAATTAAATGTGTAATTATATGCCCAAATATAAAACACAGAAGGAATATATTTAGTAGTTAAGGAAAAGAAAGAATTATTCAAAGCCTTAAGATTTTAGAATAATTGAAGCAGTAAAAGAGATTTGCAGAATAATAAAGTAGGTGATGTTATAAAGCTAATTATAAAAAGATAGTAAAAGCCTTTATGATATAATATTTTAATTGAAGGAAAAATGCTTGCAATTATAAATAAATATAAAATGTACCATTAAAATATGGAATTATGATATAAATGATAGAGAATGGGTTAAAAGTAACTTAATATGATGATTTATATAGGACTAAAATGTCTAATGAGAGATTAAGGTAACGTACGCCAATAAAACGTAAATATAATTATAAACTTTCATAAGTAGAAAGTATGGGGAAGACGGATATGTCTATAGGAATATTATGGGATACATACGCAAAGGGAATAGAAATAATAAATATAATATAAATGTATAAGTGAGCATAAGTAAAATATTTTATAGAGGCAATAATCTTTACGAGAAAGAGTTGAATTAAAAATTGAAACTATCACCTAAAAAAAATGTTAAGAGTAATACAGATACTATGATATTATAAAAATTGTATAGAGGCTAAATACTTATATGTAGAGAATACTTGCTAAATATTAATAGAATATATAGGGCATAGTTATTATGTATGTAAAATGAAATTAATAATTTTCATATGATGAACTAAAATAATTGGTACTTATATTACTTTGGATAAATTATATATAAAAAACAAAATTTTTGCTTAAACATATATGTTAATTGTTGAGAATTGTGAAATGTTTGTACATTGGATTTGAATATTAATAGTTTATTTTAATGACATTGGTTACAAAATAGGAATTACTGAGAATGTAATAATTGAAGTTATATTAGTTTAATAAATGAAAATTTGTTTATTTGAGGTTGAAATTTACATTTATTAAAAGGGGCATATGTTATAGTATAAAGGCATACGTTAACCATATAATATGAAAAGTTATGAAAGTTACCAAATTTAATTAAATAAACGTAGAAAAATTTATTATGATGTGTTTAAAATAAAATTTATTAGGTTTATCATAATAGAGGTTTATCGTATTTAACAAGTATTCGAATTTTATTATAAACCACCTGTATATGGAAAGGTTGACCATGTTCATTTTTCTTAGAAGTTCAAAATATTCTGGAAAGAAGAGAGTTGAATATTAGTTGTTATTTTGTAAAATGTATTATAAATTTGTAAAAACTTGGGTAATTGACGTTTATGAGGTGATAAAAATATTTAGAATCTTATTTTGAAAGGTGTATAGATTGTAATGTAGAACAGTTCCCGGGAATAATTTGAAATACAGGAACTGTCATTATTTGACATGTGTTCAGAAATATAGATGTAGAGAGGTATTGGGATATGAATATGTAAAGAAGGGTTGATAAAATTATGAATAGAATTTAGATAATCAGATAATACAATTTTAAGAAGTATTCTAGGTATATTAGAGAATTTAAAAGCTATGTTGTTGATTGTTATTGCTGTTGTAAAACTTTGATTGGAGAATACAAAATGAGAAAGGATTACTAGGGAAATGAAAAAATAAACGGAGAGAATTTTTAAAAATTCAAAAATACGAGAGACGTGTTTTTTCAGAACGAAGTTAATTACTGATATAAAACACGAATACCGTTAATTATAGAAGAGTAAAGTGTGTTTCGAGTGAAGTACGTTAATTACGAATAAATTAACATAAAAGAAAAGGTGATAATACTTACAATTATACAAGATCCAGATCCATCCGAAATAGGGTTGCTGATTCTGGGATTATAGGAGTTTGCAGGAGGCTGTTGAATTACCAGAATTTTTGAAATTCCATAAAGATTGTTACAATTTTCAAGATCCGCTAATTCCAGAAGTACTGGTGGTATTAAGAGGCAGTTTAACACAAGAGATCCATAAAGGCACTAAGAGAATTGGCATCATAATAAAAGGACAATTTATTCCAACGTCGAACAAGATCCCATACAAGACAAGTGGAGTTCTTTCTTTAAGGGTTTGAACAAGATTTAAGTTGAACAACATCAAGGAAGTAGTATCCGTCCAAAAACGTCATCAGGAAGTGGATAGTTACTCATCTGAAAGAAGAAAGCAATTAAGTATTACCATTTTAGTATATTATTTGTGTCAGTATTAAAGAAAGATACAATTTTATAAATATTGGAAAAGATTTAATTATTTACAATATAATTCAGTATTGAAATAAACTGAACTAGTAGTTATTACAACAATTACATGTGTTATAAACAACCCAAGTTATTTTTAATTCTCTACTATCCAGTAATATGTCAAGATATGAATAATTGTCATTTATATAAAAATTATTGGAGTTATCAAGCAATTAAATAATTTTGAACACATTATAATAATATTATAAAGTAATTTGAGAAAGAAAGTAATAGAAGATATTACTTAATTTTGATTATCAATAATAAATAATATCAGAGCACGTATCTGAACTATTTAGTTGGATTTGGGAACTATACACCTTGGATTAAATATCTTCTAAGCGTCAAATATCAGGTTTCCGTATTAAAAATATTGTTAGCAAATGTCCAGTATTTAAAAAAGCACGAAGTTTGAATATAAACATATTATTTATTAGTTGAGTATCGGTTTATTTTATCATAATCAAATTATCAACTAAAGGAAATATTGTGGTAAATTTATAACCTGAAAGAAATAAATGTTATTTGACATATTGAAATGGAATCTGTTTATTATTGTTTTCTTACCGAAGGAATTAAGTAAATGTTATAGGAAGTATAATCTGAGGAATCAAAAATCCACTTAATAAAGAAATATAGCATTTCACATCCAATAATTAAACATTTAGAAATTTGTAATTAGTAAACTGGCATTAATTGTTTTATACATCTAAAATGGAATGAGTAGTGGTGACATCTAGGTGTTTTATTGAACACTCGTTAGTAGACTAGAATATTTAAAATATAGAAAGTATTTAGATATTACAGAAATCAGTAATATATAAAATGTTAGTTTTAAAAAAGAAAAACAAGTAATTTAAAAAAAATTATTGAGATTTATGAAAGTATATGATTGTAGGCAGAGTTAAATTCTGTAAATTAAATAAAGAGTTAGGATAGAGTAAAATAATTTAGGTAGAGATAAAATGTAAAGCTAGTTGGGCATAAAAATAAAACACCTTCGTATAATGAATGGAATATTAGGAAATAAATAAAGAGATTATAAAACTAACAAATACGAGGGTTGTTCATTAAATATTGGTAATTTTACAAAACATGTCTAGAGTGTTATCTCATTTCATATATGGTTCAATTTATGACATTTAAACTGTAATAGGAATTAATGATCATGTTGAGGGTTGAACTGATATGTATGAGATATTACCTAGTACAATATATATAGAATTCTTAATTTACGACATATTTGCAAAAAATCAGAGTTTGATAAGAGTAAAAGTGTTACTTCCTGTCCGAACATTGAAACTCTCTTTATACAAAGGGTATTTAAAATTAAGTTCTAAATACCTTTATACTTGTAACGTACCTGTTTAAAAAGCATGACTTGCGAAATATTCGCAAAAAACTGATTTTCGATAAGAGTAAAAGACCTACTTTCGGTAGAAATTTCGAAAAACTTTCTTAATAAAATTCTTCTCAAATTTAATTTTGTATACTTATGAATTCTTTACAAATTTGTTTAAACTTAGCAGTTGACGAAATATTGGTAAAATTCGCTTTATTCACTTAAGTAGACTACTACTTCCGGTCTGCTAATTTTATATTATGCATTTTATTGATGGTATATACAGCATGTGTCAATTTTCATTAGCCATAGGCGATTAATCCATACAGTACGTGGCAACATAGAACCCCTTCTTTCCTTTCCAATGCCTGCACGACCGATGCATGCTCGTAAATACAAGTCAGCGTGGTTAGCAGTAACTATTCGACCACCGGCTTGGGTGTTTGTAATTTCAGAAATAATATTTACGAGTTGCAAGGATTTGTTTTCCATTTCTTTTCAGTAAATGCAGAGAATTATTAAGCTGCGTTCACGCTGCATGACACAAACAAAAGCGTAATTCTAATAAAATTAAAAATAAGGTAAATAAAAAAGGATTCTGAAAATACGTAATAATAAACTACTAGATCAGGAAATCGCGGCGGCCATTTGATGTTTCCCGTTACAGTAATAAAACAGCTTTTATTGCAGACTAGATCGCAACGTGTTCGCAGCTAAACATTGAATGTAAAATCTGGTGGTACTTCCGGTCTGCTAATTTTATATTATGCATTTTATTGATGGTATATACAGCATGTGTCAATTTTCATTAGCCATAGGCGATTAATCCATACAGTACGTGGCAACATAGAACCCCTTCTTTCCTTTCCAATGCCTGCACGACCGATGCATGCTCGTAAATACAAGTCAGCGTGGTTAGCAGTAACTATTCGACCACCGGCTTGGGTGTTTGTAATTTCAGAAATAATATTTACGAGTTGCAAGGATTTGTTTTCCATTTCTTTTCAGTAAATGCAGAGAATTATTAAGCTGCGTTCACGCTGCATGACACAAACAAAAGCGTAATTCTAATAAAATTAACAATAAGGTAAACAAAAAAGGATTCTGAAAATTCGTAATAATAAACTACTAGATCAGGAAATCGCGGCGGCCATTTGATGTTTCCCGTTACAGTAATAAAACAGCTTTTATTACAGACTAGATCGCAACGTGTTCGCAGCTAAACATTGAATGTAAAATCTGGTGGAGAGAAGTGGGAAGATCGGAGAAAATCGTTGTGATGTCGATTGTTGCCGGGATTGGTGCCACGTTGCCACGTATAAATCGCACGTAAACATTCAATCCCTATACCTAATGAAAATTGACACGTACGGTATAGGTAAATGTATTTAGAAATGATACAACATTTTGCTTTTTTTATATTTCATTCTATAAAAAAAATATATTTAATACCTTTCAAAAAAACAGACAGAAAGAAAATTCCAGAAAGGGTGATGTAGAATTAATTTTTATGTATTTTCCTCAAAATCTCTACCGATGAGGATGGTAAACAAAGTGTCGACTGGTATTGTTTTTTACTTTGCGAATATTTTCTGGTTCATAATCTAATAGATGTTGCTACAGACGAATTTCAAAACTAGTGGTGGCAAAATGTATAGGACATATTCACGCTAAAATAAAATAATGAGGTGTGGTCACCACACGTCTTTCTTATACGTATGAGCATTTCAAATTACAGAATTTTAAGAATGTTTTTGTACAAAAATTGTTCAAAATCTTATTCTAGGTACTTCTATTATCTGAATAAATCTATAGGATGCATACTTTGCAAGTAGAGAATACAATCCCGGAATCCCGGCCGTTTTTTTGATTCTGAGCGAGATCACATACCAGAGTTAACAAAAGATGAATACATTAATGAACTAATAAAGAAAATCCGCAAAGTTTTAGTGCATTTCAAAAAATCAGCATCGAAAAATGAAGCAGTACTTCAAAAATATGTGAAGATTGAACATGAAAAAAAGCTGTCACTTCTTTTGGATTGTAAAACAGATGGAATAGTCTTTTAACCCTGCTGGAACGATTTTCTCTTTTATAAACCTGCATTCAAAAAGCTCTTATAGATCTCAATCACCCAATCCGTTTAGAAGATGCTGATTTTGACTTGGTAAATAAAATTGTTGATGTACGGACTCCAATTAAATTAACAGTAGCAGCAATCTGTCGGCAAGAGGCTAATTCATGCAAAGCTGGTGCCGCTTTGAAATTTCTTATAAAACAATTGTCTAGCAAAAACTGAGCACTCGCCAATAAAATGTAAACATCCTTAGTGAAACGTATAAAGCAACGACGAAGTAATGATTTAATTGGTGTGTTAAATTATTTACAAAATCTACCGAAAGATGATGAAAATCAGTTATTATCGGATTTGGAAAAGCTTGACTTATTTCCAGTTCCTACACAGGCTTTAGTGAGAAAGCAAATAAAGAGTATTGTTAAAAGACTATAATAGTCGAGATGACACGGAAGAGGAAGAAAGGTCAGGGTCACAAACAGATGATGAGCCTAGGCAACAAACCTCCCAACCCCAATTGACACTACAGGAAAAGTTACAGCTGGAAATTAATAAGAGCATGGAATCCTCAGATCCTGAATTACAAAATGAATTGGGGTTGGTTGATTGAGATATTTGAAGTAAGTGGACTGTATTTGTTGAGATAGTTATATATTTCAGGTTGTGTTTACATGATATATGATAACAACTGTGTAACAACGTCAATTCTATTTCACATATACCGCATGTGTAAAATCATATTGGGGATAGGGTATATGTATACTAGGCAGACAGGCAACAACGCCCAATCGTGGCCGTAGTCATGGTACAAGGAAACAAGGTATGCTTTTGCGCATCTCTGGATGATGCGCATTTATCGAAAAAAATGTCACTTGACAACTCTGACAGAAGTCACTGACTGAACTCACTGACAGAAGTAACTGACAGAAAGCATTTCCCAAGACTCCCTTTAACAATTAAAATTGTATCTGGAGATCGTGTCGAACAGCGTCGTTCTGTGTTTGTGAGAGGAGGGGTCAATGATAACAATGCCTCGCTACACACCAGAAGAAAAACTGCAAATTATTAAATGGTACTATAGTGGTCATTCTGCAAAGGATTGCATAAATTTATTTCCGCAAATATTTGCAGACAGACCCGTACCCTGTGAGCAAAGTATATTACATATTTTGAATAGCTTTGAAAAATGTCTTTGTTTAAATAATTGCACAAAGTGTAATACTAGAGAGGTAAATCCACTAAAAGCTGAGGAACGAGAAGAGCAAGATATAATGATTTGTAGCACTCTCGAAGTAGAGGATACGCTATCTACCAGAAGTGTTGCTGAGGAATTGGGTGTGAGTAATAAAACCGTCGCGAACATATGGAAGCGAAATAAATTAAAATGATTCAAATACTCGAAAACGCAAGAAATATTTCTCGATGACAATTTTAGAAGAATGGAGTTTTGTGAAACCGTAATGGAAAAGACAAATGAAAATGAGAATTTCATCGCAAATATTGTATTCACAGATGAATCGTCATTTCCATTAAATGGAAAGCACAATTCTGCTGTTGTTCGATATTGGGCTCTGGAAAATCAGCACTGATATTTTGTTAAACACACCCAATATCCCCAGAAAGTGAATGTCTGGGCAGGTATTTTGAGTGACCATTTGCTTGATCCATTGTTTATTGATGGTACGTTAAATGCGGACAAATACCTCGATATGCTACAGAATCAGATACTTCCCGCTATTGATAATACCGGAATAGATCGGGATATTATTTGGTTCCAACAGGACGGTTGTCCTGCACATAATGCGGTCAGAGTAAAGCATTTTTTAATGAATACTTTTCCTGATCGTCTCATTAGTGGAACAGGAAACAATCGTTGGCCTCCGCGATCTCCCGATCTATCGCCAAATGATTTATTTCTGTGGGGATACATCAAAAATACAATATACAGTGCACAAGTTGGCAGGCTAGAAAACTTAGATATTTTGAGAAGGCTAATCATAGAGGCTTTTGAATCCGTAACAGTCGATGTGATTCGTAATGTGCGAGAAAATTTGTATGATACGCTCAGACAATGCCTTGCTGCTGAAGGAGGCATTTTTGAACCTATGCTATAGGATTTTATTTTTTAGTATTGTTTAGAGTATATTTTTTATTTTTATTAGAATTCCGTTCTTAATAAATTTATATAATAATTTACTAAGGATTAATGTTTACTATTACTATTACTAATTAGAATTGTGCTTTTATTTTCTTACTGTGTTGTATTGTATTTCTGTTAAAAAGGACTTTATTGAAATAGTGTCCTGTAAATTCACAACTTTATTCAACTGGTAGTACTAGAGGTCGAATGCGCGTCATCCAGAGATGCGCAAAATCATACCTTGTTTCCTTGTACCATGACTACGGCCACGATTGGGCGTTGTTACAGGTGTGCCTAGTATACATGTATCCTATCCCCAATATGATTTTACTAGGATTTTACACATGCGGTATATGTCTACTTTTATGTGTATGCGCGCACATACTGTTCCCAGACGTGCTGCCCTCTATCTATTCTATAGAAATACTCCAACATCCTCCCCCGCCTTGAAATGTCCCATTTCAACATCCCTGGGTAACGGACAGAGGCTAGACATTGGTCGAACCATTTCCTTTCCACCGGTGAACACGGTGGTGACACGCTTCTTACCATCCATTCCAGGATGGAAACGTACGATTCTGCCCATAGTCCAATGTTGTGGTGAGATGCCAGTTTCTTTGATTATAACCAATTGTTTTTCTTCAGGCAATTGTTTCGCATCTTGAAACCATTTGGTTCTGGTTTGAAGGTTATGGAGGTAGTCCCTGCGCCAACGCTTCCAGAAATGTTGATACATTAGTTTCAGCTGTTCGTATTGTTTTAAGCGATTTGTTGACACACCGCTGACATCCACTTCTGGTATGGCAGTCATTGGGCCTCTGATCAAAAAGTGTGCTGGTATCAGTGTCGTGAGATCGTTAGGGTCATTAGTGAGAGAATAAAGAGGACGAGAATTCAAGATGGATTCCACTTGACAAAGCAACGTCATAAAATTTTTTATAGTTAGGACATGATTTGATATAACCTTTTTTAAATGTGTTTTCATGGATTTTACAGTTGCTTCATGCAGTCCGCCAAAATGTGGTGCTCGTGGGGGCATAAATTTCCACGATATTGCGTTTTCAGTCAAAAAATTAACAACAGAACGTTCTCTCACATAATTTATTAAACCTTTATAGTCATTGCGCAATACTTTGTCAGCCGCAACAAATGTTTTTGAATTATCTGAATATAATTGTGCAGGTAGGCCCCGTCTGGCTACAAATCTCTTTAAGCAGTTTAGAAAATATGAGCAGGTTAAATCTGAGACGCAAACGTATGATTTTACAATTTTTTTATTTCGAAATTTAGACTCCTTGACATAAAACGGATCGCGACTTCTTTGCAAATTCGCCATTTGGAGCTCAACTTGTTGAGGTGCATACTTAAAACATGGGATACACGATCGTAAGATATTCTTAACTGTGGCTCTCCCGGAGATGGGCCAGAAATGTTGTCTCACGGCAGACAGTGTTACTTGCAGCCCGGCATGAAAATGCTTGTTATGTTCGTATAAAATAATTAATCGCGTTAAAGGATGACGCTTAGGTAATATTATTTGATGCTTCACGTCATATGACATATTTGTATTTCCCAGTCTACCACCAACCCTAAGCAGCCCGAGCTCATCAATAAAAGGTGCTAGACATTTTAAATTGCTGGTATTGGGAACCTTATTGTGACGTTCTAAATGTTTAATTTCTGATTGAAATGTTTGCTGTTGGGCAATTAATAAGAGTCGTGTCATGGCTGCACGTGTGTCCTCAGCCGAAAGAGAATTGAAATTTCTTTATTCCGGTGAAACCAATTTATTTTTTCTGAAACGCAGAATATATGCTGTTATTCGTTTTAATTTTTCTAAAGATGAATAATTATTAAACAACTCGTTTTGCAGCGCTGAAGTTAGTACTACCCTAGAAGCCCTTACTTCCGGAATATCATCTATTTTTTCTTGTAGGTCAATGGCCACGAATTGTATTGCCTTAATAGAAATTCCGGACCAGTACACCACATTCAGTTGTTTAGTTTTGTTATATCAGCTCCCCGTGTAGCAATATCAGCTGGATTTTCCTTGCCTGGGATGTGATGCCAGTCGCAAATTTTAGTCAAATGTTGTATTTTAGAGACTCGATTAGCCACAAAATTGTTTAATTTTGTATGTTGTGCTTTCTGCCAACTAATGACTATAGACGGATCGGTAAAGTAAAACACGTTGCCGATAGGTAAATCAAAGGATTTTAGTACCACGTTTACCAATTCTGCCAACAGTAGTGCCCCACACAGTTCTAGTCTAGGCAAGGTCAGTTTTTTCTTTGGTGCTACACGCGTTCTTGAACACAAAAGTGATATCTTAACGTTATTTAATTCATCGATACTTCGTACATAGATCGCAGCTGTATAGGCCATTTCGCTGCTGTCAGAAAATGTACAAAGCTGTATATTCGTTGGCGCTGTGCACAAAACTTGACGCGGCACGCTTACCTCATCCAAAGAAAGCAGTTGTGTCCTCAAACGAAGCCAACTCACTTCTATGTCCTCAGGAATGATGTCATCTGAGTCTAACTTAAGTGTCCATAATTGCTCTATGAATGCCTTAGCCTGAATCACAGGAGGAGTCAAAAGTCCGAGAGGATCAAATACCCTTGCTACTGTTGACAATATTATTCTTTTCGTTAGCGGTTTGTTTTCGTCCTTGCAGTCGACTGAAAACCCAAGCGTGTCTCGGGAAGAGTGCCAAATTATTCCTAATGTGCGATTATTATCCTTGCCTTCTATTATGTGTTTATCTTCATTATTTTCACGTACGCAGTCCTTCAGCAATTCCTTTGAATTGCTCCCCCACTTCCGTAAATTGAAACCTCCATTCTTAAGTATTCGGCTAATTTCATTCTTCAATGTGATGGCGCCTTGAACATCATCAGCACCTGTTATCAGATCATCCACGTACATATCCTGTATTATAGCACGAGACGCGTGCGGATATTGAATTGAATGGCAATCAGCAATATGTTTCAAGCATCGCGTTGTTAAAACGATTTCAGGGCCAGTGCCGTAAGTTAAGGTGCCGTAAGTATAGCTGATGTATCCCAACAGGTTCACCCTGTTCATTTCTCCATTGTATGCGTTGGAAGTCGCGTTGATGTTCAAAAACGTCTACCTGTCTAAACATCTTCTCAATATCTGCTACTAATTCTACGTTATGCCTTCTAAATCTAATTAAAACGTTGAACAATTCACTTTGGATTTATGACCTACTAATAAAAATTATTGAGAGATAAACCTGTTGACGTTTGTGCTGATGCGTCAAAAACGACTCTCAGCTTGGTTGTGGAACTCGCCTCCTTGTATACAGGATGATGTGGTATATAGTATTCATCTCGATTTGTAAAATCATTTATTATTTGTGGCGTTAAGTTACAAATGCGTTTCATGTGCCCTAAGGCTTCATATTCATTCATAAAATTCGAGTATTCCTCCTTTAAAACATTATCTCGCTCAAATCTCATTTCTAAACGTTTAAATCGCGAGAGCGCCCCCCTGTAAGCTTTCTCCCACTCTGTTCACATTTTCAGTAAAGAGAAGAGCGACGGTGTAACGACCAGTGTTGTCAGGAGTTGTGTTTTTTATGAAATCGTTTTCGCACCTTAACTCATCAGAGGTCAATACCCTTTCCTCTGGGTATTCATCAATTTTCCAAAATCTTTCTAATTCGTTGTGCAATTCTAAGTTGCCCTTAACGTTGAAGTGACAAAGTGATTTCTCTTTGCTTGTGCAGTCCAATCGTCTAGTGACGAGCCACCCCAATTTGGAATCGCGTAAAACCGGCTTATTCCGACCCAAAACAATTTTTACGCTACCGATTAAATCGAAAAATATTTCCGCGCCAATGAGTATGTCAATATCGTCAGGCTTGTGGAACTCCGGATCTGCCAAATTTATTTCCTGAGGTATTCTCAAACGTTCAACATCCAATGCTATAAGTGGTATTTGTTCTGTGATTCTATCAACAATCAAAAACGTTAGAAGCGTTTCATAATTTCTATGTGCTGATTTTATAGTTAAATCTGCTTGCTTGTTTACCGTTGAAGCTGTCCCGTTTACACCAGCTATGGTTATTGGATTTATATTACGATGTTTTATACCAATTTTGTTGAACAGTTTATTTGTTACATAATTACTGTCACTCCCGCTATCAATAAGAGCACGGGCACGTACCAAATGGCCACGTTAATTTTTTACATAAATAATTGCATTTGATAACAAAATATGTGTGCCCTTATTGAGTGCGTGTGAAGTGACCACCTGTGTTGATAAGCATCGGTGTGCAAGAGAGTATGATGACGTTTATTACATTTAAAACAATTACGAATTGACTTACACTGTTGTGACGTGTGGCGTGTCCCTAGACAATTTGTACACGCTCTAGAGTCTTTTATCGCCTTAAGGCGCTCCTCAGGATTTTTACTTAAAAATTCCTCTCATTGATATATTGAATGTGCTCGTGAACAATAAATACAATTTGATTTTTGAGACGAAAGATGAGTAACCACCTTAGTTTTTTCAATTATTTTTCTACTTATATTACTATTTGCAATAGATTCCAAAACTTGACATCTCTCCTTTAGAAATTTGGTTAATGCTTTAAGTGTAGGTAAATTCTGGACCTGAGTCTTAAAAAGGCCAATCTCCACTTTCATCGATTTTGAGATATCTTCAACTCTAAAATTCCCGAGTTTATTTCTGTTGATATAAAAAAGGCCAGTCTTCTGTTGCTAAGGGTACATGATATACCATTTTAAGTGTAGGGCTTATATCCAAAATCGTTAAGAACTAAAATGGCTAATGTCCAACTAATGGAGATTGGCCCTTCTCACACAATAACAACCGCAACAAAATAATGAATGAGATTGACCCCTTGATTGAACCTAACTTAAAAATGTGTGTACCACACGACGTTCGGTGCCGTTTTTATTAAAATGTATTCCGAAAGAACCAAAAGACTTCTATCTTACTTAATTGTGGTGAGAAGAAAACTCAAGGTAAGTTGCAATAATAAAAAAAAAGTAGTAGCTAAATATTTTGGTATTACCTAGTGTTATGAATATTTCATTATCTTGTACTGTGTAATCTGACAATTAAATCGGTTGACAGCTGTACTAATCCAGCAGAGGAATAAAATAAAGAAAAGGAGAGGATACAATTAAAAAAAAGAACACTTAGATTTGGCCGAAAAAGCATATAAATGGAAGGCTGAGGACAAGCAGAAAAGCAAAGTAGCTCCTAGTTTTGTAACAATCTCTTTCGATTTGGAAAAATGTCTCCCATCACCATATTTAAGAAGCGGCGTATCTTTTTACAAAAAACAGCTATGGACCTATAATCTAACAGCATACACAACATATACAGATGGCAATGAGGCAACCTGCATTTTGTGGAACGAAACGATAGGGGGTCGTGGCGGACAAGAAATTGCTTCCTGCATAAGAAAATTTATATTGTCCTTGTATTCAAAGAAAATTCAAGTTTTGAATTTTTACAGCGGTTCTTGTTCAGGCCAAAATAGAAATATTAACATGGCCATAATGTTTTGTTACATTTTAAAGGAACTTCCATCAACCAGTACAATTGCTGAGATAAACCATAAGTTTATGGAACCAGGCCACACTCATATGGAGGTTGACATCATTCATGCCGCAATTTAACGAGCCAAGAAGAAGACAACAATGTATATAGAAGTTCCACATGATTGGATTAATTTTATTAAAACATCTGTGTATGGAAAAAAGCCTATGATGAGCGTGATTGAGATGTCTCAAAATGAGTTTATAAATTATGAAACTTTCCTTAAATCTTCTCTAGTCTATAAAAAAAAAAGATGATGAAGGAAACGCAATCCCATGGCTTAAAATTAAGTGGATGAAATTTCAGCAAGATCAAGAACTTCAGTTTTCTTATAAAACAGACTTCAGCGATGGGGAATTTAAAAAAGTTGATTTAAGAAGAGGATCGTTAAGAACTCGACAAAACCACAGTGATTTTGAATTGAAACCTCTGCACGATCAACCATTACCGATAGCTAATTTAAAAAGTATAATAATTTACGAAACCTTTTGCCTTATGTTAGTGATTACAATAAGCCATTTTATCAAAGCCTTCAACGTTCGTCTACTATGAATCCTGAAGATTTCACTGCTTCAGACAATGAATGAATTTTAAAGTTTTGTTAATTGTAAAAATGTCTGGAATGTTCCGAAACTTTTTTTTAAGGTTTATAATAATATAGAATTAAGTTTCGTATATTTTTTCTACTAAATTTTATAATTAGTTCAAATAAATTTAAAAGTTTACCTATTAAATAGAGTCAGTTTTGTAATTTTTTTAGTTATTCCTTTACCCCACTTCATAAAAAAGCTAAAAAAGTGGGTACTATTTCCCATAACAATAATGAATATTAATTTCGCAATTAATATCTCAGAACACTGTAAATGGAGATTGGCCTTTTTAAGACTCAGGGCCAGAATTATTACCTGTAGATGACCCTTCCCACAGCCTTCTCGTATTGTTGTCAAGTTTGTTTGTTAATAGATATACTAAAGGAATATCCCAGTGTTCAACGGGCAATTTCAATGCACTTAGTGATCTAAAATGTTTTAAAAATTCATCTAATAAATGACGTAGCGACGCCGATGATTCCCGAGAGATAGCATCTAATTCAAACAGCGCGCGCATATGCGTATTTACAATAATTTTCTCATTCTCGAAACGATCCTTTAACAATTCCAAAGCAACCCTGTAATTGTGTGTTGATACTTCTAAGGACTTGATAACCTCAGCTGCGGGTCCCTTTAATGACAAGAACAGATACATAAATTTCTGAACGTCCGTTAATTTTGAATTGTTATTAACTAAAGTGTTGAAAACATCGCGAAACTGATACCAGTTTTCATAATTACCATCGAATTCGGGAAGATTTATTGTGGGTAATCGCACGCTGTATGTTTCTAATATGTTTACCGATTCACACGCCTGCGTATGGCCCGAGCACTGATCTGTATAATATAAATGG
Organism: Amphimallon solstitiale; assembly: GCA_963170755.1. Lineage (NCBI taxonomy): Eukaryota > Metazoa > Arthropoda > Insecta > Coleoptera > Scarabaeidae > Amphimallon > Amphimallon solstitiale. Next base: position 131,598,413 of record OY720675.1, on the reverse strand, counting down.
ATACGCAATAGCATGTTAGAAATTGTGATCAAATACGAACTGCGCCCGGGCTGACGCACATGCGCAATAACATAAAATAAAGCGCTAATTTGAAATCCCTAAAATCTTTGAAAAGTATGTAACAGAACGTGAACTTTCAAATTAAAATCTGCATCTGAGGATATTGAAATGTTTATTTATTAAGGTAAATTTAAAACAAGAAGAATGAGTGTACTTAAAACCACACGGCGGAAGTGTAAACTTCATCAAGGCGAGATTAAAATACCGTAGATAATACGAAATACACGCATATAATATTCAGTAACGTATTTAATAAAACATTTATTACATTTACGCGAGCGTACGTCTCGTTCGGTCGGTTCGGACGTATGTATATGTATAAATAGACGATATAAATACTTGCTTACGTTCCCTCGCTTGGTCTGATGGTAACGTATCGGCTTCATAACCGTGCGGTCTCGGGATCGAATCTGTTCTGGGACATGAATTTATTTAAATTTCAATTTAATTGAAATTAAATACCTCTATATGATATATTTATTTATCTTGTTCCCTTAACCGACTTTACCCGAAGAGCGTTACATATCCGAGCGTTGCAGGTCGTCTTGTTCACTGCCTACAATCAGCGCAACGCGCCTAAAGAAGTTTATTTACAACCATACGCGTAATGTTGGCATTTCTGACTTTTTAAAAGTTGGGAAGTGTGACTTTGTTCACGTTTACTTCCCGCCCTCTTATTACTGCCCTCTATTACTGCCCTCGTTTCTTAACCTCAATGTCAATCACAATTTAAAACCGTCAACTCGATATGTCAAAACCTTATCGGAATTTTTATCACAAATAATTATTAATTGTATGGTTGTAAATAAAATTAATTGTTACATTAGAATTATTGGAAGCTTGAATACATGTAGATAGGCCGCCCTGCTATTGCTGATATGATGAAATAGTGATTTCTTGTCCAATCGAGCCAAGATATCTGGATTGCTACGGGAGGACAGTTTCCCTCAGTTCAAGTGGAGTCCAGACCTTGAAGGCTTTACTACTCAACATTTCTTTTATAATCTATTCACCGAAAAAAGTGGCGTATATTTATTTGACGTTTACGCTAGATCATCACAAATCTGACAACTCAATATGTCAAAACTTTTACCGGAATTTTTATCACAAATAATAGTTATTTATGTAACAAGTCAGTAAAGTGATACTTTATCGAACGAGTCTGATTTACGAGCCAAGCGAGTGAAGCGAGCGCGGCGAGTAACAGACGAGTTCGGTAAAGGTACTTTACTGACGTGGTGCATACAAAATTTTATCGCCAACCGTGAAAATTGTTAATTTAAGAAATAAAGATATAATAACTTATGACAGTTTATGACAGTGACAAACGATTTATTTTTAAAGTCATCAGTCATGGCTACGCTGACAGATATTAGCGGCAGGTAAAGTACTTTATTGTACAGTACGATAAAGTGTTTCTTTACCTCCGTAAAACGCTATGGTAACGCATCACTTTACTGACGGTTGGCGATAAATATAATTATGGTTGTAAATAAAATAGTATACAAACCTCGGTGAAAAGTTTCATTCCTGTCTCGAGATAAAGTTAACCTCGACGCTTAGTAATGAAACACTTTCCACCTCGGTATGTAATATACTATTACACTTCAATAAAAAAAAAATTATTGATTAATGTCATTGGTATCAAACCTAACCTAAGATAGATTACCTAATTAATTTTAGCATTTCATGTACGTAACTATTACTCACCTTTCCGTAAAATTAAGTTATTATATTCTTACACATGGCAAACATGAGGTATTTATTCTTATATTTATAAATTTATAGTACATTTATTGCGTTTTTTTGGTTTAAATACAATCAATTCCGAACTGCCAATATGAATGTCGATGTGGTTCAAATAGATGGCGCAAATTAAGGTGTCGCTTAAAATGACGTCAAATAGATGGCGCCACAATTTTTTTGGTAGAATTATTAATTATTACTCCTATTTCCCCAACTTTTAGTGAAGAATAGTGAAGGGAAGTAGTATTTTATAGACTAAATTTTATTACTACCAAGTTAGATTTTTTTTAAATGTCCCAAAGTGCCAGTGTTTTTTTCAATTTTTACAGTCGCCTCAACCATGCGCCAAATGTCACTTTACAGGCGGTGAGTACAAAAAAACTTTAACGTACTCGAGATTGTCTTGTCTCGGCCGCAAGCATTATTAAGGAGATTTTAGGACGCATGTATATATATAAATAGACGATATAAATACCATGCGATCATTTAAATTCTAAATTATAGCAGGCGGGATTTTTTTTATTAGGTTGTCCAGAATGTCAATTCTTGATTAATTAATATTTTGAAACGTCACTTTGACAATTCAAATTGTAAATTAGTACTTATATACCAACTGAATTTAAATTTCACAGCCTGCTCTAATTTAGAATTTAAATGATCGCGCGGTACTTGCTTACTGTCCCTAATTGGTCTAATGGTAACGTATCGGCTTCATAACCGTGCGGTCTCGGGTTCGAACCTGTTCTGGGACATGAATTTATTTATTCATTTAAATTTGAATTCAATTGAAATTAAATAATAATAAAATTGTTCCCTTAGTCGACTCGAGCCGACATTACCCGAACGAGCGTTACATATCCAAGCATTTCATATTCGAGCATTGCATATTCGAGCATTTCATATTCGAGCGTGACGGGTCAGTCTTGTTCACTGCCTACAATCAGCGCAACGCGCCTAAAGAAGTTTACACTTCAAAAAAATACTCAAAAAAACAATACATTCCTTTTGAAATATTTATTTGTTATAAAAAAGTATTAACTTGGAGAGCTTTTTTCTTACAAGTTCCCCACGTTCTACTTCTGTTTGTTTCTTTGCAATGCTATAGCAACGGATTTTCGTATAACATCGCACAACATGCTTAATTAAAAGAGAAACGTGACTTTCATGTAAAATAGATGAATCAAGCATATGTGTATCCAAGGGTACTTATTTTCTACTAACAGGGTATTAGAAATTGAACGTACAAATAGTTCAAAAAATACTGCCTCTGCAGGAAGTTTATTGTTTTTTTTTGTACAAGAATATGGCGTACTTTGACTTCAACTATTTTACATACCTTGGTGACATCTTGTGAAGGACGTATTAAAGCACCATGATTTTTCTGTTCAAAACATGAAAACAATTAACAATTAACAATGCGCTTGAATACGCTTCAATTGTTTGACAACAAAACCAGAAATAACAACATTTTGGGATAACAATGTCAGTGATGGTATGTCGGGAATTGTATAATTTGATCCTTTTCAATGTCTTCCGCATTTTCATTAATCAAAATACTCCAAAAATATAAACAAAAAGCTAGTACGTCCCTAGTAGCAAAATCACTATATGCACACTTGTTCTACATTAGCAAGTATATATTTTCATCCTTCTCTAAAATTCTGATTTTGCTGCTTGGGGCACGTCTATTCAAATCAGGGTTCGGAACTTTAGTGATTTCACATACGAATGTCAAAAGACTAGGGACTGCGCATACTCGTAAGCCCCGAGTTAAGTATTCAATTTGGCATAAAAATTCCACGCGCATCCTATTGCATTGCTTATCCATTTATATTACAGCCCGCTGGTTCGTGCACAATGTACGTTGTTGGATTTTTCTCTCGTAAAAATACGAGATCCGGTTCGAATGACCAAAATGATTGAGATATTTGAAGTAAGTGGACTGTATTTGTTGAGATAGTTATATGTTTTAGGTTGTGTTTACATGATGTATGATAACAACTGTGTAAAAACGTCAATTCTATTTCACATATATATGTCTATTTTTATGTGTATGTGCGCACATACTGTTCCCAGACGTGCTGCCCTCTATCTATTCTATAGAAATGCTCCAACATTGGTAAATAGTATTAGAAGCGAAATGAGCCTGTTTGAAAATGGAGGAGTTCATGGATATCACTTAGAATTAGCATATAAATATCTATTGTCTATTCCTCCAACCAGCGTAGAACCTGAGCGAGCGTTTTCAGCTGCTGCTTATGTTGGCAATAAACTATGAAGCAGGTTGGAAGTCAAACATTGGATGCTTTGATATTTCTGCGATTGTGTTTTCGAAATTCCAAATAGTTTTTTGTATTATATTTTTTTTCCCTTATTTTAGTATATTGTGTATTGTGTTGTGCAAAAATATTAATAAGCGGTTTTTAAGAAATTACTTAATTTTTTTTTTTTATTTGAGCCCAATTAGAAACCAATAGTCTAATCTGTATTCTCTATTTGCAAGATATTCCTGCTACTCGCTAAAAGTAGCACTATTGTTAGAGTGTTACTTCCGGTCCGAATTTAGAAATTTTGTTTATACAAAAGGTATTGAAAATCATGTTTTAAATACTTCTATACTCGTAATGTACCTGTCTAGAAAGCATGATTTGCGAAATGTTCGGAAAGAACTGCTTTTTGATAAGAATATAAGACCTACTTCCGGTAGGAATTTCGAAAACCTTTTTTAATACACTTTTTCTCAAATTTAATTTTGAGTACATTTGAATTCTTTATAAATTTGTTTAAACTTAGTAATAGATGAATATTGGCTAAAACTACTTCGGGTTTACCGATTTTACTGAAAATCTAACCAGATCTCAAGAGGGAGATTATATTCATAAATACAAAATTTGGAATAGTTATAGCCGTTTGATCGTAATCGTGACCACACACACAGACACGGAGACATTTTTTAAAAACCATTTTTTGTATCAGGGGACTTCAAAACGTGAACAACTGCAAAAATCTCGAGGCCGAAAATTTTCATACTACGTATAAGAAAGTAAAAAAAGAATTAAAATTACTGGCACTGTAAGAATGTGAAATGAATTGTAATATAACAAATTTGAATTAAAATTATTTGAGAGCACTGAGCTATATGTACGTCGCATTTTTAGATGATAACTAATAAGAGTCGATCGCAAAACTGATAAATTACCACTACAAACAAACCTACAAGTAGCACACGTAATAAATACTCAAACATGAAAACAAACCGCACTTTCTGCTTCAAAGATGACGTCATGACAATGAGCCAGATTTCTGACTTATATCAGGGTGTTTTTGTCATTCCATATAGTCGTATTTTAAAAATTACCTACCTATCTAAAAAGTGTAGTACACAACAAGCTTTGAAAGTAAGCTCTTATAAAACAACCACGAGTTTGGAAAACCCGAGTGCGAAACGAACGATGGATTTCCAAAGCCGGTAATTGTTCTGACAGCCTTTATTGGACTTATTCTAACATATAACCTATTTTTCTTTATTATTTATTTAATCAATTAATTTAAATTAATTCCATTAGTCATATTGTTCTATTTTAGTAACTCAAGGCAGTTGTCCCATATTTACTTCTTTTACTATTGTATATTTTAAAAATTACGAAACTATCCATCCACAAACATCGAGACAAACATTTACGTAGACATTTCCACACCTCTCTGTCTCATAATCACGCATAATGGAACAGCACCACAGCCGTCCGTTCGCTATAAAAAAAATGAGGTGTGGCCACCACACGACTTTCTTATACGTATGAAAGTGTTACTTCCGGTCCGAATTTTGAAATTTCATTTATACAAAAAATATTCCAAATCCAACTCTAAATACTTTTGTACTCTTCATAAATATACATAGAATGCATAACTTACGACATATTTGCAAAAAATCGCTATTCGATAAGAGTAAAAGTGGTACTTCCGGTCTGAATTTTGAAATTTTTTTTATATAAAAGATATTTAAAATTATGTTTTAAATACTTTTATACTCATAACGTACTTGTCTTAAAAGCATGACTTGCGAGATATTCGCAAAAAACTGATTTTCGATAAGAGTAAAAGATCTACTTCCTGTTGGAATTTCAAAAAACTTTTTTAAGAAAATTTGTTTCAAACTTAATTCTAAGTGCATATGAATTCTTTATAAATTTGTTTAAACTTAGTAATTGACGAAATATTTGCAAATTTCGATTTTTTCACTGAAGTAAACTACTACTTCCGGTCTGCCGATTTTGCTCAAAATCTAATCAGTTCTCAAAAGGCAGATTATACACGTAAATACAAAATTTGGAATTGATATCTACAGCGGTTTGACCGCTATCGTGGTCACACACACAGACAGACACACACACAGACACACAGACATTTTTTAAAAACCACTTTTTTGGTATCAGGGGACCTCGAAACGGGGACATCTGCAAAAATATCGAGGTCGAAAATTTTCATCATCACAATATGTACTTCCTTATACTACGTATAAGAAAGTAAAAACTACATAAAAAAATGAGGTGTGGCCACCACACGACTTTCTTATACGTATGAGCGTTTCAAACTATACAATTTTATGAATTTTTTTATATAAAACTTATTCAAAATCCTATTCTAAGTACTTTCATTCCCTTAATAAATCTCTATAGAATGCATACTTTGCAAGATATTCGAAAAAAAGTGCTACTCGCTAAGAGTAAAAGTGCTACTTCCAGTCCGAATTTTGAAATTTCATTTATACAAAAATATTGCAAATCTAACTCTAAATACTTTTGTACTTTTAATAAATATACATAGAATGCATAATTTACGACATATTTGCAAAAAATCGCTATTCGATAAGAGTAAAAGTGGCACTTCCGGTCTGAATTTTGAAATTTTTTTTATACAAAAGATATTTAAAAGTGTGCTCTAAATACTTTTATACTCGTAATGTACCTGCCTAGAAAGCATGACTTGCGAGATATTCGCAAAAAACTGATTTTCGATATGAGTAAAAGACCTACTTCCAGTAGGAATTTCGAAAAACTTTATTAAAACAATTTTTCTCAAATTTAATTTTGAGTACATTTGAATTCTTTATAAATTTGTTTAAACTTAGTAATTGACGAAATATTTGCAAAATTCGATTTTTTCACTGAAGTAAACTACTACTTCCGGTCTGCCGATTTTGCTCAAAATCTAATCAGTTCTCAAGAGGGAGATTATATTCGTAAATACAAAATTTGGAATTGATATCTACAGCGGTTCGACCGCTATCGTGGTCACACACACACACAGAGAGAGAGAGAGACACACACACGCACACACAGACACACAGACATTTTTTAAAAACCACTTTTTTGGTATCAGGGGACCTCAAGACGTGGACATCTGCAAAAATCTCGAGGTCGAAAATTTTCATCATCACAATACTTCCTTATACTACGTATAAGAAAGTAAAAGCATGAGAGAAAATTACTATTTGCGTTTTGGGTGGTAATTTTCATCAGATTTTTTTTCTTTTGTGGATTACATTTAAAAATATTTTCTTCACATGCACCCTTTCTCAGAATTTAAAAAAAAAATTAAATACGGAAATTAAACAAAATATCTCAACTATTATAAAAAAATAAAAAAGTAAGACGTTGCATCTGCGTAGAAGAGCATTTTAAGTCATATACTACTTTAATAAAGGAAATAGGTTTTGTAATATGTTTATAAAAACGAGAATATTTTTCCGATACTTTTATCTTTCTTGCACACTTGGCCATCACCTTTCGCCTTAATGAAAATGACGTTTATAATTAATTCTTAGAAGCATGCCAGTGATGGTGATATGGTGAAAAAATGTCTGTGTTTCTGCCACAGCTCTTACAATTTACAATCAAATATAGGAATATAAGAAACACTTCATTGTAGAAATAATATATGTATCACTAGAATGTGTATTTAATTAGGATTAGTATGATATACGAAGATGATTTGACGAGAGCTGGAGAGTTAAAATGAAATACTTGAATTACAGTAACGTATGTTTTTCTTTTTTGTAACATACACAACTTCATCATTTATACACATGTACCAGCAATGATGTATTGCCATTATACCAGTTTAATAATAATTTTCAGAATTAATGTCTTTAAAATACTCCTTGCCATCTACAATAGCTCTTCCGGCTGTTTTGAATTTCTTTCTGGTCGGAAACAGATTGAAATCTGGGAATAAGTGGAAGTCTGCAGTGGCCAGATCCGCTGAATACGTAGCTGGATCACATGGTAGCATCGTAATTCAATCAATTTTTTATTAAAACAATACACATTGTGTGTAACGGGACATTGTTATGATGGAATAGCACTCACTTATTTCGAGCCATTGTGGTTCTTTTTGCAATAATGTCTATTTTCACTTTGTTCAGAAGGGCCGCATAATATGTTGCGTTGATAGGTTGGCTCTTTGCAAGATAGTCGATAAAAACAATTTTTTTTCAAAACCCAAAAAATCGTTACCATTGCTTTCTCAGGAAACAATAACATGTTAATCATAATTGCCAGACGATTGCCACCATGCCCGATTGCTAAGTTTGCCGTTTCGATTCTGGCTCAAAGTAGTGGAGTCAACTTTCAACGACCGTACCAAAACAACGCCAAAAATTTACTGAATTGATGTCAAAGAGCTTCAACTTGTCGTTAAAAATTTGCTCACTTTAGGTCTTTAATATGGCCCGGCAGAAAGATGGAAATTAGACCTTCAAACGTGGTGTATACATTCACTAGGCATGCCTACAGTCTTGGTAGTCCCCTTCACTCTCGCTCGCTGGTAAAGTGATAACACAACATCATGCACGTTTTCAACCATTATTGGAATGGTACGGCTTGATGATCTAGAACGTTCTTCAGTGTCGAGAATTCCGTTGCTCCGTTTAAAGCGAGCAATCCAGAAAAAAGTCATGATGTTCAAAGGGGCATCGTCCTCTAATGTTTACTGCATACCAGTCAAAGTATTAATAGTGTTTGTTGCTTGTGCTTGCCGTAGGTTGATTTAAAAACTTGTAATTGACTATAACTTGTTTATTGATACATATTTATTGTAACATACTTGTGGACAAAATATTGATTCTTTCTAGCGTCTGTCTATATATCAGGTCTAGCGATAACTGTCATTTTGCACACACACGCTACTCCCCTTCTCTATCTCTCATGCCAACTTCCCAACACAAAATAAACTATTCCCATTAGTAACATGCCTCCGCCCTTGAAAGAACACACTTTCAACATGTATGCACTTGATACACAACACTAATGCTTCGTGTCTTCTTCTGGTGCTGTGGGCAGTGGACACAACTTGGAAACTGCGCGGGTGTAGGTCCAGCGTGGTATTTTAACTTGTTTTAACTGTGGCCACCCTGTTTATTCCATCCTCGCCAGGATGAAGTGTCATTACTCTTCCTAACGCCCATTGGAGCGGTGGTCTGTTGTCGTCTTGGACTACAACTAGAGAATTTTCCTTTATAGTACTCTGGCCCGTCTTCCACTTCTTGCGAAGTTGAAGTTCATTTAAATATTCTCGAGTCCAACGTCGCCAAAAATGCTGCTGCAGTTGCTGGACTCTTGCGAAGTTATTCTTCAACCTTCCGCTAGGTATCTATTCCAGATTTGGTTCCACAATCGTGGTGAGTTTTCGGCCAATCAGGAAATGAGAGGGTGTTAAAGGTTCAAGGTCATTGGGATCGTCAGACATGGGAAAAATTGGTCTAGAATTCAGGATTGCTTCTACCTGACACACAAGTGTATTAAATTCCTCGTTAGTTAATGAAGCATTTCCCATGATGCGCAATAAATGAAATTTTGCAGGTTTTATTCCCGCTTCCCAAATACCACGGAAGTTTGGTGAATGAGCAGGTATGAAAGACGAAGCTATACCCTCAGTAGCAAGTTCCCTTTCAATTGTATCATTGCTAGCCTCCAACTCACGCAAGAATGATTTCATTGTATTGTTGGCACCCACCAGATTCTTTCCGTTATCAGAATGAATCTGCCTCGGCCTTCCCCGGCGGGCAACGAATCGCCTCAGCGCGGCCAAAAAGGCATCAGTTGTTAAGTCAGTAGCAACTTCTATATGAATTTCCTTTGATGCGAAACAAACAAATAAGGCAATGTAACATTTCATTGATCTAGCAGCGCGTCCTCTTCGAGTTTTTAAGAGAAAAGGACCGGCATAATCAATACCCGTATATTCGAAAGGAAATGAGGCCACTGTCCGTGATCGCGGTAATGATTCCATAATTGAGATTCTAGGCGCGGGGTTTGCTCTGTAACAACGCACGCATTGATGTACAGTTCGTCTGGCAAAATCTTGTCCGCGCAAAGGCCAAAACCTTTCACGAATTGTAGCTAATAGTGCTGCGCCCCGGCATGCTTTAATCGAATGTGATCGTGTACAAATATTAAACGTGTAAAATGGTGGTTTGCAGGCAATAATAATTGATTATTACTCTCAAATGGGAGGTCAGCGTATGGTATGCGCCCGCCCACGCGTAATAAATTGTTTGTATCAAGGAAAGGTGCAAGTGCTAAAATCTTAGATTTCGAATTTACTCACCCCTCTTTCTGTAACTCCTTGATTTCTTGTGAGAAGTCTTGCTGTACTATCTTTACGATAGTCATTGTTGAGTTGAACAGTTCTCCTGGCGTCAATGGTCCCATCAGACGTAGATCCCTGCAAACTCTACAATTGCGCCCAAAACGTATACAATATGCCAAAACTCTTGTAATTTTGTATAAGATGAAAAACACTCAAAATCTATTACGTTTGCCTTTGCTGTGACAGCATAGACATAGGCGCATGTGCGCAATTCTGGTACAACTACTTCTGAGGTAGGGCTGGGCCAGCAGTCAACATCGTATTTAAGCCAGCTTGGCCTCATCCACCACAGGTCAGACTCCATTAATTCTTGAACCTGCACGCCTCTAGATATAAGATCAGCAGGATTATCCTTTCTAGGTACATGGCGCCACGTACATCCCTGCGTCAATTCTTGTATCTCGGATACTTTGTTGGCAACAAATATTTTTAACAAATTGACCGGTGTTTTGTTCCAAGCCAATACTATACTTGAGTCTGTCCATAAATTCACATCATTAATAGTGAGCCGCAATGATGATTGCACTTTGGCTGCTAGTTTCGCCAAAATAAGTGCGGCCATTAATTCCAATCTGGGCATTGTAATAGTTCTAATTGGTGCCACCTTTGCTTTGGAGCATAATAAATGAACAGAGACTGAACCCTGTCGATCCACAGATCTTATATAGATTCAAGCGCCATACGCTCTTTCAGAGGCATCGGCAAAGCCATGGATATCGATTTTGACAGGATTGTCACATAATGCTCGTCGTCTAATCTGTAGCCTGTTAAGAGTGTACAAACTATCACGAAATCTTGTCCACTCTTCTTAGGGTTAATCTTGAAGAACAACACATCTTTTTGGGGACTCCACTGAAGACCCAACGTTTTAATGTTTTCATTAATTCCAATAGTCAAGTTTTCCATATCATTGTGTTGGTTTATAGTTTCGAGTACCTTTTCATCAGAAGAAATCCATTTCCTTAGTGGAAAACATCCCTGCTTCAAAATAGCGTCTAAGCTCTGACGCAATGCAGTGGCGTCAGCTGAGGTTACTGCTCCAGTTAAAAGATTGTCAACATAGAAGTCTGACATGATTATTTCGGAGGCAATAGGAAATTCCCGCTGATTCTCTATCGCCAGCTGATGAAGGCACCTAGTTGAAAGAAATGCTGCTGCTGCAGTCCCATAAGTGACGGTGTTTAGCTGACACATAGAAACTGGATCAGATGGCTCTGCTCTACAAAGGATCTTTTGCAACGATCGCTCTTTTGGATTTATTAGCACTTGCCTGTACATTTTCTCAATATCGGCGGAAATGGCTATAGAGTGCTGCCGAAATAGCAGCAAAATTGATAGAAGATCACTCTGAATTGTAGGTTCAACCATTTGCAAGTCATTTAATGATAGACGAGAATTGCTCGGGAACGAGGGATCGAAAACCACCCTCAGTTTTCTCGTTAGGCTTCTTTCATTCACTACCCCGTGATGTGGTAAAAAATATGAAACATTATTGTCCTCCCCATTGACCTTGGACATGTGACTTAGAGTTTCATAATCGTGCATGAATCTGCAATAATCCTCTTTCAATTGTGGGTTGTTCTGTAACCTTTGTAATCACCCAATCCCTCAAGTGAATCCTTAAACGGAATCGAAACCGTGAATCTCCCTTCCGAATCCCGCTGAAAATTGTCTAGAAAATGTGTTTCGCATCTGCGCTCTTCTTCCGACCATGGTTTACTTGACGAACATTCTTCAATCTCCCAGAATCTGGCCAGCTGCTCCTGAACATCCAAATTTTTATTGAAATGGCAATTTGTTTTGACGTAATCAGACACGTCTCCAGTAGAACCCGCTATGATCCAACCCAATCTTGTTTTCTGAAGTATAGGTCTATTCGGACCCAGACTGATGCGTCCCACTTGTAATAATCTCCAAAACACACCTGCACCCAGCAAAATGTCAACCGGACCAGGACTGTTAAGGTCTGGATCTGCCAGTTGAATATTAGATGGAATATCCCAAGAAGGTATGTTAAATGCGATCTGTGGCAAGCGACCACTTATTTCTGGCACAACGAGGCAATCAATATCGAATTTGTATTGACCGTATTGTGAATTGCATTTAACATTGCACCTTCCCTTGATACTAGTCGTACAATTGGTAATTCCGCTGACAAACATTTTTATTGGGATTACTTTTAATTTCAATCTCCTGACGAGAGATTCTGTGATAAAATTACTTTGCGAACTCGAATCCAACAAAACCCTTGCCTTGATATTATTTTGTTCACCATGTATATTTATCACAGCAGTAGACAAAAGAACCTGATTCGTCACAGCAGTGTTCGTCAAAGTAACCGCGTTCGAATTACTAGCCTGTTCATTGTCTAAAGAACAGTGTTTTCCGTCCGTGTGCAATAATGTATTATGTTTGCCCCGACACCGCGTACAGCTACTAGATTTACACTGCTTGGCCATGTCGCTAGGCCGCCAACAATTATGACACAATTTCAACTCTTTGACCTTATTGACTTTGCTATCAACAGACAAAGAGCCGAAATCCTCGCATTGATAGATCGTATGTGCACCCTTGCAATTGTAACACGCGATATTGCTGGAATAAAATGACGTATTCCGGCATCTATTGACATCGCGTGATATCCTAGAATCCTTATTTAACTGATTATTTGTACCGATATTGTCCAATACAGTCGCCTTTTCCAACAAAAGATCCTTTAATTCCTGTAAACTTGGGAATTCGCCTGTGAATTTTTTAGATTCCCACTCGCGTTGCGACAATGGATCAAGTTTATTAATTACCAAGTGAATTATGATAACGTCCCAACTATCTACAGGCAAACCTAGCGCTTCCAAAGACCGCAAGTGTTGAGTAATCGTATCGACCATGGTGCGTAATTGCTGCGATGATTCCCTTTTAATTGTTGGTAAATCAAACAGTTCGCGAAAATGATTTTTTGCTAGGAGTTTTTTTGTTGTCGTATCGATCGCACAACAAATTCCACGCCATATCATAATTGTCCGCCGTACCCGGCATTGAACTAATAATTTTAGCCACATCACCCTCAAGAGATGCTCTTAAATAAAAGAATTTTTTGCGGTTTAGTTAATTGTGACTCGTGAATTACGCTTTCAAATACATCACAAAATTCCATCCACTCTGTATATTTGCCCCTGAATTTTGGTAATTGCATTACCGGCAATTTCAACAATATTGAATTAAAATTACGGGGAATTTTTTCTTGCGTATTGTTATTACCCAAACTTGCTACAGATTCGTCTTTGCTTAACCTTTCATTAATTTAATCTATTAATACCTGTGCATTTGCCATAACAGAGAAATAATTTGACTCAAATAATTGCGTTTCATCGTCATCTGTATCGGTTGCTATTTATAAATTATCAATTTCATCTTGTACAAGAGAGAATTCATTGTATTAACCAGATATTTTATTTAGTCTTATTTCTATTTCTGAGAGTAAAGTTTTATTTATGGTAACATCTGCTTTAGTTTTTTCTTGTATGAATTTTGCGAAATCAGTGACCCGTTTTTTTTATCCCGCCTCTCTTACGTCGTAGCTTGGTTATTTCATCGTTTTGTGACATTTTTTAATTGAATATTGAATACTTGTGTGTCAGACAAAACAATAATGAAATAAATTAAGGAGGTAAATGGATAACTCACCGCACCGCGTTCTGATATTCACATCTGGATGTAATTCGCTCGTTTCTTGTGCGTTGTTTAGTTGGTTTTTGCGTAGATATAATCCAACGCTGTCGCTGCTATCGGGCTCGAGAAAGGACCAATATATTGATTGTGCTTGCCGTAGGTTGATTTAAAAACTTGTAATTGACTATTGTTTACTATTGTTTATTGATGCATATTTATTGTAACATACTTGTGGACAAAATATTTATTCACCCTGATTCTTTCTAGCGTCTGTCATATATCAGGTCATTTTGCACACACACACTACTCCCCTTTTCTATCTCTCATGCCAACTTCCCAACACAAAATAAACTATTCCCTTCAGTAACAGTGTTTATTTTCATAAGAAACAAGTATGGAATTGTGCCACGAATAGCGATTTGATTCATTTTACAAGTTCCACTAAACATAGACATTGTTGAAAACTTAAATATTCTCTAGTAAGCGCGCTGCCTACTAGAAAATAATACAAACACTAATAGACATTTTACCTACCGTAAAATTACCCACTATAAGTGTCCAATAATATACTATATAAATGATACAATATAAACTTTAGTTTCTTGAATATACATTTGTAATTTTCTGGATTCTGAAACCTATTATATTCTTCTCTATAATTCATAATCCTATTCTTCGCACATAATTTTTAACAATAACTTATTTTTTTTGTTTTGAAATAATACGTTTATCGACTCAAAACTACAACTCTAAACAAATGCACGCTTCTTCTCGAAAATGCTTTATGAATAATTACATTTGGACGCACCATAGAAAATCTTGTATGTTTTCTTAATATAACATTATCGTTGCCATGTTAAAAGGTTTCAAAACAGAAAACATTGTTTCAAATAAATCTATTCTGCCTCACCCATTTTTGGACCTTTGGTCCAGAAAAGGATAATGTGATTATCCTATCTATTGTAATATTAAATATATGTTATTGGGGAGTGCTATTCCACGCGTCTATTGATCATATAAAGAACTGCTCCCATTTAGTCCTTCGCTACTGAGTTAATTTGTGCTATAATTTGGCTGTATTTTGTTTCTAGTTCAACTGTTCATGGTAATTTAGAGCTTGTTTTATTGAAAATTTCACTGATTTATTTTTATATTGATATACTTTCCATTTTATGAAGTAATGTAATAGTATATAGAAACGTATTCTTCTTCTACTAAAGAAATTCTATTTTTAAATGTCTGTCACAAAAATCTATCAAAAAATCGTATTTGTAATTGATTATATTTTTTATACTATAGTTAACAATGTCAACAAAGTATCAGAAATAGACTAACAATTTATATTACGCAATATTGTAGAATGATTTACAGTAGAGCGATTCAAGATTGCAACAATTATATTGACATTTATTCCTATATAAACGTGAAATGAAAAAATTCATGTTCATTTTAATTATCTCTTAACATAAACTGCATATGTTCAGGAAGTATTAGTGAGTTACCGTCACTCATAATGTCTACCCTTTGTTTTGTATATAATATATGTATAAAGGTTATTAATGTGGATATAAAGATCAAGTGTTTACTTTAATTATTCGTAATAAAATTAACCTTAGGCGTACCTATATATAGGTTAATAGAAATGATGAAACTACTATATGTATAAGACTGTCAATTTTTGATTGTCTGCATTACAAACAATGATTAATATTTCTTTGTATTAAAAAAAATTAACATTTGTACTGGACACTTTTACTAACCGGTTTATTTTATTAAGAAGATACAGAAAATAAAACTTAATTTCGAATAACTTTTGTATAATTTGAAAGGCAAACACGGATAAGAAAGTGTTTGTATATACTTTCTAGCCAACACTGTATGTTTTTCAAATTATAAAAAGGAGAGACATACAATTTAAAATAACAAATATAGTAAACTAATAATAAAAATCTTCAAATATTGAGAGCAGCAACCAACGTCACTACGTGTTAACAATACCTACCTACGCGGTTAATGATATAGAAGAGAAATATGTAAATTAGAATTGAATTATTAGAAATGTTGGCTCTCGGGCAATTCCTGACACGTGTTTCAGAGATTCTTTAGACTTCATAGATAAAGAAATGTGTGTTTTTGGAATAATATTTGTAGTTTTATCATAAACATTTCTAGTACTTCAAAAATTCTAACCAACACTAACAGTAGTTAGTAATATATTCTCCGAATTGTGTAAATGTAAGTTGTTCAACCAATCATATAGTAAAAACATTAAATTATTTGTAGCCAAATCTTAAAGAAATGTATATGTTTTTTTCACTTATATGTCATTTAACGCGTAAGTATAAATTGCTACCACATAGTAAAATAAAGTTGGTTGCTGTCTTTAATAAATTGAAGATTTCTGGGAGAAGCTGCAAATATCAAATTGGCTTCCTTTTTTATCATAATTAGTTTACTATGGTTATTAAATAAGATGCTAATTCAAAATTACATTGTAGACTAGTTTTATATAGTTTTATAATATTTGGCTGCGAATAATATACTAATTTCACTAATATGCCTTGCTAAAAAGATGGCATTTACGCGATTCATAATACATTACTAACTACTGTTGGTGAACACTGCGGCCATAGTTAGGAGAGCTAGGTTGAGTATTGGAAATAATATCATTGGTAAAACTTTATACTACACATATTATTCAAACTATACACTTTTCTTATACCGTACTAATGAAGACAAAATAGTCTTAACACATGGCTGCGGTTGCTCTACACCGGAAGTTTTAAATAAGTAATTTTTAGTTTACACACCTCTCAGTTATTATATTACTTTATTGCACTTTTGTTTTTTTACGCGCAGTTAGGTATTTTGACCATAGAGCAAAAGAGTTGGTTCTCCCCAATAAATTGAGAAATTCTGGCAAAAACCACAAATGGCAGCGTTCCTAACTTTAATAATTAATTTACTATATTTGATGTTTGTCAAATAATTTCCTAAGTCAAGATGATAGTTTGTATTAGTTTTATACGTTTATTTAATATATGACCATAAATATTCGTTTTAAATGAAAATTTCTTCATATAATATACAACATCAGCGATAAACAGAATGTATATTAATTAAAGTAGTAGACTAGTGTGCTCTTGTGTTTAAAAAATATTTATTATGACATAACTACTTTGTTATCAATAACTGTCTTTCATTAATTCTAACGGGATGTATTTTAGTGATAAATGCAAACAGAAATTAAGAATAGATATTTAAGTTTTCAAGTGTCAGAATATTACTGTAAGCCTCGTCGAATAAATGTATACTTTTTCAGATTGTATATAATACAGATATATACATAAACCTTATTTAGGGTTGAAATCAGACGATGTGGAACAGTGTGTGGAGGGCTGTAAACGTATATGGGATACGTATAATGCAGTGTCAGAGACAGAATGGAATGTTTACGCTGTAGGCCCGCGGCGAACATCTACGATATATAGTAACGAGAGTTGAGTTTGAGCCTCCGGGTCTGTCAGCCCCATATGATATCCATTTCGCATTAATTTTGCTTGCATTTCTTCTGACGTAAGGCCAGTACACTGAAAGATTTTCGATTCACCATGTTTATTATTGATTTGTTTATCTTCATATTATTTCGGGAAAAGATGTTTAGCAATTAGTCTATGTTTGTAAAGATATAATATTGTTGACAAATATGTACTGTTATATTTCATAATATACCATTACTTATGATATGAATTAAACTAACGTAAATTGTATTTTACAAATTCTAAATGTTCTGTATTTATTTACTATACTAATATAGCTTCTATATTTTATTTTAACATATGCATTAACAATTTAGAATTATTAATAATTTATTTAATGTACCTAAATCAAAATACAGGTTTCTATTAACAATAACAAAAACCTGAAACCCCTGTTATGATTATTACCCATATTATCAATTAATTCTGTTAACATCCAAAGCCTTTTACGTTGTTTATAATGAATTATGTAACCTTCATGTTAGGGGATTCGTAATGGTCAGTGTTTTAATCTTAATTAAACAACTAACCACGCAAATGTTAAATCTCATATGACCACTATTACCTATTTTACTTCTGTTGCGTAGACGCAACTGTAATATACGAGGTGTATATAATAATTTAAAATTTTTATTAAACATTAAAAACACCGTCAGTTATTTAAATTTTACAATTTTTAAAGTCTATGTTACCAAAAGAGGTCTGGTTTCAATTAATCATGGATTATAGGAATTTTGACGAATTATATTCATGGAATTTCTTTTAATTTTTCAAAATTATGTAAATTTACCGGGAATAAAAAGTCATTTGGGTATAAGTATTTTTATATGTAGTTATCTTTTTGGGCATATACTTGTAAAATCAACCACTTAGTGATTCATTATATAAGAGTCTGTGAAAGCAATAAACGTTTTTGTGTATACTGAAGATGTCACTTTTGAGCGTGAAAATAGGCAATCGTGTTATCATTATCAGTAAACAAAAAGAATTACGGTTTTATCTGTAATTCTACCAAGGGGTTGTGTGAATTAGACCTGTGCTCGCTAGTTTCACTATAGATTCCAGAGAATGGATGTCCGATTGACCTGCGTACTTGACCCAAGGCTGCGCCAGTTATTCGTGACTGTCAAAACATGATGGATAAGTGTAGTAACACCTGGATTAAGGTTACTATTTAATTAAATTCCAGATAAAATTTTGTATCACCATAAAGCCATGCTAGCTGAACAATTCATTTTATATATTTTTAAAAGTTTGAATGACCAGTCTTATAAAGATATAGTAATCCTTGGTACAGTATAAATTGTTATTATTTTTGTGGATATATGATATTTACGCTTCCTGGTTTATATACATAATTTGTTAAATTTATTTTATATTATCACATACAGAGTGATTATTATTTAAAGTAAACAAATGAAAGTATTTTTTAACAACTTGACACACTTTAACAACAATCATGAAATTTAGAAATCATATCAAATATTTTTATTTTATATAAATTATTTCTTTTATTTTAAATTAGCAACAGCCATAGTTGGAATACATATAAGTTCATGTAGACTTCCCGATTATTTCCAGATGTATTTCAAGTGGATAGAGTCTCTAAACACTTATTATTAATGGAAAAGACAGAAGTTTATCACTATAAAGGTAAATGTTTTGACTCTTTTAAATACGATAACTATGGTTCGGCCGTCAGGGGTACATTGTACGACCGGACTAAACGAATAATGCAAATGGAAATTGAGCGCAGTAACAGCGATGATATCACTCATTACGGATGTCAACCAATTCCAAGCGATAAAAAAGTCTTATTTAATATTTGGCGCTTCATTTATATTTTTGATAGTATAAATATGTTGACAGTTTACATAAGGAAATATTCAGAAAAATAATATAAAACATAGAAACAATAATTCTTATTTTTATTACATATGAGCTGGCCCAGCAGACGTGGTTCTGCCCTTTCCAGATTATGTAATTTTCTTTTTTATCACTAAACCAATTGTGAATATATTATTTGTTAATAACAGCGCCACCTATCGGATCCTAGCATAGCTATGAATAATAGTCTCGACAAAACAAATATTTGTCGGTTTAGTGAAATAGAAATAAGAAACCTAGTTATTTTATTTCTATTCCAATTTATTTCGCTACGCACGCAAATGTCGTTTGACAACTGATTGTCAAATTGTGAATGAATCCAATCGGTTACATAGTCACGAAAAATTGATAGATAAATAGAAATAAAATAACTACATTTTTTGGATAGATCACGAAACAACACGAAAGTAATTTTGTTTTAAATTAGGCTGAATGCGTTTTTCTAGATTTTTTCCAGATCTTCCAGATTTTTGAAAACATTCAATTGAGTTGTTTCCATCCCGGGACCATAACAAAAAAAGAATCAACCAAATATGTCGTTCCTATCGTCAGTTATGATCGAAAGTGCATACAATTCGGACAAACTATAAAAATCATAATTTTTGTAGTTTGTCCGAATTTTCCAACTTTCTTTGTAATTGTCCCGAATTTTTTTTTTCTGAAAGCTTTTCCAGAATCATAACGAACAAAACAAAAGAAGAATTACGCATATCCTTCGTTCAAATCGTGAGTTATGGTCCTGAGTTCATACAAAAATCCCATAGAAAAAATCGCTTTCAGTTTTTCCCGAATTTTCCCACTTTCCGGGCAATTTTACCAATTTTTATTTTCCCAAAAACCTTATTCTGACTAATACGAACATTTACAAAAGATATCAAAATCGGTCCAGCCGTTCTGTATGAACAGCATTTCATTTTTATTTATACAGATACCTAGATAGATAATTTTTTGTTAAAGTGGTCAGCAGTACTATTGGATGTATGTAAATTATAAATGTAACCAGTAAAAATTAAAATGGAAAGATAAATTATATACATAAAGTCTATCAAAATGGACAGATATATAATACACACAAATTAAAATTTAAAAATGTCTCTACTGACTAAACTGCCTTCTTTTTCAAAAAAATATTTTCCGTATCTTTTTCATCATTGTTAATAATAACATACTTAGTGGTATTTAAATCTTAAACAATGGTATTACCTCCATTATTGGTTGATAAAAATAGAAACAGAATTGTATGTATTACTTAACCTACACAAGTTAAAAGAAAGAATAAAATATACGGTGGCAACTATTGTACCAAAAGCATTCCAGGCGTATAACTTTGTCAAAGTATATTGGCTTGCTGCTGGGGGATATTTAAAATATGTATTATTGTTATTAATTTATTATAATCTATTATTTATAGAACAATAATTGTCAGTTTTGATACAGAAAAAGTGGCTTTTGTAAACATGTTTCTCCTTCTCTCCTTTCCCTCTATCTCTGTGTGTGACCACGATAGCTACCAAACGGCTGCAGCTGTCAATACCAATCACGGTAGACCGGAGGTTTACTTCAGCAAAAAAATCAAAATATACTAATATCTCGTCAACTAGTAAGTTTTGACAAATTTCTAAAAAACACAAAAGTACCTACTATAAAGTGTTTGGTATAATTTTTGTTTATATAAAATTTCAAAATTTGGACCGGAGGGAACAATTTATTCTTTTCGAAAAGAAGTTTTTGCGAATATCCCGTAACTAGGCATTATACAGGGTGAGTTTTTTATATTGAGACAACGGAATATCTCTAACACACTGCATCAAATCAAAAAAAGATCTTAATAAGATTTGTTATAATTGAGGGGGCTCACTGAATGGTGCTGAACTCGATCCCCCACCTTACCCCCTCCAAAGTGAGAGGGGGGAAACTTAAATGGGAACCCCCATTTTGTATTGCAGATTCGGATTCTACGCCATCAAATATGTAGTTTTTGTTTGAGACTTTTTTTTTGATTCG
Source organism: Amphimallon solstitiale (assembly GCA_963170755.1). Classification (NCBI taxonomy): domain Eukaryota; kingdom Metazoa; phylum Arthropoda; class Insecta; order Coleoptera; family Scarabaeidae; genus Amphimallon; species Amphimallon solstitiale. Next base: position 131,576,859 of record OY720675.1, on the reverse strand, counting down.
TAACAGATTGCGCTGTAATCCCAAAAAACATGGTTGTAAACGTCTAGAAAAAATACTCAAAAAAGAGAAAATATGATTTTTTTTTTTTATTTTAACATTAAATAACATTTCAAAACGCCATTCAACATCGAAGAACTTTACTTTATCATACCCATTTCAGAAAATGTGTTCGAAAATGTGCCCTTCCACTTCGATACATTTATTTATTCGCAATTGGAATGATTGCACACAACTGAGAAGTATTTCCAGCGTAATCCTTGAATAAACATTGGTGATTCGCTCAATCATGCTTTCCTTCGTGGTTGGCACTTCTGTATAAACTTCAGACTTTAAGTGGCCCCACAAAAAGGTGTCAGATGAAGTAAGATCTGGCGATCTTGCAGGCCAAGACACCGGACCACCTCGTCCGACCCATCGACTATTGTAGGCTCGATCTAATACTTCTCGTGCTATTCTTGAACAATGTGCTGGACAACCGTCATTTTTGAACCACATTGTTTGTCGTACGTCCGAAGGAAGGTCTTCAAGTAACACTTGAAGTTCGTTCTGCAAGATGTTTTGATATTTTTTCACCATTTAAGTTTCCATCGATAAAATATAGACCAATAAGCTTATTGCCAATTATTCCATACCAAACATTTACGTTTCTAGGAAGTTGATGTTCAACTTGGCGCAACCAATGGGGATTTTCGATACTCCAATAATGCATGTTGTGCAGATTTACCGTACCGTGATTTGTGAATGTCGCCTCGTCAAAAAATAATACTCGAGCAAAAAAATGGGATTATCTTGTATCCGTTGAAGCGCCCATTGACAAAATCGCACTCTATTTTGAAAATTATCGCCATGAAGTTCTTGATGCAAAAAGCTCTAAATGGATGAGATAGCCTACGCTTGAATATTTGGCAGATAGTGAACTGAGAAGCGCGAGCTATTTCTCGAGTACTAATGTGCGGATTATTAGCTAGCTACAGCAGCTAATACCGCGATTTCATTATTTTCTCCAGCAATTGTTTTTCGCAGATTACGTTTTCTTGGCTGCACAGTTTTTTCGCTAGAGAACTGTTGAACGACTCGGTAAAAAGAAGCGCGCGATCGCACATTGTCGGGAAAATGTTGTGAATAAAGATTAACAGCATCATTGATATTTCTACCACTTTCTCCATAGATTTAAATCATTTCAATTCTCTCTTGTAATGTTATAGCCTCCATTACTGTTCAAATATTCAACACTAACTAATTTGTATTGGATTAATAATTATTAATCTAAATGGGGATCGGACAATGTGTAAGTATTTACAGCTTGCCAAATACTGAATAAAGTACAGTTTTGTATCGTTGAATAGCATTCTAATTGCGAATAAATAATTGTATCGAAGGGGGGGGGGGGCAGTTTCGAACACATGGTTTTTGAAATGTTAGTTTACGTTAAAATAAAAAAACACAAAATCATGTTTGCTTGTTTCTCTTTTTTGTGTATTTTCTCTAGACGTTCACAATCATGTTTTTTGCGATTACAGCGCAATCCGTAACGAATAGAAAAAAAGTTTCAAACAAAACATACATACTTGATGGCGGAGAATCCGAATCTGCAATAGAAAATGGAGGTTCCCATTTAAGATTTCAAAGTTGCCCCCCCACTTTGGGGGGTGAGGTGGGGGATCGAGTTCGGCACCATTCAGTGAGCCCCCCTACATTATAACAAATCTTATTAAGATCTTTTTTTGATTTTATGCGGTGTTTTAGAGATATTCCGTTGTCTCAAGATAAAAAACTCAGCCTGTATATACATTTATTATAAGTGCAAAAGTATTTAGAGCTAGATTTGGTGCAATTTTTGTAAAAAGAAGTTTCACACTTGGACCGGAAGTAACGCTTTTATTCATAGGTTTATTATATTAAGAAGATGCAGAATTTAAAACTTAATTTGGACCAACTTTTGTATACACATTTCTGAGGGCACATATAGGTATATTAATATAAGAAAGTCGTGTTGTTCCTGCACCTCACACTATGCAGGTGAATCAATTAGATATGTTTGCTGAAATCTTCACTGCATCTATTTAGAACGATATTTTAAATAATAATTGAAGTTAGCATACGGGATTCATTCTGTGGAAATAGTAAATGTTTTATCTAGGATAACACATACTAAATAATTCTTTAGTTTCCATAAATCTCCCTTGATTAGTTTCGTTTCTTACGTATTCACCTTTTCGTTATAAAATTATATTATACTTTTCTAGTTAACTTTACATCTAATATAAGCAAAGAATTTTATATAATGTATACAAACTTTAAACGTATATTGGAATGCACTAGGTAAGCCTCGCCCTGCTCGCATCTAAATCTTAGTGTTTAAATTTCCTAGAAAATCCGAACTTTTACAGAAACTCTTCTGAAATCTACGATTTCGTAAATCGGTTTCAGTTAAATTTATCGCCTCCGGAGATGTGAAGAAAGTAATTTTACGATCTAGAACGAACATCCGCTTTACTGCTCCAACCAGGATAAAGTGCCGAGTTGGTATATATTATATAAATATAATCTTTGTTACGTGTAAATACGAAAAGATGCGGCGAACACCGAAATATCTCATTCAATTACCACTTCAATTAATTAGAGGCGGTTGCCGCTGTCGTTGTCCCCATTTTTCGTTGTCAGTTAAAATTCAAAATTGCAGAATTTAATTGAATTAGCACCATTCATGTAATGATTTCCTCAATTACATATAATTTCTACGCGGTTATAGAAATGTATACCAACTTTATTCGAGGAAAAGAAAGTTTTTCTGCAAGGGTATCAGGAAAATTTAAGTTGTTCAAGAAAATTGACTGTTAAAGTTTCTCTTATTCAAGTGCTAGAATTACGACAACCATGTAATTTTATTAAATGACTTGTAGATATCAAAATACTGAGCCAATAAATTTAATAATTTCAAGTGATAGAGCATGTTTATTATGTTAATTAAACTTCAGTTATGGTTCAGTTTTATTACGGTATTATTACTGTTAATTTTAGTTTATTGCCAGAGTAAAAATATCTAGGTTAGTAGATTGTCAGTTGGATAAAGGTTATCTCGTTCAGCCATTTTCCTAAAAAGAAACAGGTGTGACTGATTGTCGTATACAAATATGTAATTTATATGGTTATGATACAAATCATAAATTGAATACTTCAGTATTACGTCACAGAGGGTCATAAAAACTACCCACACAGTAAAGTATTAGAGAACGAAGGAATGTTATACAAGCTGTCATTCTACCAACGTTGCAACGGAGCTACGAAATATCGAGAAGTCAAAATGTCAGAAATTTATAATGCATATTGTACACTCTTTTTATTTGTTTCCTATTCATTCAACAATCTTAACTTTAAAATCAAATGTGTATGTAATTTGTAAAAAAAAAGTCATGAAAATACAAACATAAATTTATCACATACACTTTTTTTATAACTATAATTAACTGTATCAGAATTACAATAAACTGTAATTACAAGTAAACGCTTAGTTAAATTGATATTGCGTCAAAAATTGTAATCATCTGAACACTTGGGATTTTACTTGTCTCAGATAATATTAGAACTTGACTTCACCCAGTTTCCAGCCAATATCTACTAAGTCTGTATAATTAAGTTTTATTACGCACATAGCAGTAACTATTTGAACTCTTACACTGAGGTATAAAACGGGTGGGAATTTTCACACCGACAAAAAAGGTGCTTTCCACTGTAAAATAGGTATAAATCACAACAGAAAAGAACATTGCACGACAGAATACAAAATGGCACGACAAAAAATTATATTGCACGATAAGAAAAAATATTGGACTACATAATAATACACTGCCCGAGCAAATAAGAAACTGCACGTCCCAAAAAGATATTGCACGGCAAAAAAATATTTTACACGACAAAATAATGTGTTGCCCTACAAAAAATTGCGGTGCACTTCAAAAAATGATGTTTCCACGACACATTTGGTTCTTTCCATTCGAACATGTAGTTACCTTTAGAATGGTTAAGGTTTTAACTTAAACTTCAACAAGGTTGTGTGTCACCATAAAAATCGTAAGTAGGTATTTTGAGTTGATATAAATAAAAGCATGTCTTAGAGTATCTACTTTAGAGTAATGGAATCCGAAGTGACATTTGTGGAAGATTTTGCGGAAGCTTCAACTTCGACCCAGACTGTAAAAACAAATACTCGTAAACGTCCACAAAATCGGATTTGGATTAAAACTATGCAGTTCGATAATCCTGCACAAGCAGATAAATATATTGAAACTGAAAAAATATGGAAAAAATCATCGTCTAAGAAGAATTTAGATGGTAAAAAAATTGAATTCCGGTGCACGAAAGGTAGATATCGGGAAAAGGAATGTCCGGCTGCAATTTATTTGTTGTACCATACATCAGACAGTAAAGTGTCGCTATATTCCACTGACTGTGACCATGATGGCCATCGTGAATCAGAGAGAGGATTAAACGAAAACACCAAGCGTCTTATAACAAATTTATTTGATGATGGGATTACCAAACCTAATGGTATCTTAACTGCAATTAGGAAACGAAATGAACCGGAGCCTCCAAAATCAAAAATTATTTCATTTTTAAGACAATTAAGGAATAAGAAGTATGGATCTCCCACAATTTGTGGAACAGAAATTAAGAATTGGTGTGATGATCACAGAGTTGCAGAATCACAGGATAGTCCTTTTGTTTTAGATTAAATGTGAATCATATAATGTCGATGACCAAGACATCAAAATTTTCATTTCGACACCAAGACTGCTGGAGACCATGAAATACTCAAAATTAGTCCAGGTAGATGCTACATATAAACTTATGTGGCAAGGATATCCACTCATGATAGTAGGAACTAGCGACAACGATCGAGTATTCCATCCATTTGGAATATCAGTATGTAGTGGAGAAACATCAGATGATTTCACTTTTATTTTTACCACCCTGCAAAAATATGACGCAAATTGGATTCCTGAACTCCTGCTTGCCGATGGTAGCGACGCAATAACAAATGGCTTTGTAAAAACTTTTGGTGAATCCAAAGTACGACTGATGTGTTTTTTCCATGCTTTGAAGAATATGGATAAATATTTACGGAAAATTGAAAATTATTCTGCAATAAAAGATGATATCTATGCACTACAAACATGTAGAAATGATACCAGCTTTGCCAAAGCCTCGAGTCTTTTTTTGGAAAAATGGAACACCTATCAAGACAACAATATTAAAAGCTTTCTGAAATATTTTGAATTAGAGTGGCTTCAAAAATATCGAAATTGGTATGAAGGTGCTGCGCTTGGGTATCCTAGTACGAATAATGGAATCGAAGCCACCAATGCTGTAATAAAAAAAAGAACACACCATTCGAGAGAGACTACCAGTTGGTCAATTTTTGAATCATGTTTTGGATCTCTTAATCAAATGGTCTAAAGATCGAGATCCAGAATGCATCAATTTTAAAGAGTTTGCTCAAAAAGTGTCTGTTTTACATAAAGACTGGGTTACGGGTTACCAATGGGCAGCTTCAAATCAAAAAGTTTTAAAAGTCGAAGGACAAGATGGTAATTCTTTGTATTATACATTAGCTACAAAGTCTAGATTCGGTAGTATCACTAAAGATATTGTTGACAATTATTTGAAAAAAGATAACTGCTGGGAATCTTTTGAAGAATTTAAAACATATAGATACGGTATGCATGTGATCAGTATAATTACTGAAGATCACAGTAAAAGTTCATGTACTTGCACTTATTATTTAAAGAAAATGATATGCAAACATGTCATAGGCATGAAAATTAGACTACCTTTGGTGGAAACTCCTGCAGAAGCCAAGAAAATTCCTTTAGGCCAAAAGCGAAAACGTGGCCGACCTGCACACGCCAAAAAAGCTTTAATTATTCAGTAATACTGCAGAGTTAAGACTACGAATGATTTTATTAGAATTTAAAGATGTGTTCCTGTACTTTTTTCATTTATTGTTACCACTTACCCCTTAAATAATAATACATATATATTTTTGAAAATAATTGTTTTTTTGCAATTGTCAGTTTAGAGCTAACCAACCCCATGGTGCAATTTATTTTGGGTGGGTCCCATTTATTTTTTTTAGGGTTTACGTTTATTTTTGCATATTTTATCGTGAGGTACTGCCAAATTGAGGATACTAAATTTGTCGTTTGTAGTGTTTATTTTGTCGTAGATTTACTTTTTTGATCGTGCTTTTTCCCTTTTTTATCGTTAATATTTTGTCGTGTGATTTACCAATTTTGTCGGGCAAACTATTTATTTTGTCGTTATACTTTTGTCGTGCAAAACGCCTATTTTGTCGTGCTGTTTCAATTAACCCGTATAAAACTGTTATTTGCCAATATACAACATTATTCCACTATTTAAAAGATGAACTGAAACCATATTAAAGCTGAAGTAAAGAAAAGTTCAATAATCTGATGTTAGACGTTTTCAGTACGTGCTAGCGCGTCTAGCATACCCCAACAACTATTCAAACAAAAGCAAAAATACTTCCATCACTGTTATATAAATGGTATTACAGATTTCATACCTTTTATAATTAAGAGATCTCTTGCGGTAATCGTTCGTTTAGGAGAACTTGTATCTGTTCGTCATGACATTTTCTTATGGGTAATTTGAGGCTCAATAATTCAAATATCTTGGTGAGTATCTAGATGTGTTCCTAGTCATGACAATAGTAAATTTCAAAATATGGTACTTTAGATTTAAATAAATGCCCCATTTGTCTAAAATTTATCATGAAGTACCAGATCAGTCTACATAGATAATCTAAATATCTCTGTACTTTCTTTTAATAGGAAACAATATCGTGTTGATTGCAACTATTGTGTGAGTTTTTTATGTGATGTTTCGCAGTATTGATAAAATAGACATAGAGGAATATTTCAAAAAATATTTTAAAATACATACGAGGTAGGCGCCATAAATTCTCGGCCTGATATACAAAAAAAGAACCTTGGAACAATATAAGAATTTTTATTTTTCAATGTAATCTCACCTAACTCTTATACATTTATTAACACGATTAATTAATAATTGGATACCCTTGTAAAAATGCTCTGGCGTTTTCCCGTCTTTAAAACTACGCCTCATGAGGTCTTTTTTTTAAATTAGAAAACAAAAAAAATCACAAGGAGCCATATCCGAACTATATGGTGGATGTTTCAATTCTTGAAAGCCGCGTTCGCGGGTGGCAGCTTGTGAAATGACGGCAGTATAGTCGGGAGCATTGTCGTGCAATAATCGCACACCTTTTGTCAATTTTCCACGACGTTTTGCACGAATACTGTCCCTTAATTTATGCAATAAAGACGCATAATACGTGCCGTTCACGCTTGTATTGCGCTCTTTAAAGTCAATTAGCAAAATGTCCTCACAATCCCAGAATATTGTGGCCATCATCTTTTTCGTTGATTGAACGACTTTCGCCTTTCTAGGACGAGGATCATCAGGTCGCCGCCATTCCATGCACTCCCTTGTGACAATAGACTAGAAAATCGGTTTTGTGTCGTCTCCACACAAAAACAACTGCCCCCATTCGACTCGACGTTCACGTTGGAGAGCAGAAAGAAGTCGCGGTAGAGCAGAAAGAAGCCGCGGTACCCATCTAGCACTAACTTTATTCATACGCAAATGGTCATGGAGAATTCGGCGAACACTTGTTTCGGTAATGTTTGTTATCACTGCTAATTCCTTCACTTTCATACGGCGATCTTCTAGCACTAAATGTTCAATAATTGAAATATGTTGAGGCGTTATGACTTCAATTGGTCGACCCGACCGATCAGCATCTTCAAGGGATTCTTGTCCCAAACGGATACATTTTGCCCACTTTTTTACAGTTGAATACGAAGGAGATGTATCACCTTTAACGTTGTTTAATATGATAAGGTGTATGCCCTTCTTTTTTTTGTTAAAAATATAATAACCTCGCGGTACTCAATTTTCGTTCCTTTAGACATTTTCGTAAGTTAGTCACGTTGGTTGGCTGGTTACTTAAAACTACTAGACTTCGAACCGTTATATGTTAGTGTACACCTTGCGTATGTGCATGCATGACGTGACGGAGTTTGAACAGTTTCAAACCTGTAAAAACAGGTCATGCGGAGAATTTATGGCGCCTACCTCGTATATCCCGAAATTACGAATTTATGTAAATAATAAATTGCAAACTTAATATTTTTTTTTCAAAAACAAGTATACTCAATTATATAAAAAAATATATAGAATATATTTATTTTCTGAATTAGTTCATGTTTAAATATATTTGATTAAAATAAAATATTGTCTTAATAATTAATAAATAAATTTTATCATAAACTTTTCATTATTGAATAATCATATGACCTCTTGGTCAAGAGAGCTGTTAAAGGACATTCGATCTTTAGCAGGTATTAGTTAGATCGCATCATTGGATGGGCATTTAAATTGTAATTTATAGTCTGTTCGTTGTAGTATCTGTATATTACCTTGTTTGTCTAAAAAATACATTATTTCGTAATTAAATTTATAATGCTTACATGTTAGTCATAATGATAAGTATCATTCCAATACAGCGATGTCATTATTTCCTCATTAACTTTTGTTCATTTTTTTGCAGCATGCGAGTGTAATCAACACGCTAGAAGATGTCGATTCAACATGGACTTATACAAATTGTCCGGAAGAGTATCTGGAGGCGTATGTATAAATTGTCGTCACAACACAGCCGGTAGACATTGCCACTATTGCATGGAAGGGTTCTATCGCGACGAAAACAGACATATGTCACATAAACGTGCTTGCAGGCGTAAGTAACTTTCATAGTACTACTTAATATTCTAGATTACTTAGCTATTATTTTATTTCATTGAGTTTTGTTTATCCGACATAAGTTAACTATAGACTAAAATTGAAGTGGAGAAGTTTTAAAAAAATATTTTAAATATTAATTCAAAAAATAAGCAATTAGATAATTACCATTCAATAGTAATGAGTGTATGTAATCGATTTACACATTGCGTTAGAAATTTTGATTTTATCAAATTGGCAACGTTAATTATTTCTACGACCAGTGTCGTATCTAAATATATTATTTACGAAATAAACTTCACTTTATAATCATATGATCATGCTTATGTGCAACAATATCGTTGCCAATATGATGAAATAACATTACCTGCAATTTCGAATTTATATTATGTTAAAGTTGATTATTATATGTCGATAATTTTCAAAGTAACTGTTAGAAAATCTTTAAGTGCGTTCTTGGACTGCTAATGCAAAATTTGATAATTAATTTGAATTCACGTAAGCGTGGAAATTGTGAAACGTAAAATCGCTAAAATGCAAATTGATCAATTACAGATACATTATAGAAGTATTGTGAAACTTGTATATCAATCTTGAATCGCAGAATTATCGGGACATTAATACTTGACTCTCTAAGATTTGACATTATTTCTTGTAAAATTACAGTTAATGCTAGATAAAGGTTGAAAGCAATTCCGATTTAAGAAATTAGTTGATTGAAATGATTGTTGAACTAAAAAAACTTTATGAATTTGAAATTACGATATTGTTTAGAGCTGATTTGTGTCATTACTTCTGAATATGTTTTGCTAAATCTATTACAATTTTGTTTTCAAGTTATTTTGGCAGTAGTGATACTGTAATTTATATCAGTAAACGTGTTTCATTAGAAATGTTTGAAACCAGTGTCGAGATTGCATAGATTTATGTAAACTTCATGTAATTAGCACTTAAAGTTTGTAATAGGCAACGTTTACAAAGCTTCAGTTCTGAACTACAAACAATTTTTAGCGTACAATTATATTTACTTCGCCGATTAAATGATGATAGAATATTTTACTGTGGAAATATAATATACCATAACTTGAAGAGCTTGATTTATTTAAATCACCTGTTTTAATTGACATACAAACTAACTTTAACATCTTTAAGCATTGCAAATTTAATTGAACTATGGTAGTTTCTAGCTTTGCCCATCGTACTTTTATTGCATTTGAGTTGTCGGTTAGTCAGAAGGAATAAATAAAGTCAATAATAGCTTTATTGAATACGCGCATCGATAGAAACTACATAAAGAACATAATAATCGGTTTGAACGAAATAAGTCATCGAAGCAGACATAAGACAAGAAAAACAAATTATGCCGTTTGATCTAAACTCACACCCACAATGTAACTGGAACCATACTGTTATATTGCTCGTATTCCTTTCTTTAGGCAATTCTCTGCCCTCCACCTCCGTGAAACTAAATAACTATCGCTCTAGAAATATAATTAATAGAAATACTGTCCAAAACATCAGCCTTGAATAGATATAAAAAGTTATCTTTTCTCGAGTGCAAACGAAAGACTGTTCCATGAACATATTATGTTATATATGTATTTGTCTTTACATTTCGGTGTTTGATGGGCATGGATTGTTGTACCAATTTATGTGGTAGATTCAGTGATGTATACTATTTTCTAAATAATATCATACAGTAGGCCGAGAAAAGTGGCAGTCGACTAAAATATTTTGTCTTCTATGGGCAAAGTAGTAATTGTTCATAAAACATCAAGCTGAGGCATTTAGAATATCATTTATTAAATCTAGAATAATCGTTTGAAAGTAATAATGGTTAACTATTTAGCAGGTGATTTTATTTACTTTTTGTAATTCGGTTTTGAATTTGAAAAATTCTAAGAAGCACAATGATCCTAAAAAATTTAAAATTTTACACATTTTTTCCAAATAACACCACTTCTATTTTCAAAGAGTTAATGTAATATAATTTCTCAGGTCCTTTCAATAATCTAACATATTTATGTCGTCCTATATTTTGATAGCTTGATCCCGTAAAGTCATCATTTCCTTTTTGTACTTATAATCTACGATAGACTCGAATTTTATATTTAGCTCAGTGAGACTATACTTATTTAAATTAAGGAAATTATTATAAAAGTATTATCAGAGAAATACTTAAACTACTTTAAATACAGCATAAACAGTATTTGTTTTATATAATTTTAGACACACATTTTATATTCTCCATTCTACCTGCTGCATGTTCACTATATAGAAAGCTGAGGTAATTTACAGACACTTAAGTATATAGTTTCTGCGAGAAGCACTTAGTTGCAGGTACGTATTTTTTTGTTTCCTTCAAACAGACTTTTTGAATTGATTATTTAATAAGATGATTTTATTTTTACTATTTGAAGTTGATCAAGAGATCGCTTATATGTCAAACATATTAAAAGCATTTTTAAAAATATGAAAGAAATATCACATAAAAATTCGTTCATACGAAGATTATATATATTAACATGCACTGAGAAGTGTAATTTGAAGAAAATGGGGCAGATATATTGCAGACAGATAATAAATTTATTTCCAGGAATATATTTTGATGTATGTAAGTATAATGCTTCAGATTTTATTGGAATAATGTTTTAATGTTATTTATGTTGCTCATATTGTAGGAAGATACGTGAATTCGTTACATTTAGTTTCTCATTTTCTATGTTGTCTAATTTTCTTGACTTCTTTTTTGTGTGTGGCTGTAGGGTCTTAAATTTTTACAAAAGCAAGAATATTTAATTATTTTGTTACCGTAACAATACTTGATAATAGAATAACAATTTGAATCTTGTGAAATGTGCTAAATCCTGTACGTAAGAATGTAAGAAGCATAATGTAACTTTCACATAGTATATATTTTATTTGTCCGTGTATATCAACCGCCCTAATACTACTTCAGACGAAGTGGTCGAAGGCGAAATGATCCCGACGGCGAACCGCTTTGGAGATGTAGGTACATACTGCAATATAATTAATATAACATTCGCATAGGCTTTTAGTATTTATCAGCAAGCGGTTATAAGTTCATATTTTGCAAATATGATCACTATAATCTCTATTATTAACCCTATAAGTTTCAGATGCTCCTTTTTGTTCCCTTCTGAAAAAGTGACATGAAGTAGTTTCTAATATACGTATTTTCCATGGATATATGAACTTACTGCAATTATCTTATACGTGCTATTCAGAGAATTTTAGCAGCAATTATGCGAGTTTGAATCTCTGTGAGGCGCACAGTGATTCAAATTTGCATATTTGCGTAACATCCATAACATATCACGTAAAATAAATTGCAGAAACCTTATACACGCCGGCAGATATAATTTTTTCAGAAAGTAGCAAAAAGTGGACCTGAATATTGTAAAGTTAATAATAGAGATTATAGAGAGGGACTATACCGTTTGACTGAAATAAAAGTAGATATAGGGAAACACAAACACGCACACATGTGCATGCAAACATGAAATGGAGGGGTACGATAGTAGGGGAGTACAGATGAGTTCATATCGGGACACCGGGGTACCGAGGCTTTAGTGCAAAACGTTGAAAGCTAGTATGCAGACGTTTGCTTTAAGGAATTGCTACGCTATGTACGGCTTTTGTATAATATTTTGGTAACTGATGTATAATGTATTAACATTGAACTGAAACAAAACTCTATAAAATTTGTAACTAAAATAAAATTCTTATAAAAAATTAAATAAAATTCTCACATTTAAAACGAAACAAAATATTATACTTAATGAACTATACCCTCTCCCTCTTGCATCAAGAAGTACCCTAAACGATTATAAAACCCATTTCGTACATTCGATAGCATTTCAGGTACAATGTCTGTACGTTCACGCTCTAAAGTTACGGAACGAATGCCATGTCCGCGCTCTCGATCTCCCCACACCACCGGTCTTATGGTGAGAGAGTCATATTCTTGAACTGTTGTATACATACATACATACATAGGTACATGTTTATGTGTGTGTATTTGAAGATGCATATTAACTTTTAAATACGACAATCTGTATATACAAAATATGAACTTATAGCTACTTGCTGATGGATAATAGAAGCGCATGCAAATTTTAAATGTACTTTATTGCAGTAATCACAATGTACATATTGCTGTGACTCTTACAAATTAAGGTTTATAAAAATAAATTTAAATTATTCAATTAATGCGTAAGTAAGAATCAAGCACGCATCCCAGTGCTAGGCCTTATGCTAGACAAGGATACAATGAATTTTCCGCTGAATGGTAGGTTAAGCAAAATTTCTACATACAGCTAGCTCAGTTTAAAAATAAATAATTCTCTCAGGGGCAGAAAATATGAATAGATTCTCCAAACGATTTGAATGCTCTTTAATCATCTCCAGGTCAGGTAAAGAAAATAAAATGCAAAATAAATCTTAGCATCTAATTTATTAAAATAAATTAAAACAAATTCAAAATTTTAAGTTATACAAATATATATATATATATTTACATACAAAGAAACAATATCTGAAACATTATTCAAATCTATACATCATAATTAATAAAACATTATAAGAAATAAAGTGAATGAAATCATAACGTCGTGAAAAGCTTATGTCTTAAAAATGTGAACGTGATTATTATGAACTATATTTGCTATAGATACATGTAAACAATCAACATCTTTAAATAAAATAAAATAAATTACACATGATGAATTGTACTGGAATATAAATAACCGAAAATTTACGCGATTTACTATTTGCGAACAAAATATAAACATTAAGGATATGGCTTTGCCCTAATTAGTCCTGTCCGGCGCCTTTTCTCGCTCCCAACACAGTACCATCAGATAGCAAATTCACACAGATGGGTACCCCAAAGTTCCTCCCTACGAGTATGTCTTTTCAACTCGTCGGACACAACCCGAACATACACCACAATGTGCTCACTCCTTAAGGTATATATATAAATAAATTTTATATAAATAAAATGAAATAAAATAATGTCTTTGCGTATTCAATAGATTAACTCAGCCCTGATTAGTTCTGCCTGGTGCCTTTTCTCGCTCCCAAACGCAGTACCACCAAGACCAATTCGTGTTTTTCAAATTCACCAGGACTCCATGCTATGAATTAAATAACGACTTAATTCATTTCACACATTCCTGATGTATTATTCAACACGTTAACATTGAACACACAAATACAACAAAAATATACTTGATATACAGATAAGAAGAAATAATATATATACATTAAAAATAAACTTTACCTTCTCGTGAAATTCCAATACAAAAACACCACTACAAACAAAGAATTTGGTACACCACTATACACACATTTATAACAAATATTATCTAATCACCTTAACTCTTCGTACATAATCTCAAACTCATCCATGATAAAAATCCAGAGAAAACTTATTCACTTATATATATCCTATATACACATAAAACAAAATTATTAATTTCAAATCCCTTTGTATGATAAATAAAGTTGAAAAGAAAAAGTAAATTATACAAAAATAAAATGATTATGCCATCCAAAGTAGTCATTACAATCACTAGAATGTTTTGTCATAATGTATGGCATAGTGCCAATAAATTCACAATCCGAATTCATAAATAAAATTATCTCATACATAAATAATTATTCAAAATAATTACAAATCTCAATGTAAAACACGTTGCATGTTATTACAGAAAATATTACAAGTGTTGAATCTTGTTAAAAATTTTATAAGTGTCGAAAAATCTCAAAAAATATTCTAAGTCCGGATTTAAGAATAATCCTTTTTAAAAGAGGAGGGAGTGGTTTATCACCTACTTTTAGACTATTTAAAGAGAGCGGTTTGCACCAGCTGTCCGTAAATTCTGTCCGGCAGCCCTTTTATGCATAATTTTCTTTATAAAAACGTACGGTAATTCTCGGCATATACGATTCCACCTCCAAAACTGCACATCGATGGTGCTGCTCCTGTCGGTCACTCGACGTACTTTACATTGCTGCAGTGCTGCACCACTCAGGAAAGCAGCGTATTAACGATCTTTAAAAAGGTAAACAAATATGTAAATATAAACTTGTCTACACGTTCATGACTCATCTATGCATCTAGCGCAGGATATTGTTTTCGCCGGCCATACGGTCACAGTATTCTTCGTGCGGAAAACACTTGCTCGTTCTTCTTCACGTAACATTTAATGCGTATTTTAATATTATGACTTTTATAAAATTTATACTAAG
This sequence comes from Amphimallon solstitiale, assembly GCA_963170755.1. Classification (NCBI taxonomy): domain Eukaryota; kingdom Metazoa; phylum Arthropoda; class Insecta; order Coleoptera; family Scarabaeidae; genus Amphimallon; species Amphimallon solstitiale. The sequence continues at coordinate 131,561,736 of OY720675.1, read as the reverse complement.
ATTCTTTTATTATTTTACTTAAATAAAAATTAATTTTGGCAAATTATTGATATAGTGAATATTTACATACACATCATGATAAAAATAAATAAAGTAAAAATTAATTTAAATAAAATCTTGAAGTGATCTTGATTATATCTATTTATAATTTACAACCCAACTCAAGATCACTGCATAAATATCCCTATGGGAATATCTGCGATTTATAAGCGAGAATCGCTAATGCTAATGGTATAAATCCAAGATTTCCCATAAATACCAATTAACATAATCATACATTATTTACAACATTATTAATATAAAGCATAGAGACATGAAAGTTCCCTATAATATGCTCATTCTATATTTATATGCAAATCAGAGGTAAGTTCAATCCATTCTTACATACTACGTGGTTTTCACGGGTTCGCATCCTCAAATGTTTTATAACCTCTTGTTTCCATTTTTTCCCTGCCATATTACTCAGGGTCGAGTTCAAAACTATATGCAAAACTCTTGGAGTTTATTTTAAACTTTACTCCTTTCATAACAATAAAGTTTAAACAAATAACATTTAAAACACCTAAATTAATTATACTACCTATTCCTATATATACAAAAGTGTACTTAAATTCTTTAAATTTTACACCTTTCATTGGTATTACAAATATTGTAATTGTATTATTGAGTTCCCTTAAAATGAAGTGGCAATTGTAGTCCACTATTTTGGGAAAACTTCGTAACATTTTTATATTTCTGGGCTGTGGGTACTTTTTAACTGCATCCAAAGCCTCTTTCTCTCATGGGTCCATTTAAATTTCACACCCATTCCTAAATTCATTCTATCATTCACATGATGTGACACATTTTCATCATGTGGGTTTAATATGTGTTGTATGGGCTTTACATACCAATACTGTAAAATATTTTGTTCCTTATGAACAATTTTAATTAAATCCACTAATAAATTTACCACTATTGGATATAATTTCATGAAACATTTATATAGCTGTACCAACCAAAGAGAATTAACGTTTACAAACCACTTTGTATTAGTACTCATTAACAATAATGTTTCTAATAATTTGGGGAGTTGTAGCTGTTGTTTTATTGATTGAAATAAGCATAAACTTGATTTATTATTCTTAATGTTTTCTAAATAATCTAAATACTTCTTAATTATTATTGCGATGGGGTTCATTAAGTTATATACTAAATTTTCTATGATATCATTTTTTAACAAATTTTTAATTTTTAACTTGACACTTAATTTCTGCTTATGGGAAAATGGATGAGTCGTTTTTGATTTAAAACAATTATCATTGCCTACTGCTAAATCTGTATTATTATTAAATAATTTAATATCTTTTGTCAAAGGATCTCTCACATTATCATTATTATTCTGTTCGTTGCAAATCAAATTTTTGTCACCCATAATAAAATTTCGGCGTGCACATTTATTTTCTATGTCACCCATATTAATCGTGGCGTCTTTCTTCTGAAGACCCTCCACATGGTGTGTACATCTATATTTTGTGTCACCCGTAACAAACATGGACTCTTCTCTTTGAAGATCATCCACATGGCGTGAACATTTATCCTTGTCAATCAAACTATCATTATTTATTTTTAAAGTGAGGTCCTTATCAAAATTATCAATGATTGAATTATTAACTAATATTTTATCATCTTGAGCACCTTTGTCCCAAGACATGTTTACTTTACTATTGTGAAGGGTTCTATTTTCCCTTTCCAATTTCGATGTATATAGACTCAAAAAATCCATCCCAAGTACGCAGCAATATTTTAATCTCGGTGTAACAATAAATTGTGTTACAAGTTCTACATCACCCATCTCTATATTTATACAAAATACATTATCTTGCTTGTAAAAACCTAATTTTTCAAACCTTTTATCAAATAATCCCCCATCTAAAAGTGACAATTCTAATTCACTATCTATTACAGCTACACCATATACATCCCCTACTTTAACATCTACCAGTGGAAATTCAGTGGTTATATTACTTAAATCTACGACGTTTCTCTTGTTTCGTTGTTTCTTCTTTTTCTTCCCTTTGGTTGGACCTACCAAAAATCCAGGTCCTTAAATTCTTCAATTATAGGAACATTCCTTACTTCCTTCTTCATTGCTCCTCTTGACGCATCTCTCATTACAGCTTCTCCTCTATCTTCTTTTCTTTCTATTGTCACATTATTAACTCCTCTGGCATTTTCTGTTTCATTTTTACCATATTTCTTTCCTGCATAACTCTCTTGTTTCCAATTATTGTTATTATTGCTACTATTACTACTCATATTTTTGTTGTTTCCATTTTCCACTCTTTCTCTCTGGTAACTATTATTTTGATATCGGTTGCCATTATATCTTTGTTGGTTATTGTGGTAATTACCATCATATCTTTGCTGAGTATTATAATGGTTACCATTATTACCTGCTTTATACCCATTTCTATTTTGAGACACACTTCTATCTTCCACGTCGTCCAGACGCTTTACCAATTCCAAGAGTTGCTCAACGGTGTCTATACCCTGTAAAGCAACTGCTTGTACTACCTCATGCTCGAAATGATTAGCTAATTGTGTAACAATATCACACTCCTGGATCACAGGTTGTATATGTTTCAAGAAAGAATATTTCCGAATAACATAATTCTCTCTAGACGTAATAGAACGATATTTTCCAAAGGTAAGGTCATGTCTGATGCGCCTTTGCTGAGTTTGTCCCCAGTACTGTCTGATAAACATATTTTCTAATTCTTCGTACGTCTGTACCTCATCAATTACCATATCATACCATAGTAGTGCATAATCTCTAAGACACCCTCTCATGAAATGTAATTTTGACATATCATCATTAATACCACGAATATATGTCTTAATGGTTTTAAGAAATGCCATTGGGTTGTCTTTGTTATATCCAGAAAATTTTGGTATATTTTCTGTACCAATTGATATCTGTTGCGGCACAACACCAGGTGTAATTGTACCTTGTTCAACTCTTGTTTTCAAATTCTTAATCGTATCTTGACAATTTAATGTCATATCCTGTAATTTTAAAAGTGAATCTGTACATGTTCCATATTTGACTCTACAGTCCTCAAATTTATTTGTTAAATTCAGTTCCAAGAATTGTATTTTTTCATCTTGTCCCCAAATTTTTCCTTCCATCTGTTTAAAATTTTCATTTGTTACCCTAGCTCTCTGGTTCATTTCATCTATTAAGAATTCACTGCTATTCTTACACTTCTTTTCGCTTGCTTCTATTCTTTCATTGATCTGTGTTGTGCTTTGTTTCACATCTTCTTTTAATTTCTCATTCATTGCAGACATCTCCATTCTACAGGCTTTAATTCTTTCGTCAATCTTCTCATTCATCGACTTTACTACGGCTTGTATCTCTATTTTATTTCTATACATCTCTTCTTTATTTTCTTGAAACTTCTTGTTCATTTCAGTTTTATTTTCATCTAACTTCTTATTTATATCTTCTTTCATTTCTATCTTGTCACTTTCCAATTTACAGAAAAGTTTTTCAAATAGAAAATCAAATCTGTCTCCGCCTGGCATTTCTTTCGTTTCAATTTTTACATTTTCAGTTATATTTTCATCCTCATCAAGAGGTAGCGTCTTTTCTGAATCTGTCACAGAGGAAATACCTTGTGGTTCCCTGTACGTTTCAAATAAATATTTGGTATCCGTACCACTTTCAGGATTTTCACCCTCACCTTTATTCTCAGACATATTTACTTTATCTGTCCTGGCACTTAAAGAGACTTATTTGTGGAGAAAAATAAATCAAAACTTGACAAAATTTATTTGTGAATTATACTTATTAATTATTCAAATGCACTTAAAGGTGAAAATACCTCCCTTTAATTACACAGCTATTTGAATATTAAATAATCAATTAATTTTTATCTAATCAGTATAAAAATGTAAAAAATTTTGCCCCACTACGTTGGTCGCCATATATACATTATAGAAAGTGTTAATAAATGATATATATAAATGTAAATGTATCATGGCCCCACGTTGGCTTGCGTCCATATATATGCTGTGACTCTTACAAATTAAGGTTTATAAAAATAAATTTAAATTATTCAATTAATGCGTAAGTAAGAATCAAGCACGCATCCCAGTGCTAGGCCTTATGCTAGACAAGGATACAATGAATTTTCCGCTGAATGGTAGGTTAAGCAAAATTTCTACATACAGCTAGCTCAGTTTAAAAATAAATAATTCTCTCAGGGGCAGAAAATATGAATAGATTCTCCAAACGATTTGAATGCTCTTTAATCATCTCCAGGTCAGGTAAAGAAAATAAAATGCAAAATAAATCTTAGCATCTAATTTATTAAAATAAATTAAAACAAATTCAAAATTTTAAGTTATACAAATATATATATATATATATATATATATATTTACATACAAAGGAACAATATCTGAAACATTTTTCAAATCTATACATCATAATTAATAAAACATTATAAGAAATAAAGTGAATGAAATCATAACGTCGTGAAAAGCTTATGTCTTAAAAATGTGAACGTGATTATTATGAACTATATTTGCTATAGATACATGTAAACAATCAACATCTTTAAATAAAATAAAATAAATTACACATGATGAATTGTACTGGAATATAAATAACCGAAAATTTACGCGATTTACTATTTGCGAACAAAATATAAACATTAAGGATATGGCTTTGCCCTAATTAGTCCTGTCCGGCGCCTTTTCTCGCTCCCAACACAGTACCATCAGATAGCAAATTCACACAGATGGGTACCCCAAAGTTCCTCCCTACGAGTATGTCTTTTCAACTCGTCGGAGACAACCCGAACATACACCACAATGTGCTCACTCCTTAAGGTATATATATAAATAAATTTTATATAAATAAAATGAAATAAAATAATGTCTTTGCGTATTCAATAGATTAACTCAGCCCTGATTAGTTCTGCCTGGTGACTTTTCTCGCTCCCAAACGCAGTACCACCAAGACCAATTCGTGTTTTTCAAATTCACCAGGACTCCATGCTATGAATTAAATAACGACTTAATTCATTTCACACATTCCTGATGTATTATTCAACACGTTAGCATTGAACACACAAATACAACAAAAATATACTTGATATACAGATAAGAAGAAATAATATATATACATTAAAAATAAACTTTACCTTCTCGTGAAATTCCAATACAAAAACACCACTACAAACAAAGAATTTGGTACACCACTATACACACATTTATAACAAATATTATCTAATCACCTTAACTCTTCGTACATAATCTCAAACTCATCCATGATAAAAATCCAGAGAAATCTTATTCACTTATATATATCCTATATACACATAAAACAAAATTATTAATTTCAAATCCCTTTGTATGATAAATAAAGTTGAAAAGAAAAAGTAAATTATACAAAAATAAAATGATTATGCCATCCAAAGTAGTCATTACAATCACTAGAATGTTTTGTCATAATGTATGGCATAGTGCCCCTACATGCAAAACAAAACACTCTAGAAAAAGAAAATAAAAAATGAAATTAAATAAATTCAAAATCCGAATTCATAAATAAAATTATCTCATACATAAATAATTATTCAAAATAATTACAAATCTCAATGTAAAACACGTTGCATGTTATTACAGAAAATATTACAAGTGTTGAATCTTGTTAAAAAATATTCTAAGTCCGGATTTAAGAATAATCCTTTTTAAAAGAGGAGGGAGTGGTTTATCACCTACTTTTAGACTATTTAAAGAGAGCGGTTTGCACCAGCTGTCCGTAAATTCTGTCCGGCAGCCCTTTTATGCATAATTTTCTTTATAAAAACGTACGGTAATTCTCGGCATATACGATTCCACCTCCAAAACTGCACATCGATGGTGCTGCTCCTGTCGGTCACTCGACGTACTTTACATTGCTGCAGTGCTGCACCACTCAGGAAAGCAGCGTATTAACGATCTTTAAAAAGGTAAACAAATATGTAAATATAAACTTGTCTACACGTTCATGACTCATCTATGCATCTAGCGCAGGATATTGTTTTCGCCGGCCATACGGTCTCAGTATTCTTCGTGCGGGAAACACTTGCTCGTTCTTCTTCACGTAACATTTAATGCGTATTTTAATATTATGACTTTTATAAAATTTATACTAAGATTCTTTTATTATTTTACTTAAATAAAAATTAATTTTGGCAAATTATTGATATAGTGAATATTTACATACACATCATGATAAAAATAAATAAAGTAAAAATTAATTTAAATAAAATCTTGAAGTGATCTTGATTATATCTATTTATAATTTACAACCCAACTCAAGATCACTGCAATATGTAGTAACAAAGTGCAATATTCTCTATAGCGTTATTGTGTAATTGTTGTCATATAAAATACAGCTTGATAATTTGAATAGCTATTGGCTAAAAATACATTGTGTTTAATTCTCAAAAACGACTTTTGCCATCTCTGAATCACTGTGCAGTGTTGCGAATATTCCCATTCTCAGAAGTTAGTATGACTGGTACATACTGACTGGAAGAAAGTTGAACGGTCATCATTTTTGAAAGAACTGTAGTATATTTTACAAAAGAGGTGGCATAGAATTTTTTTGGAATATATTGGAAATCTTGTACAACGTTATTCTGGTGATTGTGACACAAAGTAAAAAAAAAATCACATGTTTTTAAGATTATATTGTTATTATTTAAAAATGATACATTACCGTTACTTTGCAGCATTTTTTTTCTTTGTACATTATGTTGAATATTTTTATCAAATATAATGATATCAGTTAAGTAATGTTCAGTAGGATTAAACTATATTACTTTCCAGCTTAGACATCATATGATACGATATATATATATATATATATATATATATATATATATACAGGATGAGCTTTTTTGAATGTTTAGCATTGGGATCTCAGAAACTACTGGAGATAGAAAAACGCTTAAATGAGGAAAGATGCGCAGTTTTACGAGCTTGATTTAAAACTGCTTTTGTTTCTCTGATAACTTTCATGGCTTATTAGATATTCAAAGAAAACTAAATTTTACGATTTTCTTTAAACATGCTTAGCATAGTTAATTTTAGAGAAAAAGTGTTCAGACAAAAGTTTTAGATAATTTTACGCCAGATAAAACTGTGTAGGTAATTTTTTTTTTTCGTTCACCATTATCGAGTTATGACACAAACTTGTGTTTTTTTAAATGGAAACCATAGTTGGTTTTGACATTAAAAAGCTTATTTTTTGCTGATTACAATGATGTAAGGTTTGATATGGTTATTTTAAAAAATAAAGAGGATATAGACATTTCTATGATTGTTCACTTTATAAGATATAAACTTTAAAAAAAAAATGTTTGGTGTTTTGTAATTCATAAAACGAAAAATCTGAGTTACAATAGTGTTCGTTGGAGCAGTCGAGATAAATATACTAACATTGCTTTCACGTTTTGTCACAGATGTGAGAGCTGTTAATTTTTACTTTTAAGTCAAGTTAATTGTCAAACATCGACAATTAACTATTAATTAATTTAATTGTAACTTAACTATAAGCGGTGCAAACAGCCGTTAATCATAAGTTTGCATTGGCTATGGAATTTTCTAACGTAGAAAATCGTGATATGGTTGAATGTTACATTCAGTGCCAGAAAAATTCTGCTAGAGCTGCTGAAGTTTATTTTGAAAATTATTTTGATCGACGTCAGCCGTCGCTACCTACTTTTAAGAGATTATGAGATAATTTAGCAGATTATGGTTCGTTCGTTAAACCAAAATCGAAAAAGGGGATGCATGAAGATAGAGAAATAAACATATTAGCATGTGTCGCTCAGAATCCATCTACATCGGCCCGACAAATTTCAACAGAAATGGGCTCCTCTCAACGCACTATTGTCAGAGTGTTGAAGAAGCATAAATTTCGTCCCTACAAATTATCAGTATCACAAACTTTACATGAAGGTGATAACATCAGACGAATAGCTTTTTGTAGATGGTTTAAATATCAGTGTCAAAACGATCCACACTTTCAATGAAAATATTATGGACTGATGAATCTCGTTTCACAAATTGTGGAATGTTTAATAGGCACAATGAGCACATAAGGTCTCAAACAAATCCACTTCACGTTGAATATAGGAGATCACAAATTAAATATGGGTTTAATGTTTGGTGTGGTGTTATAGGATCAACTGTTCTTCCTCCTTTTATTTTTGATGGATCACTAACTGGCAATCGTTATCTTAATTTCGAGGAAATGTTAGATAATTTAAATTTAAGAACCCGAGCAATGCTGCAATGGTTTCAACATGACGGAGCGCCTCCGCACAATCAACTGAATGTTAGAAATTTGAACTTCCCTAATCAATGGATAGGACGAAATGCACCCATTGAATGGCCGGCTAGATCCCCTGATTTATCAGTTTTGGATTTTTTCTTGTGGGGTGTACTAAAGGACACAGTATACAAAAGAACATATGATACAATCGACGATTTAAGAGAAGCTGTCTTAGTTGCTTTTAATAACATCGATAGGCGTAAAGTACTCAATGCTACAAATTCTGTTGTGAAGAGATGAAATTTGTGTATTAATAATAATGGAGGTATCTTTGAACATTAATAATGTTGTGTGCCCTTAATAAAAGTTCTTCTAGTTTTCATTTTATTACTACATAAGATTTCAAAATAAGTTTTCGTTTGGTTTGTATTTTATCAGTTCGAAATTCAATTGTTTTCCATAAAAACCATAAAATTGTCTATATCCTCTTTATTTTTCAAAATAACTATATCAAATCTGATATCATTGTAATCAGCAAAAAATAAGCTTTGTAATGATGTCAAAACCAACTATGATTTCTATTTAAAAAAACACAAGTTTGTGTCATAACTCGATAATGGTGAACGAGCAAAAAATATTAGCTACATAGTTTCATTTGGCGTAAAATTATCTAAAACTTTTGTCTGAACACTTTTTCTCTCAAATTACTATTAACGATGCTAAGCATGTTTAAAGAAAATCGTAAAATTTAGTTTTCTTTGAATATCTAATAAGCCATGAAAGTTATCGGAGAAACAAAAGCAGTTTTAAATCAAACTCGTAAGACTGCGCATCTTTCCCCATTTAAGCGTTTTTCTATCTCCAGTAGTTTCTGAGATCCCAATGCTAAACATTCAAAAAAACTCACCCTGTATATATATATATATATAAATGAAAGAATAAGAAATTATTGCAAATGGTGGTCTGTCACCTGATGGTCTTCCGTTTAGCTTACATCTCCAAGGTTATCCCACCTAATTCCTTGGCTACACCGTACTGATGACGACCAATTAGTCAGAAACACGTGTCTACGGTTGCTCTACAGCGGATTATACCCAATATTTTTCTTTTTCTAATATATATATATATATATATATATATATATATATATATATAATATTATAGGCTCACAGAAACCATAATAATATAAAACATCTGTTTACTAAAACCAAAAACAAAGTACCAATTACGCAAGAAACACACGTTGTATATAAGGTTCCTTGTGCAAATTGTAATGGTGTTTACATTGGCCAAACACAACAACATTTAGCAGAAAGATTAAAGGGTCATAAATATGCTAACAATGTTACATCATTAAAAAAACATTGTAACACCATGGGACATGGTTTTAATTTTGATAAAACAAGTATTTTAAGCAAAGCACAAAATACCAAAGTGCGAAACGTGTTAGAAATGATCCACATAAAAAAGGAGGAACATGCTGTGAATGATCGAACAGAGATCAAGGGACTCTCTGACATTTATTTTGGAATTATTTGATTAGATTGTAAATGTACTAAATTGGAAACAGCTTATTTTTGGTGTAACCCTTGTATTTACGAATAAATACTCTGTGTGTGCATTATTTTTGTCTGTTTTTTTTTTCATTATGTTTTTAACAACAAATGCAGATGTTAGAGTTTCTCATTTCAAGGTTTGACACAGAAATAACATTGACCAATTGATAAAAATAGAATTTAGTATATACTAATTTTAAATTAAAATGCATTACCACCAAGAAAATAGAAAATACAACGGAAAGTAAAAATGTAGAAGTAAAAAAAAAGAAATAATACAAAAGATGATTATTAATAGAGAAATAAACAAAAATAAATGTAAGTAGATTTAATGTATATTTTCATCGTTCATACAATTGTTTTTATATGTTATATGTATAGTTTGTCTTTATAAACTTATGTGTACAGAGTGTTTATACAAATCAATTTTAAACAAAGTTAAATTAATAATAACTCTATAGATCTAATTTTAATTATATGTAAAGCTTATCTTTTTTCTATAAAATTACAGAGGTCTGAAGAAAACATAAATAAATGTTGAAACGTCACAATCAATAATAGTTTTATTCACATATGCCGCTATTCCCAAGAAAAACATATATTATATTATATATATATATATATATGTATTTCTATGTTGATAATTTTTTATAATTATTTGAAGTTTAGTGCAAAGTAAACTATAGGATTGGTATATTTTGCATCGATATATTCATCGCCGTTTATCTACCATAAAATTACGTCTTGCGCAAAGTATGTGGTTTTTATTAGAAACTATAGAAAAATACAATTTTTTTTGATATATAATTGTTAAAGCTTTTATCTAAGAAAAGCCGACTGAATAATTCCAAATACAGATGTAGAACCTTCTTAGTGCACATTTTGTTTTATCTACAATATAATTAGTTTGACTATAGCAAAGTAGAAACAAACAAGAAGAATGAGTGTGCTTAAAACCACACAACAGAAGTGTAAACTTCATCAAGGCGAGGTTAATAATACGAAATAGACGCGCATAATATTTCAGTAACGTATTAAATAAAAGGTATTCGCACATTTATTACATTTACACATGTACACACGCGTATAATATTTAGTAACGTATTATACGACTGATGCGTCATGCTCTCCCGTCGCCGAACGTATGTATATATATATAAATAGACGATATGAATACTCCCTTAGAAGTCCGGCGCTTGGTCTAATGCTAACGTGTCGGCGTCATACCCGTGAGATCTCGGGATCGAATCTGCTCGGGGACATGAATTTATTTATTCATTTAAATTTCAATTTAACTGAAATTAAATACCTCTATATGATATATTTATCTTGTTCCCTTAGCCGACTTTACCCGAACGAGCGTTACACATATCCGAGCGTTACATATCCGAGCGTTGCAGGTCAGTCTTGTTCACTGCCTACAATCAGCGCAACGCGCCTAAAGAAGTTTACACTTCAAATATATTTTTTTATAAGGACTTAATGCATCCAAACAATATATCTAATAGAAAAAAGAAATGCAGCTCACTTCCACCAAACTCGGTTACATTGTGGCATTGAATAAAGGCCTCGTTTAGAGATTTGTTGTGGTGGCTCGATAGACCCGATGATCTTATCCCATGTATACCAAATTTCGTCTTTTTTCTCAGGTCACTTCCAGCATTTTAAGGTTCTTACAATGGAATTAATTAATGCTCCTTGTTTATCAGGATAAACTTCCTCATCGTATGTAAATAAAACATATTCACCAACCACTTTTTGCATATTTTTTAATCCTGCTTCTCGCATTTGCTCAATTGTTGATATAGAGAAGTATCCATCACCTAGTTTTATTTATTAAATTCTCTGTCCTCTTAGACATCCAAAATTTCGTCAATATCCATAATCCGAATCTATTTTCCTTGTAGATGAGGTTGATCATCTTCGCTATCATCTGACGAATTTTGTGCCGTTCTTCTGATAACGGCTCTAAATGTACCCGGGTCTGTAGTTGAACCTAAGTCACTGAACATGTGCAATACTACGTCCAGCAGGAACGTTCAACTTTTTATTATTTCTTGGTTGAGTATGTACAACATTGTCTCTTTTGTTTTCGAAATAATCGATATAGGAAGTTTTTCACTCCATTACAGTCTTTATGATTGTTTGCGCTAATTCGCTTCAACAGATGCCTAACATCACAAGGTACGATGCTGCACTTTTTGAATCCTGAAATTAAATTCGAAGTACCAGTTTCTTGATTGTTTCCATGAGTGCTGCCAAAAGCTGTTGGAAATGTTCTTTTTCCAAGACATTAGTTCGCATGTTATAGTTGGATAATATTTACCGCCATGCTTTCCTCATCGGCTCAAACAATGCTACGTGTAACGGTTGAGTAACATGAGTACTGTTTAGTGGAACGCGCCTACATTTATGTGCGATGACAAATTGCACCATGCTTCCGTTGCAAAATATCCCCATTTTTAGGCAAAATCTGCAATTTTTCTTTTCTTTTGTCAGTGCTTTGGAAGAAATGACTATTTTGAGTTACTACAATTATAACAATGATGGAACTAGTAATTGACCTTTACTTACGTTTTGTAATTTTATATATTTTCAGAACAACTAAACGTTTACAAGCCAGTATCGGCTGAAACTGTGAGGTTACGTACTGAACCACATTTAGGAAACAGCTGGCGAGAGAACATGACGAGCTATTTACAATAGGAGTTGTTTACATAAAGGATAACACAGTTGACGTTAAAATCGAAAATAAACTCATTACTTATCTGGTGCAAACTTGCATATATTCTACTGCATATTGAGTGTTGTCTTATATAACACGAACATTAATATCTTAAATGGGTAGTTAGATAACAGTGTGCATTACGTGAAATTTATTTATCCAACCACCCTTGTATCATATTGATATCAAACCGGAGCACATAGTTGGATTGTGATCAATAGGAAACACACAATATGTCCATTGTTATTAATTTAGTTATTCTTTCATGAAGCCAAAGATCAGATCTTGTTATGAATGTCTATATATACATACATACTGCAACTGTGTGCATACGGCTGCATATGCAAATTAAAGAATTAATAAATATTACGGTTGACAGTTTATGCGCTACTTGTTCTTTTTCATAGTTTCAGTGTAACATGACCGTAGATTGTGATATATTTATGAACGTGTGAACCTTTAATTCACTTGAGAATTAATAACAATTCATCTAAATGTCAACGGGGCGCCATCGTTACAAATTAATTTATATCTGTCTATATAAGTGTGTATGTGTATATGTATATAATCTACTCACCCTCAAGAAACACAAATGTACACCATTAGCGTTTCATACATACTTTGTAAAATAGGGTAGCAGTACTTCATATTTCATTATATCAGTCGAGTTTAATTAATACTGGGGAAGGTGTACATATTGTACACGAACATCATATAATATACATTTATAATGCATATGCCAACAGGTTTTACAATTTTGTTATCTAATGTTTAAATTATCTAGTGTATCATTATATTAGATAGAGCTAGTAGTCTAGGCAAGCATAAGCTTAGACTCACGAGTATATTGTGAGTCTTACTATATACTTACTTAAATAAGGAGAAGTTATTCTACTTTGAAATTCTTTTTATATAGTCGTTTATGTATTTCCGGATAATCATGAAAACGAATGTTTGCCTAATAACGATATTACATACCTTCAATTATGTCGTTCTTAATGTATTGTAATAATATTCTCTATAAAAAATTGTCAACGCAGTGCTATATGTTCAGTACACTAACTATATTTTGGAGATTTGAAAGAAAAAGTAATTACAGGGTACCATATCTAGACTCTAAACGAATGTTCTACTTGTTTGAAACCACAATCAGCAAAAGCAACGTTTACAAGTCCAAACTATAAAATATCTGTGGGGATGCTCCTATTAAGCTTTTATAATACTTTTTTTGATCATCATGATGTAATCCAGGTACATCTGCACTAAATTTTACTGGTCGCTGTATTGCAATAAGATATTTTTCTAACAATAAAATGGCAAGTGGTATCACTTGTTTTGTATGTTGGTCGTGTTTGCAATGGCTAATTTTCGTAAACAGCGTGCAGCCATTTCTGGGTCTTAACCGTGGCACCATGATTCGTCACATGTGTCTTTCAGTCAGGAACTGAACTTGAAGCCACTCCAGACAGCAACACAACTTCTTCAATGGCCCGTCGTCAACCTTCCAGGATGATTTTGCCAATCTTTTCAACATTTACGTAGGTGTGAGGAGTGAAAGGACGACCAGAGCGAGATTTGTCAACAATTGACATTTAACCTCTTTTAAAAGGGAAAACCACTCAAATACTTGAGTTTTCCCAATAACATCATCCTTGTAGGTCCTTTTAACATTCCGAGAGTGACTCAGGAATTGCAATTCTATACGCCCCCAGCGGCATAAAGTGGTGCTTTGAGCCTAGTATAACTCAAAGCGCTTGCAATTGTAGTTTTAGACTCGCAGCGTCTTCACAATTAACAATATCTCTAGTTTGAGACTCAGAACATTGCAAATTACCATGGTATGCTACTATTTTCTTTGGAATGACAACTAAAATTGTAAAATTTTGGTTTAAATAGCCTAGAGAAATTGGAATGCCAGATTCAGAATATTGGTATGTAAATTTGAAAGTACGATCCGAAAAAGCGAGAACATAATTTTTCCAATAAAATTATTCGCGTTACTTGTAGTAAAATCACAATATTTTTTTTTGAAATGCAGTTCTTCATGCATTATAAGGCCGTACAATATTCCTACTAATATTATTAATATATACGTGTACGTTTATTCTTAAGTCAGTAAGTTTTATCGCTTTATATATTCTGATGCCCAAGAGTTTATATATCCATGAATTTGAGTACCAGAATTAGCTTCTGGGTACTGCGCACTTTCATAATAATTTATTTGACGTTGTCTGCATAATATAAAAATGTGATACTGACACAACCGGTGACCATTAATAATGATCAGTAGTTCATCAGGTTTTTTCTGGTTTCACCACTATTATTATAACAATGCCGAACGTAGTATTAAGAGTTTTCTTAATTCTATAGTGTCCAAGGCTAGTACTAGCTACTAATCCAGAATTATGTAATGGACGAAAGCGAAAAATTCTCCACTTAATAATTTAGTGGGAGAAATCTGGTTATACATTTCTCATAGGCTATGTTATGTAGTGTTATAAACTGATCAAATCAAAAATGTTATGATGGATTCGAGAAATTTCTGGTTTTACATTTCTCGTAGAATATGTTATGTAGATATACTGGACAAGTCAAAAGCGTTTACAAAGTAAACTCTGGCATGTACGTGAATTACCACACTTTATCTAGCCGGTGTATGTAACAGAAAGTGTTGAGTGTCAGCTACCAGTGGATATGTCTCTCGACTCTTGATCATATCAGCACTATTTTCATAAGAATCAAGCTTGAATTTCTTTTCTGAAGCTCTCTGTTTCTGCTAGAATAATGATGATACTAAAATGTCAAAATATTGACGGAGGATAATCAATTCATTTACGTTTCATGGGCTAATTTATGCAATGAACACTTAGGCTCGTTTGATTGAATACATGCATTTATTTTCTAGAAGATGGACTGAACTTTTAGCTATGTTTAATTATGGATACACTCTTCTGTGTCAGCGTTTATGTCAATATTTCGGGTAATTTGTCATATCCGTGTTTTGTTGTATGTCTATAGAAGTAATGTACGGCACAAAATTAATTTTAAAAAGTATTATCTACATAAATCTCGCGCATGTGCTTTTCTAATAATAATACATGTTACTGTTATATGTAATGTCAAATTTTTATTTCTTTAGTAGACAGTCAATGGTACACAAATGTCTATTAGTGCTATAAAATAATCCGATTTAACTGCAAACTATAAACACTGTAATTTATGTGGCTTCCATAAATTTTAATTGCAAGATTTTAATCAAAATTACAAAACTAATCGCATAAAAAATCTGATATGAATGTCTATTATTTCCAATTATATGAATATAAATCCACATAACTGTAATTATTACAGGCGGTTTTGTCATAAAATTTATCTCTGGTGTTAATGTCCGACGGAGTTCTTGAAGAAGAAAATCATTCCTAATCCATAAACATATACGCCATCCTAGCATCCGTGCCAGACTTCATCGCACTGATTCGATGAATCGTTTAAGTGAATGCTTTAGGCTTAGCATAATTGCATTATTTTTATTTCGATCGTAAACTCTACGTTCAGTCTGTACTGAGATTATCGTTGCATACTCGTTCCCCATAAATTTATTGCACGTTTGAGGACGCAGTTCATAATATTTGCATAACCATACATTTAGTCAATTTAAGGGGAGAGTAGGGTTAATTGGTGGAAAAAAAGGCATATTTTTGTGAATTTTTTTTGACGACACAGTTGAAATCTATGCATTAAAGCCAATGGTACATTAAAGTATAACATTTGAAGAACATTATGTGAAATTTTCATGAAGAAATATTAAAAAATTCGGCAATGGCAGCAATTATTTTGAAGTGTCTCGAAAAAAAATTGAATTGCGGTGCCCCTCATAGCTCGGTGCTGGATCATCTGAAATGAAAAAATCAAAGTTTTTTCGTTAGATAATCGTTTTCTTCAGGTAACGCTGGGAGGGTTTTTCGAAATTTCTATTTTTCACTTTTCGGGAACACTTTGAAATGAAAAACACGATTTTTGCGGAAAAAATCGGCAAATTTGTTATTGTAAAATAAAAAATATCAACAAATTTGAAAGAAACTCTCCAGCGTTACCTCGTAAATTATGTACAGAAATAGTCTTCAAAACTACAAAAGGATCGGTGCAGTAGTTTTGAAGTTATGAGGGGCACCGACTTTGAAAACATGAATTGTGGGAAAAACGCTTGAAAGTTTGAACAAATTGGAATAAAACGTCCATAAGCCAGTTTTATCGGCTTACCTCACACTGAATCATCGATGCCAGTCATTGACACTGACTAAATAAACAGTAGACGTCAAATCCTTGAAGGGCATTAGGCGTTTGTATGACGGCCACCGCTATACCGTAGCGGTTTAAGCGGCGCGCGGAAGTGACACGCGGTCGCTTAAACCGCTGTATCTTCGTTAGTTTTGCTCAGATTCATCTCAAATTTTCACACAATATTCTTGAAAGGTTCTCCATTCAGTAAATCAAATAAAAAAAAAATAAAAAAATTTTCTTTTAAAAACCCTACCCTCCCCTTAACATATTTATAGAAAAGGCATTATTTTTAGTTGCTACTAATGTTTGTGTTTACTTATACTAAGAAACATTAGTTATATAGTTCTATACATGACATGTAATTCATGTGTAGTAATTGCAAAAATGTTGTATTCAGCCTCTTTACACTGCCTTGTTTACTGTTTAATCACTATTATACTACCAAGCTGATGAATTATGAAATTTCACCAGTTACAAAAAATGTTTTTTTCCAAAAAGCCAAATTTTAAGTCGGATTGTAACTGCTGTGATCAATTTGTTTTCTTAATTTAGTAGCTGCTTACGTTACAGGTTGAATGAATGATTTGTTTATTAAAATACATAATGTTTTATCAAATAAAGAGCTTCTCTTTATAAGGAAACTTATGTGTATCATTTTTTTTGTAAATTGTAAACAGAACAAGGAAGAACAAAATGTAAAGTGAAAGTATATGTAACCTAATTATAGTTACTGCAATATTTCTCTTCTAGTTAAAGAATATTGCGATTTGAAAAGAAAACTTGATAAACTGCGAATTCAAAAAAGGATGTAAATATCATATTTTGAAATGAAATGTATTAATTTTATAGGGAAACATGATAGAAAAAAAGAGGTAAGAGAGTAATTTATGAAGTAATAAGAAACAAACATTATAAGTTTGCAAATTTTAGCATTACAGTGTTTTTCCTTTTTTTTTTCTACTTCACTATTTCTTTAGTTTTCGTTTTCTATAAAGGCAAATTAATATAATACCTAACTAAGTATTGCATTACATGCCCTCTTCCTGTCAATAGACACATATAAAAACGAAATTTTCCAGTCTTTTCCCGATTTTCATCGTATTTTTCTGGGAAACTTTAAATATTAGTCACTGCTTCTTTTACGTGAACTACATGAATTTTACTGCATTTATATTTACTTGTTTTATCGACATATTTGTAAATATCGTAGATTCACCGTTATATATCTACATGTGACTGCTCCTAGTTTTCTTAGATTTCCTACATCAGCCACAATTCCTGTAAAAGTATTTCACTCGTCTTTCTCCGTCTGACAAAACACGCGATCTGCCGGCATATATGAATGTTCTTAGCTGAGAATATAATAGATATTTTATTCGTATATTCTTGCTTGCTTAATTTCCATATTCAATGTATTTTTTTATGTTAATTAACCGCACCGTGCTAACATACAGTCACATATTCCATACAACTCTTATAACGGGCAGTTAGTATCAACAAATAGGGGTGGCGCATATCTTTGGCCGGCGCATTTGATGGAAAAAATCGTAAGGCTTTGATATGTCTTTGTATTTTCAATTTCTTTAGAAAATCACAATTAGCTTTCTTGTTCGTGTAGATATAAAAATAGGATTGTTTACTATTCAATAAGCAAGTCATTATCACAAGCAGGAATTTCAAAAGTTATGTCAAACATTTTGTAAAAATATGTGTAATTAACTTCATCTTTGCGATTTCTTCTATTATATAGTTTTCGCAATTTCAAAATACTTAATTCAGATGCCTGTTTTTCTACACGTTTCTACTAAAGATGGCAACTTAGTTGCCGAAATACGCATATAGATTTTTTTATGTCTTCTTATTTTTTGTGGTAAGGAATGTTTCCTTTTGCATTTTGTTTCAGATTTTGGGCCACAGTCTCCATCCACTAGTAGAGCCTCCTCTTTCTTCTTTCATGTCAATTCACTCTTGAATAAAACCTGCAAAGGCTTGTTTATTCTTTGCATAATTACCGTAAAGCTGCGCATGAAAAGCTTTTGTTAGATATTTACTAATGTTATAAGTTTTCCTAATTCTATATTTACTAAGTTTTGGTTTCCTCGCTAATATTAATTGTGATAATTTCGGATGTCGTATAATTGTATGTTACATTAGACAGTATATAGCCACTTGATGTAGTCTCCACGGTATTTTATCGGGATCGCAAGGCCTCTTGAAGTCATCTGTAACATTTTTTGAATCTCTGTATCATAACGTAAAATATGATTCTATATAAACTACATTCCGAAAAGAAGAATTTTAAGGAAATTGTATTTTGCAAATAAACGTAATAATTTGATATATATTTTTAGAAATGTAAAATGATTTATGAAACTTACTTTTAATTTATACGGCTTTCTGTATACCTCAAGACAAAGCTATCTTCTGCATAATTGCATTTTGAACAGAAGGTCCTCTAACAATGGTGAACAAAGTACATTATACAAAAAGTTACCTGAATGATCTGTATTATCTCCAAAAAATTTAGATATAAGAAATCAATCAGTTACAACTTCTTGAAAGTTTATTATGCATAATGTATGGCATATACTTATCAACATATTAATTCAGATGAAATAGAAATGTTTCTAGATAAGGATTTGAAGATTTCGAGTGGTTATTTTGGAAAATAAAATTGTGGGCAGTTTGTTTTCATCAATTAAATCATGAAAAGCGTATCTTAAACTAGGTATCACTTAGGGTAACCCTAACCACATGGCTAAATGGGTTATAGCCCCGGGACGCAAGCCTTTTGGGAGGCGGTGATTTTGATTGGTGTTATATTTTTTGTTATTATTAGCTATTTAGTTATTAGTGAGTTTTATTCAAAATCTTTTCTTGAAAAAAATAACCAAATAAAGCGTTCTAAATTAAATAAAAAGAATTATATGTATATCTTTGTTTCGGAGTTTGTGTGTTAGAATTTCCACGGTCACAAGCATAGTGTATCAACGAAATACGTTCGGTGTTGGTTTGGTTCGCACCAGTTTTCTATCAAGTGATAGCTATACTACTGTAGCGCCGTCGTGTCGGGTTCTTTTCGGTCCGATTCGTGAAATATCCGTTTCTTGAAGTTGTCTGTGATTTAACTTATTCTTCTAGTGTGTGCTATTTCCCAGTTTGGCCGTAACGTTTTAATGGTTTATTATATTTTTAAATTCTGCAGTAACTGGCAGTAAAGATTGCCTTTACTTCGAAGCGTTAATTCAAAAAATATATTTTGATTGTATCGTGTAGCAGGGCTAACCAAAAAATACTAACGAAAAAGGCTATCTGGCTTCGGTAATAGTAAATTAAAGGAAGGGAAAGAAATGAGGCAAAAAGTTTTTCTGGAAAAAAAAATGCATACATTAGCAAACTTCTTTAAAAAGGGCGAAACACTTTCTTTGGAATATACATAGCATGAGCATCTCGAAAAAAAAATCAACAACAGTATGATAATAAATCCTAAGAATCAAATAAGGAAGAAAAAGAAGATACTCAAGCACAATAACAAGAGGAGCAGAAGTAACAAAAGCCGCAACAGTCACGGCCAAAAGATTATGGAGGAGAATATTTAGATGAAGATGTAGTTAATAATATTTTAAGTGTTAATAATAATGATCCTGTATTATGGGGAAGACTAAGCAAAGATAAAATTATAGATATTGTATAGTGTTTTCGGGTTCGCAATAAGCAACTCGTGCAATTTATTTATTTAAAACAGTCTATATATTCACACACGTAAAATTAATTACAATATAAAAATATAAAACTAATCAAAACATAAAAATTTAAAATAAATGTAATGCACTTAAAACTACTACGATTTAAATTAACATACGTATTTATTTACCACTACTATTTATATGTCACGCTAATATTTATGTCTTTATTGCACTATAAAAACTGCACCGCTCACTATTTATGTTTATTCTTCGACTTCCACTCAAGGAACCATTTATTTAAGTTTATTTATTTATCTGCCTCTTTGGTCTGTTCCGCGCGACGACTACGTAAGGAATTTGTTATTCCGGAATGACTCATCCATCGGTTCAACTACCTTTATATACGCATACGAAACATGTGGAAGCATTCGCGAAAACTCCATCTTTCTCTCGATGTTTGTAGAACATACGACAGACATTCTGTCTCTTCGCAGTATATATAAATGGATGATGTATTGCTTTACGACTTGATTACCAGTCGCGCCGAATATTTGCCTTTCTTTTTTTTGTAGACTGGTTTCGTTACATTGCCCCCTTCTTAACTGCGTTTCGTCCCGAAACACGCTATTCCATGTTCTTATCGTTGACGGATGACGGAATCTACATTGGGACCCACGGGTGCACCCAGTTGTCTTGCGGAAATGGCAATCCACCGTCTAAGGTTGTATAACGGGCTGACTGGGCCGATAGCTGCATACGACTATCTCCATACCATTATGCCGAAACACTACCTCCAGCATGTTTCTTACGATTCTCCATTCCAGACGGTCTAATCCGCAGCCCAGTTTCGGAATTGCCAGCCTCCTTATATTTTGTGCGAGTCCACGTCCTCGTAAATCAACAAGGGATTTCCACAGTGCACGATAGGTCGGCTTTTCGTTGGAGACTTCTTTTGTGACCAGGTAAAAGATAGATCGTCCGTCACGCTTTAGTACTACGTACGGTCCCTCCCAGTGTTGTTGGAGCTTTGGGGCAGGCCTCGGCGACGTTGAGGATTATACAACCAAACAAGGTCCCCTTCTCGATAACAATCTCTTTCGGCTTGCACTTGGTAACGATCTTTCACCCTGTCGCTGGCATCCTGAATATGATGGCGTACTCGCTCGTGGGAATCCTCCAACCTTCGCCTGGGTCCACTGACGTAGTCTTCTCCATTTGGGTTCTCCACAACACGCTTGAGTAGGTCATCCTCCACCTTCAGAGAGTCCCATTGAAACCAGTAGGATTCCAGTCCCTGTGAACAAGCAGCTACTTCTTGACAAGCCGGTCCGCGACAAGTACCTTTCCAAACCATCAATGAACCAAGGTCTTCATCAGCTTCTTGATCGATCCGCAAATTGTCAGGTTGCCACTGATCGTCAACCACGGTAGTTCTGAATGTGTTGGCCGATTTTTCTTCTAGTCAGTTGCTATGCCTGCAGTCTTCTGGACGTGGTCTCCTTGCATCAGCATCAGCGTTTTGGTGTTGCAGAGATGCAATTCGCGCTATTGATTTTGAGGCTCTACGATACTGGGTTGACGATTGCCTCTTTTCATCGACCCGTTTCAGTTTTTGCTGCTCCGCTATGGTTTTCTTAGGCTCCTTCCCGCATTTACTATGTACATGGACCATTTCCATGTCCATTTCCAATTCTAGCATCGGAGCGTTCTTCTCTTAGGTTGCACCTGATTCACTAATCGTCGGACTACCTGTCCCAGGTGTGCATGCCCATACTTCCCCTCAAGACGCTTGATTAATTTAAGGTAGTCTTGACACTCTCCCTGACGTAAGGTCTGCAGAATGTCACTGGCCTCTCCTCTTAACGACACAATCAGAGCAGTAGCTTTCTCCGGGGACGTCCACCCATTTTTTCCTGCAGCGGCTTCGAATTGTTTCCGGTACGTCATCCATGACGTCTTCCCATCGAAGGTGGGAGGTTTTACCTTTGCCTTTGCTGTTCGGGAGATCTCCTGGCTTCCGCTTGAGGTGTCATGGGGACCGCAGTCGTTCATCGCTGACAACTGAAGCTGAACCCCAAACTCGTCCCCCATTCCGAACACGCGCTCCTTAACTTTCTGTTCTACGGCTTCGATGGCCCCAGAAAATTCTTTTCTCCCATTCGATGAATTCTTTTGAATGTCTTCCTTAAAAGTAGTCTCGAATTGTTTTTACTTATTTGCCATTTCATCTTTTAGAGTCTCGAATTGTTTTGCAATTTCGTCTTTTAAAGTTAACATCTCATCTTTTAGAGTCTTCATAGTAATCTCGAATTGTTTTGAATTATTTGCCATTTCATTTTTTAGGGTCTCGAATTGTTTTACAACATCTTTTAGAGTCTCCATTATTAAGCGTAGATCAGCCTCTACTTGAAACAAATATTTCTCGGGATCATTACCTTCACTTATTAAAAGGTCACGAAGCCGGTCCTGGAGAATTGTTTTTTTTCCAGACGTATCAGCGTCCCTTTCTTCCAATTCTGCCCTTAACTCGGAGACCTTTAATTCTTCCAAACGTTTGGTAGCCATTTATTTATTTATTTATTTTTGCACTTATTTTGTTTATCCCACTTCTGACACCAATTATAACGTTTTCGGGTTCGCAATAAACAACTTGTGCAATTTATTTATTTAAAACAGTCTATATATTCACACACGTAATTAATTACAATATAAAAATATAAAACTAATCAAAATATAAAATAAATGTAATGCACTTAAAACTACTACGATTTAAATTAACACACGTATTTATTTGCCGCTACTATCTATATGACACGGTAATATTTATGTCTTTATTGCACTATAAAAACTGTACCGCTCACTATTTATGTTTATTCTTCGACTACCACTCAAGGAACTATTTATTTAAGTTTATTTATTTATCTGCCTCTTTGGTCTGTTCCGCGCGTCGACTACTTAAGGAATTTCTTATTCCGGAATGACTCATCCATCGGTTCAACTGCCTTTATATACGCATACGAACCATGTGGAAGCATTCGCGAAAACTCTATCTTTCTCTCGATGTTTGTAGAACATACGACAGACATTCTGTTTCTTCGCAGTACATATAAATGGATGATTTATTGCTTTACGACTTGTTTACCAGTCGCGCCGAATATTTGCCTTTCTTTTTTTTTGTAGACTGGTTTCGTTACAATATAATAAAGAACACATCTAATGTAGATGTAGATATTCAAAAACGTGGTCTACGAATCTCAGAGCAGGTATGCTACGAAAACGATATTTTATAGACATTTACTAAAAATTGGTTAGAAAGTGATGTGTTTAATAAAAAACTAATAATGGTTCCGTGAAACTAAATGAATGTATACATTCTTGAAACAATATGAAATCTGGTCACAAATTGTAATAATATGCTATACAGCTGGCATGTGATTAATTATGGGGTTCAAATTGAGTAGATAAAACACTGTCGAGATTGTTTTTTTAACTACGTTTAAATTTGGATTTAAAGAATTGCATAATATAACTCCAGAAATTATTGAGTTTGATTTTAAAACTTATAGACTTTTAAGATTTTGGCGCTGTGGTGAAGTTTTTTCTGCAGGTTTTTCTTATATCGTGAAATAAATTGGTGCAGTGCTGTGAAGGGTAATTTGACATTAGATTTGACCTTTTTTTCAGAAAACAATATTCTTATTTATGATTTTGAATATATACCTAGGTACACATTTTACATACTTTTATTTATGTAGCCGATAATATGTAGGTACTATACCTACACATATTACATAATGTGAAGCAAAGCTAATATAAAAATGCAGATTCAGAATTTAGGATATTTTTGTTCAATTACAATTTTGAAAATTTTCTTCCATAGCTACATATTCTTCTTTACTATATGCAGTATCACATGCACAATAGTCACCTTTCATTTTGTCATTTAGAGCGCTCACTAGCAAAAAAAGAGGACTTTAGAAAGAGCTAATTGGCTAAAATCGAGATAAAAGGGTTTAATCATCAACAACCTTTTGATGAACTCAGGTTTTGTCCGATGTATGGCAGATCGCGCCTTGTCGTCAGAACTAGTATATTCTCTAGAATTGCAATAAACTGACGAGCAATATCTGCGGTTATGACTTAGGACACTGTGCCGGAAGAAACAAAAATTTGTCCCATTATTGAGCATAGCCGGTTGGCGCTATAGAGACCAACGTATCCTGCAGTAGTATGTTCAAGAGGGGAAAAAATTAATAAAAACAGTCCATCCAAGTGATGAATACGATTACCATTTTCTCTAGTTTTTATGTTTGTCAAATAAAATCGTGTTTTAAATGAAGCCAAGACAGGAAACTGTTTCTTGTCAATATTATTCAAAATTAATCATGTCAAAGCACTACCCAAGGCAGAGTAATGGAACAAAAAGAGTTTCTAAGAAATCCGATTATATAATCACATTAAGCACAAGGATTGATTATTTAATAATTTCTTCTTCAGTAAGGAATTATAGCCCGAAAACTTGTTTAGCGGGAAATAAATTTCCTTAAATTGTCACTCAGCTCCGTATTTCATCGCAGTTGATCATTTTATAAAATACATTTTTATTATGTTAGTTATAAATTTACGATGACGATGGTCCATATTAAATAATTGAACGCTTTGTATTATAGTAAAAACTGAAATGCTTATACTTCTGAAACCAACATTTCCCTCTCAATTTGTATGATGTTCATATGGCCTCTCTGTTCACTCAACGTATAGAGTAACCACGAGCTGTCCGTAACACGTGCACAGCCCAGTTTACAATAGAGTGCTTATATTAACAATGAAATATATAAAATCTTTTAATTACATGTTCAAATTTTGGAAAACAACTATTTATTAGTTTATTATTAAATGCATGTTTTGTCTTTTTAGATAACTAAAATAAGCAAATCTCAAACATAACCCATATCAACAAAATATTCGTAAATAGGGCAATCCAACGACCTGTTAAATCAAATTCAATATGGCCGTTGTTGGTAAACAAACAGATTTGTATCATTAAAATTTGACTATAAGTGCTCTTATTAAACAATTATCTTATTAAATTCACTTGCTAAGGTTATTATTTAGTTATCAAAGACTAAAACTTATAATTATGTGAACGTTCTGTATTGCAGTATGTTTGATAGAAGTGTTTCAAGAAAAAAACAGCCGAATTATTGCCTGCTTTGAAGTTTTCATTGGAAAACCAGATAATAATTTAGCTCAGCAGTAGTACTGTTCTATTTATAAGCACGATAGAAATTTTAATAGCAATAACTCCTCAGGGAAGTATGTGCCACATTAGTGAAGCTCGAGGTGAAATACATCTGAAAAATGAATGGAAGAAGTGATTTTTGCAACAATCTTAACCCGGGATATGTTGTTCTAGGAGAAAGAGCATTTTTAATAAAGGAAGCACTAGGAATTCAGCAAGTGAATTTTAGTTATTCCAGCTTTTACTAAAGGAAGAACTCGTTAGCACCTTAAAATATCTCATTCCAGTATCGTGTTAAAAAAGTGTAATAATATGCAAAAATTAAACAGTGTAGATAAAATTGTGATTGTATTTAATGTTCTAATTAACGTATAGCAGTGACCTTGAGTTTGGTGGTAAATTATAAATAAGTATAATCAAGATCACTTCGAGATTTAATTAAATTAATTATTATTTTATTTATTTCATCATGATGTGTATATAGATATTTATTAACTTAATATTTTAGCAAATTTAATTTTTATTTACGTAAAATAATATAAGAATGTTATTATAATTTTTATAAAAGTTATAATATTATAATAAGCATAAAATATTACGTGAATTATAACAAGAAAGTGTTTCCCGCACGAAGAATACTGTGACCGGGAAAGATCGTTTGGCTCGGCGAAAACAATATTTTTCGCTAGATGCATTGGATGAGTCATGAATGTGTAAACAAGTTTATATTTACATATTTGTTTACCTTTTTGAAAGATTAGTAATGCGCTGTTTTCCCGGGTGGTGCAGCACTGCAGCTATGTATTTCTGGAGGTGGAATCGTATCGTACCGAAGATAACCGTACGTTTTTGTGAACAAAAATATCCATAAAAATGTTATTTTAACTTAGAAGTTTATTCGTGAATTGGAACATAGAATAATTTTCTGAAACCGATTTACGATACTTAGAAAATTTGTAAATAAAAATTAGAACTTGTAATATTTTATAGATGAAACGTTATTCTAACTTAGAAATTTGTTCACGCATTGAAACTTATAATATTTTCGTAATAATTTTACTATATTTATGAATTTTAAGACTGAAGTGGGACTTTGAAATATTTTTATGAATTAAATATCATTTTTAATTCGGGAGTTTGGTTTACATTGGGACTTATAATTATTTTGGGAAATAATTATTTGTGTTTAGAACAGTTTTATTTAATTAGAACTTTAATTTTTTTTTTTATTTCTTTTTTATTACTAGAATGTTTTATTTTTATATGCAGGGTTATTATACCGTGTGTTATGGTAAAGCATTTTAGTATCTGTAATGATCAAATTAAATAGCATAATTTTTTTTTTATTTATTAAATATAAACACTTTGCGTTTTAAATAAAATTTTCCTTATTATTTTATTTGCAAGATTAGGAGATTTGTAGTTTAATAATTTTGTTTTATAAAAAATAATAAAGGATAATTAGACTGTGACAAAGTTTTAAAATATATATTTGAGATGGATGAATTTGAGACGCTGTACGAAGAGTTAAGGTGATTTAATAATGTTTATTATAAATGTGTATATAGTGTTATACAAATTTTTTTTTCTTGAGTGGTGTTTTGAATTGGAATCTCAGAGCGAGGTAAAGTTTTATTTTTATATATCTATATTTTTTTTTATATATTAATTTTATTGTGTTTGTGTATTTGATATTGACGTGTTGGGTAATAGATCAGGCATGTGTGCAATGAATTAAGTAGATGTTTAATTCATAGCATGGAGTCTTGGTGAATCCTTAAAGCACGAATTGGTCTTGCTGGTACTGTTTTGGGAGCGAGCAAAGGCGCCAGGCAGAACTAATCAGGGCTGAGTTAATTAATTAAATGCACAAAGACATTTTTTTTATTTTATTAAATTTAAAATTTATTTATATGCCTTAAGGGGTGAGCACATGGTGGTGTATGTTCGGTTTGTGTCCAACGAGTTGAAAAGCATACTCGTAGGGTGGAACTTTGGGGTACCTACCGTGTGAATTTGCTTTCTAATGGTACTGTCTTGGGAGCGAGCAAAGGCGCCAGGCAGAACTAATTAGGGCAAAGCCATTTCCTTAATGTTTATATTCTCGTAAGTGATAAATCACATAATTTTGTTATTCATATTCCAGTACAATTCACAGTATGCAATAAATTTTACTTTCATTTGATATGTTGATTGTTTACATGTATCTTTGACGAATAAAAATAATGATAATCATATTTATTTTAAAAGTATAAATTTGTACTCGATGTTATCCTTTCATTAATTATAATTTCTTGATTATTTTGACTATTTGATCATGACATGTATGATTTTATATAATATTTTTTTGAAATATTTAAATTTTGTAAATATATTTGTGTAATTTTAAAAATCTTTTTCTTTAATATTCTTAATAAACTAGATTATAAGGTTTATCATGTATTTTATTTTCTTTACCTGACCTGGTAATAACTGAAGAGCATTCAAGTTGATTGGAGAGTTTATTTATATTTTCTGCCCCTGAGAGAAAATTTTCTTTAGTCATTCTAAACTGAGCTAGTAAAATGTAAAATTGCCTAACCTACTATTTTGCAGAAAATTTATTAAATCTTGGTCTAGCATAAGGTCTAGCACTAAGATGTATGCTTGATTTTTACTTACTTACTGATGGAATGGTGTAAATTATTTTTATATAAATCTCAATTTGCAAGAGTCACAGCAATATGTAAGTCATAAATGATTTTGTTTTTATAATTATTTATGGCACTATATAATCATAATTTATTCCTGTACAACGTGGCCATTATTTTAGAATTTAAATAGGCATTTCGTTACAGACAAAACACAAAACTTTAATAATGAGTTAAATTTATTTATTAATATATTTGAAATCAATTTATATTTTCTTAAGTCCTACACTGTATACATTGTACGCTAAATATTTATAATAAACTTTTATAATCTTACACATAATATTTCTGTATGATTAAACTTATTTTCTTATTACTATTTATTAACTATTGCTTCTATAATAATTAAGTGAAACTGTTTTAATAAATAAATCTTATAAAACAAACCTCTGATGGTTTTGTCAGGTATTGTAAGTTTAAAGGCAAGTTTAAATAATTAATCCTTAATCAGTTCATGAGTGGCTTTGTTTTTCTTCGTATACTGAGATAATAATGCACCAACATAACTACAATGTTCGGCTGTTATCAGCCATGCATGTAGAGTGAGCCAAAAGTATTGATTCACATTTCACAATAATGCACTACACATCCATTGGTTTTTAATTAACTTCTTATAAATGTTTCACCTAATCAAAAACATGTACTTTTCCACATAAAATAAATATGTTGTTAAGAAGTGTAAGCGGCGAGACTCTTTAACACTGTCATTAGGTCCTTAGTGTAATAAATATGTATTAAAACCAAATATACAATAATAACCGTACTTGGCACAGGTGGAATACCATCTATTAAATTGTGTAATTTCAAGAATGAATGGATTCATCTTTGGTGGTTTCACATCTTTTGCATTGGGTTCTTGCAAAATATTAAAAAGACTTGCAGAGCAGATATTTGCAGCTTCGGTTGTGAAGTCAACTGTCTTAGAGTCAGCTGGGCATTCTTGTTGATGTTTGCTAAATATATTCAGTACACTCTCTTTCTAGCACTGCAAAATTTCTCTTTACTCGTTTTTCGTCAGTTCTGGCTGCTTTTTACACAGTACTGTATAAACAGGTGAAAACAGTAACTTAAATTCAACACTTCTGGAAAGCTGAAACATAATTAACCTATAAACCATTTGCTTTGTTTACGATTTATAAATCTTACCTTCAATAAATCTTTAATCATTAATAGACTCTTTAAAAATACTGAGAATAATAATAATAACAACTTAAACAAATACAAAAAGCGCAAACATAAGGAACAATACAAAATACAATATAGCAAAGCAAAAATTATACATATATAACGAATATTTTAAAATTACAGACAATGTTATTTATCTCTACTAGCACACTATATGCTCACTTGTTCTACATTAGCAAATACGTATTTTCATCCTTCTTTAAAATTGTGATTTTGCTGCGTGGGTATAGTCACAATCATGTGACAAAATCACAGAAAGCAGATGATTAACATCGTGTGTTTTAGGATTTGTATGTAACTCTCAGAGCCAATAGAAAGGCAGTATTAAAAATCATGCCTTGATCACGCGTTTTTTGTTACTCTATACGTTCAATGAATATAGCATAATAATTTATTTTAGTAAATTTGTATTAATTCCACCTGTCAACATGTGTGTATGTCTCTTATTTCAATAAAAACTTGAGTATTCCAGGAAATGTATGTTTAACTAAGTAAAGTGTATTGGCAAAATTGCGATTGTACTAGAACATTTGGTCTGAAGTTAACATATGTGTACATGTGTTTTTCTAGCTTATGTAATTGTTAATAGAGTAAAGGAGTTATAAATTTCACTCATCAAAAATTCGGTAGCATAACTGAAATTATTTCTTTTTTCAATATTTGCCAAATTTTGTATTTGTGATTGGTAAACATGGTAACACTCATATAGCGAGTATGTTTCCCTACATCTATAACTGGGTATTAGAGGAATGCTTCATCTGAATAAAAATAAAAGAAATGTAGGAATGAGTTACATCATAATATCTACTCGTAGACTTGTAGTTATAATTAGTGCACCACTGAAAATTGGTAAGTATGTATTGTAATAAATTTTAGTAAATGGGTGTTTATTAAAACACTTACAAGTTTTGCATTAATCTGTTTTTTCTGAATTTATCCTCCAAATCTGAGATAATTAATTGTAGAGATATTTTTTTCAATCGTATAAAGCTGAACAACTACTTATTTTTGAATTAAATTTTATTGAAATCTTCACTATCTTCAAATAAATTTGATATAAGTAAAGGCTATTCAGTTTAGCAAACATTTCTAGGTCTTCTAAATTCTACCCAATAAAAATATTAGCTAGTTCTAAGCAAGCGTACTATGTATTCCTTGAGATTACAGTTTTCCTTGAGATTACCTTCATTCCTTGAGTATTCCTTGAGATTACAGTTTTGTATTGCAATTGAGTAAAACATGGTGAAATTTCCAGTGTTATATCAGGATACAGCGAATTAGATACAAAACACTTTTAGACAATACCGTAACACTACCTATTAAAATGTATAATACGTGTGATAGCTTCGGCTCTATTGCATATAAATACGGTAACCGGTTTACATCATTCTAAAATCTGATTTTAATATTTACAATTGTTTACTCAACAGAAAATTTAAATAGTTTAAATCACAACATATTTTTTGTACTTGCTTTTAACTTATCTTAGTATACATAAAATACATTTATTTCATAAAAGAAAGTGAAGCAGAAATCCCAAGACAGGAAACTTTATCTTTACAATAAAAATACAATTAACACGGTTAAATGAGATTAGAGGGTGTCGCAAATGTGTGCACGTGGGTAGAACTTGACGCTTTTAACGAGTATTACAAGCTAGCAAGGTTAATATATTTTAGTGTCGTGGTGTAATTTTCGTTTCCATAAAGTTTCCGAATGGATGAACAAAAAGTAAAGAAACGTAATCTGTCTACCAGCAAATCGTAATAAAACGAGTAAAATAACAGCGGATTTCAGAAAAGGAAAAGTAAAACAACACAACCAGTAGAAATTAACCATCTTGCAGAGGATATATATTAACTGCTGGAATAAATAGCGCTAAATAGTGCGGGATAAAGCGCTTGTTTGTGTAAATCATTCACATGCGAAGTGTAAAACTTGTATGTTACATACCAATTATAAATACTAAAATAGACAATTTCACCACCTGGGATGTAAAATGGTCATTAAAATTTCAATCAGACACAAATAAGTCTTTGATTTATTCACATGGCTGTAATGAGCACTTTGCATCGTACATATGCGCATGATTATATCATCGATTCCTCTGTTTTTTACAGTATAACGTAAATGCTGTCAGTTATCTTGGACACAGAGATGCTGGACATTAATAAGATGAACTTAAAATGTAATTTGAAAAGGTGAGGATATGGTCCAAGTATGAGTCCACACTAGTCGCTTATTAATAATTCTGTGGTTTCTTTTTTTTTTGACGTAATAGCTAATATTTAAATTTTTGAATTATTTCTATATTGCACTATGTATACAGGGTGGGGCACCTCATTTCCGTCGGTTTATATACGAAAAGCGGTAATATTTTTTATTTTTATTTTTATTAAAGGTTGCGTAGGTTCATTAGGGGCACGTTTTAAAATTATTTTGAAATATACAGAGTGATCCAAAAAAATTTGGGACACCAAAGTTATGAAAATTTAAATGGAACACCCTGTATATTATGGGATATTTTGATGCTATAGGCTAAATTAAGGCCACTTACTGTTATATTCCCTATTCCTAACTCAACCTCTTTTCGAGATATTTCAATATTTTTGAAAATGTAGATCAAAATTTCAGAGACATTGCTGTCTTCCATATTTGAGCGAATTATTTTAAATTGTATTTATAGTTTACTCAAAGCATTAGACTATAAGATGAGCTAAAGTTGATATCTAAAAATTATACACGGTGTTTAAAAACTACATTTGTGTTTTGACTAACATTAAATGCAAATAACTTTCATATTTTAAATGGAACACCCTGTATTTATTGCCATATTTAGATTCTAATTTTAATTGTTTTTAAAACTGTATTAGGGTTTCCTATACCTATCTCTTATAGTTTTTTGGTAATTTAGGATTTTCAGTCAAAATGCTAATATTTATTAACCTATCGGGTTGATTGGTTTTGTTTCACATTAATTAAAAGGCGTCATAACTAGGTAAATAAGAAATACATACTTTATTAAACAAACAACAAACTTAAATTTTGAAAGAAAACTAATGTTTTAACAAATGCTCGAAATGATATCCATCTGTTCAATGCATAATCGAATTCTTTCTTGAAAGGAGTGTTTAGGTTTAACTCTTGTTAAAATATTTGGTGTTCTAGAACGAAACGCTATTCTTATTCGTTCTCTCATATCGTCGGGTGTGGTTGGTGGCGTATCATAAATGATATTTTGGACATATCCCCATAAGAAAAAATCGGGACTCGTTAAGTCTGGGGATCTTGCTGGCCAATTCTGTGGACCGCCGCTTCCTATCCACCTATTGGGATATTGCCTATCCAATTCATTTCTTACATATACTTGAAAATGCGCTGGCGCACCGTCTAGTTATAACCACATCCTTTGACGAATTTTAAGTGGTATATTTTCCAAAAGTACAGGCAAATTGTCTCTTAAAAATCGAAGAAACATGGCGCCGTTTAAATGACCATCAAAAAAGAACAGACTTGCGTTCCAATTATTCTACCCCATACATTGACACACCATCTGTGTTGCCTATCAATAGTTCTAAAAAATGGGGATTTTCGTCACTGTAGTAATGAAAATTATGTTTATTAACTAATCCGTTATTGTGGAATGATGACTCATCCGAAAAAAGTACAAAATCGAAGAAATTTTCATCTTCAGTAAACTTTTCTAAAACCCATAAACAAAATAGGAGTCGTCTATCGTAATCTACTTCCAAAAGCTCTTGGTGTAATTGAATACGATACGGGAAGAAGTTGTACCTTTTTATAATTCTTCTGACGCTCCGTCTGCTTATTCCACTGGCTTCACATATTTTTCGCTGACTTGTATGCGGATTTTCTGGCAGAGATCCGATAACAACAAAATCATTTTCTTCATTTCCCGTAATTGGTAAAAAATGAGGGTAATTTTCCCCGTAAATCCCTCGAAAAACAGAACAATTTTTGCCGTTTTTAAGGTAAAATTAATTTATGGGGAAAATTGTCAGGAGTTAGTCAATTTTAGCTCTAAGTTGGGTATTTACTCCCTTTATGAAGTAAATTTACTCCAAGAAAAGTAGTATTCCCGAATGCATGGAGTATCCCTATCTATAGCAAGGAAAACTGTCTGCAAAAAGTAATATTATTTACTGATAAGTGAAAATATGTGGTATTGAAATATACAAGCGAGTCGTCTATTTCACTTTATCTAACGTAGTATGTACATACATTATAACTGATCTCACTCATTGAACTGAATTACATATATCGGAGGCACAAATCATAGCAAACGTGTTTTGTGCGACTAAAGAATTTGAAGTGGTATAGGTACTAATATTTTTATATCACTGGAACATATAATAAATATACTTAGTTGTGTGGAATATGAGTGAAGAATTGCAAGTAAACCATACCTATTACGCATGCTCTCAAAGACAGTCGCGTTACACATTCTATAATCTATTGTATGCTCTTGCATGTTTTGTTAACTCTGCTTGTGTTGCCGATTTCTACGATAGGTGAGTATTAATAATAATGTTTATGTGAAAATGTTTTTTATTAAGAAAGTGTAGATTAGTATAAGTTACTATGTTCTGTAATGAAAAGATCAAAACAACAGTACCTACTTTGTTCATGTGTGTACGTGATATGTTTGGAGGGTTAAGTACATTATTTTATTAGCCTATGTACAGGTATTTTACATTTTTGATAGTATTTCGAAGCATCGATGTTCCTCACGTATATAGGTATACAAAAGTCCATTGTTGATATAAAGCTGGTTTCAAAAGAAAATATATTTATTGTATGTGCTTTTGCGTTATAAATTTAGCAGCCATGTTAAGATATCCATATCTATTTCAAATAATTGTGCATGTTCTCTAAATAACACAAGAAAATAACTGCTAATTAATAGATTGATTTACATACTTATTTGTTGTAGAAATAAGATGGATAATAACTATGAATGTACTGTTTGTAATTCAAGGCTTCGAACAATATCAGATTAAAACCAACATCAATACAAACATCGAAATGTACGAAAGATTCGGTATTACTGCAAATATCCCGAATGCTTTATGGAATACAGTAAATGCAAACGTTTCAACATGCACATCTACCGTACACATAGAAGTGTGTTGCCAAAAGTCAAATCACTAGCATTTTCTTGCAATGTATGTAATTTCACGGTTGATCTTTACAAATTCTTTTAGCTCATTTATACGGTCATATTAGGTATGGAAAAATAATTGATTGTCCATTATGTAACAAAAGACGATTATTTCAAAGTGTTAGTAGTTTTAAAACACATTTTTATCGATATCATTTTTATAAAATTAAGCGCGATGTAAGTTCAATCAATGAGGATAATGTTACAGTTACGAATAAGAACGAGCAAAATACCTAAAATCATTACTGAACAGAAAAAGGACACCGTCCAACGACAGCAACACTGCACCAAGAAAATAAAAAAGAAGAGAATGCAAAATCCGGTTGTCACAATTCGCAACCACCACTAGAAAATAACGAAGACACTGACAATGATCAGGAGAAACTAAGACATTAACAACAACGATGTTTTTGATTAAACCGTTATAAAATTGTTAGACAAAACTTATGCAAAGCAAAGAGACTTTCTAAACACGAATTATCCTGCTCTATGTGAAATTAAAGAACAGTAGCCAATTTTATTGAGTCAGTCAGGAACTTATTGGCACTATGAAAAACTCATGAACCACAAAGCGGAAGTATTTTCTGAAGCAATGATAAGCAAAGCTTCTAAAATTTTAGAATTTGGGGAAAAAAGGAAATATATATATCATCTATTCCTAGTGATGAAGACGGAGTTTTACGATGTGTAATTAAAGTTATATGCAGATATTTTGGAGAGAATTTTAAGCTCATTATTTGTAAAATCAATGTAAGTATGTAAATTACAACATGTAGATAGTTAAATTTAATTTTAACTTAAGGATTTGCAGTAAGTGGAGATAACCAGTGATAAACACAAGAAATTGGTACCCATTTCTTTCAAATACTCAATTTTCATTACAAATATCATGTACATTCTTTATATATTTTAAATGTTGCTAATTTGCTATCATCCATCACCTCTTATAGACCTTTGTTCCCGTAAAATTGCTTTGCTAACCCTTAAGACACTATAAAATGCCGAACAATATTTAAGGTTGAATTACTTCCAGGACGAAAAGCAACTTCTAGATAATAGTTCACCATAGATTTTATGTAGGAAAGGTAAAATACAAATATGTAGGTGATATTGAATTATTTATATTTCTGTTTTCAGATGACAATGAAAATATTCATCGTTATGTCATAAAAATGGAACAGCAGCACCTAAGCCAAGGCACCCCATATTTAAGAGAGGAATTAAATCAATTATTTGCTATATATTTTATGTTTAACCTGGAATATCCAAAAGATATATCACACACAATGTTATTTTTTCAATATTATTGTATGAAAATAAATTCTGTTTCAGGCACTAAAAACAAAAAGAAAACACAAGCAAAAGTAGTAAACTTACCGAATTATTTAAGAAATAATGTTTAATGTAAATATGTATAACAAGAAATAAAACGATGTTGAATAAAGTTGAAGGTGTTCCTCTACTTATAGTTTTAAAAATTAAAAAAACGTACTTCAGTCAGAATTGGGCAAAATGTAAATTATGTAACACTCACCAAATTATATAATTATAGTGTAAATGACGCACTGCAATAAGAGCTGTACTTAAACGTAACTGATGCAACCAAAAGGTCAATCTTATTCTTTCAGATTTTTGTGGCAATTTAAGAGTTTCGTGGAATTACCTATATATATAATGCCCAACTCTGGCCGCAGTGAAATTTTACCATTTGACTTTAATCTATTTATTAATCACTGACTTTTCTAGTGTTTATCATCGACTTCTAACGTATTTACAAGTTATTACCAAAGTATTGTAATTCGTCTTGAAGGAAATGTATCACCATTTCGGAAAAATATTGTCATATCCCACACAGTACCGACATCAAGTATGAAAGCTGAGCATACCAGCCACCTTTCGTTAATTGCTCACGACATCAGTAGAGTGAATAGTAGAATAACAAATGTCAATTAATTCTATGCAGTATAATTATATATTCGGAGTTCTTATAAAAACCTTATGCGCGGTTGATTTAAAATAATTTCCAGTAGAAAGTGTAGACTTCTATTCACTTATGATTGGATTTAGGACAATGAAAGAATGTGCAAGGTCGGCTTGTAAGTGCATTACATATCACTACTTACAGTGAATGCATGCAGTATAAGTGAACAGTAAAACAGGGTAATTTTATTACTAAGAATCGGATGCAACTTTATT
Source organism: Amphimallon solstitiale (assembly GCA_963170755.1). NCBI lineage: Eukaryota > Metazoa > Arthropoda > Insecta > Coleoptera > Scarabaeidae > Amphimallon > Amphimallon solstitiale. The sequence goes on along the minus strand of OY720675.1, from coordinate 131,524,676 downwards.
ACTACTAGTATGAGGATAAAATTACTACAGCAGGACAGATTTTACTTTCTGTGGTTAAAATTCCCCTATAAAAGTTTAAATTGTGAGAAGTAAATTTACCCCTTGATGGTAAAATTAAGCATTAAATTTCACCTCCGCGCAACAAAATTGCCTTTGCATGGTAACTTTCCCATGTAAGTTTACTTTACCACTTGCAATTTTCCCTTCTTACTTTGGAATTTTACACATGGATGGTAAAATTACTCAGCTCAGGAAATTTACCCGGATATCGGAGGTAGAAAAGTTGCATCCGATTATCGGAGTAAAATTCCCCATATTTTTTTTACAGTGCACCCTGTATAACTATTAATTTGACAGTGAATCTTTAATGTGAATGATATATTTTATATCAAACTTTAAATCTTGTTCCATAGTATTTCACTACGATAGGTATTCTGTTGAATAATTTGGTTTTGCAAAACTGGCGGAATTGTTGTTTTCCAATTTTAGAACATTGATCTTTCCTGAAACATTAATGGATTTCAGTCGTTATATTTTAATTGATAATGTGCGTACACAATTTCCTAAATACACTTCGTTAGACTTATCTAATTTTTTTAACTTTAATGCATGAAAATACAATGTAGAAAAAATACTATATAAAACATTTCATACGGTAGTTTGTCCTAATCGTCCTTCAGGAATTTCTACGCGTGGGTGCTTCATTTCTTAAATTCGAACAAATGCAAGAAAACCATCTTATGAGACTCGTTTCTTAATATAATATATTTAGGTTTTTTCTGAATATGTCTTTTGCATTCTCTGAACATTTATCAGCAAAGGAATAGGTTTAAAATGTATATTTCTCATGTTTTTAAATTAAAATTAAAGCAATAACAGCATGATTTTTTAACTTTAAGTAGGATTGATAAGATTATAGAAATATTGAATAAAAGTTAGAATACTTGTGAGAAGTTTGATCTAATATTGAAAAATATTGATAGTTTACTGGAAGAATTGGCTGTAAATGTTTCAATGTCGCCATTAAATTCTAGTCCATTAAATATGGACAATTGACCAGCAAGTAATTGGAAAGATTACTATAGAATAATAACTACTTTCGTGTTCTCGACATAGTAGAATTTCGAAAATGAAAATGAAAAGTGCTAAATACTTAAATGCTTGAACTAACATCACGAGATAAATGCTATTTACATATGTACATTTATACGCAAACGTGTATTTGTATATATAAATATGAACATCTATGTGAGAAATTTCTTGAATTAGCGGCATATTAAATTAATTGATGACAATTACTTGCATTATTCAAATATTAATGATTTTTAAGGAAAAGAAACACACCACCCCGAGGACTAACACATATGCATTAGTTTCGTTTAACCACTACAACGTGAACACTCGTCAGCTCGGCCTCTGTAATGTGTTCATTTTCCCATCTACTGAAATTTGTATATATATAGTTTCGGGGACGATCTTTGCAAGCTTGAGAGATAATTTCCTATCATTCTCATTTAACGAGGAAACCATATTAATTACTATGTTTTCCTTCTACGATATTAAAGCACATTGAGTGCACTCTGTGTTGTAACACAGAAATCCAAATTTCATTCTGGATAATTACAATTAATATTTTATATGTGGTTAATGTATATATTAAACACATATAATCCGTTTTCTTTGCCGTATATATCTAAATATGAACATCTACGTGAGAAATTTCTTGAATTGGCGGCATATTAAATTAATTGATGACAATTACTTGCATTATTCAAATATTAATGATTTTTAAGGAAAAGAAACACACCACACCGAGGACTAACACATATGCATTAGTTTCGTTTAACCACTACAACGTGAACACAGAGGCCGAGCTGACGGTGTTCACGTTGTAGTGGTTAAACGAAACTAATGCATATGTGTTAGTCCTCGGGGTGGTGTGTTTCTTTTCCTTAAAAATCATTAATATTTGAATAATGCAAGTAATTGTCATCAATTAATTTAATATGCCGCTAATTCAAGAAATTTCTCACGTAGATGTTCATATTTAGATATATACGGCAAAGAAAACGGATTATATGTGTTTAATATATACATTAACCACATACAAAATATTAATTTGTATATATATATATATATATATGAATAAGAAATTATTGCGGATACATAAAATATCAGAAAAAGAAAAAAAAATATTGGGTATAATCCGCTGTAGAGCAACCGTAAACACGTGTTTCTGACTAATTGGTCGTCATAATACGTTAGTTGTTGTCCTCAGAACCGAGGATCTTCTGGCTGAAGCTGCAAATGGTGGTCTGTCACCTGATGGTCTTCCGTTTAGCTTACATCTCCAAGGTTATCCCACCTTATTCCTTGGCTACACCGTACTGATGACGACCAATTAGTCAGAAACACGTGTTTACGGTTGCTCTACAGCGGATTATACCCAATATTTTTCTTTTTCTGATATATATATATATATAAAGTATAGAATTTCATGGGGTAACTCCGCTCAAAATGCAACTGCGGACACATGTTTCGAACTACTTGGTTCTCGTCAGCGCAGTGTAGCCAAGGAATAGGATGGCATAAACTTGGAGCTGAAAAACATCAATCAGAGACATACACAAGGGACAGTCTACCAATTGAGGCTTCAGCTAGAGTGTCCTCGATACTGAGAATGAATCTAACGTCGCGCGAGGTAGACATTGTCCACCTGCAAGCCATCTGAACCCACAGGATAACAATAAAGAAAAGAAATATTGCGGATTATAGAATAATAAAGTATAGAATTTCATGGGGTAACTCCGCTCAAAATGCAACTGCGGACACGTGTTTCGAACTACTTGCTTCTCGTCAGCGCAGTGTAGCCAAGGAATAGGATGGGATAACCTTGGAGCTGAAAAACATCAATCAGAGACATACACAAGGGACAGCCTACCAATTGAGGCTTCAGCTAGAGTGTCCTCGATACTGAGAATGAATCTAACGTCGCCGCGAGGTAGACATTGTCCACCTGCAAGCCATCTGAACCCACATATATATATATATATATATATATATTGATACCCAATAAGCTGTCACCTCCGTCATTTAAATCGCGCGACCTAACCTCCACATTACAGCACTTAAATATTTTTATGAAACTTTCAAATATATCATGAGGGGAACTTCTAAAATAGGTTTCTCAAAAGAGGGGTAAAATATATTTACTTTTATTGCATATATTTTTTGTAGATACACAACAAACGATATGACTTCAGCACCATACAGATATGCGCTCGTTGTACTGACCTCCAACAACGTTGTCAATTTGTGTAGAAGTCACTACTTGCAAACAACTGATAATTTATATATAGAAAATAAAAGAAAGCAAAGCGCTGTTCATATGACTTTTATTATATGTACATATATAGGGCGGAAAATAGCGCATAAGTTAGATAATCACACACTATTGAATTTAGATCAAAATTCAGCTATTTCTATATTTAATTTTACATATTATTTCGAAATACAGTTTTGTTTACAGAGCGTTTTGTCATATTAATAACTTAATGGATGATTCTTTAGAAGACAATTTAATTTTACTGTGGTATATATACCCTGACCAAGCGTTGATCGTTAAAACCGTTGAAAATCTAAGAAATGTTGTACTTCCCCGGTTAAGATAAGGTGCAAAGAACCAAATTAATTTACAACTTGCAAACCCCGTTGCGTTAGGTCATTAAAGTTGAGTTTTACTTGGCTATACTGTTTCATCTAAATTCTAGAAGATGCTAAATATAAATGTTTAAAAATGTCATATATCAATACTGAATGTTTTGAAAATTTTATTCTTTCACACTCTTCTAAACATGAAATTTCAATTAGTTATAGAGCGTCTCGCAATTAAATGTTGAGAATTTCTTGAGGGATAGTTTTTTTCCAATTTTTTTCAATTACGAGATATAATATGTTTCACTTATTTTTATTTTAGATAATTATGTAACTGAGTTTTATGGAAATTTCTCAATGTAAAATGTAGTTTACTTATATTAATTTATAAAAGAATGAGGTGTGGCCACCACAACACCTTTTTATATGTATGTGCGTTTAAAGTTATACAGAGGCTGTTCTATATTACATTTTAAATACTGTTATCTTAAAATATAAACATGCGAGTAAAGGTGTTACTTCGGGTCCGAATTTTGAGAATTTCTTTATACAAAAATTATTCAAAATCCTATTCTAATACTTCTATTCTCTTAATAAATCAGAATGCATACTTTGCGAGATATTTGCAAAAAATGCTACTCGATAAGAGTAAAAGTATTACTTCTGGTCCGAATTATGAAATTTCTGTTACACAAAAACTATTCCATCCGGCTTTAAATGCTTTTGTACTCTTGATAAATCTATCTAAAATAAATAATTTACGAGATATTTGCAAAAAATCGTTATTCCATAAAAGTAAGTCTTACTTCCGCTCCGAATTTTGAAATCCTTCTTACACTAAAATTGTTGGAAATCAAGCTTTAAATACTCTTATAGTCATAATGTATTTATCTAGAATGCATGACTTGCGAAATATTCACAAAAAACCGATTTTTGACAAGAGTAAAATGCCTACTTCCGGTAGGATTTTCGAAAAACAATTTTGCGTAGAATTTTTCCTAAACTCATTCTAAGTACATTTGAATTCTTTAGAATTTGCTTAAACTTAGCAGTTGACGTAATATTGGTAAAATTCGATTTTTTCACTGATGTAAACTACTAAACGATTTTACTGAAAATCTAATCAAGTGGGAGATTATACACGTAAATATAAAATTTGTAACTGATAGGTTTAGCCGTTTGACCGCTATGGTGGTCAGGACATACACACACAGAGAGAGAGAGGGGGGAGAGAGGGGGGAGAGAGAAAGGGAGAGAGAGAGAGAGAGGGAGGGAGAGAGAGAGAGAGGGGGAGAGAGAGGGAGAGAGAGGGAGAGAGAGAGAGAGAGAGAGAGAAAGAATACTTCCTTATACTAAGTACACAGCTGAAAATTTTGCAGCGAATTTCACAAAAATTGCATGTTAATTACGATACACACAATACCTTGTGTATAACCTTGCCCAACAGCTTCTTTAGTATGCACTTTTCCCATTTCTCTTTTCCCTTCTATCATTTATAATCCGGAAGATTGAAAATTTAAATAAATTATTGTGTGATTTGTTTTCACTCAAAGCAATTGTGCTATATTTGATACCCCCTTGTGAGTATTTCAACACAACTAGTTTGTGCAGCGACACACATTTGTGAGAACGACTAAAACTTTCAACAGTGTATAAGAAAGTAAGAATATAGATTATATTATACATATATTGAGCAAATTTGAACTAGGTAAGAAAGAACATAAGGCTTTCTCTTTTACTTTCTTATACGCCGTATAAGGAAGTATTGTGATGACGAATATTTTCTACCTAGAGATGTTTGCAGATGTCCACGTTTTGAATTCTCTTGATACCACAAAAGCCACAATAGCGGCCAAACGGCTACAGTTATCAATGCCACACGTCATATTTATGAATATAATCTCCTTCTTGAGAACTGATTAGATTTTCAGCGAAATCGGTAGAACGGAAGTAGTAGTTTACTTCAGTTAAAAAGTAAAATTTCAATAATATCTTAGGACAGTAAGTTTAAACAAATCTCTAAAGAATACAAAAATACTCAAAAATCAATTTATTTTATTATTATTATTTCATTTATTATTATATTTTTTTTTCTATAAAAAAAATTTTTCGACATTCTTACTGGAAGTAGGTTTTTATTCTTATCGAAAAATGTTTTTATAAAAATATTTGGCAAATTGTGCATTCTGTACAGATTTAACTTAACTTTTATATAACAAATTTGGAAGGCACATATATATTAGAAAGTAGTGTGATGCCCACACCTCATGTTTTTGCTTACCACCATATCTTACAAACGGATAAGCCTATCATTTCCAAATTTTATATTTACGAGTATAATCTCACTCTTGAAATCTGTTCAGATTTTCAGTAAAATCGGTAGACCGGAAGTAGTAGTTTATTTCTGTGAAAAAATCGAATTTTACCAATATTATGTTGCTAAGTTTAGGCAAATTTCTAAAGAATTCAAATTTACTTAAAAGTGAATTTAAAAAACAGTTTTCAAAAAACTTTTCCGAAAATCCTACCGGAAGTAGGTTTTTGTCGAGAATCTGTTTTTCGCGAATATTTCGCATGTATTGCCTTCTAGGCAAATACATTATGAGTATAAAAATATTTAAATCTTGATTTTCAACAACTTTTTTATAAAAAAAACATTCGGACCGGAAGTAATACTTTTACTCTTATCGACTAGTTTTTTTTGCAAATATCTCGCAAAATATGCATTCTATAGAGATTTATTAAGAGAATAGAAGTACTTAGAATAGGACTTTAAATGCAAAGTATAAATAGTAAATTTTTAGTACTTTTCTCTGCCAGACATTGTTTTTCATAGATTATAATTCTAAAAATGTGCGTTAATATGTAGAAATCATTTAAACGAGTAATGTTTTTACTAATTGCGCCCATAAGAGTTCTTCGATCGTTACTCGTTATTTCATAGGAATTTTTCATAAATTGTAAAATCTTCGACGAAAAATCATTATATTTCAGAAAAGTAAAAAATCGCCTAATATATCTTGATGTTAATTTAATCAGCTCTTAAAGGTATGTAAGGGAAGCATTGCATTCTTTTACGGATAAAACATGTTTCTGTTGGTTCGTCTTTCCAGAACAGTCTGTATAAATGAAAATATTGTTGGATTGCACAGTTCATGGTTATCTATAAAATATTTTGCTTCTACATTATTAGATATTGATAATTAATTTTGTCATCACTTCGGTGGGTATAATAGACACATATTTTAAAATATTAATTAAAGAATTGTGAGTGATTCTATGCTGGTCTTACAAAAAGCTTATATACTACTATTTCTTTTCGTTCACAGAAAGAGAAATCAAATAAGTCTATTCTTCTTTAGTTAAAACTTTCCAACATACTTTTAAAAAAAAGTATTCTTAAAAAAGTTGTAATCACCAGTAATCACAATTTTATGAAACGTCTACATTTGGATACAATTTATAAATACAAGAAATTAAGATCATTTAAAACTCGTAGAATTAAATTACAAATACATCAGAATCCAAAGATTCTATTCCTTATTAATCAGAAGGAGTAAAAAATAATGTAACGAACGTCTTACGTACTAGTGTATACAATTACTGTAATATTTTATTTATTTAATAATAAAACCGGTTCTAGGGGTGATAAGAGCGAAATTTTAAATTTCTTTATATAATAAAATAAGCTCTGCTAATATTTCAACGTTAATCGATTAGAGATTTGATGAAAATACGAATTTAAACGGGAAAAATGATGTGACCTTAAGGTTTTTTAATATTTATTTTTCATTACTGCAATAAATAATTTAAGGAAATAATGCATTTTAGTTTTATCATTCTGATTTTTTCTTAAATATAAGTATATCTTTTGACGGGTCGGCGTCAGGTTACGGCTAGATGGTACAAGTAAGTACCTTGAAGAATTCTTCAAGCTAAAGCAACATGAGCAACATTTACAAGCACTCCGAAAGATGTCTTGTGTAACAATGAACAAGATGTCTCAAGCTACAACTTGCATGGTTCCAAGCAAAATCTACATTTTGACAAAGACAGCAGAAATCTACAGTTTATATTAAAAAGAGTCAACGACACTATTTTCTTTTTTTATATTGTATTGTATTGTAAGACTTTAAACAATAATGAAATTAAATTATAGAGAATATAAGACATGAGTTTTGCGAATTTGCAAATAAAGGAAATGAAATACATGTTTTTATATATTTTTAATATTATAACTGAATGCAATAAATTCAAAATAAATTCTCATGCAACAATCTATTCGTATTGCGATTAAACTAATTAATGGATCGCTACTAATTTTATTTGCAATTAATTACACTGCTACACTGCTAATAATAATAATCGTAAAGGAATATTTGCTTATAATAATCAAAAAGGTAAATAATTGCTTTTCGTTAAGCGTAGCGCCTTTAAAAATATTATTGATACAATGCTTCCTTAAATAAATACAAAAAATATAATACTCTTACATGATCGCGCAGTGCATGTCTTTCCATGCAGATATTTCACAGAAGTCAAATCGAACAGTTTGTATCCAGCAGAAATATATAAAAAGCGATATATTATAAACAGCGACAGAGTTATATTGTGCATATTATTGATAGAAGTCAAATCGAACGTTCTCTATCCCGAAGAAATATATAAACCGCGCTATGTTATCAATAACGACAGAATTACATTGTGATAGAATTAACTTCAATGTTGCCATTTATCAGAGGTGACAAGATGCGGCTCGTATCAATTTGTGTGCATATATCTGATGGAAGTGAAGTCGTGCGGGTGGTATCTAGCTTGAAAAGCGATGCTAGCGTCAGCGACAAATGCCCGAACTAAAAGATTGTTTTGCGGGTATATATGGCTAAAATGACCTCCACAATAAATTTTGGCAGACGACTTCTACTGACATCTAAGGACCATTGAAAGCAAAAGCAAGGCAAATCGTTATGACTTCCATTTTTGGAGGACAGAACGTTATATATGAAGTAACAACGTATTTCGTATATATACTTTTGAGGTAACAACGATACACTCATCAATATATATATATATATATATATATATATCCTACTATCATTAGCGCGTCCGTACATTGTGAATTTCCATTCAATAGAGCGTCCGCCTACATAAAGCGCCCGTATATGGACGCTCTAAGCACTTTCCATGTAAAACTTCGTTAACAAGCTTACATGGTGATATAATGCTGTTTAACAAAATTTCGGAAGACGCTATTTTGTCGACAATATGCATGTAATATAACCATTTTGCGTATACTATTAGTTCAGGGTATTTCTACGCGAGGCGCTGCATCGTGTGCCGTATATTTTGAAATATACACATGTCTTTTATATTCTCGATAATCGAGCGTCCGGACAATTTGGCAACGCACACAGAATAATTCGTAAACTGGTCTTTATGGTAGATATGTATATACGTAAACATGCATGTATCATAAACTAAGCTGTTTATTTACTTTTTTCTTCGTAGTATAAAGAGGTATTGTGATGACGAAAATTTTCGACCTCGAGATTTTTACAGATGTCCACGTTTTGAAGTCACCTGATACCGAAAAACTGGTTTATATATAATGGAAGTTATAAAAGCGAAAAATTCTACTTTAATACTTGATAATAATACTTTTTGTAGAAATTTAAAAAATATTGTTGGCAAAAATGAGGTAAACTCTTATATACAGACATGACCACAAAAATCTAATTAACCAGGAAGAAAATTAAAATTAGTGGCATAATATTTTCGTTGAATGCAATAAGCCGAATCTGTGGAACGTGAGTGAGAGGTAGCGGAGCATCTGCTGGGTTATCTCGTCAGGCGCTGGTTGAATGTAAATTTAGCAAGTGTCTAGAAAGCAGTTTTGTTCCATTTTTATGTTATAATTATTTCGGTTAAATAATTGAGTGTTTTGTTATAACTGACTAACTGAGTACACTTTGAAAGCCATGTTTTGTACCTATGTGTAACAGTGGTTATTAATCCAAGAAGGAAAAAATGTAATTATTTAAAATTCCCGGGGACAACTTTAGCAAATTACAAAAAGCATCCTTGTACTGAATAAGAACTTACCTAAAAAGACTATGTGTACCTATTGAATTAATTTTAATGCAAATTATATTATTTGCGAATTAAAAAGTTTACATAGTTAATTAGGTCCTTTAGTTGAAAACCCTATAGTTTAGTAATGTTATTAAATATCTTTTACTGTGGCGTTTACAGTTGATAAATGTTTAAACTATAATAAACGATTATTGCAGATCCAACTTCATACAAACAAATTAAGAGTTAGTGCAATCAAAACAATTTTTCCAAACTGCCTATCTCAAAGGAAAGTAAAAAACGACGAACAATTGTAACACACTAATCATTTCCAAAAACAAAGAACAAAGGTAGATATGGACGATAAAATAGATGATCCAGAGCCAGTGAGTGGATAGCCCATTATTGTTAAACGTAGGTCAAGTTTTCATAGTAAAAAAAAATTTGGTTTAGAGTTCTGATTGATCATAATAATTATGACTCATTGACGTTTTCTCTGTAGAAATACAGATTGTTACTTTAATAAACAACATGTATCAAAAAATGAGGTGTGGCCACCACACGACTTTCTTATACGTATGAAAGAGTTACTTCCGGTCCGAATTTTGAAATTTCATTTATACAAAAAATATTCCAAATCCAACTCTAAATACTTTTGTACTCTTCATAAATATACATAGAATGCATAATTTACGACATATTGCAAAAAATCGTTATTCGGTAAGAGTAAAAGTAATACTTCCGATCCGAATTTTGAAATTTTTTTTATACAAAAGATATTGGAAATTAAGTTCTAAATACTTTTATATTCGTAGCGTACCTGTCTAAAAAACATGACTTGCAAAATATTTGCAAGAAACTGATTTTCGATAAGAGTAAAAGACCTACTTCCGGTAGGAATTTCGAAAAACCTTTTTAAAAAAATTGATCACAATTTCAATTTTAAGTACATATGAATTCTTTATAAATTTGTTTAAACTTAGTAATTCACGAAATATTTGCAAAATTCGATTTTTTCACTGAAGTAAACTACTACTTCCGGTCTGCTGATTTAGCTCAAAATCTAATCAGTTCTCAAGAGGGAGATTATATTCGTAAATACAAAATTTGGAATTGATATCTGTAGCGGTTTGACCGCTATCGTGGTCACACACACACAGACACACACACAGACAGACAGACACACAGACATTTTTTAAAAACCACTTTTTTGGTATCAGGGGACTTCAAAACGTGGACATCTGCAAAAATCTCGAGTTCGAAAATTTTCATCATGACAATACTTCCTTATACTACGTATAAGAAAGTAAAATTAGGGAAAAATCCAAATTTCTTGGCAATGCAGTCGAACTGGATTTTTCAGTGGGACAAGTTAGAATCTTTTCTTGAGTTAACTACAACTACAATAAGAGACAACGTTGTCATAAAGAAAAAAATGAGGTGTGGCCACCACACGACTTTCTTATACATATGAGCGTTTCAAAGTATCGAATTTAAAGAATTTTTTTATACAAAAATTATTCAAAATCCTATTCTAAGTACTTCTATTCTCTTAATAAATCTCTATAAAATGCATACTTTGCAAGATATTATAAAAAAGTGCTACTCGCTAAGAGTAAAAGTGCTACTTCCGGTCCGAATTTTGAAATTTCATTTATACAAAAAACATTGCAAATCTAACTCTAAATACATTTGTACTCTTGATAAATATATACAAAATGCATAATTTACGACATATTTGCAAAAAATCGCTATTCGGTAAGATTAAAAGTGCTACTTCCGGTCCGAATTTTGAAATTCTTTTCATACAAAAGATATTTAATATTATCTTTTAAATACTTTTATACTCGCATTGTACCTGCCTAGAATGTATGGCTTGCGAGATATTCGCAAAAAAAATGATTTTCGATAAGAGTAAAAGATCTACTTCCGGTAGCAATTTCGAAAAACTTTTTTAACACAATTTTTCTCAAATTTAATTTTGAGTACATTTGATTTCTTTATAGATTTGTTTAAACTTAGTATGTCTTCTATAGCGATTTATTAAGAGAATAGAAGTACTTAGAATAGGATTTTGAATAATTTATGTGTAAAAAATTCTTAAAATTGTATAGTTTGAAACGCTCATACGTATAAGAAAGTCGTGTGGTGGCCACACCTTTTTTTTAATGAAATCAAAAGTAAACATCATTCTAGCTCTAAACTGATTTTCAAGATATTTTTATTTGCTAACAATTTTAACATTTATATTGTTTGAAAAAAGCAGTTACCTTTTAAAATAAGTAAATCCAATTTTGAAGTTTCTTAATGTTTACATCCTCCGATCTGATTATAGTCGCATTTTATGATCTTTGTTTCCATCGCTCAAACGCAATGAATTTTAAATGCACATGTCTTCTCTTTTTAAGTACAACAAACACCATATATCTAGTCATAACAATGAATTCTTATTAAATAGTATTAAGAATCCGCTACTTCTATATGTGTGATATATGGTTTTTATTATTTCCCTACTATTATTTCTGTCATGTCTAAATCATCATTAGACAGAAATTTACAAATTACCCGGCAATAGTAAATATTGATAAAGACAGTCATATTGAGTCACAAAATCAAGTTTTGTTAGATATATTCCCTTTGTTGGCCATTGAATTCAAAAGCTTCTACCAAACCATCTGTTAGGATAATATTGGCTCAGAAAATGAGGCGTCGACATCACACGACTGTCACAGATGTATGTGATTCGAATTAGTTTTACAAAGTTGTTCTGAATGAAGTTTTAAATACTTTTAACAACTTAACAAATTAGTATAGAATGCACAATTTGCGAGGTAATTACAAAAGGATTCTACTCGATAAGAGTAAAAGTATTGTTCCAAATCAAGCTTTACATCCTTTTATGCTTGTAGTCTATCTGTCTAGAATGCAGAATTTTGGGAGATATTCACAAATAACTGTATTCGGGTAAGAAGTTCGATATTTTTTATAAACTTGTTCTCTAATTCTGTTTTAAATACTTTTCTATACTTTAGAAATTCGTCTAAACTTAGTAGTTGCCGAGATATTGGTAAAATTGGATATTTCGAGTGAGGTAAATTACTAATTACGCTCTACCGAATTTACCGAAACTCTAACCAGATCTCGAGAAGTAGATTATACTCTTAAATATAAAGTTTGATATTTTAAGTCTTGTGATCATACAAAGCGAGAGTTAGGAAGAGGATAGGAAGGAGAGAAAGAGAGAGAGATGTTTGCAAAAACCACTTTTTCTATATCAAGTAATTTCGAAACTTGGATATCTGCTATATCTCGAAATCACACTATTCCGCATAACGAGATTCAAGAAGATCCCGCCTAGTTAATATGTAAACACATTTTTTAGCTAACCGTCTCTTTGGAGCATTTTTTTTGAATTTATCGGAAAATGTCTAGAAGTATATTTTTGATTACGAGTAGGTCATAACATGAGTATGCATCCTGTTTTTACTTTCTTATACATGGTATAAGGAAGTATTATGATGATGAAAATTTTTGACCTCGAGATTTTTGCAGATGTACACGTTTTAAAGTCCCCTGATACTGAAAAAGTGTTTTTTTTTTTAAATGTCTGTGTCTCTCTCTCTCTCTCTGTGTGTGTGTGTGTGTGTGTGTGACCACGATAGCGGTCAAACCGCTATAGGTATCAATTCAAAATTTTGTATTTGCAGGTATAATCTCCCTCTTGAGAACTGATTAGATTTTCAGGAAAATCGACAGACCTGAAGTAGTAGTTTACTTCAGTGAAAAAATGGAATTCTGCCAATATTTCGTCAACTACTAATTTAAACAAATTTAGAAAGAATTCATATGTACTTAAAATTAAAATTGAGAACAATTTTATTTAAAACATTTTTCGAAATTCGTACCGCAAGTAGGTCTTTTACTCCTATCGAAAATCAGTTTTTTGCGAATATTTCGCAAGTCATGCTTTTGAGGCGGGTACATTACGAGTATAAAAGTATTTAGAACTTAATTTTCAATATCTTTTGTGAAAAAATAAATTCAAAATTCAGACCGGAAGTACCACTTTTACTCTTATCGAATAGCGATTTTTTGCAAATATGTCGTAAATTATGCATTCTATATATATTTATCAAGAGTACAAAATTATTTAGTACTAGATTTGCAATATTTTTTGTATAAATGAAATTTCAAAATTCGGACCGGAAGTAACACTTTTACTCTTAGGGAGAAACACTTTTTTTCGAATATCTTGCAAAGTATGTATTATATAGCGATTTACTAAGAGAATAGAAGAATTTTGAATAATTTTTGTGTAAAAAATTCTTAAAATTGTATAGTTTGGAACGCTCATACGTATAAAAAGAAGTCGTGTGGTGGCCACACCTCATTTTTTTTCTTTTACTATTGCATCGGCATAATATAATTTATTCATACAGCTGGTCGTTAGATAAATTAGTTTAAATCAGAAAATGTATGTTTCAAATATTAATAAAAAGACTAAATATGTAATTATTAATTGCCAATAACGCCTATATAAAAATGTTAAATATTTAGAACTGAATATTATATATATTTTAAATCTTTCCAAATATAGAATTTTATGTTTAGCGAGTCTTTATCTTGAATGACTATCGAATGGTTATTATGAATTTCCAGACATTAATTTCTCGAGGGAATATTCTTCTCTATGTATGACGCAAAAAAAAAAAACAAACAGAAACTACTACTATTTTCTGTTCTGAACAATATAACCCACTGTGTCGCCGAATGTAGATAAATGTGTTCATTGTATTGCTCCTCTTGATTTAAAGTACATATATTTTTATAAAGTAAGCATACAGACACATTGTGGCAACATTGCTGGACTCTCTAATATCTACCAAATGTAATGTAATATACCCGATGGAAGCCAGAATAGCGAAGAAGTGAAAGTTAAATGGTATATTACAGGCGCTTCATGCACGAGAAAATAAAAGGGCGCTACTTCGCCATTAAAGTGAAATGTAACTAACTTTTTTTTATCTGATATTTAATTTAGTGATAATACTATACCTGTTTTGATCAAAAACACAAAGTATATGCAAAATATTAACGAACTAATTAACTTTTCGAAGGTGGACGCTACATTCATGAGTTCCGTAAGGACGCTATATTGTTAGTAGGATTTATATATATATATATATATATATATATATATATATATATATTAATTTAATATGTACTTAATATGCATTAAACACATATATCAAATTCTTAGCCGTATCTGTTAATACATATGAAACACACACATATATCTATATACGTGCGAGTAGATTTCTTGAAAATTTGCGGCTTATATTAAATTGAAAATTACTTGCTTTCTTTAAGTTAATTAATGAACTTAGGGAAAAGAGTAATTTCATTATCGAAGACTAACAATGTTAGTTTCGCCCAAATGCTCGTCAGTCCGATAATGAAATCAGACCTTTTCCCTATTATTTTCGATTTGTATTTATACAAACTGACGAGCATTTGGGCGAAACTAACATTGTTAGTCTTCGATAATGAAATTACTCTTTTCCCTAAGTTCATTAATTAACTTAAAGAAAGCAAGTAATTTTCAATTTAATATAAGCCGCAAATTTTCAAGAAATCTACTCGCACGTATATAGATATATGTGTGTGTTTCATATGTATATACAGATTGTCGTAGTTAAAAGTTAATATGCATCTTCAAATACACACACATAAACATGTACCTATGTATAAGACCGGTGGTGTGGGGAGATAGTGGGGAGATCGAGAGCGGGGACAACACATTCGTTTCGTAACTTTAGAGCGTAAACGTACATACAGTATCTGAGCAATCTCGCAAATATTAATACCGCTGAAGGAAATAGAGCGATTGATTTGGATGGCTTAAGAATGCTATCGAATGTACGAAATGGGTTTTATAATCGTTTAGGGTACTGCTTGATGCAAGAGGGACAGACATTTGAACATCTTCAACATTAAATTTTGTATAGTTCATTTAATATTTTGTTTCGTTTTAAATGTGAGAATTTTATTTAATTTTTTTATAAGAATTTTATTTTAGTTACAAATTTTATAGAGTTTTGTTTCAGTTCAATGTTAATACATCAGTTACCAAAATATTATACAAAAGCCGTAAAGAGCGTAGCAATTCCTTAAAGCAAACGTCTACACACTAACTTTCAACGTTTTGCACTAAAGCCTCGGTACCCCGGTGTCCCGATATGAACTGATCTGTACTCCCCTACTATCGTACCCCTCCAATTCATGTTTGCATGCACTTGTGTGCGTGTTTGTGTTTCCCTATATCTACTTTTATTTCAGTCAAACGGTATATATATATAAAAATAAGAGAAAGAATATCGGGTTAATCCGCTGTAGTGCAACCGCAGACACGTGTTTCAGACTCGTTGGTCATCGTCAGTACGGTGTAGCCAAGGAATAAGGTGGGAGTTCCTTGGAGATAGAAACAAAAGGAAGACCATCGGGAAGACAGACCACCAATTGCAGCTTAAATGTCAGAAGATCCTCAGGTCTGAGTGACAACAACTGACACCGCCGCGAGGCAGACATTGTCAACCCGCGTGCCGTCCAACCCAGGAATGATAAAATTGGTGGTCTGTCTTCCCGATGGTCTTCCTTTTGTTTCTATCTCCAAGGAACTCCCACCTTATTCCTTGGCTACACCGTACTGACGATGACCAACGAGTCTGAAACACGTGTCTGCGGTTGCACTACAGCGGATTAACCCGATATTCTTTCTCTTATTTTTATTATGTATCCGTGATATTTCCTTTATTGATTTATATATATATATATATATATATATATATATATATATATATATATGTGTGTGTGTGTGTGTGTGTGTGTGTGTGTGTGTGTAAATTTGAATTTTAATTATTTTTTTTTAAAGTTCTGTTTTTCTCAGCGTAGAAATATCTAAATTGATTTTTCTGCTATTGCTAGCAGAAAAATCAATTTATATATATATTGTGGTAGTTCACCAGCATCAACCAACAATAATATGTGGGAAGTACTAGTATTAACAAACCATACTGTATATGTTCTTTTAGTGAGAATAAAAAAATGAAAGTTGGTAATGTTTAATAGATCGAACTTTAATTAAGTAAATAGCTGTGGGAGTATTTGATTTATACTTAAAATAATTGTGAGAATATTAAATGGATATGTTCTTATTTCTTCATGTATCGTGCAAAGTTGGTTGCATATCGGGAAACATTGTAGTTTTCTACTTGTTGGTTGCCTATCAGGTTACTTTGTTGCATTAATTTTATCCAGTTCTGAAATTAGAATTTTAAATATTACTTGATGTATTTTCATATGAAATATTATTTTGTAAGAGCTTGTTTAATTAACACTATTGAAAAGTAGAGATAATTAGTGTGAATTTTGAAATATAAATGTAATAAAATGATGTATAGTTTGCGCGCCTAGATTCAAATTTGAGATGTGTCAGATTTTGACATTTTAAATAATTATGTTATAGTATTGGGTATTCGTTTGCCGAAGTGTGTTAAAGGTTTTAAAAAATAAAGTAAAGAATTAAATTGATAAATTTTTGGAATTTATAAAGGTATTTAAAATATTCAAATACAAATTAAATATGTTTTGGATTAATAAAATGTGTGTACAAAGATCATTGGATATTGAAAATTAATGAATTATTACCAAGGATATGAGGGATAAATAAAAAGAAGGGGATTCTAAAAAATTTTAGAAAGCAGCGGATGTAATTTCGGGAAGACTAGGTTTTTCTCCGATAAATACATAGTAAAGTTATCAATTATAGCGTAAAAGTGTAAAAGAAGTGATTAAGTTAAAGTGGAGAAGAAAGCAGATATTTTTTTTAGGAGATTTAAATATTTTCAAGAATATTACAAATTATTATCATCCTAATATACTGAAAGGATATAAGAAGAAAGGAATAATGTTTATATTAACTAAATAAGAGAAGAGTTTCAAAAATTTGAGAAGTAAGCATATAAATAAAAAATTATTATTTAAAAATAAACTTACCATATTGATGAAAATCCAAGAAGAATAATCCATATTCAGCCAGAGAATTATTATATAGGAGAGTTGATTGAGTTCCAGTATTAGAACTAGTATTTCAGTCCAGGAATAGAAGAATTCGAGTACTTCAAGAAAGCAGTTTGAATCCGAGTGTTCCAGGTGTGAGAGAATCTGAGGTGTACTAGGATAGCAGTTCGAACACAGGTATTCCAGTCCGGGAGAGAAATAATCCGTGGGAAGACATTTATCTAAGGTACAGCACGTCGGCGGTCGAAGGTTTGAGTATTCCAGGTGATATCAGAATCGGAGGTGTAACAGGATAGCAGTCAATCCAGTCCACGATCCGAGCATTCCAGAAAGATAGATAAAGAAAAGGATCAACATCTTCGTAGCCAGTAAATGTCGTCTTAGAGCTAAAAAGAAAATCTTTTGGAGTACAAGAAAGAATACCAGTTTATAATTTTTGACAGGTCGTATAATTATTTGGAATAATCTGAATTTAAGCAGTTTCGAATATAGTACAATTTTATCAGAACTTAGAAAACACATAAATAATCGTATGATTTAACGTCGATGATAATTAATAACGGATATTTTGTATCTTTATTTCACAACATTAATTTTTGACATACTATTAAACATTATAGAACTCAAAGAAACTGATTGGCAAACCAAAACTAAATAAGTTATGTGTGAAATTGATTATTAACAAGAACTATACAGTATTTTGAAATTAGTATTACAAATATACTTACTTGATTGCATTCCTATCCACGAAATTTATAATTTCGTGTATACATAAATTTCCATAAAGTTGATTAAACAGGCTTGATACTTCCGTACATGTTTTGTTAGAATTGTAATGGATTACCACCATCCGTATTATAATTTGTCTTGTACATTAAACAAATAGTTTTGATATATTTGTTTTTATTTGGTATGTTAGGAAGGATCTTGAATTAAATTGATGTGAAATATATGACGCTTAAAATATTAACCTATAAATAGAAAAATAATTGTCAGTGATTATTTACATTATTTGAGTAGTATTTTAGTACATACATTGATATCGTATTCATTGTAAGTGATAATTGAAGATAGACTAGAAACACATATAATTAATCACTTGAGTATTACTGTTATATCAAATATGATTTACGAATTAAAGAAATATAAGATGTAAATATAACATGATATTTGTTGGTGTTGAATAAAACACATATAGCCAACTGTTCGACTTTTATGAATCAAGTGAAGTTAGTAACATGTAAGTATAGTAAGTTTAAATGTTTTAAACAATATCAGAGTTAGTATGGGCATAATAAAAAAAAATATACCTGAGATAAATAGAAAATTGATATAAATATTACATTGAAGTTATCATATTTTTTTAGTAATGATATAATAAATACAGGGTTTAGTTACATAGTAAAAATAAAGATTTTTGAATTTACCAAAGTGTAATTTTATCTTTTATTTAGTAAAGGTATTGTTACAATATATTGTGGTGGTTTGCTGTTTACCATTACTAGACAACAATATGGTATATAAATAAATTTGGAGAATTTAATTTAAATTGTTTTTTTTTATATAGCAGAATTTTTATATTGATAAAATATTTGAAGTATACCAAAAGTATAAAGATGTTAATGTTATCAAATGTGTAGTTTATTTTGTTTTCTTCATGCATTTGCATAGATGGATGTGGCAGGATACTTTGCTGCATTGTTTTCTTCAGTCTGAAAGTAGAGATTTAAATATTACTTGATTTGTTTGTATATGTAATATAATTTTTGTGAAAACTTGTTTAATTAACAAAGTATATGAGAATAGTAATTAGTAATGAAATTTGAAATATAAATGCAATAAAATAATGAATAGCTAACGCGCCTAAATTCAAATTCTGGAACTGTCAGATTTTGACATTTATAAATACTACTAGAAATGGGTATTAATATGTAGAAGTATAGCAAATGAATTCA
Source organism: Amphimallon solstitiale (assembly GCA_963170755.1). Classification (NCBI taxonomy): domain Eukaryota; kingdom Metazoa; phylum Arthropoda; class Insecta; order Coleoptera; family Scarabaeidae; genus Amphimallon; species Amphimallon solstitiale. Next base: position 131,504,916 of record OY720675.1, on the reverse strand, counting down.
AATATTAAATTGAGATTTTAAATAGTAAGATATCGGAATTTTATATAAGTATTTAAAAACATTCAAATATAATGTGGAATCTTTGTTGGATAAATATAATGTGTGGAATAATATAATTGGATAAAGAAAATTAATTACTGATCGTCAAGGAAATGTGAAATGAAAAAATAACAATTCTAAAATTTTGGAGAAGATAGCGGACGTTTTTCTTGACTAGAGAAAGATTTTCCTCGATAAATACGGTTATTGTTCTCGATTTTCGCTCCAAAGTGTTATAGAAGTTCTTAATATTAAACGGAGAAGGGAGTGATATTTTATTTTAGGAAAATATTTAATAATTTGAAATTTTCCATTGAGATTATCTGGTGTATTATAAAAAAGAAGGAAGAAAGGATTAATATTACGAACGCCTAGTAAAGAGAAGAGAGATTTATTCAAACTTACCTTATTATCGAATATTCACGAAGTATTATCCAATTCAGCTAAAACCATTTCGTAAGAATAGTTATTGAGTTCCTGCATTTGTATCATCGATCCAGTTAAATTGAGAAGAATTTGAATACGAGCGATAATTTTTGGTGTACAAGTTTACTAATACAGGAGTGAGATATTCCGAGGCATATAAAATTATAAACCGTCCCAGTTCAAGAATTCCAGGACAATAGAAATCAGGAGTACATCAGGATAGTGTGTTTATTCCAGGTGTGCGAGAGTGCAGAGTTTTCATCCAGGTACTTCAGGATAGCAGTTCGAGGTCCGAATGTTCCAGTTGTAATACTAACATCATCATTAGAGTGAGAAGAAGTTACGCTAGAAAGAAAGACATATTGAAGAATAAGAAAGAAAATACTTTTATAATTATATCAGGTTGTATAATCATTTGAATTAATTTCTGAGTTTAAGTAATGTTTATTGCATAATTTCTGTTGAGAAATTATAAATCATTTTTATAATTGTGTGAATTACTGTATATTATCATTAACAGTAAATCTAAATCTTTACTTAACGATATAAAATCATAATCTCAATTTAGGGATTGTTTAAAAGTAAGGTGCTTTTAAAATACTACATAGTTGAATAACATAATTTAGCATTTCATGAGATATAAAAGTTCTGCTTAATAATACTTTATAAAAAATTCTGTGAATGACAGATACAAACAGGTTTCAGTTATCGTATTAAGCAATAATAAATTTAGTACTTACGTTATTGCATTTATATCCATTTTAGTCAATTGACAATCTTGAATTAAGTACATCTCATATTGTTGATTAGACGTGTTGTGTAAATTTTCATATGTGTTCTTTTGATTGATGTTAAAAAATTTCCATAGTCATATTTATAAATTTTCGAACGAATTAAACAAATCTGTACTGATATTTTCTTTTATTTGGCATAGTAATAAAGATTTTTTAGAGTTGAGTAGAAAAATAAACAGAGACGCTTATAACAATAACCTAAAAGGAGAAAATATATGTCAGTAAATGTAAATGGTATAAATAGTTATTGAAATACATACCTTGTTATAGTATTGCTTAAAATTGATGTAATCAGATCGAATAGGTTCTTGGACAATTCCACATCTTTACGGAATTATTTTATCGATATAATTTATTATTTTTAAAGATCGGTAAAGATGCGAACGTATTAGTTTACATTATTTGGTACTGAACAAATTAAGATATAGGAATCTGCATGATCTATACAAGTAACTGAAAGTCAGCAACCCATTTAGCACAAATAGTATATGCTTATTATTTTTAAAATTATTGATAGTTATAATAACTGAGCTAGTTTTGGGCAAAATTATATAAAAGATTTTAAAGTTAATTTTTTTTACCTGAATGTCATAATACTCTTTATAAATTAGGAGTATTGGCTAATCCGTGTAGTGCAACCGTAGACACGTGTCTACGGTTGCACTACGCGAATTATACCCAAAGTGGCCAATATATTTGTTCCATTACTTGCATCTCAATTTTGTGGCACTTTAAAATTTACCATTAATTTCATGACACTTTAAAATTTAACATTAACAATTAAAAAGTTATTACGGCACATTTAAAATTCAAGTTCTCAAGAATTATGTTACTATCTTAAAATAAATTTTGAATGTAAAGTTTAGAGTCCCTCCCACACCTCTTTCACACATCCATTGCACTCGAGTGTTTGTCCCTATCGGCAAGAAAAACTTTCCGTCCGAACACACAAACAAGAAAAACAAAAAAGGAATATCATTTCATTTCTTACTGTTATTCTATTCTAACTAAATTATCTAATTTAAGTGACAACATTTTTCTTTAACAAAACAATATTTTTATTTATGATTCTAGTTAGGGCCTTATTCTCTAAGTTTTTAGAATTGTAGTTAGGTCATATGTCTGTAATATAAGTTGTGTGTATGGAAATTTTCCTAAAAAGTTTTTGTTTTTAACAATATTTATTGACTTGTCCCTGTATATGGGTATTTGTGTAAGATGATATGTATATGTTATTTTTTTTGTGTATCTATATTTTAATCGATAATTGTGAACACTAGTTGATCTCTGTATGCGTGCGTATGTTTTTCTTCTTGTGTGTTTATACTTAATGTTGCCTTTATAAAATTTTTATTATGAACCATGCTTCTTCTTTTGTTTTTATGCTTCGTTTACCGGTAATGTGCCGGATTCAATTTCTTTACTGTGATAATAGTGGCCTATCTTAATATACCTCGAGTATTTTTACACTTAAATTAACGTTGTTGCTTCAAATAATTATTCTTGTTAAATATTATTTTTGACATTTTGTCATATTACCTTTTTCCTATTTGTGGAACATACTTTTAATTAATATTGCACTATTTCCTCGTGCTATTGTACCCATTTTAGGTTGTACATCACCTTTAATCATAATTCTTTTTCTTCCCATAATTCCATATCTACTCATGGCTTTATTTATGGGGTAACTTTTTATCATATATATTTTTTTTCCATAATTCCATATCTACTCATGGATTCAATTTCTTATATAAGCGTTATATTCGCTACGTAGTATATTTTAAATTTTTAGGCCCATTCTTCATTTTTAATTATTTTCTTCTTCATAATTCGATCCTTACTACAAAGATTTGTTCTTCCTAGTGTTTCTTAATTTTTTTTTTCTAATACCATATTCGCATCATCTTGTTGTGGATTTGTTCCTTTTTTTTCTGAATGAAGTGTTCAAGACGTTTTTCAACTTATATTACCTCCTTGTGCGTTGCTACGTACTTAATGGAGGAATGGGGAAAACTTAACAACTAAATACTACCTATCTTAAAATTATGGATGAATGAACTTCTTATCTTCTATGATTGATCTCTTATATTCTATGTTCCGGGCATATTTCTTGTTTGTTCCTTCGCTATTAAGGTTCCATGTCTTACAGGGGGTTTGTATGCGTTGCTACGTACTTATTTATGGTATTCTTGGGGTTTCTTATGTGGGTATACAGGTTGGGCTCGTCTGTAGCGGTTTTTGTTTGATTCTGCCATCATCAGGTTGGGCTCTTCCGATGTAGTTCATCATGTTCCTATGAATCCTTCCGGTTTGGGCTCGATCGAATAATTCTTGTGTGTCTAGGAATCGTTATGCCCCTACAATATAGTGTCGGGTGAGTGAGGCTTGTATGGGCTTTCACTTGGGAAGTGTAGCTCTCGATGGAGTGGGGTCGCGCTTTCCCATCGGAGTTTGCCTGTAATTTGCCTCCGCCGTGCTTCTGACATTAGGCGGTGATTCATGTAGATAGCTCTGGTTGATTGGGGTCGCAATGTCCCATCGAAAGTCGCCTCTATTTTGCCATGCCCGTAACATTAGGCTTTCGTGTTGGGGTTAGCTCAGGTGGGAGTGGTATCGCAACTTACCATCGGAGATCGCCTGTTTATTCTCCGCCGTGCTCAGCACATTAGGCTTTGAGTTGTGGTTAGCTCAGGTGGGAGTGGTATCGCAACTTACCATCGAAAATCGCCTTTTTATTCTCCGCCGTGCTCCGCACATTAGGGCTTTGGTTTATGTAGTTAGCTCTGGTTTGGGTGGGGCCGCAATGTCCCATCGAGGGTAGCCTCTAATTCCCTCGCCGTGCCCGTACATTAGGCTGTTTTAGGGCTTTGATTTATGTAGTTAGCTCTGGTTTGGGTGGGGTCGCAATGTCCCATCGAGGGTAGCCTCTAATTCCCTCGCCGTGCCCGTAACATTATGTATGTGTGTCTATTTGCTTAAAATCTTGAGGCGAAAGTCGATGATGTTTTTGTTGTCCCGAAGTATGTCATCGGTGTAAGTGGTTTGTATTGTAAGTTCCCTATTTTGTTGCTTATATGAATGTGTGTGTATATTCGCAAAGTGGGGAAGTGGTGCCTGATTCTCTTTGTACAAAATTACCGCTATTTGTATTTCCTTTAGAGTTTTAAGATTTTTGTGCATTTCGCATGTGTAGCTGATTAGTGTTATTAAAGTGTGTGATTTTGAATTTGCTATGTATGTGTGTGAGTTTAAATCTTGTGAATTGTGTGTCTGTGTATTGGGTTTCGCGAGTTGAGTGTGTGTTGTTATCTTACTTCGCATGTCTGTCCATGTGTTTGTATCAACGCCCCTCAATGTGGTAACTGCCTTGTGTGTCTTGCTAATTTTGCCTATTTGTGTGATAAGTGCTTGTCGTTTCCAAGAACTTGCATATTTTTCGGCACCTGTAAACATACCTGTTGTCTTCTTTGAGGTGTAGAAATATAAATATCTATCCTCTTCCTCTTCTGTTAGAAGCGCGTCAAAGTGCGTTCTCAAGATTCTTCTACTAGAATCCATATATTTTGTTTTTGTTTGTATATGTATTGTTGCGGCAGTTTCCTTGACTTCTGCTGTGTCCTTTTCATTGTTTAGGCCATTTGGAACATCCTTCTCAAAATTTTCTATTGCTTTTTCTTCAGCTAGGTTTTGTTTGTCCTTTTCGCTTAATTGTGTCTCTACTGTTATTTCCTCCCTTTCCTTTTCTTTTATTGTTTCTGCAGATACTGTTTGCATATGTTCTGATTCCTCAGCTGTTTTATTTTCGCCTTTGTAATTTCTGTTTAGTAATTCATCCCACATCTTTTTGTTTTCTTGTTTATACTCATCTATTTTATTCTCTAAACCTTCCTTTAGTTCTTGCATATCCTTTTTATTATCTTCCTTTGCTTGTTTGAACGCGTCCATGATCATTTGGAATTGCTCCTCTGTAAAATTTAGTGTCATGTTGATATTGTTGTTTGCTAAATATGAGCGCTAAATAAAAAAAATTATTTGTGATATGTTGTTTAGATTTGAGCCCTGTATAATGTATTGTAGCTAGTTTGTAACTAATATTACCTGTGTTTGATTTTTATGATAAAAAAAAATTAAATGATTTTACTTTTACCAGTGTTTGTTTGTTTACCACCAATTTGTAGAAGTACACATATTCAAATAAATAAATTAAAAACACATATTTCTTTTTATATTTTTATTATACAATTATTTTAATTAATAAATGTCCTCCGCTACTGACGATCCTCTGGAGTTAGCTGAAAAACACAGTAAGTATCTAGGATAAGGTTTTATAAAAGGCCACCACGTTGCGGAGCCAGATGTAATAGGGGACGCAGGGGACAAATATTATCATTTATATTTGTATTTTACTGGTCTTGGCTCATATACGTATATATATATATATATATATATATATATATGCGAGAGCAGCATTTCAGTAACACTTTCATATACGCCATGCAACATATGGTGACAATGCCGCCTTTTAGCGACCGGTCGCCATAAGTTGGCCGGCTGAGAGAGTTTACTGAAGCAGGAGTTTGGCTACCCCAAGCGTTCGGATATGTTCGTGTTTGGGAGCCCGAAATTGACGCGGTGCGAAATCTCAACTACAGATGTCGCCCCTATTATGGAAAGCAGTTATAGGAATAGCAATAGGATTAATGTAAAGAAATCAAGTTCAAGCCGCATATATTAATTAATTGAAAGATGCCATTGCAAAGAATAATATACAAAGTAATATTAAAAGGGATTTATGATAATAAATAAATAGGTACGTATAAGGTATGTATTGAAGTATTAAGTAAGAGTAATAAAACCTAACTAATGCCAGTTAATACGAGAATTCAAAAAAATAGGTTAGGTATAATTACCAATATTATGTTTAAATAAAAACAAAACATAGGTACATATAGAAATATAACATTTATTGTAAATGTTGAAAATAATTTGTGGGTTATAAAAGGTATGCAATTACTGTTGTGCACAATTAAAATGTACCACTCTACTAGGTGACGGCAATTAATAAATTTACATCACGTGTATCTTTTAAAAAATTTCATATTTAAAATCTTAATTGTACAATATTGTTAGATTATCAGAAAGAGTAGGAAAATTTATTTCGACTTAGAGTCTGTGCACAAAGTGAAAACTAAAAGTACGATTCACAATTTAAAATGGTCCTAATCTTAGTGAAGAACACAGCAAAGTTTTAATAGGTTAATATAAGTTCAAAAAACTATATATATATCAAAATGAATGCTTATATACTTACATAGATCGGTTGAAATAAGATACCGAATAAAAAAACACCCTAATCCATATACCTACATTTATTAGAAGCTCCACTAAAACAAAGCACATCCAGCACATCCCAGACTTAATTTAGTAATAATAGCAAAATGTAGTCGCCTGGGATACACAGTAAAGTAGTAAATTCCTGTACGAAAGTATTTGAAAGAAAAATCTCACATAGATGTATGCATACGGAAAGAAAGGTATTAAATAAAATGGTCACCATCATTATCATAAGCAATATTTATTAGTAATAGTATTGGCGTTATATAATGTAGATATGATAAGTATGAACGCGAGCAAGAAACTTGAACTACCAAGAATAATGCAGTACCTCATATAAGAAAGATGAGGTATAATATTATTGTAAGGTTAAAATAATTGGTATATTAACCTTACAATAATAATTTGTATAGGAAACATGGATATGAAATAAGAAACTCAACAGCTCATATTAAAATAGAAGTTATTTATTTGTAATTATGAAAATCAATAACAATAATAATAAACAAAATTTAAAATAGGCAACATATATCTACTAAACAAGTAGAATGTATGAGAACTCATAAGTAAGACAAAGTATATATATATAAAACCGAAAGTAAAATAAAGTCCAGTAAAAAAAAAATGGAACAAAAAAGTTATGAAGTAAGCTCAAAGCAAATAAATAATAAATTTCGTAATGTGGATATTGAGTCCAAAAGCGTGCCGATGAAATTTACTTGTTTTACTCCGAATAACTCCATAAAAAGCAGGTAAAATTGATCTACGTCCGCTGTATATAAAGCTGACCAGCGAAAATCAAGACACATAAGGTTCAAACAAGAAAATCTGAATTCGCCTCAATATTCCACACAATAGTTGCCAAAAAGGAGGCTAAAGCTTCCATAAATATACTGATATAACGTATATTTATGAGTGCAAAATTAATCAAGCGCTAAAATTTTAATACCTAGTTTACAACAAATAAAAATGCTTAACTATTTTAAGTATTCGAACATACTCAACAACGATTCAAGTAACCAAAATAAAAAAAAATTACAAGCTATCTTCTGCTTAAATGTAGGTAGTAAGGAACAAGGTTTTAGAAAATAACTAAAATAAACATCCCCTTTTTTCATGTACATTATGAATTGTTACTCAATACTGGTATCGGGTTTGATAAAATAAACCATACACTTAAACAAATTAAAATTGACAAATAAATAAGCTATACCAACAGCCAAAATTTGGAAAACCATAAATACAAGTAAATGCAATGTACTTTTTATCATTTTAATGCATATAAATATGTGAGGTCTAGAAACCAGTACTGAGTAAGTAAATCATAAAATACAAAGACAAAGTTTTAGTTTGTTTTAGTTAATAATCTTCTTATTGTCACAGTAGGGTACATATGGTTTTGCGTAAAATCAAAGAAAGCAGCCCCTGGATTCTGAACGTACGATACGATATTCGAATTCGAAACGCGAGCGTAGTAAAGATGGGCAAGTTAGGTGAGTACGAATACTTTTCAATGTGGCTAGACAGACTACTGTATTGTCTTGCCCATTTCTACCACGCTCGTCTTACGAATTCGAATATCGTATCGTATGTTCGGAATCAGAGGGCAGGAATAGGGATTTATTGCTACAGCGATTAAACAGAAGAAGTTCAATAACAGATGACTATAAAGTTGTAAAAATGAACAAAAGTACATCAAGTCATTAGCAGCCGATTATTCTCTCTCTTTTGCATTGTAAATAAAAGAAAATACTATTAGTGAAAGATTCATGATTGCACGGGGTGCATACCAAACAATACTTTCAGCTCTGCCGCACAACATGAAACTTAATATAATTAAGTGACTCGCCCAGTATAGTATTGGAATATCTAGTACTGTTTTAATTGTCTATAAAACTGTTATTCTTTTTCAAAATGGAGCCAATAGTTTAAGTTATCAATGTTTTAAGAAAATTTTTGACCAAAACAAGTGTAGCAGAGAAAATCATAATCGCATCGTTTTTAAATGTAAAAACATAAATTTTGGTGGTGCTAGTAGCCAAGAATATTCTGCAACAATGGGTCTAAGTTGCACCCGACAACAGCTAAAAAACCAGTTTTTTCAAAGCTTATCGTCCGAAATTTTTGCATATCAAAAATGTGTTTTCTTTAAATCAAGCTACTAGTATTTTATTATGGTAATTTGTATTTTATTTTAACAACTAACATCTGTTATGGTCAAAAGTTTCCAAAGAAAATTTAATAACTCAAGTAGTAGCTCAATTTTGCAAATGAAAAAGCAGTTTAATAGACAATTTAAGCAGTATTTAAACAGTACTACAGCCTAAAGTAGTTTTAGAATCTGAATATAAGTAAGTTTAAAAACTAATATTACAATTACAAGATATTTTGCATCAACACAAAGATTATATTTGAGCAGTCTTCTTTCCTTGAAATATATGTCGAAAAACTCGTAAACTGCATTTTTCTCCGAGCTTAGCCAGAGTCGGCGGATAGTCTTTCCATATGGTTGAACATGAGCTAAAAACAAAATAACATTAGAAACTTGGTGAATAGAGAAATATGAAGGCAATGAAAATGTAAATGTAGTAAAAAGAAAAAAACAGTAGGAGGACTAAGAATCTGATAAATAGGCAGCAATTCAGACGAGGAAATATGCGAAAAGCAATTACACAAGGTGAGTCAACGATCTGACAAAGTAAATGTACCCATTGAAGTTTAATATAACTATAAACTCGCTTACTGTAGTCGATAGGGTTGTTATCGCTTCACAATTTTAAAATGTATTCATGTATAGAGAGTGATCCATAAATCACTGGCACAATGAGAATGAAGTTCTTTAAATTGAACACCCAATATACAAGCTGAAGTATCAATTTTGCCTTAAAATAGAGAAATCTTTATTAAGAGTAATTACACGTTAAAGTTAATAGTTTTTGAGTTAACTACGATTAAAATAAAAAAGTGACAAGTACAGCATTTTTTTATTGCCTATAATTCAGAAATGTCTTGACAGACCGCAAAATAATTTGGTATGGCAAACACACAAGGTGTGTCAGTGATATTTATTTGCAGAACCTGTACTAATTGATCCTAGGTGTTCGCGAAGGTGTTGTTGCATAATGAAGAAACTTTAAACACAAAAACCTTACTTATTTTTAATGAAACTCCCAACATTATTTTACAGAATCGTATTAAGCCCTTCAAGAGCTCTTTTTTTGCTAAGCTTGTCTTACACCTATCTATGATATTTTAGAAATTATTTAAATTTATTTTAAAATCTTAACCATGTAGTAGTAAAATTCACGCTAGCCATGGAAAAAGATAGTCCCTGTCGAAATATATAGATGCAAAAATGTTGATACTATTTCAAATTAGAACAGGTTCTGCAAATAAATATCACTGGCACACCTTCTGTGCATGCCATAGCAAAATATTTTGTGTTCTGTCAAGGCACTTCTGAATTATAGGCAATAAAAATGTTGAGGTGTAGCCACCACACGACTTTCTTATACGTATGAGTGTTTCAAATTATACAAAAATTATTCAAAATCTTATTCTAAGTACTACTATTCTCTTAATAAATCTTTATAGAAAACATACCTACTCTGCGAGATATTCGAAAGAAAGGGTTACTTGTTAAGAGTAAAAGTGTTACTTCCGGCCACAATTTTTATATTTTATGTATACAAAAAATATTGCAGATCCAGCTCTAAATACTTTTGTACTCTTGATAAATATATAGAGAATGCATAATTTACGACATATGCAAAAGATGGGTATTCAATAAAAGTAAAAGTGTTACTTCCGGTCCGATTTTTGACATTTTTATTATACAGTGCGTTCATGATGAAAGGAACAAATTCGTTTAAAATTCAGGTAATTATTTTGCAGAAAAACGTTCGGACAGGTCGATTAGTATTTTTAGTTTTGAATTTTTTAACATAAGAAAACTATATACAGGCTGTCTAAAGAAGAACATATGCAGCAATCATTGTTTTTTTTTAAATGGAACACCCTGAATATTATGCCATTTTTGAATTGTAGGGTAGGTATATTAAACACATTTTTGTGAAAACATACCATATCCCCAAAATCAGCAGTTTTCGGAATAATGAGTTTTGTGATAAATTAAAATACACATAGATAATGAAATAAAATGTTTAAATTGAACAAGAACACCTTGAACATTTTTTTAAAAGCCAAGAAAAACAACCTGGTATTGCAAATTTTATCTTCAATAAAAAACTCTACTTCAAATTAATCGATTTTCATGTATTTTTTTTAATTTATCACATTTCAAACGTCATTATTCCGAAAACCGCTGATTTTGGGGATATGGTATGTTACACAAAAAGTGTTGAGAATTTACCATACAATTCAAATATGGCTAATATACAGTATGTTCCACTTAAAAAAAACAAAGATTGCTGCATATGTTCTTCTATAGACACCCTGTATATAATTTTCTTATGTCAAAAAATCACAACTAAAAATACTAATCGACCTGTCCGAGCGTTTTTCTGCAAAATAATTACTTGAATTTTAAACAAATTTGTTCCATTTCATCATGAACGCACTGTATAAAAGATATTGAAAATTAAGTTCTAAATACTATTACACTCGTAACATACTTGTCTGAATAGCAAGACGAAATATTTGAGTACATAAAATATGTTTATACTAGTAGTTGACAAAATATTGGCAAAAGTCGATTTTTTTAGTGAGGTAAACTACTACTTCCGGTCTGCCGATTTTACTGAAAATCTAATGAGCTCTGAAGAGGGGGATTATACTGGTAAATACAAAATTTGGAATTGATAGCTACAGCGGTTTCACTGCTATCGAGGTCACACACACACATAGACACAAACACACACAGGCATTTTTTTAAAACCACTTTTTCGGTATCAGGACACCTCAAAACGTGGACATCTGCAAAAATCCCGAGGTCGAACATTTTCATCATCACAATACTTCCTAATACTACGTATAAGAAAGTAAAAACATCTGTAAATGTCAAATTTTAACTGTAATCATAAATAATGCTATAACTATCAACTTTAAGGAATAATTACTCTTAATAAAAAAAAGAATTATATTTGTACTTATATATCGAAGTTTGTACTTATATATAGCTCGTACAATTTAAAAAAAAAAATTTTTTTAGCCAATAATTTATGGATCACTCAGTATGCGAGTATATGTTCCTAGGTTGTGAACCAACGACAACCCTATCAATAACAGTAAGTGAAGTATTAATGAAATTAAGCATTAAAGAAAAAATGTACTTTGTCAGATCGTTGACTCACACTGTATATATTTTTGGTTTTAATATATTTTTGGTTTAACGAAAAAAGTAAATCAGATGAGAACAATCAATTGATCAAAAATACCTAAAGTGGCAGTTTGACAATATTCGGACAGTCTGCACTCTCTATAAGTCGAGTAGTGACAACAATTTATTTTTCATTTAATAGTACCATGAATGGACCAGCTAGTATATGACGGTGAAGCATCGACTAGCAATATAGCAGTTATCTCTAGTCGCTCCTGACTTATTATTATTTTGGACTTGTATATGTGAGAAGATAAATTAGATGCCGGACATATCTACCTGTGTTTGTATAAAGTTTTCTTCGCCTAAAATGCACCGCACGAAGAACACGGTATGAAATCTCTGGGGCCCTTTGGTACTCTAGGTGAACGTGTTACAATTAGTGTTCCGTCGTTATAAGCAGAGTTTGTATCAACTTCGAGTGATTCCCTCGAACGGATACGGTGATATATTTCCATCCTATCCGCATCTCCTATAGAAAAGAAGAAATGGATAATAATATAACAGTACAATTAGAAATAAGGTATACATAGTAAAGAATCCATGCGAATTAACAGCACGGTAACCGCTTAATTTTGCGGTATTCTAACTGCAACAAATATTTTAAGATGTATTGATTCAGCAAAAATTAAAGTTTACAAAAAATTAAAAATCCATTAAGATCAACAGTATTAATAAATATTATCAAAAATGAAAGAATTAGAAAATATGTAAATTATAAGTAAAGTATGTTCAACGACAGACTGAGTTATTATCTATATTTGTCATAATAAGCATGGACAATAATTGTTTACCCCTCACTACTTCAGTATGAATGATAAGGTGAATGAAGATTTATAAAAGGAAAACGGAACCCACCTGTAACAGTTTTTAATAGTGAACGCATAGCTGGTTCATCTTCATGCTTTCGTTTCAAGTGACAAGACAAATTGGATTGTAAAATTTTGTAGTAAGTACAAAATAACTTCTTTTTAGCCTGTGATGTTTGGTACTAGGGTAGCATTTGCCGGAGCAATCGGTGTGGAATATGTAACCGGATCATCCAAAGATAACGTATTAGTGGCATTGACAAAATCTTGTTTTTGATAAGTAGTATTAGTGTCTAGTACAGTGTCTGCAACTTCATGGTTTTGTGGCTAATTAATACCTAAATCCCGATCGACTTCGGCAATGTGTATATCTTGGCCTATGTTTTCAGCTTTCACACAATTAATGTTGTCTACAGCACTGTCGAGTTGCAGCAAAACCCTCTCAGGATCAGTATTTAAAGGATCGGCATCGTCACGAACTCTCTTATATTGTAAATTTAAATCAATATCAGCAGCACAAACATCCTCACGCTGTATATTCGACTGGTCTGGGAAATAATCTTGAGTAATTGTACGAGATTGGTTGTTATTTAGAATACTGCCAATTATGTTACCTGAAAAAATATGTAACATAATGATTGCTCTCAGTTTTACTAACAAAATAGTGAAATTTATATCCATTTCCCTGTTTAAGCACAATACCAATAAGTGCACTAGCAATATTGAAATAAAATTATTTCACAATTGTAACTGTATAGTTATACTATTAATTTTTACAAAATAGTCAAAAATATACTCTGACCATATCAAAGTTCGATAAAATTTGTTAAACAAAGAGACTATAAATACTTAATAAAAACAAATGCCCTTACCCCTCTATTTGGAGGTAAATATAGGATATTACTATCAAAATACTGAATAAAATTTAGGCGACTAGTTCAAACAGAAAAATGGGAATTTATACTAGTAAACGCCTCATGCGTTGTACAAAATGTTCGTCTAAGATGCGTAAAAAAACCGATCGAGCTGTCCCAGCAATTCTCAGGAGATTATTGTTTACATAATCAGAGATTACAAAAAACCATAGTCTCCAAATAATAGCCCATATAAAGGACGTTTATATGGGTAATACTCAGAATTCTGCAAATAGACACGAAACGATAATAAGAATGAGTTTGTGAGAGAAGCCTCAAGTATACTTAAAAACCAGTAAAGATAATAATAGTTTGAAGCTAATTACCTAAATATATTTGTTACCAGGCCGTATAACAAAATAAATTATAATAAAGGCTGTAACAGCACTCACTTTTGTAGGTTTACCTGAGCTACTTTTTTTTAAATGGAACACCCAGAATTTTTTCGCATATATTGAAAGAAGTAATTATTTTAAAAAAGAAAGCTTTTATACATTATTGACAAAAAATGAAAGTTGCGGCAGTTATCCACTATTTTGTACAGCAATTCATATCAATAAAATCAAGATGGCTATGATAAAAAAAACAACAAATATTAAACAATCATTGTTTATTATGTATATTTATTGTAATAGATGTTCGAAGACATCACCGTTTTGTCCAATACATTTCCGAATTCGTTTATAATGTACATTGCGAGTAACTTTTAAAATCGATCTTGGGTCTATGTTATTAGCAATAGTAATTATTTTATTTTGCAGCCCTACAACGTTTTCATAACTCCCTTTGTAAATTTAATTTTTTAAATATTCCCAAAAATAAAAGTCTATAGGGTTTAGATCCGGAGACCGTGGTGGCCACTGAATTTGTCCATTCGTACCTATCCACTTATTCAAAAACATTTCGCTCCAAAAATTTTGTACTTCGCGATGATTATGCGCTGGTGCTCCATCTTGTTGAAAATGTATATGTTGCTGAGTAGCCAAGTCCAGGTTATCCAAATATATTCCGAAATGTCTTCGAACATCTATTATAATAAACATATGCACAATGCTTGTTTAATATTTGCTGTTTTTTGTATTGGATGTATTGTATTGGACAAAACGGTGATGTCTTCGAACATGTATTGTGATGAATATACATAATACACAATGCTTGTTTAATATTTGCTGTTTTTCTTTATCATAGCCATCTTGATTTTATTGATACGAATTTCTATACAAAATAGTGGATAACTGCCGCAACTTTCATTTTTTATCAATAATGTATGAAAGCTTTCTTTTTCAAAATAAATCCTTCTTTCAATATATGCAAAAATATACTGGGTGTTCCGTTTAAAAAAAAGTAACTTTTGTAAATAGCGCAAAAATTAGTAGTTCAACTGTTTTTTCGATTCCGCCATCATTGTTCACGATAAAAATACTACTACTTTGCTAATTTAACCGATACTCTAGCTTCATTAATAACAAAGTTAGCAATAGTGCCGACTTAATTTATAACACCCTGTATATTGAATTGTAGGTAGATAAGAGGCCCATACACATAAGCTGTATAGAAGCTTTTCCAGAAAGACAAAAATTTATGAGCGATATCAATTATGCTCATTATAAAATAACAAAATTTAAAAAGAGAAAAAACGAGATCACAGCTTTATTGTTCTTGGTAGTACCGCTTGCAAATAATACGATCAAAAACTATTTAAATGAACGTCAACAATTTACTAGTAGCCTACAGGAATAATTAAGTAAAACTTTAAAACTCACTTTAAATAGAATAAATCTGCAATACATCTTATTTTATAATCAAACTTTCAGTAGAACTCCCATAACTAGTCCAATTGCATATACATATCGAAAGAAAGAGAACATGATATAGATGTTCAACAAATTTTTATTATAGATATTTAGATAATCGCATCGTATGTTTACGAGTTAGCAAACCAGAATAAGGTTTATAAAAATTTAAAACTATACCTCCAATACTTCACTTTACAATAGAGAAAGTAATAAAATAATCTTCTTAGATTAATAATTAAGCCCGTTCTAACCAGTGGGGAAATAGATATATGCTTCAAAATATACATTGTAAACTGAGTTTATATAAATATTCAGTACTTACCAGCAGACACATGTTCACTTCCGCGTAGAGGTACATTTGTAGACACGTCCGTCCAAATATTACGCAGTAATTCCATGGCGTCGACAGTTTATGTGTTTTTTTGGAACTATTTGTAAAATGCCATCTTCAGGGTAGCGTATTAAAGCATACATATTCTGGAATATAATGAATTTGTTTTGTGCACAATAGCGTAATTCTCCATTACCATAGGGCACTGTTACATCTGGGCATGGTAGATCCATTTCCCTAAAGTGGCGGTAGACATTGTCGAAATCGCGGCCATTGAAACGAACAACAAATAATAAATAGAACAGATTCTTCTATTATTATTATTGATGTTAATAATTAATAGCAAATTAATATTTAGAGTTGCACATTTATTTATCGCACTTAATTACTTCTAAAATAAGTTAAATATGTTAGGGTAACTATTCCCCAAACATTGGAGAGATTTAGCTAACCAAAGTTAATCAAAAATCAACCGAACTTTATAAATTAATAACAAAAATTACTATAGTACCAATATAATTAACTTTCCTTAAATCACTCCAATGTCCACCCGTATTGAAGAGAACCATACTGACCATGAACTGACTACCGAATACCGAATAAACGATCTTATGTTATATTGAGTATTGTTTATAATCTTACAGCAAATGTGCATAGTAAGTGAAATCAATATTTTTACATATGCTGTTCTACTTAGCGACAGGGAACCCCCCCAACAGTTCGTCAAAAGAGATTAAAAAATGATATGTTGCTACCGCACTACATTCCGTCGCATTTAAAAAGAAGTGTCCTTCATTTAAATTACATTTAGATTATGTTTCAATTTGTAAATATATTACGTTCTGAAAAAATACTCAAATTACGTTTTAAAGTTAAAATCTGCCTGGCATGATTACATTTAAAGTATTTAATTTTAAATATTTACTTTATGTAAACACTTAAAACACGGTTTTATATAAAGACATTATTAGACTCATATAAACCTTCTTCGTTCGTTATAATGCTGACTACCTACAACTAATAATATCTGCTAATTCACTTGAGTAAACCAGTACAAATAAATATACAATAATACAAATACAAATTTCATTAGGTAGGGCAATCAGTATGTTCTGATGAATTAAGCTGGCTTAGAATTTTTTTTAATAATATATCTCTATTCACAATTTAATTGGTTGGTTTGATAGTATTAGAAGGTCGTAACAAATAATTTGCTAATTATACAATAAAAAACACAAAAAAAAAACAACTGAAAAGTATTATGATTGCATATTATTTTAATTTTGCATCAGAAACACTGAGTAGAGAAATAATTCTAGTATGATTTAAAGAGAATTGATTTATATAAAAGTAGCCTTTCTAATCTCCTTCAAATAAAACGAAATCAGCAGTATTGTACAAACATATAAATCTGTCTTGACAGGGAGATATTAGCTAATTCCATAGATTATAAAATAAAAGAAATCTTGTTTTTCTTAGTCGATATTTCTAGAACAATACAAGTTAAGAATATATATACCGGGTATCCCAGCGTAGCGCTAAAGTCCATTATTGGTATCTAATAATGTAGATAGCAAATAATTTTTAATACAAAAATTGTAGATAATCATAAGCTCTACAATTTAAAAATATTTTTATTTATACAGAGTGTTCGACAACGAAGAACCAACACAAACTTTTGTTTTTTTAAATGGAATTCTATGATTTTTTTACATTTTATGATAGCCCTTAAAGGATTGATTAAACTGACATCAACTTGTATTTGCCGATTTTCAACTGTTTCTGAGATATGGCGAAATTTCGTTAAAAATTGTGCAACATTTGAAAAGTTGCGATGAAATAACGACTGATGATGAAATACTTTTCATGGGCTCAATTAGTAGAGATACCTTTTCAGTACGTGAAAGTAATTTTTATTTTGATATATTTACTTACGCATGTTCTTTAGAATTACATGCCATTCGCAAAAGTTAAAAATTCTAAAAAAAAAAGAAATGAAACACCCTGTATATTAATGTGCCATTGAAAAGTTCTTAAAATTTACTATTCAAAAATATCTACTTTTTTCCGCCTGTGGGCGATATGCCAAAAGTTATAGGGTGTTATATCTGAATAAACCCGATTACGACTTAAAAATATGAGTTGCCATGACTTACATTACACATAGCATAACTAAAAGTAAACGAGAAAAAATACTTCTAATATTTTCTTATTACAAGTAAGTAATTTTTATTAAAATTTTAAAACTCATGAAATGAAAAGTTTGGAAGTTCATGGATTTGCAATATTTTAAAAAACATTGCAGTCGTTATGTCTCAAAAAATGTAAAACTTCAAACTTAGATATATAACTTACGTTGAAAAGCAAACCGTCAATAAGAGCATTTAAATTTACTTTATTAAAAGCAGCTATCTTGAAGAACATGGCCTAAGCTACTATTTTCAAGCATCACAGCTATTATAAGCTATCAACTAATAAATTAGAAAATGCGTATGTTTGGTTTTATACAAGGGCGTATTTTTATGTTATCTACCTACCCATGAAAAAAGCACATAAGGGAACAATTTTTTTTTATTTTTCTACATAACTCCCTTCAACACTAATACACTTATTCCATCTATTTTCCAGTTGCCCCGTACCCTCAGAAAAAAATTGCTTCGGTAACCCCGCAAAATATTCTTCAACAGCTTCTTTGAGTTCTTCATCAGAAGCAAAACGCTTTCCTCTGAGATGCTTTTTTAAATTCTTGAATAAGAATAAGTCTGACGGAGCTAGGTCGGGGCTATAAGGTGGATGCCTTAACCCTATAAATCCACAGTCATTCATTATCTGCTGAACTTTGTTTGCCTTATAAACCCGACAATTGTCGTGCAGCAACAAGTTTTTTTGTGGATAAGAATGCGGGCGTTTTTCCTCCAGAGCAGTTTTTAAATTTTTAATTATGTTTCCGTAGGCCTCTCCATTTATGGTAGACCCTCTCGGCATATATTCAATAAGCAAAACTGTTGGTAATAAAACTCCCTAGAACATAGTATTCCCTTATCTGTGAATATAGTAACTAGTAGTTTATGGTAAATAAAGAATGTTAACACAGCCTCAAATTTGTTATTACTTTTATTAATAAGTACTGCAGTAATTAGTCTCTGCTCGTCAAAAACCCCTTCAGCATCCCAAAAAACAGTTGCCATCAGTTTTTTTCCAGAAAATTGTGTCTTGGCCTTTTTTGGTGGTGGAGAGCCCTTATGAACTCACTGCATGGATTCTTGTTTAGTAGGAGGGTCTCAGTAATATACCCAAGTCTCATCCCCGGTAATAATTCGAGTTAAAAATGTTTTGTCTCTTTCCAACTTGACCAAATTTTCTTGAGAAACTTCTTTTCTTCACAGTTTTTGTTCAGGTGTAAGCAATCTGGGTATCCACAGTGCAGACACCTTCTTCATACCCAAATCGTCATGCAAAATTTTGAGAACACTTGTTTCGGATATACAGACTTCATTGACAATTACAGAGATCTCTACACGCCGATCTTTCAGTACCAAATTTTCGACTTTTCGCACAATGTTTTCAGTTCGAGCTTCAACGGGTCGTCCGGACTTTGGGTCATCATTGATTGACTCTCGGCCCCATCGAAAGAGTTTAGAGCAATATCTTTCTTGGAAATAAGTTGATGTATCTTCCCCATATACAGCAACCATTCTTTCATGAATTGCTTTTGGACCATTGCCTTCCTTTGTCAGAAACTTTATTACGCTGCGATGTTCAACTTTAGTTTCACTCATTTTATCGAGAAATGGACCGTCTCAAATCTCTATACACAGCATAAACTAAACACAACTTAGCACATGTACTTCTAACAGTGACAGCAATTTTTCAATAATTTGTTTGACATCGTCACTCTTTTGTTTCATGGCTAAGTAGATAACATAAAAATACGCTAGTATGTTCTTATTATTTACTAATAAAATATGGAAACAACTACGTTTACAAAAATTTATAGTGAATGTTTGAAATTCTGCTCTTCTACTTCTACACTTTTGAAGTCATGTTTCATATAACCTATAGACATTTGCCATTAGTTCTCGATTAATAGCAGAAAATACTTCTCGAATTCTTTCTTGCATATTCTCTCTTGTGGTTGGAATAATTCTATATACTCGCTCCTTAACATAACCCCAAAGGATATAATCCATTGGAGTTAAATCTGGCGATCTAGGTGGCCACGATAATGGAGCACCACGGCCAATCTTATTTTCCCTGAATGTTTTATTTAAAAAGTTTCGAACGCTTCTTGCGTAATGTCCTGTAGCATCGTGTTGAAAGTACATTACGCGGCGCCTATACAAATTTATATTTTCTAATAAGACAGGCAGATAGTTCTCAAGAAATTGTAGATACCTCTCTCCTGTTAGTGTACTAGCAAAAAAAGAAGGTCCGATAACTTGATGGTTAAGGATGCCGCCCCATACAATTAACGACCATTTATGTTGATGATCAACGTTTTTCAACCAGTGCGGATTCTCAGTGGCGTAGTAATGCATATTGTGTCTATTTACTAGACCATTACTTTTAAAAGTAGCTTCTTCACAAAACAAAATCTGAGTTACAACATTGTGGTTTTGATTTATTTTGTGCAACATCGACTTACAGAAGTCAACCCTACTAATCAAATCTTTCCTCCAAAACATAGACAATATCTATTAATT
This sequence comes from Amphimallon solstitiale, assembly GCA_963170755.1. Classification (NCBI taxonomy): domain Eukaryota; kingdom Metazoa; phylum Arthropoda; class Insecta; order Coleoptera; family Scarabaeidae; genus Amphimallon; species Amphimallon solstitiale. The sequence goes on along the minus strand of OY720675.1, from coordinate 131,484,432 downwards.
CAAATTTTAAATATTTCATTTTGCACACAACGTACATTTATGTACTTATAATGACGACGTCTCTTTAAACTGAAGCTATATATCTAAGTTTGATGTTTAAACAATTTTTGACACACAGCGACTGCGATATTTTTTATACTATTGCTAATTCATTAAATTTCCAAACTTTTCATGAGCTTTAAAGTTTTAATGAAAATTACTTATTTTAAAAAGAAAATTTTAGAAGTAACTTTTTTCGATTAATTTTAGTTATACTAGCAGTGCAAGTCATCGCAACTCATATTTTTAAGTCGTAATCGGGTTTATTCAGATATAACGCCCTATAACTTTTGCAATATCGCCCACAGGCGTAAGAAAGTAGACACTTTTAAATAGTAAATTTTAAGTATTTTTCAATGGCATATTAATATACAGGGTGTTCCAGTTAATTTTTTTCAGAATTTTTAACTTTTGCGAATAGCATGTAATTCTAAAGAACATGCATAAATATGTCAAATTAAAAATTACTTTCACGTACTGAAAAAGTATCTCTACTAATTGAGCCCATGAAAGGTATTTCATCGTCAGTCGTTATCTCATAGCAACTTTTCAAATGTTGCACAATTTTAAACGAAAAATCGCCATATCTCAGAGACAGTTGAAAATCGGCAAATACAAGTCCATGTCAGTTTAATCAATTCTTTAAGGGCTGTCATAAAATGTAAAAACATTCATAGCATTCCATTTAAAAAAACATAAGTTTGTGTTGGTTCGTCGTTGTCGAACACTCTGTATAAATGAAAATATTTTTAAATTGTACAGCTTATGATTATCTACAATTTTTGTATTAAAAATTATTCGCTATCTACATTATTTGGTACCAATAATGGACTTTACCGGTACGCTGGGACACCCGGTATAATAAAACACAATTGTTTAGTTTCAAAAAAATTATAATGTTCACACAAACGTAGTTTAAAAAAATCATTTCTCCTGATCACCATTACTGGCTAATTTTAAATTAATAATCGAGGAAGGAGTTACATGTTGAAACTCCATTATATTATATATATAATAATTTCTTATTAAAAACCGTTAGATCTGTCTGCGAAACTGTCGAGTGGACATTTTCTATTTCTATACCGTAGCCCGAATTGCCGAATTTATAAAAGCTGACCCTTATCGGATTGTTTTCAAACAATTTTTCGCTAACGAGCATTTTCAAGCCACTGACACCTATAAGCTAGTTTACAAGGCCACGACACTTCTTGCATACATCAGCATGGGATATCTAGAAATCTCGAAATCTGTATGTTACATACTTCAAGAAACGTCGAAGTTGTAGTAGGTATACTGCAAAACATCATGTATATTTCAGGGATATAGGTGTATTAATTTGTAATTTTCGTATGAGTAAATGAACATATAAGGCGGTTCAACATACCTTTTCTTTACTTTTAAATACATACTTTTTATATGACAATATAATAACAAGCAAAATTTTATACTATAAATAATCGTAGTATATAAATACCATAAGTAAAGATTTAAATTCATTTTATTGCACTATCGACAGTCACTTACGAACAAAATTAACTAAATATAATGGAATAAAATATATGTATGTATTAGCGTTGATTGAAGGAATACTTAAAGATGCGCAACTACATAGCATTGAGCGTAGCCAAAACTGGGTCCGAGATCTATAGCGATGCATCAGTCGTTTGGGTCCGAGATTCGAAACAGCGCGAGACAGCGATGACGTTTCTCGGCAAGGGGTTTGCGGGACGACTTAACGGAAAGTCACGCAATTTTACTATAGCGTTGCGCATCTTTATTCTTTATATATTCCTTGAATCAACGGTATAGTATTCAAAAGACAATAATAACAGGATATACATACATATTAAGCAAAAAAGAACGAATAATAAGTATATATACACATAAAGCAATAGGTACTACAGAATATAAAACATAAATGGGTACATTATACCTATATGATAGGCGAACAATTCGCATATAAACAACAACAAATTATCATATTAAATCCTCATATCGAGATATGCAATTACACCTGACAGAAAATGTAATTAATTATATATAAAATAAAAATGGGCTGGGTGAACTTTTCTTGTGTAATTAAGTAATTATAATCCAGGTATGTAAGACACAGAGCTGGCAATAAATTGATTTTGGGAAGAAGTGAATAATCGAGCTTTATAAAAAGATAATATGTCACATAAAAACAATTCTAATCCGTTAAGGGTAATGTTGTTACCATTTGTGTTTACTAAAATCAAGCCTATATAAAAATTCACTTATGTTTTTAGTATCCATCCCCGTGAAGCAGTTGTAAGTTCATATATTGCATATATGATTCCTATAATATTTATTCTTTACCTTACAAAATTCAGTTGCTACTTTCTGAGAAAATGATATCTGAAAATATTCTTAATCTACTTCTTTCGCCTAAAAAACATGCGAGTCTGTACCTACTACTGCGTGCGACGGCTTGTAGCAGTTGATTATTATATAATATATACATATTTATAAGTTAAGGGTGTTGTATACCAAACTAAAAATTTCGACGTCTTCGCGGCGGGTTAAAGGGGGTTCTACTCAGAGGTGGAGCTTGCCAATACCCCACTACCATGTACTGTTTTGCTAAATGCTATAGTAAAAATCTAAATTGTACAGTTCCCGGTTTATAAGTACCGCCCTTATGGGAGCGATGCATTCAAAATAACATACGTACGATGCGTTAAGTGCTATTTGTCTCTGTTCAGGCTACACATACTCTACGTAACGTAGGTGCTAGTAATATTTTGTATGATTTATTTAGTCTGCGAGTCTAGGCGCAACAGGAATGTAAATTGTAAGTTTTTTTAGTCAGACATATGTTCAATAAGTCAAAAGTTAATATGTAAGATGGAATTATGATTAAAAGAAATATTACTTAGTGTCTATGAATACTATATAATAATAATAATACTTTGTTCAACGGTACTATGTCATCGTCTTGATTATCTTTTTCATTGGGCGTATTGAAAATCACAGGATAATTATTTATATCTATAGGTACTATTATTATACAGGGTGGCCGCCAAGGTATCCGAGAAACCTCGCACGTGAATTCAATGACTAATTTTAAGCAAAAATGTTTCTATTCACTTTTCCCGAATTCCTAACGGTTCTTGAAATATCGGAGTTCGAAGCTGTAATAAATTACTAGAGGGTTTAGAAAAAAATGTGATTTATTTTATGGAAAGCCTAAGGAGCATTATTAAAGTTGCTCAATGTGGCCACCGCATTGTACAATGCATAACTAAATCTTCCGTCAGAGTCCTCGTTCCCACTTGTAGTTCTCCATATTGTTTTTCGCCTCATAAAACTTTTCTAAGGAAAATAATATTAATTCAATTTAATTTGGTATTTATTTTTATTAGTAAGTAATTGGGGGAAAGAAGCGAAATGAGGTAAAATGCCCATTGACAATTATTCTCAATTAGTCGACCAGATGTGAGAGGAATGCAGTCTTCAAATTTCTATGTTATGTAAGAGTATGATGTTTGAAGTATTATTTTGTTGACGGCGCTAATATCGTGTTGATTTTCTTTTCCATTGGGCGTATTACAAATCGTTCTATAAAACAATTTATTATGTTATGATGTACCCTATGTTATAATTTACCTTTCATAATGTTACTTAATGCTAAAGTAAATAATAATGAATTGTACCTATATACACAGTATATGCATTTATATTTAAATTATGTGTCACTTGATTTAAATACTCGTGATATACGACATTTATTTCTATCTATATTATTACATACGCAATACATACACGAATATGTTTCTCCATTTACATTTCTCCAAAAGTTCAAAGCAAACTTTTTAATTGCATCTCTTATATATTACAGAACATAAAAATACATACAAAAATTAAAAAGTGACGTATTAATAATTTAAATTCATTCTGTGAAAAACGAAGAATAACTATTTATGATATGTAGTGCAAAATGTCGTTCATAAACGTCGTCATTGTATTTATCACCAGAGCTATCAAAAGCTGTAGAGGGGCCTGGGTAAGGGAGATGGCGGCGAAGAAATAGAAGTATTTACAAGGGTAGGAGTCCTGGTTATAGCTTTTGAAAAGAATGTCGTTAATGTAGTCTGCTTTGTAACTTGTAAAACTTCATTTATTGGCCGTTCAACTTTCGTGAACCGTTCAACATTTGAATCCATACCTTCTAGTTTTATTGGTTTCATTCACTTTCCTCTACTGGTTCCTCTTCCGGGAGCCGTTGTACTTCCAACTCTATTAATTCTTCAATATCCTCCGCTTCAGCTTTTAAATTAAGTATGTTAGCAAGTTCCACTACTTTATGTATGACATTAGTGTACTCGTCTTCGTCAAAATCTAAATTATTCCTGAACACTTTCTGACATTTTACATTTTTCCATAGACCCTGCACACATCTTTCTGTCACTTCTTCCCACGCGGTTTCAATGTTCTTTATGTATTCTAAAATATTATATGACTTTCAGAAGTCACGAGTTATTTCATTACTTTCTGTTGCTGTTATGGCTTTGGAAAACGTTGTGCACAAATAGTATTATTTAAACGTAGCTATTGTACCCTGATCCATTGGTTGTAGGATAGCGTTTGTGTTTTTAGGCAGATACACCACCTTTACATCTGGGTGTAAATCATCAAGATGTTGGGGATGACCTGGTACATTGTTAAGCAGAAGGATAATTTTAAATGGCAAGTTCTTTTTCAAACAATATTAACCGACGGTATGAAGCAGTTGAGGAACCATTCCTCAAATAATGCTTGCGTCATCCATGATTTGTTGTTTGCTCGATAGTAAACATGCTTTAATGCACATGGGTTCTCAAAGCAATAGATAAGAAAAAGTTTTAACTTCAATCCAGCGACATTACCTCCTAACAACAATGTAATTGTATCTTTAAATGCCTTAAAACCGGCATTGTCTCCGTTTCTACGTGTATATAGAAGCTCTCGGAATTTTTGTTTTGTATCTGGTCATCAACCAAATCGCGAGGAGCTTTTCCATCTCATGAATCAAACCTTTCCGCTACATAGTTATTACGGCTTTAAAACCTGTCGATGATTATAATGCATCTTTTACGCATCAACAAAACGTATCCGAGTATTCCCCACGTTAAACAGTTGTTTGTTGCGGGGAATACCCGACGCAGAAGCTCGAGTGTCGAAGTCGTATGCCCGAGCGGTCGTTAAACGGTTTTTAGACAGGTACGTTACAAGTATAATAGTATATTACATACCAAGGTTGAGAAGATGACTATTATTGCCCGAGTGGCGAGATTAAATTCCGAGGCGCAAAGCGCCGAGGAATTTAAGCCACAAGGGCAATAATAGTCTTCTCAACCGTAGTATGTATACTATTTTTTGTACCAGTAGTCTAATTGGACCTTAAAACCTTAATAATTATGAATATATTGTGCTGAGTAACAATATTGATGTTTGGCACTGTATATTTTTGAACAAGTTGGAAGGATTATTTAATTTTACTAATTTTTCTTTGTGACTGTTATAGTAAAATATTTAAACTAAAAAAGAACAGTTGTGTATACTTAAAATGTTATTTATTACAATAAAGATGTGTGCAGTCAATTATGAAAACAGTACTTGAAGGAGTTGTAGTGGACCAGGTTCTTGGTGGCAGTAATTTTCATTGGTATCTGAAAATGGAGATTTAAATATTATAATTTATGTAAAAATGTAGTTTGAAATCTTGTAAAACTTGTCTAATTAACAATAATGTAAAGTAAAATAATTTAATGTTAATTGTTGAAGTATGAAGGAAACAACTTGGTAAATAATTTCGCGGGTAAAGTTTGAATAAGCGGATCTGTCAAAATTGACATTTACAGAAAATTTTGATTAGCAATATTTTTTGAAGTACAAAGTCTTAGTAATTCATTATTATAAATTAATAGAGATTTAATAGAGAAGGTTTACTAAAGTTTGAAAAGCACTGAAACGTATCAATAAAGTTTTATAATACCATTTTGAACAAGAATTGTGAGAAAAGGAATTTAATTGGATGAAATTAGAAAACGAAAATATTGTCTTGGTGACGATAAACAAACAACGAAATTGAAAATTATTTTTCAAGAAAGGCGCGTGTACTTTTCGGAAAATCACGATTTTATTCCGAAAAGTATATCTTAAATTCACTAAAACTGCGAAAGTTGGTGCTAAAAGTGTTCTTTTCAGCATAGAAAATATTTATTTGACGGTAGAATCAAAATATATTATAAAGAAGCATAAACTTATTCAATAATTTCATTATAATTTAATTAATTTGTATCCTGTATGAATAAAGAAGATATTATATAAGGAAAATAAATATTAAAAGATTACTTACCAAATATTAATCAAGTCCGAGCGGAATATTGAATTCATCAGTTGCACGTGAGTTCAAAGAGGGATTCCAGGTATCCAAGTCCAGTTTATTGTATAAAAACGAGAAGTTCCAACTAGTTAGAATCCCTGATGTCGTTCCAGTAAATGTTAAATTAATTAGAGGATCCGGTAACCCATATATATTTCCGAAGAGGTCTAGTTCAGTGTTAAGTCGAGATAGAAGTACAGCTGCATTTAAATCCAGAAGATATCCCGCAGTTTTCGAGGACACAACAAGATACATCCTGTAAGATATAACCGAAGCAGTTCCAGATCCTGGAGGAGAACGAGGATACACCAAAAAGTCGTGCTAGGAGGGTTTCCAGAGAGTTACCAATTGTACAGAACGAGTCCAGGAAGATCCTGTGAGAAAAAAAAAAAAAACATAATTTAAACAAACCAGAGATAGAAGATAAATATTAACAAGAGGTTGTATAATTTTTAAATAAGGAAAATTTGAATTTATTTAATTGTATATCGAGTAAAAGTCTTAAATATTATTTAGAATTGATTACTAGTATAAAACAAGTATAGAAATACGTTTTGTTAAAAGATTAAATCTCTATTTTCATAATAAGTTACAGAATATGCACATATATAAATGAATTGACATGACCTTGGTACTAAAACATAACTTCAACTTGTTTAATATTTTATAGACAAAGGTTATTTATAGATAATTAAATTGCATCGTATAATGCATGCTAAATTGAAAAAGATACATTGAATTGAATTTTGTACATACCTTTTGAATAAATAACATTTGCTAAACATCCTTCATATCACAATAAACGTACAGGTGCGATTAGACAGGTTAACAATCTATGTACATGTCGAATAACTATTTTGGATGTATATTTTCGAATCAAGATTTTTATATTTGTTGTCATTAAACTAGTATTGTGGTGAAATTCTTCTTTTTATTTGGTAAAATAGTAACATTGTGTTGGACATTTTCATAACGGACATAGAAGCTGATAAGTCAATGACCTACAAGTAAACAAAAATAAAATAGCATTGTAAAGTATAAAATAGAGAGGTAAAGTATACATACCGTACTATTGTGATCCTATAAGAGGGATAATTTATTAGCAGCAATATTCTCTTCATTATAAGAATAAGTATAACAGGATTATTAGAAACATTTAAATTGTTATTTTTATGTAGCAGTGTATAACGATAAATACCTAAGCGACATCTTTATAAAAGTAAATGAAATACTAGTACTGCGCGGTTAAAAATAAAAACTAGTTACATTTATAGGAAAGTCATACCATAAAGAAGTGATGAATCGTAATTAATATTTGAAAGAGTTAGGAGATTAATATTTATTTCTAAATGCATTAAATAATATTATTATTATAAAAAAAAGAATTAATTAAATTGATTAAGAATAAAACTGAGTAGTGTTTGGGCATAGATAAAAGAAATAAAGAAACCTATAATAGCATATGAGTACATTAATTTTGGTGCAAAAATTTTAAAATATTATATACTGAGTGGTACATTATCATTATCATAGATTATAACCTGAGATTAATTGAGTAAATTTGAATGACTAGGTAAGAGAGGAGATATTATTAGCAATACAAATAACAAGATTTGAGTAAATTAGGGTATATTATTTATTATATGTGTTGCAAGAATATTATCCCCTCCACTAGTGCATTTTATGGCGTGCCCAACGTGGAGCGATTAAAATAAGACTCGCAAATAGTATTTTGATTATTTTATTAATTTTGATTAGGTGTTTGTAATTTATATTACCCTCCTTAGCTCATTTTATGACGTATCTAACGTGAAGAAATTAAAATAAGACTCGCAACAACATATTTCAAATATTTTATTAATCATAGAAATAGCGGTAACATTAGTATACAATTTACAAAGGTAATTAAATCAGCTTAAAGTATATTAAGGTATAAGAAATTGTGTACTATAGTTATATAAAATGAATACCAGATCTAAGAGTAACTTTGGATTAAATAGATCTGAATCATCTAGTGATAGTGAAGAGGAAGTAGGTCAGGATGTGAATGTACCAGAGGGAGGAGAACTTACATTACAAGTTCAGGAAGGTATTGAACAGATAGGGGAAACACAGGATAGAGGTGATAAGGTGGAAATCCAAGGAGAGACTTCGAAAATAGAAATGTCGACACCAGTAGTAGATTGTGGATCAATTTTACAGATGTTAAAACAGATGAATGAAGATAATAAAAAGATTAACGAAGAAAATAAAAAGAGTATGGAAGTATTGAGTGGTAAATTAGACAAGACGAGCGAGGAAGCTAAGAAAAATAGGGATGAGGATAAAAAAGAATTAGGTGATAAGTTGGATAAATTGGATAAAACGAACGAAGAAAGTAAAAAGAATTTAATTGATTTAAAGGAAGAATTAAATGGGAAATTTGACAAGGTGAGTGAAGAGAATAAGAAGAATTTAGTGGATTTGAAGGAAGAATTAAGTGGTAAATTGGATAAGGCTAGTAAGGATACTAGAGAAGAGAATAAAAGAAATCTTGAAGAATTAAAGGAATCTTTATTAAGAAATACCGAAGAAAAGGTTATAAAACTTACTACAGAAATGGATAATAGGGAAGTTAAAATGCGCAAAGAAATGGATGACAAACTGAAGATTAAGGATACTGAAGTTAAAACTCTTATTACAAATAAAGTACAAGAGGTTGAAGGTAAAGTAAAGGTAGTACAAGAAAACGTTAAACAATTAGAAAAGAACAATAGTGAGATACATAAGGAGTTAGCTAAACGCATACGAGAGGAAGTTGATCAGGTTAGCAAAGATGTTACGGACAAGACAGAAAAATTGGCGGAGAATTTAAATAAGAAGATAGAAAATACTGAGGATAAGTGTTTGAAAGATATTAGAGTATTAACAATGTCTACGAGTGTTCAGAAATCTGGAATAGAAGAGGTTTTAAAAGAGTGCGAGGTTCAGAAATTAGAGTTGAAAGAACTTTTGTTGAAATCTAAAAATATTAAAACACCACAAGCTACTTGTACACCGTCTTATCATATATTGAATAACGGTATAAGAATTGAAAATATTACTCATTTTAGCGGAGATAAAATGACGACACATCCCATGGCATATTTAACTAACATCTTAAGATACATAGAAGAGATACAGGATTTTAGGAGCCAAATGAATATTATTCGAGCGACTTTAAACAATGGTGCAGCGGATTGGTTTCAAAGGGTTGAAGACAGTTGCGGTGATTTAAGTAAGTTTGTGGAATTATTTAAAAACAATTACTGGAGTGAGACGCAGCAAAGCAGAGCACATCAGAGGCTGTTAACAGGGAGATATCAGCCAGGTAAATCTTCGAGGGAGGCTTATGCACAAAGAATGTTTAATTATTGTAGATACATCTCACATTTAGACGAACAGACCATATCTCAACATTTGTTGCAACATTTTATTCCTGTTGATACACATGCAATTATTTGTCAAAATGTAACAGATATGAATGGGTTGATCAACATACTTAGACGATTAGATGATTATTCAGACGGCGCGAAAATATAGGTAAGACACAGTATTAGGAAGACTGTACTGTGAAAGTGATTAACGCCACTTCCTAAATCTGAGTTATATTAAATCTTCCGAAATTATAGGTAAGACACAGTATTGGAAGTTTGTATTGTGTAAGTGAGTAACGACACTTCCTGAATCTGAGTTACGACAAATCATCCACAATGATATAAAACGACAAATCATTGACAACGATATAATTATGACAAATAATCCACATCAACTTCATAAGTAAGAACAATATTGGAAGTTTAAACTGTAAAAGGAGAAATGACATTATTTCTCTGAATCATGCTAATTCATACCAAGGAAATTTTAGTCAGGACAGAAGATAAGAAAGGAGATCGTCTTCTGAAGGTACTTACAACACCTGCTTATCCAAGTAACATGTAGATCTCAAAATTTCAAAAGTTTTTGACAAATAGAGACCTGGAGTTTATTAGAAAATAAATAATTATATAGTAATGAAGTTAAGGAGGACATAAATACCTTATAATAAGATAGGGGCATGACCAGATACAGATAACAAATTGATAAGAAAGGGGCATATTAAATTTCGCTTTCTTTAAAATAAATAAAAGACATAATGATGAAACAGATATACATGTATACAGACAAGTTCATGTTTATCGAAAAATAATTTGAATTTATAGAGAGATTTTCAGATAAAGAATGTACATAAAGTATTCCGGTATTATATTAGATTAGTTTAGTTATAGGTCTGTTACAATTATTAGTTATTAAAAAAAAAAATGATGATTAATTAAAGAAAAAAATAAGTTATATCCTCATTCCCATATTGTATATAAATTTGTAAATAACCATAAGAGAAGGTAATATAAGTAATCTTACTAGTAAATAGATTTGCCTGAGTATTAAAATGGAATGAAATGGATAAAGAAGTTGTATAGAGGATAAATAACCTTGAGCCTTATAAAATTAAAAAGAATGTTTCAGAATAAGTAAAGCACTGAAGAAAGTTAGAAAATAGTTATCAAGATGTAACAAACATGTTAGGTGATGAAGAAATGGAAAAGAAAGAAGTTAAGAAGAGCCTCTTAAAAATAAAATATGTTAGATGAAAGTAAATGCTTACAATAAATAGTAAATATTAAAAGTACCATAAGAATATGGAATTATTATAGAGTGTATATGTATAAAAGGGTGAAAAATACCCAAAATGATATAAAATATAGGACCAAAAGTGTCTAAAAATGAATTATATAGGTAACGTAAGCCTTTAAAAACGATAAGTAAAAAAAATATGGACTTTCCATAAATGAAAGTATAGGGGATGACGAAAATGTCAATTATAGGGAAAAAGGGAATTTGTTCGAATGAGAACAGTATATAATGAAAATAATATATAATTAGTAAGCATAGTGAATCATTCTTAAAGAGGCAAATAAGTAACTGAGGCATAGACAGATAAAAAGAATATGTTATTCACCTATTTATGTAAAAGTTAGTACAGATAATATTTTTATAAGAAGTTTGAGTTAGGAAACACAGAAAAACATATATGCAAGTAATGTTAAAAAGTTTGATGGCAATTAATAAAAATATAGATATTTTAATAAGGTATTGGAACATTAAGAAAGATTATAATACATAGTACGATAAATAATGGAACAAAAATTTCTTATACAGGTCATAGACATCCATTTAAATAAATAAATTTATACTTTTATAATTAAAATGAAAATAAAGAAAAGCCTTATATTACTAATGGACTTATAAGAAAGTTGAGTTTTATAGTTATGAGTGTCACAAATAATTTAGAATTTAAACACTGTTATGTACAGATAGTTATAAATAAATGTTATATGATATTACCAAATAATAGAAGATTCATTTGAAATCTGTTAAAGGATTTAGTAGATTAAAATAATTGTTTTGAGCACATTGATAAACATGTTAATTATCAGATTTTGTTTAATAAATATAAATTTTGATTCGAGTTGAAAATTTACATTTTTTAAAAGGGGCATATGTGCTGAGTAACAATATTGATGTTTGGCACTGTATATTTTTGAACAAGTTGGAAGGATTATTTAATTTTACTAATTTTTCTTTGTGACTGTTATAGTAAAATATTTAAACTAAAAAAGAACAGTTGTGTATACTTAAAATGTTATTTATTACAATAAAGATGTGTGCAGTCAATTATGAAAACAGTACTTGAAGGAGTTGTAGTGGACCAGGTTCTTGGTGGCAGTAATTTTCATTGGTATCTGAAAATGGAGATTTAAATATTATAATTTATGTAAAAATGTAGTTTGAAATCTTGTAAAACTTGTCTAATTAACAATAATGTAAAGTAAAATAATTTAATGTTAATTGTTGAAGTATGAAGGAAACAACTTGGTAAATAATTTCGCGGGTAAAGTTTGAATAAGCGGATCTGTCAAAATTGACATTTACAGAAAATTTTGATTAGCAATATTTTTTGAAGTACAAAGTCTTAGTAATTCATTATTATAAATTAATAGAGATTTAATAGAGAAGGTTTACTAAAGTTTGAAAAGCACTGAAACGTATCAATAAAGTTTTATAATACCATTTTGAACAAGAATTGTGAGAAAAGGAATTTAATTGGATGAAATTAGAAAACGAAAATATTGTCTTGGTGACGATAAACAAACAACGAAATTGAAAATTATTTTTCAAGAAAGGCGCGTGTACTTTTCGGAAAATCACGATTTTATTCCGAAAAGTATATCTTAAATTCACTAAAACCGCGAAAGTTGGTGCTAAAAGTGTTCTTTTCAGCATAGAAAATATTTATTTGACGGTAGAATCAAAATATATTATAAAGAAGCATAAACTTATTCAATAATTTCATTATAATTTAATTAATTTGTATCCTGTATGAATAAAGAAGATATTATATAAGGAAAATAAATATTAAAAGATTACTTACCAAATATTAATCAAGTCCGAGCGGAATATTGAATTCATCAGTTGCACGTGAGTTCAAAGAGGGATTCCAGGTATCCAAGTCCAGTTTATTGTATAAAAACGAGAAGTTCCAACTAGTTAGAATCCCTGATGTCGTTCCAGTAAATGTTAAATTAATTAGAGGATCCGGTAACCCATATATATTTCCGAAGAGGTCTAGTTCAGTGTTAAGTCGAGATAGAAGTACAGCTGCATTTAAATCCAGAAGATATCCCGCAGTTTTCGAGGACACAACAAGATACATCCTGTAAGATATAACCGAAGCAGTTCCAGATCCTGGAGGAGAACGAGGATACACCAAAAAGTCGTGCTAGGAGGGTTTCCAGAGAGTTACCAATTGTACAGAACGAGTCCAGGAAGATCCTGTGAGAAAAAAAAAAAAAACATAATTTAAACAAACCAGAGATAGAAGATAAATATTAACAAGAGGTTGTATAATTTTTAAATAAGGAAAATTTGAATTTATTTAATTGTATATCGAGTAAAAGTCTTAAATATTATTTAGAATTGATTACTAGTATAAAACAAGTATAGAAATACGTTTTGTTAAAAGATTAAATCTCTATTTTCATAATAAGTTACAGAATATGCACATATATAAATGAATTGACATGACCTTGGTACTAAAACATAACTTCAACTTGTTTAATATTTTATAGACAAAGGTTATTTATAGATAATTAAATTGCATCGTATAATGCATGCTAAATTGAAAAAGATACATTGAATTGAATTTTGTACATACCTTTTGAATAAATAACATTTGCTAAACATCCTTCATATCACAATAAACGTACAGGTGCGATTAGACAGGTTAACAATCTATGTACATGTCGAATAACTATTTTGGATGTATATTTTCGAATCAAGATTTTTATATTTGTTGTCATTAAACTAGTATTGTGGTGAAATTCTTCTTTTTATTTGGTAAAATAGTAACATTGTGTTGGACATTTTCATAACGGACATAGAAGCTGATAAGTCAATGACCTACAAGTAAACAAAAATAAAATAGCATTGTAAAGTATAAAATAGAGAGGTAAAGTATACATACCGTACTATTGTGATCCTATAAGAGGGATAATTTATTAGCAGCAATATTCTCTTCATTATAAGAATAAGTATAACAGGATTATTAGAAACATTTAAATTGTTATTTTTATGTAGCAGTGTATAACGATAAATACCTAAGCGACATCTTTATAAAAGTAAATGAAATACTAGTACTGCGCGGTTAAAAATAAAAACTAGTTACATTTATAGGAAAGTCATACCATAAAGAAGTGATGAATCGTAATTAATATTTGAAAGAGTTAGGAGATTAATATTTATTTCTAAATGCATTAAATAATATTATTATTATAAAAAAAAGAATTAATTAAATTGATTAAGAATAAAACTGAGTAGTGTTTGGGCATAGATAAAAGAAATAAAGAAACCTATAATAGCATATGAGTACATTAATTTTGGTGCAAAAATTTTAAAATATTATATACTGAGTGGTACATTATCATTATCATAGATTATAACCTGAGATTAATTGAGTAAATTTGAATGACTAGGTAAGAGAGGAGATATTATTAGCAATACAAATAACAAGATTTGAGTAAATTAGGGTATATTATTTATTATATGTGTTGCAAGAATATTATCCCCTCCACTAGTGCAATATTTACTCATATATGTAAGAATGCCCTTGTAATAAAACTTCATGTAAACAAATAAGTAGGCTATATTTTGATGTTTACAAATAAGTTTTGACGTAAATGCTGAAACTAAAAGTCAAGTATTTTTTAGATTATTTTTCATTCCATTTATAATGTCTAAAGAGTTTAGATGTACACCACCTGAAATGCGCGAGATTGCAGAACAGGCAGCTGAGAACTTGCTTCCGCATAAATCTAATCACAATCACTTATACATGAAAACATTTACAGAATTTAAAAAATGGTATAATTCCAAATATACAGTAGTAACTTCTGAAAACGTACTTCTGGCTTATTTTCATGAATATTCAAAAAATAAAAAAGCCTCGACTTTATGGGCGCAATATTCAATGTTGAAAGCTACACTTGGCCTAAAAGAGAATATTAACATATCAAAATATTTTAAATTAGTTGCCTTTTTAAAAAGAAAAACTTAAAATTATAAGCCCAAAAAATCATTAGTATTTACTCGAGGAAATTATAAAATTCTTTACTGAGGTACCCGACATATGTTACATTGCAACTAAGATAGTATGTTTATATATTAATACTTTGAAATTATTGATAATTTATATCTCTGTAGACTGGTCTTGTAATTGGTGTTGCTGGTGCATGCCGAAGGATGATTTGTGTAATTTATTAATTTCTGATGTCATCATGAGAGATAATTTAATTGTTATTCACATCCACAATAGCAAAAATGGTACGTCTCAAAAGTTTGTAATAATGGAACCACTTTGTAGCTAAAGGTTATATCGAAGATTCCCTAGTAAATAAAAAAAATATAGAATGTATGTTACAAGATCTACCTACATCTACTTACGCAACCACACCTGCAATATATACAGGAATTTTCAATATGAATTAAATAATTATTTGCATCTGTAATAGTTAGGTGATATATTGATTCCATATTATACTATCATACATATTTTATGTATTAATAGACAAATGCTTTTTTTTTTCATGTAAACAACAAAGTATTGTTAGAAAATATAAAATTAATAGCAATTGCTAAATAAACGTATATTATAATTCTGGTATTGTTAACCTAAAATTGTGCCTAAAATAGAGTTATTTATTTTGACGGTTCACAACTTGACATACTACTACTACTACAAGCATGAGTGCATGGTTGCGGCATTCGTTTTATTTGTTTTCATTATTTCCCTAGGTCAATAATGGCCTCATTATTTACCTCTTATTAGTTCCAGGTCGTGAAATGTCATTTCGTGGCGCTTTGTTACGTGTAAAAATGCTATGATTTTTTACTACTGGTACAAAAAAGTATTTAGAACTTAATTTTCAATACCTTTTGTATAAAAAAAAATGTCAAAATTCGGAACGGTAGTAATACTTTTACTCTTATCGAATAGCGATTTTTGCAAATATTTCGCAAATTATGCATTCTATATATATTTGTCAAGAGTACAAAAGCATTTAGAGTTGGATTTGAAATATTTTTTGTATAAATGAAAATTCAAAATTCGGACCGGAAGTAATACTTTTACTCTTAGCGAGTAGCATTTTTTTGCAAATATCTCATTAAGTATGTATCCTGTAGAGATTCATTAAGAGACTGGAAGTACTTAGAATAGGATTTTGAATAATTTTTGTATAAAATAATGTTTAAAATTGTATGATTTAAAACGCCCATACGTACAAGAAAGTTGTGTCGTGGCCATACCTCATTTTTTCCTATTATCTTGGCTAATTTCGACTTTTTTTTAAAATACGTTGGAACAACCCTAGAAAAACCTGATACGACTGTCAGAATTTAGATTTTCGGAAAGAGGGGGCTAACTTCTCACTTTTGGATTTTGTTTTTTTTTTGCAATATCCTTCGATATACCTATAAGAGATACGGTTTTGAGGAATTAGAAAAATGTTTAGAACAAATCTACAACTACATGAAACAACCGTCAGAATTCAATTTTCGCAAAAAGGGGGGCTGTAAGATATCGTTTTTTCCTATTAACTCAGCCAATTATGACTTTTTATTTGAAATACTTTGGAACAATCTAAAACAAACCTAGAACAACCGTCAGAATTTCGATTTTCGAAAAAGAGAGGGGCTAACTTCTCACTTTTGGATATAGTTTTTTTGCAATATCTTTTGATATATGAGATACGGTTTTGATGTATTAGAAGAGCGTTTCGAACAAATCTAGAACAACCTGAAACAGAATTTCAATTTTCGCAAAAAGAGGCTGTAAGAAAATCGCTTTTCCTTTTAACTCAGCCAATTACGATTTTTTTTTTGAAATACTTTGGAACAATTTAAAATAAACCTGGAACGACCGTCAGAATTTTGATTTTCGAAAAAAGGGGCGCTAGCAAAAATTTGTTTTTGTCATTTTCTCGGCCTATTATAATTTATTTTTTGAAATACTTTTGAACAATTGAGAATAAACCTAGAACAACCTGGAACAACCGTCAGAATTCCGATTTTCGAAAAAAGGGGTCTAACTTCACACATTCAAAAGTGAAACTAAAACGACATGTACGTGTATCATTAAGAATTTTTCAAATTTCCGGAATATGTCGCAGAGTGAGTAATTAAGAATTTTTTGGATTACGGAATACTCACCCACGCAAGTATACCAGCACTTCGTATCTATACAAGAAATTATTTTGAAGCGTACGGCTTCCTGAGAAGACCCAAAGTAGATAGAAAGGCATCCATGTCTCGCTAATTCTTGGACCGAAAATATTCATTATATATATGAATGACCCCGCCCTGTAGTGCCCCAGACACGGAATTGTGTCTATATGCGGATGATACCACGTTGTTAGTAAGGGGGAAAGAACTCCAAGAACTAACAGCAAAATCTGCAGCTGACATCCAAAAAGCAGAGGGCTGGTTTGCGGCAAATCACCTGAAAATAAACCCGAACAAAAAACAAAACATGAAATTTTCCACGAAAACAACAGAAGATCGGGAAAAGCCAAATTTTTGGGTCTGATAGTGGACTCCAATCTGAGGTGGGGACACTGGTAGACTGACGTTTGTGGTATTCACCATAAGAAGACTGAGACATGTATGCACATACGAATCTGCAAAGGTGGCGTACTGTTCGTATTTTCATTCTCTTCTAAGTTATGGAACTCTCTTTTCGAGACAGACGGCTGATGCAAATAGAATATTTCTACTGCAAAAAAGGCTACCAACAAACACACATTTTATCCAAATGGAAACAAACATGAGTACAACACACTAAGTAGAAAGCATCTAAGAACCCCTTATCATTGACTTTCACTGTTGCAGTCGGGTGTCGATTATTGGGGTCCCAAGCTATATAACCATTTGAAGAAGAACTTAAAGACCTACCACCTGACGAGTTCAAGAAAAGGGTCAAAGGGCTGCTGATGGAGAGGAAGTACTACGGCGTCGAAGATTTTCTGGCAATTAACGCGAGCTGCTGAAGTATATAACATTCTATCATTTATTATTATTTGTTTATTTGTGTATATCGTTGTTTGTCATATTGTTGATACAATGATTCTTGATATACATATATACACTTTAATTTAAATTAATGTGATATTTTATATCAAATGTGATAATTACCACAAGATTACTCAGATATGACGATAATCTGTAATTAATATAATGTTAATAATTATAGATGAGTAAATATACATTATTATTATTATACTATTATTATATTATTATTATATTAAAACAACGGTAATATATTTTCGAATTAAAAATGACTTTGTTTTGTTGGAGTTTGCAGAACGAAAGGAATGTCATTATATTATTATATTATAATGTACTATTTTTCGTGAGTGAAAGGAACAAGATTCTATTGGTGGTATAGTATGTTAAAAAACAATTTTGCAGTTACTTCGGTTTTGCTTACTCCAGAAATTATTGAACAACCAAATGAACACATATTCCATGGAAACAACGTTCGAGAAGTCCGGGCGAAGGCGGTAAATAAGGGAGATTCACTTTGCTCTTGATCGCGGATTGCGTGAATTCCTTGAAGCGAAGTTGAGACAGTGTGTATTTGCAAGTGGCACCATCGTACAATGCCATGAAGATGACCTGTCCCGCGGCTTCAACGCACAGTATTCTTCGTCTCCGAAATTTTTCTTCGCAAATGAAGCAAACGCTTATTTCCAAAGAGCCAGAAAAGATAAGTCCTAACGTAGAAACGGTTATCTCGCTACTGCCCTTCAGACAAATTGAGGCATTCTCTGCAACTTTACATTTGCATCAAACGCTAAAAAAATTTTTCGCGCCGAAAAATAGTGAAAACCCATTTTTGAAAATTTTGGCGCCCTCTGCTTTTTCCGCTTTTGGCTGTAGCGCAGCGAGTACATTAGATAATTTGTAGATATTGTTTTTTTTTGTTAAAAAAATTTTTTGTTCGACCAACCATTTACGCCGAGAATCCATTCAAAAACTTTTTGAGATTACCAAAAACCCACAAGGAGTTCCAACTTTTTGGTTTTAGAGTCGTCGCATGCCCCACTAACGATTTATCAAATAAAATAGTCTCCCATATTTTCTTCCAAAAAAAAATATAGAATGACTACTATAATATCATGTATTGAATCGAATTTCATTGTTTTATTATTATATATAAATTATTTAAAATTTAATGTTTATTCATTATTATTATGTAACTACATCTGTAAAATAATAAGTCCTATTTCTGTCTGTTCTTTATTTACCATAACAGGAAAAGTAATCTAGTTAAATTTTTAAAATAAAAGATATCCTTTCCAAGCAATTTCTGGTTTACTTCAAATCTTTTTATAACTGTCCGAACACTGAATCGTTTGAGAGTAATTTTTTACTAGGTCGTAAATTAACTCTTTTGAACGTCTACCAGTCTGCTACAATATCTGACGATCTGTACAGATGAAGTACGCACCATCTATATCCATCTCATTTTCGATATTAGTTTTACATTATTTTTAACTCACTTATAAATGTCAGTAGTATTTTATCTTGATAAATGTAAAATAGTGGAAGAACTAAAAAAGCTAGTATTATTTATGAATCATATGTAATACTTTTGTTTAAGTTTGTATTTATGTAAAAGTTATCAAACCCTACCAGAAAATGTGTACAATTTTATGAAATGTAATACAAAATAATATAAGTAAATTTAACAAAAAGAAAATATCGAATATCGCTCGTAAAGTGAATCCCCACCTAAACAAAGTAACTCCGCCCTGTCTTGGATTGCAAGGATATATCAAATATTTCACTGCAGGTGGCGTACTAAAGCAGTGCCAAAAATCCATTTCTTTCTTATCAAATTACACATTTATCTTAATAAATACGAAAAAATTTTGCTAGAAATTAATGTTCACAATAATATGTTATACGTCGATACGCATTTTATTTTTCGATTGTCTATTTATATTTAATTTTTTATAACAATTAATAAAAAATGGAAAAAACAAAATGCCAAAGGACGTGTAGATAAACATTATAAGAATATTTCATCTAAATCATTTTTGCATAAAGTTTAAAGGTAGCCTGTAATCTGTAAATATTTGAAAATGTACCTATACAACACCCTTAAACTGCGATATCATTGAACCCCCTAATATATTCAATTTCTATATAAAATATCAAAAATAATCCACTAATGTATGTTTATATATTCAGTATAGACTCTTTTTTTAAATACCCAAACAATAGTCTGTTTTGTATTGTTTACAAAACTGATTAATAACAGAGGAAAAGCATCGTTTGCAAATATTACTTCAACGCAGGGAATATATTTCTGATTCCAATGATCATATAAAAAGAACACATTCATAGATTTTTTTAATGGCAGACCTAACAGAATAAAAGAGAAACTGTTGAAAAGGCACCAACAAGAAATTCAGAACTGGTAGTAGTAAAAATATCATTTAGCCTTGATATTTTACTTAAGCTAATTTAGCATCACTGAAAAGATAAGTGTGAATTGAGATTGCCGCTTTCCCCTCTGGTTTCGATTCAATAAAATGGGTATTGGTAGAAACAAAAACCATGTCCCTCCAAATAATAAAACTATTAAAATTACCAAAATGAAACAATTATTGAATGCCTTAGCATCGTGCAAAAATGGCAAATTGGAATAACGGTCATAGTGATTGTATGTCCTCCATTGTCAGTGACTTCGAAATTTATTGTAAAGTCTGTAAAATATTGTTACAGTATCCCAAAAATCGCACGTACAAAGTCACTTAGCATCGCTAAAACATACACAGAAATTGGACCCGTTGGAAGCTAACAATTTTTACGAAAAACTCTGTGAAACTTTAATGGCGGCTAATATCCCAAAAATAAACTAGATAATCACACTTTCAAAACATTTCTCCAAAAATATACTGGTCGAAATGTTCCTGATCAGTACCTATGGATAGGTACATCTTTGTCACTGCCTCCCTCGCCAGATGGGGAACATGGTTGGAGGCTACTAGTTTTTATACAGAGAATTTAGATAGTTTACAAAATGTCGTTATATGTTTAAATGGCGATGCTCGACGTATTTCTGAATGCAGGGAACTAGCACAAATCCTAAATTTAAAAAATCAGTTGTTATTCCTTCAGGAACACTTTGGAAATTTGCCTAAACTAATCACATACTTTGAAATTCGAAATCTCAAATTAAAAGATTCATTAACCACTTTAGATGTGGCTATTAATAATTTCAAAAGTATTCCAAGTGTCTTTGGATGTGAAACACACAAAATCTAACTGCTAAATACGCCGAAATAAAAGAATACTTCCGGTATGAACCTATAACCAGTTGCGATATAGAATGGCCGTTTTCTATCTACATGGATATACTTCATTCAAAAAAAAGAAATCTTACAGAAGAGAACCTTGAGTAAGTATTGCTAGTAAATATTAATACTTTGTATTTTGTATTTCATAGATTACCACCCACTTGTTATCCAATTATATAAATAATATTAAAACCTCTTAAAAAACACAACATTTCATTAGTGCGCCCATGGGCGATGAGTTATCGGCCTCTCGTGTCCGGTCTATAGTAATTATGCACTACATTTTTCTTTTCAACAACATTTTTGGTGATTTGTAATATTCTATAGATAATAGTTAATTGCAACTATCGAAGGCCTCTATCGAGAGTTATTATTGATACATACTAGTTACTATAAATAATGAAATAGAATTAATAACATGTAATTTTAAAAGTTGATTGATAATATTTTAGATCATTCGATAAATCTCTTAAACTGCACTTAAAAACAAATTTAATAGAAAATAGTGCTGATTATTCGTTATTATAGTTTAAGATTTTATTTTATCTGATATATAAATATATTAAGTTTGAAGACATTTTTATTTTATTTTCGAAAATTGTTTCTTAATGCATTTTGTACTACATTCTGTACTTGAATGATTTATAAAAGAAAACAAAAACTGCTGGCTCCTCATTTGTATTTATAATATCAACAACATGAAGGCCGATATAAGTGCTTCTACTAAGATCTGCTCTATAAGCAACCCGAATACATTATTTTTTTTAGATAGGTCAAGAACAACACTCGCCGCGTGTAGATACGAACTATATATTATATAACATTAAAATTCGTAGCCAAGTACACGAAAAATATAATTAATCTGTCATTATGCCGTAGATGCTATATTGGTTAGAAACTATAAATTAATAACAAAAAGTGAGGTGTGGCCACCACACGACTTTCTTATACGTATGAGCGTTTCAAATTATAGAATTTTAAGAATTTCTTTTACAAAAATTATTCAAAATCCTATTCTAAGTACTTCTATTCTCTTAATAAATCTCTATAGAATGCATACTTTGCAAGATATTATCATAAAAGTGCTACTCGCTAAGAGTAAAAGTGCTACTTCCGGTCCGAATTTTGAAATTTCATATATACAAAAAAAATTGCAAATCCAGTTTTAAATACTTTTATACTCTTGATAAATATATATAGAATGCATAACTTACGACATATTTGCAAAAAATCGTTATTCGATAAGAGTAAAAGTGGCACTTCCGGTCAGAATTTTGAATTTTTCTTTACACAAAAGATATTGAAAATTATGTTTTAAATACTTTTATATCCGTAACGTACTTGTCTAAAAAGCATGACTTGCGAAATATTCGCAAAAAACTGATTTTCGATAGGAGTAAAAGACCTACTTCCGGTAGGAATTTCGAAAAACGTTTTAAATAAAATTCTTCTCAATTTTAATTTTAAGTATATATGAATTCTTTATAAATTTGTTTAAATTTAGTAGTTGACAAAATATTGGCAAAATTCGATTTTTTTGCTGAAGTAAACTACTACTTCCGGTCTGTCGATTTTACTGACAATCTAATCAGATCTCAAGAGGGGATTATACCCGTAAATACAAAATTTGGAATTGATACCTATAGCGGTTTGACCGCTATCGTGGTCACACACACACACACACACACACACACACACACACACACACACACACACACACACACACACACACACACACAGGCAAACACACACACAGGCAGACACACACACACAGACATTTTTTAAAAACCACTTTTTCGGTATCAGGGGACTTCAAAACGTGGACATCTGCAAAAATCTCGAGGTCGAAAATTTTCATCATCACAATACTTCCTTATACTATGTATAAGAAAGTAAAAAGAGTATTCTCTTCTATAAACTTAATAAAAACCATGCAACGGAACAAATTAAACTCATAATCTATAATAAGATTGTTACAAACTAAGCAATATATAGGAAATAATAGTTGCTACAATTTTCCTGTTGATAAAAAATTATTGACTCATATAAACAAACAAAATTTATATACTTCATCATGCGAAAATTAGTTTATTTGGAGTTGATTAATTTTTTCAATTCTTATTTTATTTTTGTATCTGTTTTTTAATAAAAACTATTTTTTCTGTACAATGTTTGCCTCTATATTTGCAACCTACCGATTTTTCCCGACATCTACCGATTTTTTACTGTCGTTTTTACCGACTTTTGGATTTCTAGGATATCAAACATCGATGTTTTTAAACGTTTTTGGCAGTTTAACAAAAACTTTATTATAACTTAATTAATTTACGTCCTTAACAAAATGATATAAAAGATATCATTATTCAAAAAAATTAATAAAAGAAATATATACATTTTTCTATTCCGGTGCTATAAAGTTCACTTTACGACACCCGTTTTGGTTGCATAAAGTATTACTTTATCGCACGCTAATTTTATTTTTTGAAGTTGGTAACAACAAAAAATGGAACCAAATCATATTTAAATGTCAAAATATTAGTCTTTACTCTAACAAACATGTGTAAGAAGTTGTACAGAGAATAAAAAACATAGTTACGAACATTTTATTTACGCTAATTAACAATATAAATGGGATGGTGCCTTTTTATCCTTCTTTCTTTGTCAAAATAAGCAATTACTACATTTTCCGTAATATACACAATATTATTTTCTTTACACCAACTTAAAAAGAGGTGGTATTGCTTTTCATAAATATGTCGAGACTTTGTTGGCAAAAGATTTTCTAAATTGGCTTCTGCTATTTTGCGAATCTCTGGAGGCGTGCAGTTATTTATTTCTTCCATTTTGTTGATAATTTGAAATAATTTATTGCATAAATCAGACTCAATTTTAAACAAAATGACAAGTCCGCCGAAATTCAAATAATTAAATTGTTTTACTTAAAAATCAGAGTAACCAACTTCAAAAAAAGAATATTTCTAAAATGTTCGAACAAAACATGTCTCTCATTTTAATCTTTTTTGAACTTTCAATAACCGAAATAGAAAAAATAGTATAAAATACACGTTTCATAAGACATTTTTGCGCACTTGTTCTTTAGAAAACTCGCCTAGCGGCTCGTTTTCTAAACTTGAACGCGTGCGCAAAAATCGTGTCTTATGAAACTTGTATCTTAATATACTATTTTAGTATGCATGCATCACAAACCAATCAAAACACACCCATAAGCGTGCATAATCGGGCCTTTATCGCACGGCGTGCGTATAAAGGTTGCTTGGTAACAGCCAATCCCAAGCGTTTAATAGTCCATTGAAATGTCAGGAAATGTCAAATGACATATAGGTACATGTCACTCGATAATATGTATTGGAATTATTGATTTGCTTTATTTGGTTTGTACCGCATTTAATATCGTATAACACATTATTATTTTATTGTAAACTATCAAATTAATCAACAATTATGGTCAATTTTATTTCAAAACATGTAACATGAACGGAAAAATTATTTTAAATGAATATTAAACGTACAATTTTGTTTATTCGTTATTGTTTGTAGTGACTTGCAGCATTGCTTATTTGTGTATTTTCAACGTTCATATCAGTGTTAACAAATGTGTCAGATCCGATATTGCCTTCTTTCTGAACAGCTCCAGCAATTAATTTTGAAACGCCTAATTTGTTTGTGATAGACTCTTCAATATACCCACTCGCTGTCGATGAGGATTTCCAACCCACTTGGCGTTTCAACTCATCGACATTCATCCCTCCATTAGCCATAATCGTGGCAGATGTTCATCTGAAGGCATGACCTGTGTATTTATGAGCGTTTATGAAATTTAGATAACGTGCTATAATGGAAAGGCACTTTCCAAAGGTATTAATCCCAAAAACTTGTTTTATACATAGTCCTTGAGAATATTTTAAGAAAACTCGATCTGTACTGATATGCTTTGGACGTAGTGCAAGATATTTATTAAATATCTCGGCATACTTTATGTTGGAATTATCTACTACAGCAAACGTCCGGCCTTTTTCTGTTTTTGACGGACGAATACAAATTATCAGGGCAGATCCTTCTTTTCTTATATCACTCATAACCAGATTACACATTTCGCTTCTTCTGCAACTACCAAACACTCCACAAATTGCTACAACTTTTAAAAATAAAAATATATTATCTCGAGCCTGACTAAAAAACTTGCATAAATCTTCTTCCGTAAAAACCAAAGATTTTTTAGCTTCTTGACCTTTGGCCACTCCTTTCATAAAGGCATGGAGTTTGTGATAAGATGCTAAATCGATTCTGTTTTTAACCCTTAGCATAGCTTGCAATTTGGAATGAATGCACCAAAGTGACGAAGCTTTATAAATTCTGGACATTTCCAATATATACGCTAACATTACTGATTCATCAATATGTTCAGTCTGTTTCTGCTCCATCCATCATAATAATTTTTCGTACTCTTTATAATATAAATGCTTGGACTTTGCAGGTATTAAACTTAATTCAGCTTCAGCAGCTAGTTTTTGAATTTCTGTCGACATTATTAATACAACAATGATGTTTAATAATTAAGTGAAATGTCAATAAATGACATAATATAGAGACACATGTCACTCGATAAAATGTATTGAAATTATTGATTTCATTTCTTCTAATTAAAATTATTGTTGCATTTATACTAAAAAATATCGTATGACACAGTGCATAATTAGCTTTTAAAGCACTCGTAACGTTAAAGCCACTCCGCTTCGCGTCGTGGCTTTAAACTCGTTATTCGTGCTTTAAAAGCTTGATTATGCACTAGTGTCATAATCATATATATAATACTACTATATTGCGTGTGTTGTATCTTGATAATGTGTAATTTTTCGTCCCAACTAAGAGAGATAGAATTGGCCGCCTTGCGTGTTCTGCGCATGCGTCGACTAAAATTGTCCATTTTGAATTTTTTGAAATGACAGATAAACAGAAAACATAATTATAACCTCTGATTTAAATTGACATCTATAACTATGATATTCTGAATGCATATGCAAAGTTTTTTTTTTTTATTGAATTCAGTTTTGTGCAAGTTTAGTTCATCGGTGAATTTGTAGAATTACCCAGAAAATACGCGGTAGAATAAATAAACGATATGAAGCCTGATTCCAGTGAATTATTAACAGAAAAACTTGTGAAGTTATAACTTCTGCGTTGATACGTGCTTACTGGAATAT
The DNA here is from genome assembly GCA_963170755.1 of Amphimallon solstitiale. Classification (NCBI taxonomy): domain Eukaryota; kingdom Metazoa; phylum Arthropoda; class Insecta; order Coleoptera; family Scarabaeidae; genus Amphimallon; species Amphimallon solstitiale. The sequence goes on along the minus strand of OY720675.1, from coordinate 131,457,802 downwards.
GTGAAATTATATTATTAAATATAAATATCGATCGTTTCATTTTGATTAACAGAAAAGATTTTGAACAGAAAAACTTGTGAACTTACAATTAATACATTGATTTGTACATGTTTATTAGTATATGTGAAATTATATTATTAAATGTAAATACCGATCGTTTTATTTCGTCTTATTGAAATGATTTTGAACAGAAAATCTTGTGTACATTGATTTGTGTATGCTTATTGGTGTATGTGAAATTATTGAATATAATTACTGCTTCTTTCATTTTGATTTATAGAAAACGTATAAATTAATGTTTTACATACACAATCGAATAGATTCAGGTATGTTATATAAGTCAGATTGTATTATATTTCAACATATAGTTTTGTTATGTATTTTAAGCTTAAGAATGCAAATAAAATTACTTAAATTACTGTATTTAGTATTTTGGCTATATATAAGAATAAAACATCTATTTTATATTTGTCTACGTACCTACATTATTCAATAAAATGTCGCGTAATCAACAATGTAAAGAACTAATTAAATTCCTGTTGTGTTCCTTTATTTAATTGTGTGTCAAGATGTACACTGAAACATGAATGTTTTAGAAAAAGTTGTGGAATTAATCAGCATTACATTTTTGTGGTTGAATATAATTTTTATTGTTGTTAACTTTTTTTTTTTATGTAGAATGATTAAACTATTCATGAAAATAAAAACGTGATGAAGCCTAATTTACGCCCATATGGTAGCAAAGAATATAAACAAACAATTACTCTGAAACACTTGAATTTTTGTAGTGTATCTAATAGCACATTAATAATCAACACATTTTTCTTGATGTCTATGTCTCAGACTGAGATGAGTAGAAATGAGACTTACAAATAATTTATATTATTGCTTGTAAAAAAGGTATGTTGATGTATTTGATTCAATAATTACATCAAAGTACAATTTCTACTTACGAAGTAAAAAATTAAATTTTATTTTATTTATGTTCGCAAATTTATTTTGTTTATACTTTCTTGGAATTAAAACAACATAAAATTATTATGAAATATAAATATTTGAATGAATTAATAGATACATACAAATTTATAAAATGATAAAAAAGATTTAGAGAATGTGACAATATCAGAAAAACAGGAATACCGTTTGATGCCGTGCCTACCTTGCCGTTCATAACACTGCAGTATTTACTTCCACAATGTTGGGAAAAATTCATAAGAACTCATCACACATTGTCTTGGCAAATTCCAAAATGAATATTATCTTTATACTGTACCATCTACAAGTTGTTTTAAACTAAAACATATTTTATTGTAAATTTAAATATAAAATACATTTTATATGTGCTTGATTATAATTTAGTGACAGAAATTACGATACATATTCAGCAAAGTACAAATTAAAAAAAATCACTTCACTATCTTATAAATAATGTGTTCATCCTTCAAGTTATTTTCACAATCAGTGATGCAATATAGCATAAATTCCAATAACCGGCCCAAAATACCCAATTTCGGCATATTATTATCTCATATCATATGGGATCTGTGGATTCCGTGGTGGACATATCAAAATTCTTCAACTTTCTATGAACACACGTTCTATTAGACATATACCAAAAAAATTAGAAGGTCGTGGCAAAAAGATGGGTGTGCAACTCTGTAAGGTTTAATAAAAGCCTATTTATTACATATAAGCAATTCAAATATTTTAATATGTAACATAGTAATACAATTACCTAATTCAAGTACGATTTATTGTGTTATTTGCGTACATTTCTCCGATGTAGATGACAGTAATTCTAGAATACAAGATTACCACATTAATCTAATTCTTTATTATTCTTGCATATTGAGTTGAATAATTTTAGTGCTGTTATTATATCACAAATTATTGTTCCTATAGAGGTGTTTTTCTCTCTATCTTCAAAGAAACACAATTGCAATGCAATTGAACTGACTGCGAGTTTTAGTTAATTAGTTTACAATTTTTACTATAATATAACCACAATTCGTACAATTTTTGACAAATATATTTCTGCGGTATGATCGTTTGTTTGTCTATGATTTGCCCATGATGCCACGACGATATTTCTTCATTCATTAAGGGAAATTAAATTGTTTTTCCACATTTAACAAGGCACAATTATTAATTATAAAGAGGTTTGTCGATTTTAAAACTATTTATGCTTGTTTGACGATTTACAAACTTTAATCAAATATTTATAGTAATAAATCTATGTGATAAACAAAGAGACCTAAATTTCAAAAATTATTTATAACGCATGCGCAGTTTGGACAATGCGACTCTTAAACGGCATAGCACGATATGTTTTATTTCACAATGTTGGAGCGAAGTTTTCCTTGTCTACACGCGATATAGTAGTATTATATATATATGGTCATAATGTACTATTATAATATGTAGTTAACGTTAGAAACTACTCAAAAAAAAACTATATAAAAAATAGTATATTAAAATACAAGTTTCATAAGACACGATTTTTGCGCACGCGTTCAAGTTTAGAAAACGAGCCGCTAGGCGAGTTTTCTAAAGAACAAGTGCGCAATATGTCTTATGAAACGTGTATTTTATACTATTTTTTCTATTTCGGTTATTAAAAGTTCAAAAAAGCTTAAAATAAGAGACATGTTTTGTTCGAATATTTTAGAAATTTTGCTTTTCTGAAGTTGGTTACTCTGATTTTTAAGTAGAACGTTTTAAATATTTGAATGTAATTGTGTTTAAAATTCAGACTGATTTATACAATAAATTATTTCAAATTATCAACAAAAAGGACGAAATAAATAACTGTACGTCCCCAGAGATTCGCAAAGTAGCAGAAGACAATTTACAAAATCTTTCGTCCACAAACTCTATACATATTTATCAAAACAAACTTTTATAACAGTTGTACCACGCGATCATTTAAATTCTAAATTATAGCAGGCGGGATTTTTTTTATTAGGTTGTCCAGATTGTCAATTATTGATTAATTAACATTTAGAAACGTCACTTTGACAATTCAAATTGTAAATTATTACTTATATACCAACTTAATTTAAATTTCACAGCTTGCTCTAATTTAGAATTTAAATGATCGCGCGGTACTATTCAACATGGTAAGTAAATGTCAATAGTAGCATCTGAAAACTTATCATCCAACTCTGCTTAACAATTTATATTGCTAATTAGTACCTAAGTGAAATGTTAGCATGTGTGCTTTTTATTCTTTGTACAATTTTATTGCACATTTTTGTTACTTTAAATGCTTATATTTTGACATTTAAATACGATTTGGTTCCATTTTTTTTGTTACCAACTTCAAAAAAATAAAATTAGCGTGCGATAAAGTAATACTTTATGCAACCAAAACGGGTGTCGTAAAGTGAACTTTATAGCACCGGAATAGAAAAACAATATTATGCAATTACAACCACATGACTTAAATCGTCTGATACTTAAACAATATAGGTATACATTTATGTGTATCAAAACTTTTAAGAGAACGATTTCTATTTGGGATTTTATAGTCTTGCATTTTTTTTGACTACCCTGGCAAATACCGAGATACATATGGATATGGTTTTATATTTCTGATGTGTCATCTTACATTTAATACGTGTATCGTCGTGTATGATTGTATGCACTAGGGAATTTCCCGAAGAAGTATACATCGGTAATGTCTATCTCCCTTCTTTTTCTATGAAAATACGTTTACCTCCTTCACTCATTCTGCATGCATACATAATTTAACTTTTATTCTGCACATTAAAAGTACTATAAATTTATGTATTTAATTATATATTATTTAAATATTTATACTAAGTTATATTTAAAAGAGCCTAAAATGAAGTATTCGAATTTATATGATATAGCACTGTGAAATGTAAATACTTCTTTTATTCGTAGACAATTTTACATCCTCGTAGCCTGTATGTGAGGTGTTAATTTAGAAACATTTTTGTATTTGTCAACAGAGGACGCTGTTTTATTTTGTGATTATAGTGCAAATACATTCTGTCAAGCTTAAAAGTTCGATGTTCACTATATTTCTTCTAACATCGATAGTTTATCGATAAATCTAAATTGCAAACTTCGAACATCGATGCTAAAATACCGATGTTCAATGAACATCGATGTTTATCGCCCAACCCTAGTTTGTATCAGATCAGGTTTATCGTGTTTATATTATGAATATTGTACTGTCTATCGCTCTTTTAGTTGTTTTAACAGAAGGTAAGTGGCATTTTATATAGTATGTCAGAATATTACGATGTCATATTAATTTTTAGGTTGTATTAAATCTATTTTTAAGTACTGCTCAGGTTTGTGAGGCATTAAACGGAACGCCGCCGCCGTCTTCCAGAACTTCACTGAAGGTGAAAACATTTTAAAATGCAAACATATAATTCTATGCGAGGCGACAGAAATGACAAAGAAGGCAATTCACATATATGCATTATGCCTCCAGGGAAGTGCATTAGATCCCCCACCTCACACAATCGAAGGAATTCTTGAAATTGTGGAAAATGCGGAGGTGAAACTAACAAAGATCAGTTGCACATGTGAGGCAGTAGATGGAAGTCAGTGCAAACACATTGTTTGCTACTTTGTTATATTGCAATAGGTTGTATCAATTACAATAATTGAATAACACAACTTAATAATTTTTTTTTTGATTAAATTTTAGAAATGAAAGCCCTTGTTAGAAACAAAGTGTTTTACCCAGCAAGAGGTTGTAACATCGGATCTAACAGTGGAGATGCAGGGATTTTGCTTTGACACATTAGTAAATGCCAAACCAGACAGCGTATTGGCAAAACATCAGTAAGTTATGTTCATTATGTCATTATTGTAGCAGTAAATAACATAAATGAATATTGATTATAGCAAGGGACGTAAGCATGGAAAGACTTGAGATTGTCAACAATGTTGAAGAGGTTGATGAGCAATTGGTGTCGATGATTGAAGTCGTCAGTGCCATTTTTCAGAGAGCAAAATGAACTCATGATGTGGTTGTGTTCAGTGAATATATCTTCTTTTTGAACATTGCAAAGATGTTTTTAATTTGAAATTAGTCTGCAATGAACCTCTTCAATTATGCAGAAATACCTGTATAAGATCTGCAGATAATAATGCAAGACAACAATGGAAATTGGCTAGGCAGTTTAGAATAACTGGATCCCGATGCTATTTCATATTCACATATAGCAAAGACAATTGGTTAAAAAAATGTTTCAGTTATTTTTGACCATCATTATATTGCAATAAAAATATGCTGCATGGAATAGCATTTGAGCAGAAAGCACGAGACTGCTATATGAAAGAGAAAAACCTAAAATTCAGACAGGTTTAATAGTTAATAAGGACAATCCATGGCTCGGCTATTCACTGACAGGATCATTTTAGGAGACAATGGAAAACCTATACAGCTTCTTGAGATATAATGTTTGGGTCAAGGTAAGAAAAAAAAAAATAAAAACAAAAATTTTATTTAACAATAATTAATATTTTTAGGGTAGACCAAAACTATTTTAGGAATGGTATTGTTGAAAAACATCATCCATACTATCACCAACTACAAGGCCAACTATATTTAACGAACAGTAAATATTGCTTACTTTTTACTTGGACTCCAAATGAATATGAAGTTATTCGTATTAAAAAGGATGTACAATGGGACTCTGACATATTAGAAAACTTTTACTTTAATGTATTTCTCCCCTATATTCTAAATAATAAAGATACATAAAATATTTTATCAATTGTACAATTTGACTAATAAACAAATTATAAATACGATAAAATTTCTAAATATTTTTTTAATAAAATCTACACCTTCAGATATTTTGTTTATGAAGTAAATATAGAAAAATAAAACAAGATATTAAAGTAGACACATTTATTCATTGTTATAGTATTGTTCAACCGCTTTTAATAATGGGTATTGCAAATTTGTCAATGCAGCAACATCGTGGAATATAACTGTGGCATAAGATAAAAGTGTTTTTGGTATAAAATTTAAAATACTAAACACTTTCATACGCTGTATGGCTCATTCAACAATTCTAATAACAAATTGTTGATAGAAATTAGATAAAACTTTTTAATATGGCGAAATAGGTTTGTTTGGGAGCACTTACTCCATCTATTTATACAACCAACATTGCTTCTTAAATTATATATGGCAGGCATAGGTAACAATACGTATATTAAACTTATAAGTATGTATATTTAAATTCAATATACTAAAAAATCATCTTTAGTTTATTAAATTTAAATTGTTTTTTATCACATTATCATCTATCTAAATATTTATTTATGCACAATATTATCTAATTAATATTAAAGAACATGTTAAATACATTGTATTTAAATAAATATTTAATCGCAATACCTAACTGTTAAATGTGTTAAATATATCCAATTATTAGTATTTGCTCTTTATACTACACCAATTATTTATAATTATTAATTCAAGATTTTTTTAAATTCAAATTACGTAATGAATTGTACATATGAGATCCAAATACGCTATACCCTTCCTCTATGCACGCCCGAAGGCGACTGTCTAGTTGAGTAGCTCCACTTGAACAAAAATCGCCGATTTAGTGACATCTACATGCGCTTATGTTAAGTACTCAACGCTCGGAGTTTGTCGGCTTTTTATGCGCAGTCGCACTTGCTGGTATCTGAAACTCTTATCTCGCATATATATATATATATACATTTCATATCACTTATGCATATACAAATTATTTCGTATATGTACACTTGATTTGAATTAACGCGGTAAATAACCCAAAATATCAATTTATATATATATATATATATATATATATTTTCTATTCTTTGTTGCCGTATTTATATATTATTTAAACTCTTGATGAGCATTGGGCATTTTCGGCATTAAATAAACATACATTAGTTTATAATGTTTGATTTATTTTTTAACGTTTCGACCTTTCTTTTGGTCTTCATCAGAAATGATAATAGGTAAGAAACAATTTTTCTGAAACAACATACACCATGTACATACAAAATGCGATAACACAAAAATAATTTGATATAGGTATACAAAAAATATAAGAATCATATTAAAAAATGAGAAAACTTACTCCAAAATATGTAACAACAGTGTCCTAATAACTTTTATAAAACATGTACAACAAATAAATACATTAAAAGGGTTTTAAAATTTAAAATACGTAACGTCAAACGATTAAATTAAGATCTAAAATGTCAATGAAATGTCTATAATGCTGGTTTAGTTTGACATGGAAACGGCCAAAAACAACAACAAAAACGGATAAAATGTATTTATATGAATGTATGCATGTTAATATTAATGGGTTTTGTAATTATAATAATAGTAATTAATGTGTTGTGTTATCGCATTTTGTATGTACATGGTGTATGTTGTTTCAGAAAAATTGTTTCTTACCTATTATCATTTCTGATGAAGACCAAAAGAAAGGTCGAAACGTTAAAAAATAAATCAAACATTATAAACTAATGTATGTTTATTTAATGCCGAAAATGCCCAATGCTCATCAAGAGTTTAAATAATATATATATATATATATATATTAATTTATTTTTTCCTGGAATTAGCGACCTTTATTCTTCAACTTAAACACAAATAAAAACCATTTTTATATATATATATATATATATATTGTAAATAAAACTCGTATTTTCGGCTTTGTGACGTTTCGGTCCTCCTTCAGAACCTTCATCAGACCTTTATTAGGTGTAGATAAAAAAGAACATATTAAGTTTTGCTCATTGTAAGATAAAATCAATTAACAATGCTGAAAATCTATGTATACTTACATTTGCCGATGGCCTATGTATTTGTTCTAATACTTGCATCTTAATTTTATGACACTTTAAAATTTAACATTAACAAATATCAATTAAAAAGTTATTACGGCACATTTAAAATTAAAGTTCTCAAGAATTATGTACTTAATAATTACTATCTTGAAAGAAATTCTGAATGTAAAGTCTAGAGTCCCTCCTATACTTCTTTCATAGTCTCATGCACTCGCATGTTTGTCTCCATCGGCAAGAAAAACTTTTCGTCCGAAATACACAAAACAAGGAAAACAAAAAAGGGAATATCGTTTTATTTCTTACTGTTATTCTATGTATTTATGTACTCATATTGATAAATTTTGTATTTAACTTTATTATTTTCAAATATAATTATGAGGGAAAACACAAATCAAGAAATCACTGTGTTATGCCAATTTTAATTGTATTTTCCTCGCTAATTGTGGCAAAAACGCTCCATATATATTACTGAAATTCTGTGAGTCCGACTTACAATTTATACCGTGCGTTAGGGTTTTGATGGTCAGTGTTTCTAAGAAAGTTCTTCGAGTGTAGTTGGGTTCTTTGAAAATAATTCTTGTGTTATCAAAATCCGCTGTATGGTTTGTGGTAGATATATGACGTGCCAAAGCACAACCCTGCGGCTTCACTCTGACGTCACTGATGTGTTGGGTGATTCTATTTTTTAATCTTTGTTTCGTTTGTCCCACATATATTTCATGGCAACTACATTCCACCGCGTATACCACATTGTTCCTCATTTGTGTGGGTATGTTGTACTTCAGATTGGTGTACACCTTTGAGTTTGAAAAGGCCGTTGTGTACGCTATGGAACATATGTTTTGAAAAAGCATTTTGAGTTTGTTTGTCAGGTTTGGAATGTACGGTAGTTTTCCGTACTTTGGAGTAGTGTTGCTCCTGTCATTACCGTTTAAATCTTGTTCCCTTTTTGTTAAAGTTTCGTTGTTGATGTCTGTGTTGTATGAAGAGAATAGTAGTTTATTCACAACATTCTTTGGGTAGTTATTGTATACTAGTATTTCTTTCAGTTTGTGTAAGTCTTCCTGGAGATGATCAGGATGTGATATTTTACTAATTCTATCTTTGAGTGCTTTTATTAAGTTTATCTTGTATTTCTTTGGGCAATTTGAGTGGTAATTCAATAACCTGTTGGAATTAGATGGTTTACGATACCATCTTAGTTTGAGGGTGTTGTTTGTCCTCGTAATCATAGTGTCTAGAAACGGGATTCAATTATTTTGCTCTATCTCAACCGTGAATTTTAGTTTATCATTGTATGAATTGAAGATTTGAAGGGTGTAGTCTATTTTATTGTTTGGGATGCAGCAAATCAAATCATCCACATATTGCCATAAAAAATGAAACGGGAAATCTGTTTTTGTTATTACATGTTTTATTATGGTATTCATTATCAAATCCGCAATTGTGGGAGATAGAGAAAGACCCATTGGGGTGCCATTTACTTGCGCATAATATTGCCCCTCATACACAAAATAAACACTATCGAAAATCCATTTTATTATCTCCAGGAATTCTTTTTTTGGTATATCGGTGTTATTTTGTATTAGCGCCCAGTTGTTTTCTATGATTTGTAGAAATATGTCTACCGGGATGTTAGTTATTACGTCGAAGGAAACTATTGTGTAATTTTCGGGTATTGTGCGGTTATTCGCGGCTTTTGCAAACTCAAATGTGTCTCCAATCCTGTAGTCATTATATGTCGCGAAAGATTTTTCTATGATTTCTGCGATGTACTTTGCTATGTATTTCGTATGGTGTTCAACACTGCTGATTACAGGTCTTAATTTGTTGCCTGGTTTGTGTACCTTTGGCACGCCATATATTCTAGGCGTTTCGGAGTTGTTTTTTATTAACCCTTTATATGTTTCTTCCTTAATATATTGTTTGGCTCTAAGTGTTTTAATTAATTGGTTCGTCTTTCTCTCAAAGGAACAAGTTGGGTCGCGATTCAGTTTTTTATATATATTTTGGTCATTTAGCAGATCTAATATTTTCTTGTTGTATTCTTCCCTATACATGCACACTGTAACGTTACTCTTATCTGATCTTGTAAAAATTATATTTTTGTTTAGGTTTAAGAAATCCTTGCAATTTTTGTACGCTGTGAGCAGGATATTATTAGTTTTGTTTGTTTTTTGATAGTTTGTGATATGGTATGCAATTTCGTTTCTGTATCTGTCTTTTTCTTGTTCCTCCACATCAGTCAGTATATTCTCACAGTCAGCAAGGACCCTTTCCAAACAAATGTTATGATTGGTTGTTGGGAGTGCGAATTTATTGCCAAGAGCTAAGATTTCTTGTACTTGCATGGGTATGTTCGTGTCTGTCAAGTTTAAAAAGAAATTTTGGATTGTGTCGACTGGTAAAATCATACTGTTGTATTGTGTATCATTCTTTTTGTTTTTATTTTTATTATCTGTATTTCTTGCTGGCTGTGGTGGAGGGGGGGGCTCTCTATCATTATGGGTCGTATTTGTGATGTTATTGTCTTTTTTTGGACATTTTGTTACTATTGGTTTGGTTGTTATTGTTCGGCTAAGTTTATTGATTTTTGCTATGTTTTTTTGTTTAATTTTGTTATAAAAATGCGTGTATTCCCTCCTTTGAATCCCATTAAAAGTGTTGTAAATTTGTCTCGAAACCGTAGCTTTAACTGTTTTTATGCAGCGGTCTCTATTGTATTTTAAGTATGTGATATGTGAATATGTGTTCTTAATCTCGAAGTTAAGGATCTGAGACTCTAAACTACCAATATTCTGTCTGCCGCATCCATCATCTTCGTGCTGTGGCCTGTGATGCTGTATTCCAGAGCTACATAATTCTTGAGAACTTTAATTTTAAATGTGCCGTAATAACTTTTTAATTGATATTTGTTAATGTTAAATTTTAAAGTGTCATAAAATTAAGATGCAAGTATTAGAACAAATACATAGGCCATCGGCAAATGTAAGTATACATAGATTTTCAGCATTGTTAATTGATTTTATCTTACAATGAGCAAAACTTAATATGTTCTTTTTTATCTACACCTAATAAAGGTCTGATGAAGGTTCTGAAGGAGGACCGAAACGTCACAAAGCCGAAAATACGAGTTTTATTTACAAAATTACCTAAACCCTAATTCTACCATTGCGGTAGTAAGCTACATACATAGTGATATACGTCATCAGTTAAAAAACTGAATTTCGTCGAGCATTATATATATATATATATTTAGCCCAATAATATTGAATATGTTGCAGTAAAATGCATTTAAAAAATCTGTATAAATATTTTCAAGAATGAATAAACAAACGCAGATAAATTTCCCTTAAAAGAATACAGGAACTAAGAAAAATAAATAACTAGCTAGATATTCATCTATGTATAGGAGTTTTTAATAAATATCTAAAAAAAACAATAAAATAATAATAACAGACAAAATACCCATTAGCTGACGATAAAAATGAGCAATTTCAAAATTTCGAATAAAACGCCTGAAATATTAAATGAATGTTTAAAGATTAAAAATCGATTAGTAAGTTTTCTTATAATTACGAATAGTTTAGCTATGTTAAGATAAACTATAATTAGTAATAATATGTCATTTCTCTAGGTTGAAAATTATATGGTACATACTATATTTATATTTTTATGTATTTTGCTGCTAGCCATTACCATCATGTAAGATATTGAGACATTTAAATTGTTAATGCAGCTATGTAAAGTGTGTCAGGAGAGTTCTAATTTGACCGTATGACAGTTAAGACATGTAGATGCAAATCAGGCTGACAGACTCATTTAGAACAGTTTAGGCCGAATAAATTGATCTTCTAATATCACAAGTCCCGATCGGTTCTCTCGTTAGATAATGATTAAAAACAAAAGAAAGTAAATATAAATCACACTAAACGACTAAACCGAAGATCTGATTAGATCGTTCGCGTTGATTTATCTTCCAATAAATAAATGGATCTATCTGTATATATACCAACATATTTAAAGCAATGGCCTCACCGTATTACTTTTTTATATTAGAAATCAATTGATCATTTTGTCATCTCATTTAAATATCAACTTCGACTAATTAAATTGAACTTGCAAAGAAGAAAGTGAGCCTTTATCTCGAAACGACAACATAATCTCTTAATAAAAATAAAAGGCTTCAGCTTCAGATTTCGTGATCTCCTCGCGTAGCTTAATTTGAAATACACTCTCAATTTCCAGGAATCTGAATTTAACAAAGAACAGCACTTTATATTTTAATTTGAATAAATTTCACCGTAGGATTTGGTAGCCTAAAAAATATACATTTACTGAAAATGGGGCAAAGAGAATAAAGAATAACTTACAGGCGGCTCTTAGAGAGGGAAGCTCTCTTACGTTGCAAACGTACATTTTAAGATTATCAAGTTATATTGGAAAATTGAGCTTAAACGCTTTTTTAATAAGCTTCCTTTTGTCTAGTGATTTGAGATGAAAGCTTATTTAAAAATTTTAAAACATTTTCAACGTCAATAAATATTTTGCGCAAAAAAACATAGTTATGGAAATGTTTATTAGCAATTTTTTGTTAATTAAATAATGCTTTTAAGCGTATGTTGATTGCATTAATATAAATGTAAAATTATAATAAAATGCTTGCTCCCTTTATCATTAACTTCACATTATTTATCTAATAGAATCATATCTTCCCGTGCTCCTTGTTGATTGTAAAACTTCAAATGCTAAATTTAAGAAAATCTACTCAGACATTTAATAAAATAGTATATTAGTACGGACATATTAGCATTGCAGAGAAAAATGTCATTGCTCAATGAGTAGGACGATAGTCCTTAGATACTGGGTTGCAAACCTGACTCTCTTGCTGCTAAGAAAAATTACTCTGCTTTAGCTCCACTTTGTCTGTTGAATACGATGAGTCGAAAGTCAAATACTCGAGTACTAATAGGCAGTCGGGGTGATGCTAATCAAGTCGTTCCCGCAGTTACGTCCCGTAGACATACAAGCCGAATAATGATAGCCATTTTTGTATGCGTATAATTAAATTTCTATTCATGAACATTTTTAAAAACTATACATAAATAATTAAAAATCCCAAATAAAAAAAAAAAAATAGAAATCCTTACAAAGTAAAGTAAACAACTACCAAACATTAGCATCAGAATGCAGGCAATGAGAAACGTATTTATGATCGGCCAACATTCGTCGTTTGTTGCCCTCAGCATTGGCAATAAATTATTTCCCCACTGTAACGCAAAAGTAGTGTTGATATTTCACATATTTATATGCAATAGGTTTAGTTTAATTTATAAATACATTAAATTTGTTTGATAAAGGATTTCAAGTACATGTTGCTTCTTAAATGTTTTCTTTTGAGTTTTGCTTATTAAATTCAATCTTGTTGGATTCGGTAGACATAGAGATGCCCAAAAAAGCACTTCAGGTCGTTGGACTTTTGGTGGCAGTGGCGAATCCTCCATACTTCGTTTTAATGTATTCGAACCAACTAACATGTGAATCTATGTATGTTTTGCGTAAAGAGTTACTTGTATTACAGGAGCTGCACACTCGAGACGAAAAGATCAAAATTCGTATTCATTAATATGGACGAAAATAATTTCTTTTTGATATTTTGCATATATGCCCTGAGTTTGTTTTACTTGTAAAAGTTTTAAAAATGAAGAAGCTTTTTATCGAAGTAACTATACTATTGACAATTTGTTGGATGTGATTAAAACTCAAGAAATTAGACATTCCTACAATATATGCTATACCTGCAATGTTCCAACAAGCAATTGTTCACTGTGTAATAACGACACTAGCTATGGCATAAGGTCAGAAAACAAACTTATATTAATAGTAAATATAAGCATTATAGAGATTTAGACAGATTATATTATCAAAGATAAACAAAATTAAAGAAATCTGAACTTTTATAGATAGATGTTACACAATTTAATTATATATTAGGGTTTCCGATAAGGCAAGCAGACAAGCCTAAAATTACCCTTTTTCATCAACAAACAAGTGAATGTCTCATAATGAAGGTCGTATATACCATCCGATTATTTGGCACAAGTTTATCTTAATACATATCAAAGGTAATGCTGTGCTGTGGGCATGCAAATGATGTTCTATACTAATACTGAAGTCCTACAACCGAATACCTATAAATAGCCCAACTACGGAATTAACTAAAAGTAATACTTATCCAAAGTTTCTATGACACGAGAAAAGCATAATTGAAATAACCGGAACATTCATTAAATGATATCCTTAAATATTAAATTCGATTACAATACATAAAATAACAATTACATCATAATCCGTTTCTACCTTGTTTCCTTGAAATAAATAATTTATTTATTGCTATTGATGGAATGACAAGTATCTATCCCTGTCTCTAGTCTCTAGAGATAATACTCGTATATTATTATGTTGCAAAATAAGATATCTAAAAATTTACAAGTTTTCTGTTCTTTCTCGAAAACGCGTTAGTCATGTCAGTGTTGATAATTACAAAGTAATCAACACTAAATATATTTTATTCTAATTGTAATATAATATTAAAAATGAGGTGTGGCCACCACACGACTTTCTTATACGTATGAACGTTTCAAATTATAGAATTTTTTTATACAAAAATTATTCAAAATCCTATTATAAATACTTCAATTCTCTTAATAAATAAATATTTAGAGTGTATACTTTGCAAGACATTCAAAAAAAAGTGCTACTCGATAGGAGTAAAAGTGTTACTTCCGGTCCGAATTTTGTATTTTTTTTTTATATAAAAGATATTTAAAATTATGTTTTATATACAGACCCGCCCAGAATGTGAATGCGTAAAGTGGGAAGATCGTCTCGTTTTTCAGGAGACTGCAGCAACCTGTTTTCTGCGTGACCGTTATGAACAGTGTCTACAGCGCAATGGCGAACATTTTGAACGTGTATACTACATAAATAAAAATGTATAGGTAATAAGTAAATGTGGTGCTCCAGTACTGTATATTTTAGCGCATAGCGCATTTGTAGTAAATCTTGATTTTTCACTGAAGTAAACTATTATATTATAGTACAGTAATTGAATTGTATGCAACAAAATACATTTATACGCATAACGTATATGTATATATATATATATATATATATATATATATACAGGAAAGAGAAAATTAGTGGGTAAATTCCGCTGTAGAGCAACCGTAGACACGTGTTTCTGACTCATTGGTCGTCATCGGTACGGTGTAGCCAAGGAATAAGGTGGGATAACCTTGGAGATGTATGCTATACGGAAGACCATCAGGAGACAGACCACCATTTGTAGCTTCAGTTAGAAGATCCTCAGTTTTGAGGACAACAACTAACGTCGCCACGAGGAAGACAATGTCAACCTGCGTGCCATCCGAGAACCCAGGAAAGATAAATAAAAGGAATTATCGCGGATACATGAAATACAGGAAAGAGAAAATTATTGGGTAAATTCCGCTGTAGAGCAACCGTAGACACGTGTTTCTGACTCATTGGTCGTCATCGGTACGGTGTAGCCAAGGAATAAGGTGGGATAACCTTGGAGATGTATGCTATACGGAAGACCATCAGGAGACAGACCACCATTTGTAGCTTCAGTTAGAAGATCCTCAGTTTTGAGGACAACAACTAACGTCGCCACGAGGCTACACCGTACCGATGACGACCAATGAGTCAGAAACACGTGTCTACGGTTGCTCTACAGCGGAATTTACCCAATAATTTTCTCTTTCCTGTATTTCATGTATCCGCGATAATTCCTTTTATTTATCTTTCCTGGGTTCTCGGATGGCACGCAGGTTGACATTGTCTTCCACGTGGCGACGTTAGTTGTTGTCCTCAAAACTGAGGATCTTCTAACTGAAGCTACAAATGGTGGTCTGTCTCCTGATGGTCTTCCGTATAGCATACATCTCCAAGGTTATCCCACCTTATTCCTTGGCTACACCGTACCGATGACGACCAATGAGTCAGAAACACGTGTCTACGGTTGCTCTACAGCGGAATTTACCCAATAATTTTCTCTTTCCTGTATTTCATGTATCCGCGATAATTCCTTTTATTTATCTTTCCTGGGTTCTCGGATGGCACGCAGGTTGACATTGTCTTTCTCGTGGCGACGTTAGTTGTTGTCCTCAAAACTGAGGATCTTCTAACTGAAGCTACAAATGGTGGTCTGTCTCCTGATGGTCTTCCGTATAGCATACATCTCCAAGGTTATCCCACCTTATTCCTTGGCTACACCGTACCGATGACGACCAATGAGTCAGAAACACGTGTCTACGGTTGCTCTACAGCGGAATTTACCCAATAATTTTCTCTTTCCTGTATTTCATGTATCCGCGATAATTCCTTTTATTTATCTTTCCTGGGTTCTCGGATGGCACGCAGGTTGACATTGTCTTCCTCGTGGCGACGTTAGTTGTTGTCCTCAAAACTGAGGATCTTCTAACTGAAGCTACAAATGGTGGTCTGTCTCCTGATGGTCTTCCGTATAGCATACATCTCCAAGGTTATCCCACCTTATTCCTTGGCTACACCGTACCGATGACGACCAATAAGTCAGAAACACGTGTCTACGGTTGCTCTACAGCGGAATTTACCCAATAATTTTCTCTTTCCTGTATTTCATGTATCCGCGATAATTCCTTTTATATACCGGGTGTCCACACGAAAACTTTATATTGAATTATTTCTGGTGTTTTTGAAGACAAAAACTTGAAATTTTGGGTGGTTGTTCAGGATATAGGGGGACAATGAATAGTGTATTTCATACCGCCCCATCGGGTCACCCGCCGCCGCCGGCCACCCCCACTCCAATATTTTAAATGACACCCTGTATTTTTTTGGTGGTTTTGAAAGAACACAATTTTCTTGATATTCCTATGTGAAAAAACTAGTAACACACATTATGACATTTATGAGATATTTAAATTTAAAAGTTTCAGATATCAGAAATTATTAACTCCGAAAAATCATAAGTTAGTCATGGAAATACTTAAAACAAGATTTATTCACAACATTTTAGTTAAATTAAATGCTCAAATTGTTCACCGTTTACATTTAAACATAAATAAAGTCTATTTTCAAAAGCATTTCTAACATTTTCGAACACTTGTGGCGTTAAATTTCGACATTCCTCTGTTATTCTATTACGTAAATCAGCTATTGATTGTGGCGGTGTCTTATAAACAATAGACTTCAAATGTCCCCACAAAAAGGAATCTAGGGGAGTTAAATCGGGGGAGCGAGCTGGCCATTCAATAGAGCCCCTACGTCCAATCCAATGTCCTGGGAAAATATTATCCAAATAATTCCTAACGTCTAAACAGTAATGTGGCCCAGCTCCATCTTGTTGAAAATATAATTGCTCCTCCTCTATTTCATTCAAGTTTTCTTCTAGACACTGTATGATAAGAGGATGTATTAGCTCTTCCAAAAATTGTAAGTACTTAGGTCCATTTAAATTTTCCTGGAAGAATATCGGGCCAATTACTTGGTTATTAAGAATTCCAGCCCATACATTAATTTTTTGGGGATATTGTGTGTTGCCTTCTCGGAAAAAATGGGGTTTTACGTCGCTCCAATATCGACAGTTGTGTCTATTCACAAGACCATTTAAGTAAAAGCAACTTTCATCACTAAAGCAAATACTTCGCAAAACATTTCCATTTTGCCGAATCATATCTGTCATTATTTCACAAAATTCGACTCTTCTGTCGAAATCACCGTCACCCAACTCTTGGTGAAGTTGAATTTTATAAGGGTGCATTTTGTTTAATTTTAATATCTTATGGCAGGTTGATTTTGGCACTCCCGAAACTTCGGATAATTTTCTCAACGAAAGCTCTGGGTCTAAATTAATATGCCCAAGAACTGCTAGTTGCATAGCTTCATTTAGTACACCACAATTATTCGTATTCCGTTTTTTATTATTTACAGATCCAGTTTGCAAAAATTTTTCTATTAGCGATCTGACATAAGCAACAGATACGTTTCTGTTTGGATGGTTTTCCATGAATAACGTCGCCGCTTGGGAATAATTTTTGTTTGCAATCCCATACAAAATCACTATTTCAGTTCTCTCTTCAAGAGTATAAACCATTTCAGCGAAAAAGCCGAAACTTTAAGAACAATTTTACAAGTATTAATATTAATGAAACACAAAAGTCACAATTTTGACAATTCTAATTTAAAGCAAACTATTTCCATGACTAACTTATGATTTTTCGGAGTTAATAATTTCTGATATCTGAAACTTTTAAATTTAAATATCTCATAAATGTCATAATGTGTGTTACTATTTTTTTCACATAGGAATATCAAGAAAATTGTGTTCTTTCAAAACCACCAAAAAAAAATACAGGGTGTCATTTAAAATATTGGAGTGGGGGTGGCCGGCGGCGGCGGGTGACCCGATGGGGCGGTATGAAATACACTATTCATTGTCCCCCTATATCCTGAACAACCACCCAAAATTTCAAGTTTTTGTCTTCAAAAACACCAGAAATAATTCAATATAAAGTTTTCGTGTGGACACCCGGTATATATACAGGGTGTAGATAAAGTCTGGAACAAAATTAATATTTCTGTTATCTTCGGTTTGATGGAAAAACCCTGAAACAGGTCGATTTTGTTTTTATCCCGTGCACTTTATAACATCGTGAATTTAATTCTGTCGTCATCTGGTTGCGCGCGGGCGTGACGTCATTAGTTTTTTCAAATGGTAACTCGCCACATTTATTACCCCCTGTCGTTAGGTATTCCATTGTGCATGCAACGGTATAAAAAGTTTGGTACCTTACATAACAATTTTAGGGAGAAAAATGCTTTCGAATTTCAAAAAATTAAAATTTTATTTCTAATGAAAAACTAATCAAAAATTATTTTAAAAAATCAGATAAATTATAATCCCAGGTTTATCTTGGATTGGCGTCAAACAAGACACCAAAAAAATGTCAACGGAAGTGTTCAAATTGTCCGCCATTGGCCATTTGACACTGGCCGAGACGGACGTACACGCTTTCTACGACACGTCGTATTGCCTCTGCACCAATATTTCGCATTTCCTCGCGGATACGATGTTTCAGATCATCCAAGTTATTTGGCTTATTGGTGTACACCTTTGATTTCACATGACCCCATAGAAAAAAATCAAGTGGTGTGAGATCTGGCGAACGGGCAGGCCATTCAATTGTTCCCCTTCGTCCGATCCATCTCCCGGGGAAAATTTCGTCGAGGTAACACCGAACACGCCAGCCAAAATGTGGAGGTGCTCCATCTTGTTGAAACCAGATTCTGGGGTGAGGCTTGTCGGGGGTGTTTTCATCCGGAAATAATTCTACCAATGTTGGCACTAGCGTAAATCTTAGGAAATGTAAGTATGTTTCAGAGTTTAAATTTCTGTCCAGAAAGAAAGGCCACACAATGCGATCTCCCACTATTCCCGCCCATACATTAACTTTTTGCCGGTGTTGGGTGTGCTCCTCTCGAACCCATCGAGGATTTTCGCCCGACCAGTACCTACAATTGTGGCGATTCATTTCACCGTTCAAGGTAAAAGTTGCTTCGTCACTAAAAACCACATTGTCGACAAATGCGGGATTCTCATCGCACCGTAGCATGATTTGTTCACAGAACTCGAGTCGGCGGTCGAAGTCATCTTCATTCAGTTCCTGAACCCGATTGATTTTGTACGGATGAAGTTTTTCCTTCTTCAGCAATTTGGCTACTGTGGTAAAATCGACTGCATGATCCCTGGCAATGTTCCTTGTTGAAGTGTGGGGGTTGTCCAGAAGTTCCAAGAGAATATTGACCCTTCTATCTTCCTCAATTCTTGGTCGACCTTGATGAGCCTTGTCTTTTACACTACCAGTTTCAGCAAATTTTGCGACAATTTTGCTCACCGTTGACCGCGAAATCGGTGCGCGGTTTGGATTTTCTGCATTGAAAAACTGACAGGCTTCTTCACGGCTACGTATTTTATCACCACAACCAACAATAATGAGAATTTGAATCCGCTCTTTTTCGCTCAAATTCGCCATTTTCGCAATGCACGTTCAACACTACCAATGGAGCAAGTATTGTGAATGGATAAGTTCAAACACCAAGTAATGAACTGTCAATATGACGTGTCGTAGAAAGCGTGTACGTCCGTCTCGGCCAGTGTCAAATGGCCAATGGCGGACAATTTGAACACTTCCGTTGACATTTTTTTGGTGTCTTGTTTGACGACAATCCAAGATAAACCTCGGATTATAATTTATCTGATTTTTTAAAATAATTTTTGATTAGTTTTTCATTAGAAATAAAATTTTAATTTTTTGAAATTCGAAAGCATTTTTCTCCCAAAAATTGTTATGTAAGGTACCAAACTTTTTATACCGTTGCATGCACAATGGAATACCTAACGACAAGGGGTAATAAATGTGGCGGGTTACCATTTGAAAAAACTAATGACGTCACGCCCGCGCGCAACCAGATGACGAGAGAATTAAATTCACGATGTTATAAAGTGCACGGGATAAAAGCAAAATCGACCTGTTTCAGGGTTTTTCCATCAAACCGAAGATAACATTAATTTTGTTCCAGACTTTATCTACACCCTGTATATATATATATACAAGTGTTTGGGATACACACACATATCTAGTGTCATTACCGACAATCAACGCACAGACACCGTGTTTCGTCCTTTAAGGCCTCGTCAGTGTACGTGCCACTGCCGGTAATCACTTTTAAACAAGTTTCGCTACTTATGTCGGCTTTGCGTGGAAAATGTCGTGAGAACATCACAGCGACATCTGCCACCCAAAAGCGACACCGAAAGCGAAGGCATGTTAATATTAGCACAGATAAGGGAGATTACAGATAGCCGATGTAATGATAATTATTGGCAACATATTTTGGAGATAACCGCTAGGCGTTCCGCGTTAGTTTGGAGACAAGGCACCAAGCTGGAGGACGCTATTATAAGTTTTGTTACAATATTCGGGGCGCTCTCTCACGGATTATAGTTGAATGTAACAAAATCTAGGTTGCTATTTTAATTTCTACTTCAAATAAGGCCACGACATACTTCTTATATACCTGACTCTGTCGGACATACAGAAGAATAGTCTTTGTAATAAAAAAATATACATGTGGACAAAAAACACGAAATAGAACTGATGCGCCTTTGTTGTGTTTTGTACATGCAAGGGCATTTACAAGCAAGAAGTTATAACAGACACATTTTATTATATATTATTTGAGCGTCAAGGTTATATTTATATATGTCTCTATTGAATTCAAAATATCTTTCAAATATTGTAAATCCAAATTATGGTTAAATTTAATTTAATTTTTAGATACAATAGATAATAATGAAACCCTATTTACAGTTGTTTTTAATATTGAATGCCAATATAATACTCTTGAATAACATTTATAATACATAATTCATTTTCAAAGCTGTATGCAAAATATGTCTTGGTAATATATTTACCTGTCGATATAGTCTGATTCATATTAAATAGAAGGTAGGTTTAAATTTGACAAAGTTGACAGATTTTGTGCTTGAGGGAAAATGGAAGTGGAATAAATGACGCCTAAAATGGTGGACTTTACTATTTTATCTCTAGCACTTTTATTTGGACTCACTGTCTAAAACTAAAAACACATTATTGGCCCCAATTACTGCGTTTTATCTATTAATGTACTCTAAATTTTTAGAAGGGGTTTTAATCCTTTCTTGGCACGATCAAATATGTGATCCTGGAAATTTAAACTATTGTCACACGTAAGTAAAGCAAAGTAAAATAACGTAAATAAAGAAAAACGTAATATGTCTTATATAGAGGGTGTATTTGAAATAAGGGGACAGAGTATGATAAATGGAAAGAAGCAATTATGTAGAATATAAATCCCAAAAATTGTGAGTCAATTACGAAACGAACGCCAAAATTAAAAACCCCCGAAAAGTGTTTAATGTGCCGCTTATGGATTTAGCAGGTATCGCCTCAGTTAGGCCAGACGGCCGACATCTTGAGTCGTAATAAATAATATTTTTATGGAACTAAATAAACACACATAGATACGCATACATACACACACCGCAATAACAGTTCTAAACGATATAAAAACCCCAATGATAGCATTGTTTACTATTTCTAAACAGGTGTTCATGCTAAGAGTTCAACAACCTTAATATGAAATATCAGCTCATTTGGGATAAAATTGATGCGTGTACTTTTTTCGATTTCTTTTGTTCTCTTTTAAAATAACCTAGTTTTCAACAACGAGAATTTTTTTTATTGAGATGCCGACTCTATGAATTTTGTAATTATTTTAATATTTGCCAGGATTATTTAGATATTACATTATTACATTTTCTTCTTCCGCAATAAATGTATAGTAAGTACTATTACTGTTATTATGATTAAATTCAACGACTTTTTACTTCTTATTTCTCACAAAAACAAATTTGTGTTGTAAAATTTGCCCAACTCTACTTATGAGAAACTTTTATTTTAATTGGACGCAAATGAATTTTTAAAAAAAGCATAATTTATTTCAGTTTGTGCGTTGTGTAAGCCATAGTCTATACATCCACACGTAACAATCGAACGAGACTGACGTCGCACGCCTTCACACTCCCTACTTAGTACCCCACTCTTGCATACTCTACAGTCGTATTAAAGTGCAGTGGCGTGACGAATATTTTAAAAATATCTTTGTAATTTTTAAAATTTGAATTTGCGCAAAATATTTTGGATGTGAGTCTAATAAAATTAAATCTTTCCATTAATCATACTCTGTCCCCTTATTTAAAATACAGCCTGTATATATATATACAGTGCCCGCGGAAAAGTCTGCACCATATGGAAAAAAAATTTACTCTTTTAATTTTTAAAATTATTTTTTTGTAGTTTGTTTTTGCATAATTAGAAACCAAAAACTAACCTAAAATATTTAACATATCGCATTTGCTTCAATGCGTAAATGTCATTTAAAAATTACCAACGTCCAAACGTGCCATTATTTGTCAAAATATAAGAAGATGCCATAAGAAAAAGTTGTTTGTACTTTCGCGGACATCCTAAATCCAAAGTTTCGTACAAAAATTTTAATTTTAATTTTTTTTTCATAATTTTGTAAAAAACCGCCTGTATATTTTTTAAGTGTATTTTTCTCTAGAATTCTGATAAAAACCTATGTTACCATGTAATAAACAAAAAAAAAACAATTTGTATTTCAGAATAAGGTATATTTTTTTTAAATAAAAGATTTCGTTAAGAAAAGTGGAGGACATTCTTGGACTATTTTCATATTTTCGTATATTAAAAATGTTTATTTTTCAAACATAATGGTCAAAAAACCTAGACAATAACACTAGTTGTAAGATTAGAACATGTTATGTACCTAGCGTTGTCTGTTTTAAGCAAAATTTCCTTTAGTATCTCTAAAGCAGGAAATAACAAGCTTATTCTTAAACTTCGATAAATTCACAAGTAGGCCTAGAAAATAATTGCAAATTCTAGACATAAACAACTAAATAAATGTCAGTTTTGTGTATTTCTCTAATAGATTTGTTTTAAAATGTTATCCATGGAAGAAAAAATAGAAGTCATTTTAATTCACGGAGAAAATAGAACCAACAGGGATACGGCAAATATTTTTAATCAAAGACACCCTAACAAATTCGTTTCGCACTCTACTGTTGGTCGTATTGAAGATAAGTTCAAGTCATCCGGTTCAGTTCTAAATGATTTTAAGAAGCCACATGTAAACTGGCAAGTTCAGCAGCATGAAGAACATGTATTATTAGATGTAGTAGAGCATAAAACTACATCAATTGCTGCTATTTCCAACAGAACTAGGGCAAAAGAGACTACAGTGAGAGAAATTTTAAAGAAACATAAGTACCCCCCATTTAAGCCAAAATATGTCCATATACTAAAAGAACGAGATTTTAACGCAAGATTTGATTTTTGTATGAGGTTTCAAGGAGAGCTCAAAGAAAACCGTCGTTTCCCCAAAGAAATCATGTTCTCGGACGAAGCAACGTTCTCTTCCAATGGAACGGTGAGTTCGCAGAACTGCAGATGGTGGGCTGATGAAAACCCTAACTTTATCATCGAATGCAGGGACCAATATTCTTTTAAAACAAATGTTTGGTGTGGTATTTTTTATGGTAGATTGATTGGACCCTATTTTTTCCACGAAAATTTAAATTCGCAAAGGTACTTGAACTTTCTCATGACCGAAATAACCGATTTAATTGATGATATGGTATTGAAAGAAAGATCTGTCCTATGGTTTCAGCAAGACGGCGCATCTATGAATAGTACACTGGCGGTGAGGAGTTATTTAAATCAATTATTTGGGGACAAATGGATTGGCAGATATTCAGCGTATCCATGGCCAGCGAGATCCCCTGACCTAACTCCGTTAGATTTTTCCTTGTGGGGGTATCTAAAAGAGAAAGTGTACCGCAAACGACCATTTCGAAACATTGAACATCTAGAAAACACAATACGTGACGTTTGCCTAGAAATTCCGGCCACATATTTTGTAAACATTACAAGAGAGTTCTCTAGAAGGATCATCAAATGTATTGCAAGAGAAGGGAGACATACAGAAATGTAGTATTGTTAACATTTTTTTATTCATTTAGTTTAACTGTATAGTAACGGTATTTTTGTAAAATTGGAATTGTTGACTACGCTTATTTGTGAATTTATTTAATTTTAAGAATTAGAATTGTTTTTTTTTGAAATTAACTTTGTTAGTTGAAATAAAATTACTTTTTTTTCTCATTTTTAAAAGGTTATTTTCTAGCTTTTTTGACCATTATGTTTTTTAATTTATTTTTAATGGTACATACGAAAATATGAAAATAGTCCAAGAATGTCCTCCACTTTTCTTAACGAAATCATTTATTTAAAAAAAATATACCTTATTCTGAAATACAAATTGTTTTTTTTTGTTTATTACATGGTAACATAGATTTTTGTCAGAATTCGAGAGAAAAATACACTTAAAAAATATGCAGGCGTTTTTTTACAAAATTATGAAAAAAAAATTAAAATTAAAATTTTTGTACGAAACTTTGGATTTAGGATGTCCGCGAAAGTACAAACAACTTTTTCTTATGGCATCTTCTTATATTTTGACAAATACTGGCACGTTTGGACGTTGGCAATTTTTAAATGACATTTACGCATTTAAGCAAATGCGATATGTTAAATATTTTAGGTTAGTTTTTGGTTTCTAATTATGCAAAAACAAACTACAAAAAAATAATTTTAAAAATTAAAAGAGTAAATTTTTTTTCCATATGGTGCAGACTTTTCCGCGGGCACTGTATATATATTTACTGGTCTTGGCTCATATACGAGACCAGTTCAATATATATATATATATATAATGAAGTAAAGAATTTAATGGGTTAATAACTCCGCTGAAAATGCAACTGCGGACACGTGTTTCGAACTACTTGGTTCTCGTCAGCGCAGTGTAGCCAAGGAATAGGATGGGATAACCTTGGAGCTGAAAACATCAATCAGAGACATACACAGGGGACAGCCTACCAATTGAGGCTTCAGCTAGAGTGTCCTCGATATTGAGGATGAATCTAACGTCGCCGCGAGGTAGACATTTGTCCACCTGCACGCCATCTGAACCCATAGGATAAAAATAAAGAAAAGAAATATTGCGGATAATGGAATAATGAAGTAAAGAATTTAATGGGTTAACTCCGCTGAAAATGCAACTGCGGACAAGTGTTTCGAACTACTTGGTTCTCGTCAGCGCAGTGTAGCCAAGGAATAGAACGGGATAACCTTGGAGCTGAAAACATCAATCAGAGACATACACAAGGGACAGCCTACCAATTGAGGCTTCAGCTAGAGTGTCCTGTGTATGTCTCTGATTGATGTTTTCAGTTCCAAGGTTATCCCATCCTATTCCTTGGCTACACTGCGCTGACGAGAACCAAGTAGTTCGAAACACGTGTCCGCAGTTGCATTTTCAGCGGAGTTAACCCATTAAATTCTTTACTTCATTATTCCATTATCCGCAATATTTCTTTTCTTTATTTTTATCCTATGGGTTCAGATGGCGTGCAGGTGGACAAATGTCTACCTCGCGGCGACGTTATATTCATCCTCAATATCGAGGACACTCTAGCTGAAGCCTCAATTGGTAGGCTGTCCCCTGTGTATGTCTCTGATTGATGTTTTCAGCTCCAAGGTTATCCCATCCTATTCCTTGGCTACACTGCGCTGACGAGAACCAAGTAGTTCGAAACACGTGTCCGCAGTTGCATTTTCAGCGGAGTTAACCCATTAAATTCTTTACTTCATTATTCCATTATCCGCAATATTTCTTTTCTTTATATATATATATATATATATATATATATACAGTTTCCTTTCGTGGTTTAGCGGCTGTAAAATGAACTCAAAAAAACACAATAAGAATTAAAATGTTTCGATAATATAAATATTATCTTTGTCAATTATTTAACACAAACTAACCAAATCAAACATTAAAACACCAATAACTATTAATAAAACTGTAACATATATTTGACAAATACATTGGCGGCAAATATATGGTACCATATATTTGCCGCCAATATACCTATTTAAAATATATACGGCAAAGAAACAGATTATATGTGTTTAATATATACATTAACCACATATAAAATATTAATTATATGTATATATGTGAGAAGTTTCTTGAATTAGCGGCGCATTAATTAATTGATGACAATTACTTGCATTATTCAAATTTTAATGATTTTAAGGAAAAGAAACACACCACTCCGAGGACTAACACATATGCATTAGTTTCGTTTTAACCACTACAACGTGAACACTCGTCAGCTCGGCAACCGTAATGTGTTCGTCTTCCTATCTACCGAAATTTGTATATATAGTTTCGGGGACGATCTATGCAAGCTTGAGAGATAATTTCTAATTATTCTCATTTAACGAAGGAACCATATTAATTACTATGTTTTCCTTCTACGAAATTAAAGCACATTCAGTGCACACTGTGTCGGAACACACAGAAATCCTAATTTCATTCTGGATAATTACAATTAATACTTTATATGTGGTTAACGTATATATTAAACACATATAATTCGTTTCTTTGCCGTATATATCTAAATATGTGAGAAGTTTCTTGAATTACGCTAAAACTGAGATTCATTCCACTTTACAGCTTTTCAATTCTTTTAACCAAAGTTTAAAATTCACATGTGAAATAGACGAAAAAGGTACACTACCATTCCTCGATTCCTTGGTAATAAGGGAAAATAACAGTATTAAACTAAGATGGTACCGAAAACCGTCAAATTCTAATCGTTTCATAAATTATTCGTCAAACTGTCCCAAGAAACACAAAATAAATCTCATAAAATGTTTAAAAGACAGGATAGTCAAAATATCACACGTGGATTACAGGATAGAAGATTTGAAATGTTTAAGGGATATTTTATTGCAAAACAATTACCCCAGGTACACAATTAACAAGATCCTTTTTTCAACTGAGTTCCCTGTCACAAGGCTAACAGCCACTACACTTAATGCGTCGGTAAATTCCAATTCTGGCGAAAACAACTCCATAATAAAATACAACAGTATCCAATACATACCTGGCCTTACAAACAGAATAAAGATGATGTTTAAAGATATTGTTCCCATCACTTACACGATGGCAAATACGGTGGGCGGGCTACATACGCACTTGAAGGATCGGCTGAGTACCTTGATGAATAGCAATGTGGTATATTTATTAAAATGTGCCTGTAACCAGTACTATATAGGGCAGACTAAACAGCGTCTAAAAGAAAGAAACACATTGCATGCTAGTGACATCAGGAGACATCCGGAAAGGTGCACTTTGGCTGCGCATTTGAATAGCACCAACCACGACATAATATTTGACAATATACAGGTGTTATTCAGAGAAAGCAACTTAGTGAAAAGATTATTCCTAGAAACCCTGGCGATTAAGACAATAAAACCAAATATCAATAACAGAAATGATTGCAGCAATTTCAGCAACATATATTCTGCTCTAATTCCCCAGATTACACACAGAATTAAAACTAGGATGAAATAAGAATTTTTCCTGGGGATGTATTTATAAGTTGCGCGAAGTCCGGGCCGTTTTTCGTGTTACTGTAGAGCCGTGTCATGCGGTTCTCTTTTTTCTCATAATAAAACATCAATGGAATGATTTCTTTATCCTGTTCTTTTTTCCCGTCAATAATATGAATAAAATTTCTATAGACATTTAGGTATATTTTATTTTAAGACCAATGAATACACACGTGAATATTTGATTTCATGCTCTGAGTATTTTTAAATTAAAATGTAATATATAAGTTATATGTTTGTACACACCAATTTTAAAATGTACATGTCCCCATTTTATTTCTGAAAAGTTTTTAATCTGTTTCATGTCTGTTTCGTTCTTCCATGTTATATATACAATTAATAACGTTAGTGTAAGTATATTTTTGACATTTTGTACTTCATTGACCGGGGCTTTCTCCTAAAATGATGTTTTTTCTTTGTGTTAATAAATAGGTCTGATGAAGACTGAGATAGTCGGTCGAAACGTCACATCACGTAGAAGTGTGTTTCTTTTCTATTTACCTCAACCCGTAATTCTGCATTGAGCAGTAAAAAGTTTTCCTACAACGTATATCAGTGTGAGAGAATTATATCAGTAATTTACCTATATATATATATATATATATGACAAATTGATATTTTGGGTTATTTGCCGCGTTAATTCAAATCAAGTATGCATATACGAAATAATTCGTATATGCATAAGTGATATGAAATGTAATGCATATCTACACCACCTGACATTGCAAATATCAACGTGTAGACAGCTGTTTCGATCTAACCTCGATCTCATCAGTACACGAAGGTGATATTTGCAATGTCAGACAAAGTTGGATTTCCTGCTTATATTCTTGATTGGGTACCAAATGCCTATGAGAGAGACTCCCAGCGGCATCTGTGATCCAATATCAAGAACGCAAGGAAATGTTAACCCTTAGTAGAACATCTACTTTATCGGACAACTGTAGATATGCATTATGTAGGTGACTTTACCTACTTAATAAACTACCTCCCCAGAAAGGTTATGTCAAAAATGACGTTTTCGCGGCTGGGAGTCTCTCTCATAGGCATTTGGTACCCAATCAAGAATATAAGCAGGAAATCCAACTTTGTCTGACATTGCAAATATCACCTTCGTGTACTGATGAGATCGAGGTTAGATCGAAACAGCTGTCTACACGTTGATATTTGCAATGTCAGCAATTGGTGGTGTAGATATGCATTACATTTCATATCACTTATGCATATACGAATTACTTCGTATATGCATACTTGATTTGAATTAACTCGGCAAATAACCCAAAATATCAATTTGTCATCACATAACCGCGAAAACGTCATTTTTGATATATATATATATATATATATATATATATATATATATAAAATATGTGTTTTTTCTTGGGTTAATTGGGTATAATAATGTACACAGTTAAAAATATACGTTCATTTACTTTAACGTTTCGATGTCAACAACATCTTTCTCAAAAAGTCATACATAATTAGAACTACGAATAAAATAACAAATATAAGTATAAAGAATGGCACAGAGGTGACAAAAACTTACCTCGCAAATTCCATCACTTTCACATATGACAACATTAACTAACAGAACACAGCGAGACATTACACGCAATTTTATATTAGGCTTTTTAACCCTTTTCAATTTCATTTTAATATGGCAATTGAATTATATTTTACAGTTGTGCATCAACATATAGCTATTTTAAAATAATAATATTATTTGCGGGCTCCTCAACAACTGTCGACATCATGTTTATTGTTTTTTGTGTCTTTATTTCTTATTTGCTGTTTTTGATTTTTGTTTAGTATATCCTCCCATTTGGCAATTAACCCAACTGTATTTTACGGTGAAATGATAGTATTATTAAATTTGTAACACGTAAACGTTATTATATTGTTAATTTCATATACAAAGACTCTATACTGTATGATCAGGAACCGGGAGACGTACAAAGATTGTTGTTACAGGATGGGAACATAAATGTTAGCTAGGTTTTCTGTATCTGCCCTATCATTAATAGCATTCCTATTTTTTTTGATGTGGACCATTTCCAAAAATTCTCTTGCCTTTGAATTATATTCTTTATCAATAATTTTCACACTTCTGAAGTCAAAATTATGGTTTGTGGTGGCTATATGTTTTTTTAAGGCAGTAGTATTCTTACAGTATTTGTGTCCATTAATTCTATTCTTTAAGTATTGCTTAGTTTGTCCTATATACACGCCACTACATTGTCCGCATGGGATTTCATAAATTACATGTGTTTGGAAGTCCTTGGGTGTTTTCGTTTTGAGGTTAGACCACAACTGTTTTAAAATTATTTGAATTTTTGTTCGCTATTTTGATGTTTAGAGGTTTGAATACACTTTGTAACTTTTCAGATAAGGTTTTTATATATGGTAAGGTTATGTAGTGTGTGTTATTTGTAGTGTTTACTTTTTCTTTTTTGTCTTTATGCTGGTTTGTTTGACGATTGTATAATGCATACGTTTTTTCCCTCACTAATTTATCAATCAAAGTTGGCGGGTAGTTATTAGTGACCAGTGTGAGCTTTATTTTTTTAATAATTTCTGCACGATATATGGGTGATGTAAGTGTTAGGGCTCGGTTTATGATATTAGAAGCCACATTTTTTTTATATGCCATCGGCATACTGGAATTGAAATTCAAATATCTCCCTGACCACGTATCTTTTGTAAACCATTTAGTTTGGATTTTACCGGTTCCATAATCTCTTACCAGTGTAGTGTCAAGAAAGTTCAATACTGAGTTATTTTCTTTTTCGAAGGTGAAACGGATGTTTTTGTGGAACTTGTTAAACTGTTGACAAACCTGTTCTATGAATTGTTCAGGTATTGCAGTGATGCAACTGTGTACATTATTATACCCAATTAACCCAAGAAAAAACACATATTTTATTTAAAAAGAAGGGGTAAAGAAAAAAAAACACAAATTGTAACTGTACTATATATATATATATATTTACTATTTAAAAGAAACCCATTGAGAATTTCTTTGTTTCAAACAACTTTTCTTGGTGTAGCGGCCTCAATTAAAATTACGAATTGGATTAAAACAACAAAATTTCTTTAACGTTTCGACTTTTATTAAGTCTTTTTCAAAAATATTAAAAAGTTTACATAGATATACATATAATGTCAAAACCACAACAAAGTCATTTCGAAATAAATATCCATTTGAGAGGTATTTGATGTTTCCTCTTGTTTTTATTACTATTTCTCTTTTTTGTTTTCATTACATTTTAGTGTAGTTTCCTAAGTTAGTGGTGGAAACCAAACATTTTATTTTATAATTACTTTTCATAATTGAAATAACTTTAAAATTGTAAACGGTTTTGTAAAATTGTGTGTGTGTCTGGTGCTTGTATACATTAAAATATTGCTTTAAGTGTATGTCTATTTTTTCGTGTACAGCTTAAGTTTTTTATAAAAAACTTAAGCTAGTAAGTAAGTCTATTTTTTCGTGTACAGCTTAAGTTTTTTATAAAAAACTTAAGCTGTACACGAAAAAATAGACATACACTTAAAGCAATATTTTAATGTATACAAGCACCAGACACACACACAATTTTACAAAACCGTTTACAATTTTAAAGTTATTTCAATTATGAAAAGTAATTATAAAATAAAATGTTTGGTTTCCACCACTAACTTAGGAAACTACACTAAAATGTAATGAAAACAAAAAAGAGAAATAGTAATAAAAACAAGAGGAAACATCAAATACCTCTCAAATGGATATTTATTTCGAAATGACTTTGTTGTGGTTTTGACATTATATGTATATCTATGTAAACTTTTTAATATTTTTGAAAAAGAATTAATAAAAGTCGAAACGTTAAAGAAATTTTGTTGTTTTAATCCAATTCGTAATTTTAATTGAGGCCGCTACACCAAGAAAAGTTGTTTGAAACAAAGAAATTCTCAATGGGTTTCTTTTAAATAGTAAATACAATATACGGCCAAGAAACTAAAATAAATAATATATATATATATATATATATATATATAAATAATTCTAAATTTTTCTTGACCTTATTCACATATTCATGTGCATATATATAATTAAATTTCTTGGACGATTTAGAGGTCAATACTAATTTCAAATTAATTTAAAATTAGTTTAATTGTTAATTAGGTAATTTTTAATCTTTAAAAATTACCCAGCGGTCCAGGAATCGAACCCGAAATCTCCTGATTACTAGTCAGGTGTGTTATCCACTACACTACCACGGGCTTTCGGTCTTGACTCCTTTAATTGTACTGATATACATATACATATACATATAGCAAGTAACAGATAGAAAGTATTGCTGGTATACCAGCGTATAAGCATATATATATATATATATATGTATTGAAAAATTGAAAATCTTCTTGGTAGTAGTGGCATAAAATGAATTAAAAGTAATAACAATATGACAACTGGTTGTCAATTAGAAAACAATGACAAATATAAAATGTAAATCAAAATGTATAAATGAAAATGTAATCAATAAGCATAGGACAGTCGAGATTATTTCTATAATCACATTAAAAGGCTTGGGGTCTACCACAAACTGTTCAGTCAATCCAAATATACAAATAACAACGACGCAACTATGTAAAGAAAAATTAAGAGTAGAACTGTTGATAATATAACAATATAGAATGTAAAATAGTCAAGTATAAATGTAAATGAAAGCAAATAAGCATAGGACAATCGATAATTACTCATGTAATCCTATCAAAATGGCCTAGGTTCACCTAAACATGTACAATTTTGATTGAAATACACAAAAAATTAACGATGCAACTATGTATGTGTTAAGATGTATTTGTAGCTACAGACATATATGTTTCTACCTAGTTTGGTTTCGTCAGTGCAGCATAACAAAGAAAGTGTATGTTAAAGCATTAATATGTGAATAAAAAATATAGTATTACCTTAAAATGTCAATCCAATTGTCAATAATTGGCAAAGAATTGTAATATATTTTATATATATATATATATATATATATATATATATATATATATATATATATATATATATATATATATATAAACCAGTTTAATTACTGTTTCGTAACTCCGAAAACAGAATGTATGGGTACATATAAATAAAACACTATATTGTAGCTTATAACGTTTCGGAAATATTTATTTCCTTCATCAGATAATTGCCATACAATGGACCAAAGATCTCAGCATCTATCATTAATTTAAATAAAAGAGTATTTTGACAATCACTAATTATAAAAGTCTGTCAAACATCAGATTTGTAATGGCTAGATCGCTAACAAACATCGAAAACAGCACTCTGAATTCAGTAAAACAAAAATATTACAAATTTTGGACAACACACCTAAAATTTCACGAAATGGCAAATACAAAAGGAGCGCATTATCAACAGCAATGGAAACAGATATGAAATATGCTGTTGATAATGCGCTCTAAATTAAAAAATAAAGAACTAAATTAAATTTTGTTTTTATGTTGGATTCCCCAATAATTAAGTCTTACATTGAGTTTTTCAAGGGCAAAGACCTTCTCTTTTAATTATACCGATAGAACCACCGGCCATCTGCCTATAGGGAATTGTATGCAGTACACATTTATATGTACATATATGTATCTAGTCCTACCGTTTATCAGAAGCGTTGTCTATGCCGACGCTAGGGATCGACAGTCAACCGCGTCAGTCGTGTCTTGACTGCGGTGGAGTATACTCATAGTTGGTCGAACTTGCAAAAATACGCAAATTCTTGCTGTCTGCATCTTTAGGGTTTAGAATTATTTAGAGCTCAGTATTTTTTTCTGTTTTTTTACAGATATTCATTTACGTATTTACTATGCCGTTAGTTTATAGTAAAGAAGAAAAAATAAATATTATTAAATGGTATTACTCATCTCAAGGAGGTACGCAAGAAGTGATTGGTCGTTTTGTTTTTTCGTTTCCTGATCGTCCAGTTCCCTGCCGTCGGACGATACTAGATATCATACATCGTTTTGAAAAGTCGGGCTGCATTAATGGATGTTCGAAATGGTATCAGAGTAATTTCCATCCTATTTCGGAGGAAAGAATAGAGAAGGAAGTCAGTGTATGCGCCTTTGTAGAATCAAGTGAGCCCTGCTCTAGCCGCCAAATTTCTGAACAATTAGGTATTCCAAAAACCACAGTTAGGCGTATATTACACAAAAAGAAATATAAGTGTTATAAGGTTAGAAAAAATCAAGAAATATTCCCAGATGACCAGTTTAGACGTCTCGAATTTTGTGAGGCTATTAGAGAAAAATGTGATAATGATGATAATTTTACACGAAATATTTTGTTCACTGACGAATCAACATTTTTCCTTCACAAACGCCATAATCCATCTGCCGTTCGCTACTGGTCTCAGAAAAACAAACATTTGAGCAGGGATGTCAACACTCAATATCCACAGAAACTAAATGCCTGGGCAGGAATCTTAGGGGATCACATCATAGGGCCATTTTTCCTAAACGGAACATTAAATGCGCAGTCATATTTACAATTACTGCAAAATCATATTGTTCCTGCAGTGCGTGACCTTGCTGTAAACTTTAATGATATTTGGTTTCAGCAAGATGGCTGCCCAGCTCATAATGCCAGAATAGTACAAGAATGTCTTTCATTGCATTTTCCACATACCATTAGCACTAGAGGTAATATTTCTTGGCCGCCTAGATCCCCTGACTTAACGCCATGTGATTTTTTCCTTTGGGGATATTTGAATGAAACCATTTATGTACACCAGAATGAAAGACCCCGCACATTAGATGATTTACGAATGCGAATTACACAACTCTGTAATAGTATTTCACCTGTAACTCTCTCTAATGTACGTAGAGAATTTTACAACAGACTGGGCTACTGTGAGGCAAACAATGGAGGCTTGTTTGAAAGAGATATTTATTAGCCTCTAGAATTCTATTTTATTTTCTCTAGAATTTTTTTTGTTTGACATCAATTATTACTTTTTGAACGTTTTTTAATTTCTCCATGTTGCTTCCTTTTTAGAATTATTTTTCTTATTTTCTCTTGGTTTAGTAATTTGCAATTTAATTTTATTTAACTAGGTACATTCAGAATCACTAGTTACTACTTCTTTGGAATCTCAAACCTTCGTTTTCATTACAAATCTACTACTAATATTTCTACAACACGAAACATTATGCCGATGATTGATTCTTACAAATATCTACGAAATGAAATGGCAATATCTGTGTCATATTTAAAGATTAAATATGCTTTATCGACGGATGTGTATTTATTTCTTTTTACGCCACAAATTATTATTGCCGGTACGTAGATATATACGTAGGCGTATATAAATGTGTACTGCATACAATTCCCTATAGGCAGATGGCCGGTGGTTCTATCTGTATATATATATATATATATATATAATGCCGAAAAATACTAAGAAGCAAAATTAAATTATATATATATTGCTATGGGGGGGTTGTATAGGGGGGTAGGTACCCTTACAAAGCCCCAAGTTGCGGTGCCAATAATGCTATGGCGGGTGTTTCTACTTTAATAAAGATCTATGTTATAATGATGAATGGAGAGCTAATGAGACTTAGAGCGCTTAATTTACTTTATCCTAAAAACAAAAACTACTAAACACAATAATCTATTTAACTATTAACTTTTCAATTTTAATTCTGCCGGCTAGCTAAAGGGGGGTTGTATTCTACGAACACGGAGAGAAATTATCTATATAGTTTATGTATCAATTAGTATCTCACAAATTTCCTAATAGATAACTACCGTTATTACTAATTCAAAAATTTCGCGGCATTTAACGTATGACTGCGCAAGATCGAGATATACTTTATCCAAGAGGTGGAACGAACACTAAAATTCGCGCGAAGACGCTATACTTAATGTGTACGAGTGGATAGATTAAGTAATCAAAAGAAAGGAATTTAAAAGTTATGTGATTAACTAAGTGGGTGTTGTTTAAGTGACTCTAATTGTGTTCTCTACAGGGCGTTACTGAGGTTCGAAAGTTTGATTTACCTTAGTCCGTATACCTTGCTATCCAGCCGTCGTTTGACGATCTTGAAGAATCTAACCTGGAAATTTAATTTGGACAGACAGCTCTTATGCTGGAGCGTCAACAGAATATGTGTACCTCTTATGGTGGAAGACTGAGTTTCAACAGTGACGAAAACAAACACTTTATATAAGGAAACAACAAATCTGAATTTATTTAAAACATAACACTGAATATTTACTACAATACAACAATGTCCACACAATTTAGATATCAACAATACACTTTTATCGTGTACAAGAACAACAGTTATTTAGGCAGAAGTTCTACGATTTTGAAATATTTAAAACAAGGCACAGTATGCGAACTTGGCCCTTATGTATCAACTATAAAAATGGGCTGCATGACAAATGAGATAGTACTAAATTTAACTGTAAGTAAATTCTGATATTCTTTTTTAAATAAGC
Source organism: Amphimallon solstitiale (assembly GCA_963170755.1). Lineage (NCBI taxonomy): Eukaryota > Metazoa > Arthropoda > Insecta > Coleoptera > Scarabaeidae > Amphimallon > Amphimallon solstitiale. The sequence goes on along the minus strand of OY720675.1, from coordinate 131,421,250 downwards.
ATTAAATTGTTGGAAATTTTAAATTGACTTTCTAAGTGTTTATATATGCTATGTATCTAGATTTGAATTTTATTAATTGATAGAGATGATCGAATTAAAAGACGTTACATAAATGTGACATAGATTTGGATTTGACCCACATTTGTGTCAAGAAAAACAAACATATACGAATATTAGACTTGGTACCTTCTGTGTATTAATTCCTTATCTTGTTTAAGGCCAGGTACTTGTTCCAATGGGGTTGCTTCTATGTGAAGGCAGCTCGCGTCCCAGCTGTGTGGTATCGGTGTTCGATGAGTCCTTGACCCAGTTCGGCTCGGTTTAAGGTCGGCTTCTTCAATGGATGACCTTCGGTGTATTAACTTTGACGGTGGCTGGATGTCAATATGGATTGGTAATAATTGTAGATGCGTCGATCAACTCAATGAATGATCACACAAAAAATAAATGACTCGAAAAAAATGGCTCGTTAATGACGGTTCAACAACAAATCAATCGATGAATAATCCGCTTGCATTACCATGAATGCTCACGAAACAATCAAATTCTGAATATTAATCTTGATAATCTTGAATGCTCACGAAACAATGAAGAATCTTCGATAATAATCCTCGATCCTCGTCGGACGTGCCTTTTTATATCAATCTCTGTTGTGGTTCTTGTAACCATGGCAATTTTATACAGTAAAATTTTACAAAGTCTTTTTACGGGCAAGTCTATTTTTGTATATTTGTGGAATCATGTTTTATCTTAGTTAAATTAATTCGTCTTTCAATCGGTACAATAAAATTACTTTAATTCGTTTTCTTTTAGAAAAACACATTTTTTAAAAATTAAAGGGCAAATTTTGCATTTCGACTTTCATTTGTTCGATGACGTCAATGACGCTAATGAAATAAATTTAAATATCAGAATTTTGGCTTAAAATGCCTTTTTAGTAGAACTTTACCTTTACAAATTAAACTTATAAATACATACAATATATTTTCGTCTTTTAATCCTTTTTAAAATCTTTCTTTATACAAAAAATTAGTGTGGTTAGTTTTTGAAGTGGAATAACTAAATGGTCTTTTAATTTATTTACGATTTACTGTTATAACATGAAACTATGACCTTTTCTTAATCTATACCACCTTTTTTAAATTATCTACATAGCTTGTAATTTATATTATAAAACTTTTCTTTTACCTCTGTTGACAACTGTCAAATTATTCAAAATGCTTATTTAAATATCTGGTCTCAACTTGTAAATATGACATTGAAAAATATTACATCGTAAATGCGTCTCGATAGACTTTGTAACTGCTAGAGTTAATTTATAATTACTTTGATTACTTATAGGAAATGTTTGAAATTTATTTTGCCTCTGTCAATATGGCGCGTCGAAATTTGAAAATTAAAATGATGCTTAACTTAAATGTGCGCATCTAAGAGTTTTATTGTTTGTTACCATGCTTGTAACTTGTACCCTAGTTTATAGTTTAAATGTTTTTTATGTTCACCATTAGTTTATTTTAGTATTATGCTATGCATTTTTAGATATCAATTTGTCATGTAAGTGCAATACTTTTGCCAAAGTTTGGGATGATGCTTTCGATACTATCACCCTTGTTTTAACCTTGAACCTGTAACTTTTTGTGACAATTTACTCTTGAGAAATCATACTATAAAATGGTACTCAATTATATGCTCATAGTGTGGTAATAAATGTTGAAATTTGTAATTTAAAATTGTCCATTTGTAATGGCTGTCAGATTCATTTTATATTCATACTTTGCCTATATATCACTTAACTAATTATTGTTGTATTGTGTAAATTTGCTAAATATAAGTATAAAAATAAGACTAATGTGTATTTTAAACTAATCAGGTAATTATTTTAATATTTAGTGATTAATACGGGGGTTTCAGTTGGGGTTCCTGAAAAGAGTAGTCATTGGTTTGGTTTTCTAAATTTGGGGGTGAATTTCTTTCTAATATTTACAATTTGATGGGGTTCTCAGAATTTACTAGATTTGTTAGTAAAATCTGTCTTAATTTTTAGGAATTTTTACCTGTACTCTTATACAAGGGTCCAAACATAATGCATCGCCGATGTATATATGGTTGCCTGTATTCAAGGGGTTTTAAAGGGTGACTGTATGTGTTTGTGGGTATTTGACTGGTGTTGTCACATAATCGACACCAGTTCAACTTGCCCCTTAACGAAGGTAGTTTTTTATGTATATAAAAAAATTCGTTCGTTATAAATAAACCTTATAATGTAATTGTAATAATTAACTAACTTATATATTTTAAGTGACAAAATTTTTCTTTAACAAACTGATATATTTATTTTGTATTATGCTAAGGGCTTAATTAACTGAGTTTTCATATTTGTAGTTCTGTCATATGTCTGTAATATAAGTTGTATGTGTGTATGGAAATTTTCCTAACAAAATTGAATTTTTAACAATATTTATTTAATGACTTGTCCCTGTATATGGGTATTAGTGTAAGATGCTATGTATATGTTATGTATTTGTGTACCTATATTTTTATTGATAAATATGAACACTAGTTCCTCTTTGTATGTGCGCGTACGTTTTCCTTCTTGAATTTTTCTATGGATGTTGCCTTTATAAAGTTTTATTATGTACCAATTATGCTTCTTTTGTTTTTATGCTTCTTTTACCTATAGTGTCTCGGATTCAAATTCTATACTGTGATAATAGTGGCCTATTTTAATATACCTCGAGTGTATTTACACTTAAATTAACTTTGTTGCTTCAAACTAATTATTCTTGTTACCTATTTTATTTGACCTTTTGTCATGTATTCAACTTCCTATTTGCGGAACATATTTTCAATTAATATCGCACTTTTTCGTGCTGATGTACCCATTTTAGGTTGTACATCACCTTTTGTCTTCCCATAATACCATATCTTCTCATGGTTTTGCTTATGAGGTAAATTTTAATTATATCTATTTTTCTTCCACGATACCATATCTTTTCATGGGTTTCTTCGTGGGTTCAATTTCTTTATTTATTTATACAAGCGTTATTTTCGCTCTATGGTATATTTTAAGTCTTAGGCCCTTTTTTCATATTTAAATATTTTGTTTTCCTTCATATTTTGGTCAATTCTTCTTGAATCTTTTTTGCTCTGTAGGTGCATATGTTTCTTGATTGGTTTTGACTTGTAACCTAATTTTTGTATTTTATATAAAGGCAGTTGTGTAATTTTTCTTTCTTCTAATGGTGGTGGTTCCATACGCTTTGTTATATGTTTTCCTTCAAAGATTTGTTCTTCCTAGTGTTTCTTGTTTCTCTTCCATAACATGTTGCATCCTCTTGCGGTGTATTTGTACATTTTCTTTATTCTCTTACTGAAGTGTTCCAGACATTTTTCAACTTATATTACCTCCTTATGCGTTGCTACTTGATTGATATAGGAATGGGAAAAACTAACAATTATTTACTATGTGTCTTAAAATTATTTATGGATGAACTTCTCATCTTCTATAGGCGAACTCTTCTAATATTAAATTCCGGGTGTATTTACATCTTTGGATATACAGATTGGGCTCGTCTGTATTGGTTGTGGGGTGATTCCGCTATCATCGGGTTGGGTTCGTCCGATGTAGAGCATCTTGTTTAAATTCCTGGCTCCTTTTGGTTTGGGCTTGACCAAATGACTCCTGGTGTGTCGGGACTCGTGGTGCCCCTACAATGTTATGTGGGGTGGATAGGCCTTTGTACTTTGGGGTCTCTCCGATGTATTTAGGCTTTTGACTCTTGGTGTCACATGTGGAGGCTGTCAGTCTTGGTGATAGCTAGGGTAGGAGTGGGGTCGCCTTATTCCCATCGGAGATCGCCTTCTATTTCTCCGCCTTGCTCCGATATATTTATTAGGCTTTCGTTACTTGAGGAGGCTGTCAGTCTTGGTGATAGCTAGGGTAGGCGTGGGGTCGCCTTAGTCCCATCGGAGATCGCCTTCTATTTCTCCGCCTTGCTCCGTTATATTTAGGCTATGATTCTTGGTATTGCTCAGGTAGGAGTGGGGTCGCTTTATTCCCATCGGAGATCGCCTTCTATTTCTCCGCCTTGCTCCGATATATTTATTTAAGTGTGTCTATTTGTTTAAAATCTTGAGGCGAAAGTCGATGATGTTTTCTTGGTCCCGAAGGATGTCATCGGTGTATGTTGTTTGTGTACTGAATTCCCTGTATGTTTGATCGTACGAGTGTGTATGTGTATTCGCGAAGTGGCGAAGTGTTGCCTGATTCTCTTTATACAAAATTGCAGCTATTTGAGTTCTTTTTAGTATTTTAAAATTTTTGTGCATTTCGCATGTGTAATAGATTAGTGTTATTAAGGTGTGAGTGTGTACGTTTAAGTTTGGTAAATTGTGTGTATGTGTGTTTGAATTTTCTATGTGTCTGTGAATTGACTTACTTCGCATGTCTGTCCATGTGTTTGTGTCTATGCCCCTAAATGTGGTTACCTCTTTGTATGTCTGTTTGATTTTACCCATTTGTGTTGTAAGTACTTGCTGTTTCCCTGAATTTGTATATTTTACGGCTTCTGTAAACATGCTTGTTGTCTTCTTTGAGGTGTAGAAACATAAATATCTGTCCTCTTCCTCTTCTGTTAGAAGCGCGTCCAGGTGCGTCCTCAAGATTTTCCTACTGGAGTCCATATATTTTGTTTTTGATTGTATGTGTATTATTTCGGAGGTTTCTTTGACTTCTGCTGGGTCCTTTTCATTGTTAAAGCCCTTTTGTACATCCTTCTCAATATTTTCTAATACTGTTTCTTGGGTTGACATATCTTCTGTGATTTCTTCGACATCCTTTCCTGTAGCTATTACTTCTGTTTCCTCTGTTATCTGTTCTGCAAATATTGTTTCTATTGGGACTGATTCTTCATCAGCTTTATTTTCTTTTTCTTCGCATTTTTGCACGTCTGTTTTTATTTCTTCTGGTACAGTTTGTAATTGCACCGGGCCTTCATCCATTTTTGTCGTTAGGATCGTTTCTTCACTAATTGGTACCATTTCCCTTTTTAGTGTTATATCTGTTATTACCATCTTACATGGAGAATCTGTGTCTCTGTTTGTTAAAACCTGTACATCATTTCTTGGAGGTAATGTATGGACTGATTCTTGTACTTCTGGTACAGTTATATCTTCATCTTTATCTTTTTTCTCCACCATATTTTCTACCCTCTTATTTTCCTCCTTTGTTTCCATATATATTTTATTTTCTTGTTTGTCTTCCTCCCTATCTCGTTTTCTATTTGTCCCGAAACTTTCTCTCAGTTCCTGTAGATCCTTTTTAAATTCTTGTCTTGCTTGTTCGAACATTAAACTCATCTGTTTGAGAAACTCCTTTTGATCTAACTTCGAACCAGTCCCTTGTTCTGTGTGAGTCTTTGTAATTTGTATGGTATCGCTGGATGATTCCAGGCGGACTGTTGAAGCGCTTCTTGATCTTGTATTCATCTTGCAGGTTTATATTTTTACAAATACACACAATAACAATAAAAATTTGATACTACTTTATGATAAGACCCCTGTATAATGTATTGTACCTACTATGTGAATAATAATAATACCTGTATTTGATTCTGCTATTTTTAATAAAGAAAAATAAATGATTTTACTTTTGTCAGTGTTTGTTTGTTTACCATCACTTTATAGAAGTACACATATATAATAAATAAAGAAAAATTAAAAACACATATTGCTTTTTATATTTTTATTGTACAATTATTTTTTTTTTTAAATTTATAAGAATCCTCTGCTCCTGGTGATCTTCTAGTCTTCTGGAATAGCTGAAAAATACCGTAAGTATCCGGCTAAAGTTTACTAATCGGCCCCAAATCGTTGGTGCGCCAATAATGTGATGGGGTATGGGGGTGCGTGTATAGGGGGGTAGGTACCCTTACAAAGCCCCAAGTTGCGGTGCCAATAATGCTATGGGGGGTGTTTCTACTTTAATAAAGATCTATGTTATAATGATGAATGGAGAGCTAATGAGACTTAGAGCGCTTAATTTACTTTATCCTAAAAACAAAAACTACTAAACACAATAATCTATTTAACTATTAACTTTTCAATTTTAATTCTGCCGGCTAGCTAAAGGGGGGTTGTATTCTACGAACACGGAGAGAAATTATCTATATAGTTTATGTATCAATTAGTATCTCACAAATTTCCTAATAGATAACTACCGTTATTACTAATTCAAAAATTTCGCGGCATTTAACGTATGACTGCGCAAGATCGAGATATACTTTATCCAAGAGGTGGAACGAACACTAAAATTCGCGCGAAGACGCTATACTTAATGTGTACGAGTGGATAGATTAAGTAATCAAAAGAAAGGAATTTAAAAGTTATGTGATTAACTAAGTGGGTGTTGTTTAAGTGACTCTAATTGTGTTCTCTACAGGGCGTTACTGAGGTTCGAAAGTTTGATTTACCTTAGTCCGTATACCTTGCTATCCAGCCGTCGTTTGACGATCTTGAAGAATCTAACCTGGAAATTTAATTTGGACAGACAGCTCTTATGCTGGAGCGTCAACAGAATATGTGTACCTCTTATGGTGGAAGACTGAGTTTCAACAGTGACGAAAACAAACACTTTATATAAGGAAACAACAAATCTGAATTTATTTAAAACATAACACTGAATATTTACTACAATACAACAATGTCCACACAATTTAGATATCAACAATACACTTTTATCGTGTACAAGAACAACAGTTATTTAGGCAGAAGTTCTACGATTTTGAAATATTTAAAACAAGGCACAGTATGCGAACTTGGCCCTTATGTATCAACTATAAAAATGGGCTGCATGACAAATGAGATAGTACTAAATTTAACTGTAAGTAAATTCTGATATTCTTTTTTAAATAAGCATTAAATTGTTGGAAATTTTAAATTGACTTTCTAAGTGTTTATATATGCTATGTATCTAGATTTGAATTTTATTAATTGATAGAGATGATCGAATTAAAAGACGTTACATAAATGTGACATAGATTTGGATTTGACCCACATTTGTGTCAAGAAAAACAAACATATACGAATATTAGACTTGGTACCTTCTGTGTATTAATTCCTTATCTTGTTTAAGGCCAGGTACTTGTTCCAATGGGGTTGCTTCTATGTGAAGGCAGCTCGCGTCCCAGCTGTGTGGTATCGGTGTTCGATGAGTCCTTGACCCAGTTCGGCTCGGTTTAAGGTCGGCTTCTTCAATGGATGACCTTCGGTGTATTAACTTTGACGGTGGCTGGATGTCAATATGGATTGGTAATAATTGTAGATGCGTCGATCAACTCAATGAATGATCACACAAAAAATAAATGACTCGAAAAAAATGGCTCGTTAATGACGGTTCAACAACAAATCAATCGATGAATAATCCGCTTGCATTACCATGAATGCTCACGAAACAATCAAATTCTGAATATTAATCTTGATAATCTTGAATGCTCACGAAACAATGAAGAATCTTCGATAATAATCCTCGATCCTCGTCGGACGTGCCTTTTTATATCAATCTCTGTTGTGGTTCTTGTAACCATGGCAATTTTATACAGTAAAATTTTACAAAGTCTTTTTACGGGCAAGTCTATTTTTGTATATTTGTGGAATCATGTTTTATCTTAGTTAAATTAATTCGTCTTTCAATCGGTACAATAAAATTACTTTAATTCGTTTTCTTTTAGAAAAACACATTTTTTAAAAATTAAAGGGCAAATTTTGCATTTCGACTTTCATTTGTTCGATGACGTCAATGACGCTAATGAAATAAATTTAAATATCAGAATTTTGGCTTAAAATGCCTTTTTAGTAGAACTTTACCTTTACAAATTAAACTTATAAATACATACAATATATTTTCGTCTTTTAATCCTTTTTAAAATCTTTCTTTATACAAAAAATTAGTGTGGTTAGTTTTTGAAGTGGAATAACTAAATGGTCTTTTAATTTATTTACGATTTACTGTTATAACATGAAACTATGACCTTTTCTTAATCTATACCACCTTTTTTAAATTATCTACATAGCTTGTAATTTATATTATAAAACTTTTCTTTTACCTCTGTTGACAACTGTCAAATTATTCAAAATGCTTATTTAAATATCTGGTCTCAACTTGTAAATATGACATTGAAAAATATTACATCGTAAATGCGTCTCGATAGACTTTGTAACTGCTAGAGTTAATTTATAATTACTTTGATTACTTATAGGAAATGTTTGAAATTTATTTTGCCTCTGTCAATATGGCGCGTCGAAATTTGAAAATTAAAATGATGCTTAACTTAAATGTGCGCATCTAAGAGTTTTATTGTTTGTTACCATGCTTGTAACTTGTACCCTAGTTTATAGTTTAAATGTTTTTTATGTTCACCATTAGTTTATTTTAGTATTATGCTATGCATTTTTAGATATCAATTTGTCATGTAAGTGCAATACTTTTGCCAAAGTTTGGGATGATGCTTTCGATACTATCACCCTTGTTTTAACCTTGAACCTGTAACTTTTTGTGACAATTTACTCTTGAGAAATCATACTATAAAATGGTACTCAATTATATGCTCATAGTGTGGTAATAAATGTTGAAATTTGTAATTTAAAATTGTCCATTTGTAATGGCTGTCAGATTCATTTTATATTCATACTTTGCCTATATATCACTTAACTAATTATTGTTGTATTGTGTAAATTTGCTAAATATAAGTATAAAAATAAGACTAATGTGTATTTTAAACTAATCAGGTAATTATTTTAATATTTAGTGATTAATACGGGGGTTTCAGTTGGGGTTCCTGAAAAGAGTAGTCATTGGTTTGGTTTTCTAAATTTGGGGGTGAATTTCTTTCTAATATTTACAATTTGATGGGGTTCTCAGAATTTACTAGATTTGTTAGTAAAATCTGTCTTAATTTTTAGGAATTTTTACCTGTACTCTTATACAAGGGTCCAAACATAATGCATCGCCGATGTATATATGGTTGCCTGTATTCAAGGGGTTTTAAAGGGTGACTGTATGTGTTTGTGGGTATTTGACTGGTGTTGTCACATAATCGACACCAGTTCAATATATATATATATATAGTATTTTTAAAAAGAAAAAAGATTTTTTCTTTATTCCTTTGGCCGTAATATTTTATAATTATTATATTAATTCTTGGGTGTAGCGGCTTGTTTCATTAACAATTATAAGGTATAACAAAACTCATTTTCTTTTCTGCTCTTAACGTTTCGACGTCATGTATAACGTCTTTATCAAAAGTACTATAATAAAAAAAAGGAGTACAGTCATATAAATTCAGTAATTAAAAATATAAAATAATCAGACTTACATTGTATCTTTGAATAAAACTTATAACTATTTGTTGGTTTTTCTTAAAAATAGTTTTTCTTTTTATGATTTCTCTTCTTCATTTCGGTTTTTTCCTTTGAATGTAACAAAATATACTTATTTTTCATGTTCACTAACTTTAATCATTTACTATTTAAAATGTTCTTAACAATTGCTTGTGTATCAATAGCTGTGCTTAGTATGTATGTAGCTGTACAAACTTGCATTTTTAGATTCATGTGTGTGTTTTTCGTGATTATTTTTTGTTTGTATTTTATTTATGCTCGAGGAAACATCGTGTTATAAGCCAGTGCTGTCCCATTTATTCTAAAATTGAGAAATAAATATTTGATGAATTGTTAATATCAGTCCTGTCATTAATAGATGTTTTATGTTTTTGAATGTGGATGCTTTCTAGTATATTTCGGGCCTTATTATTTGTTTCGGTTGCTAAAATTGTAGTATTTGTATAATTAAACGTGTGATTTGTTGTTTGAATATGTTTTTAAGTGCAGTACTATTATTAGAAAATTTATGTCCGTTTATTCTGTCTTTTAAATATTGTGTGGCTTGGCCAATGTATACTCCTTTACAGTTGTTGCATGGAATTTTTTTATATTACATGGGTTTTCTTTGGGGTGGGTATTTTTGATTTTAGCGGGGTGTAAAGGTTGTTAAGATTATTATAAGTTTTATGTGCCACTTTTATATTGTATGGCAACATTATTTTATTTATTCTTTCTGAGAGGTTCTTGATGTATGGTAGTGGTGCAAATTTATAAGTAGTGTTTTTATTTTTATCTGTAGGTGTATCATGATTATAATGTTTGTGTAGCTGTTGTTTGAGAATTTTGTTTATTTGTGTAAGTGGGTAATTGTTCTTTATTAGTGATGTTTTTATTTTTATTAAAATTTCCGGTCTATATTTTGGGGTGGTTAAAATTATTGCTCTATTAATTAAATTTGCTAATGTATTTTTTTTGAAAGATGTTGGTTGGCAAGAATTGTAGTTAAGGTATCTATCTGAAGAAGTCGGTTCGTGATATAATTTTGTGTGTATGCTACTTTTGGTATGTATTAATGTCAAATCCAAAAAATTAATTGTATTATTTGATTCTTTTTCTAGTTCAAATTGTAGCTTTGGGTGTATTGAATTGAATTTATTTAATGTGTATTCAGCTTTATCCATGGGTATGCAAGCGATGCAATCATCTACATATCTCTTGTAAAATACTGGCACGAAATCAAGATCTGATATTATTTCTTGTTCTATTTGTTCCATTACTAGTTGTGCAATTACACTAGATATGGGAGATCCCATCGCACAGCCATGGATTTGTTTAAAAAAAATTATCATTTTATTAAAAATATGTACCTTCAAGTGTTAATTCTAATCCTTTTATAAATTCCTGTAGTGTTAGAGTTGTGTAATTTTTAAGTTTCTCCCACTGTTTTTTTACTGCGTCTATTGCTAAAGGGGTGGATATATTTGTATACATTGATATGACGTCGAGAGATATTAGAATGTGATTTTCAGGTATGTTAATAGTGTTTAAAAAGTATTTTAGTTCGAAAGAGTTTTTTAGAAAATATTGATTTTGACCCGTGATGTTTGAAATGGAGTTTGCTAAGAATTTTGACAATTTATATAGTGGGCTTTGTATGGAGGATATTATTGGTCGTAATGGAATATTTTTTTATGGAGTTTTGGGAGACCATATATTTTCGGGGGTTGTGCATTATTGATTTTAAGTTGTTGTTCTGTTTCTTTAGAAATTAGATTACTATTAGTCCAATGTTTTATAAGGTTATTGTTTAATTTCTGATATTTAGTTGTTGGATCGTTTTTTATTTTATTGTAAATATTACTGTCATTTAATAAGTTATTCATTTTGGTGTCGTAGTCTTTTTTATTCATAATTAGTGTTTTGTTGCTTTTGTCCGGTTTAGTGATCAGTAGTTGGGGATTATTTTTAATAAACTTTTTTGTGATTATTATTTTTTTTATTAAGTTCTTCATGGTATTTAGTTTTATTTAATTGAGGTATGTTGATAATTTGTTATGACATTACAAAGTTTTGATCTAATCGAATTTTTGTTTTGATTATTTAAATGTTCAATATTCGCTTCAATATTGGCAATAATATTATGGGTTGGGATTTTTTTAGTGGAATTGTTATGAACAGCAAAATTTTTTCCTAAACTTAATGTTTCTGCTACATCATTTGGTATTTTGGTGTCTGAAATATTGCATAGCCAATCATGATTCATGTGTGTGTTATTTATTTGGGTATTTTGAGATGAAGATCCTTTTATTAATGATTTAATTTTTCATTGTTGTTTTTTCTTTAAGTAATAAAAAATTGTTGTGTGGTGTATGTGATTTTTTTATTTAGGGGTAACAGTGCTGCTGAACTCAATTGTTTCTCGAGTGTATAGTGTAATTTGGCGTTTTTTTGATTTTTTTGTGTTAGTGTGAGTGTACAGTCTGTAATTATGTAGTTCAATATTGTACGTTTAACGGTGTTCATTCTATTTAAAAATTTTGAGTGAATTTTTTGGTTTTCGAATTGTAGATGAGAAATCTTAAAATTACAAAATTTAGGTATTAATTCTAGTTTCTTACATTTTAAAATGTAAGAAACTAGAATTAAGACCTAAATTCTCTTTGGCTTTATAATATTTTCTAGTAAAATCTACACACTAGTTTTAATTAGACCCCTTATATACTATAAACGCTGTCCTAAGTGAAGTTATAATATCGATTAAATTGCCATCTATGCAATATATTTGGCTCTTATTACAGTGGTTAATGCAAAAAGGAAATCACACATCAGAATAACTTATATAGTTAGAAGATGTGATTTTCCAAAAAATCTTTTTATGCTGATATATCTCATAAACAAGAAAAGACGACAAAAGAGCTACGATGATATTAATATAAGAACATAGTTGGGCCAATTTTTCTCTTCACTTAGCTAGCAATGTTTCTGATAATTACATTGTCTTATCAACAAAAAAACACTTACGGCTCACATTTCCAACTATTTCTTGATGGGTATATCTTACTAATATTTAATTACAAATACTGCCAGTGAATTAATTTTACAGTTTTAAAACGTGATCGGTAATTCCACTTTACTAATAAATTAGATTATAACACTTGTTGCATTTCACAAGAATAGAAATAAGTACAGCTTACGATATGTATATATAAAAGTAGTTGCGTCTATCACGGCGAATGTAGAGGATGTGGAACGACAAGCTTTTGCGCTAAAAGTTTTTTACTTAAAGGGTAAGAACTGTGTGAGGCGGGCCGATATGTGTTGTTTACTTTTATTAGTTACACGTGTTCTATTGCGTAAATATGATTCGCCCACATCTGTCGCGAGAGGATAAGATACCGCAGAAAGGTGAATAAGAGCTAGAATTCGACATTACTCAACTCCTTTACAAAATTCGCAATATATTGTTATCGTGGCAAATGAAAACCTGAGTAGTAAAACACGTGTCGTCTGATACACATAATACACGTATTGCTGGGTCTGCAACTGGTTATGAACGACAGAAAGCATTTCATTTTGATTTACTTAAAGGACTAGTAGCTTGTATCTCTACATGGAATACGTTGAATCCGGTTCGAATATATAAGCATACTTTACAAAGATCTATATGAAAGTAACTTGGAGTCTGTGGCTTGATACTAAACAAAAACACTAAAACACCTTTACCACACTAAAGCACAAAAAACTAAATACGTATTTCGACAACTATGTTGGCATCTTCGGTAGCACTGATTAAAACCGCGTTGTCTATACACCGTAGCGTATACGGAACAACACTGTGTTACAGATTCTATTGGAAGATTATTGATTTATTAAAGACAGCATCACTGTATTGATATCCTATGTGTTTAATGACAAAAGTGTGACAAAATATAGACAGATTAAAAATCTAAAATTGTGTAATAAAACCTGAAAATATAAACTTTCAGGTGTAGAATAGCCAGTGTACGTGTAGCCAAAGAATAAGGTGGGATATCATTGGAGACAGAAACAATAACGCAAGATCATCTGAATAACAGACCGTCATTTGCAGCTTCTGTCAGAAGATCTCCAGATTTGAAAACAACAACGGACATTGCTTTGGTAAGGCATGCATTTCTCGTGTCGTGTTGTTGTCCTCAAATCTGGTGATCTTCTGACAGAAGCTGCAATTGGCGTCTGTCATCCTGATGGTCTGCCGTTATTGTTTGTCTCCGTTGATATCCCACCGTATTCCTTGACTACACCGTACTGACGATGGTCAAAGAGTTTGAGGTACGTGTCTGCGGTTGCTCTACACCGGAATATCATTTCAAATCTACGTTTACCTAAGATCTCTCTCACAAGTAACGCTATAATTTTCATGTTGACATACCATATGCCATAAGAAAATCAAGCAAGTGTCGGTGTAGCTGTGTGGTAGGTCTGAATTATTGAGTTGATTTTTGATTAGAGTGCATAATATCGAGGTACTGTTGAATTTAAATAGGTATACAAAATGTCACTATTTCATAAGTAAATTAATCTGCTTATAAAAGATAACTTAATCTGAAGCTATTTATTGAGATGACCAACAGAATTATGTAACATTTTTGTTATTTTACTACACAATTGGAATCTAGGTATGTTACTTGAGCGCAGTGAGGATAAACATTGATTGTTTCCATTGTTCATACAAATACATAGTTGAATTGTTTCTGTCACTTGGTATACATTCTTGCGTTATAATCGTTTGTGCGTTGGTGTAGAGGTCCTTTATTCATCTAACGAGATTATTAATCATCTAGAAACACATTAACAAACATAACGCGATAAAATCACAAAATTTATAAAACTCTATTAGAATCAAACTCAAACGTCAGCAATTAATAATACAATTAAGTGTAACTAATTGCTTTTGTACATGACGAGGACTGACTTATTATTGTTTACTATAAATAGCAGCAATAGTTTATGAGCTATTCATGCATCAACAAAGTATGGGGCAAATAGTTGTCCGTATTCAAAAAATGAGGTGTGGCCACCACACGACTTTCTTATACGTATGAGCGGTAGTAATTTCGAATAACTTTTTAAATAAAATGGTTCTCAATTTTAATTTTAAGTACATATGAATTCTTTATAAATTTGTTTAAACTTAGTAGTTGACGAAATAATTGCAAAATTCGATTTTTTCACTGAAGTAAAGTACTACTTCCGGTCTACCGATTTTACTGAAAAACTAATCAGATCTCAAGAGGCAGATTATACACGTAAATACAAAATTTGGAATTGATATCTACAGCGGTTTGACCGCTATCGTGGTCAAACACAGAGACACACACACACACACACATAGACACACAGACATACACACACAGAGACACAGAGACATTTTTTAAAAATCACTTTTCCGGTATCAGGGGACTTCAAAACGTGTACATCTGCAAAAATCTCGAAGTCGAAAATTTTCATCATCACAATACTTCCTTATACTACGTATAAGAAAGTAAAATGGGGTGTGGCCACCACACGACTTTCTTATACGTATGAGCGTTACAAATTATAGAATTTTAAGAATTTTTTTTTACAAAAATTATTCAAAATTCTATTCTAAGTACTTCTACTCTCTTAATAAATCTCTATAGAATGCATACTTTGCAAGATATCAAAGAAGTGCTATTCGATAAGAGTAAGTGCTACTTCCGGCCCGAATTTTAAAATTTCATATATACAAAAAATATTGCAAAGCTAGTTCTAAATACTTTTGTACTCTTGATAAATATAACTTACGACATATTTGCAAAAAATCGTTATTCGATAAGAGTAAAAGTGGTACTTCCACTCTGAATTTTGAAATTTTTTTTATACAAAAGATATTGAAAATTATGTTTTAAATACTGTTATACTCGTAATGTACTTGTCTAAAAAGCATGACTTGCAAAATATTCGCAAAAAACTGATTTTCGATAAGAGTAAAGGACCTACTTCCGGTAGGAATTTCGGAAAACTTTTTGAATAAAATTATTCTCAATTTTAATTTCTCAAGAGGGAGAATATACACGTAAATACAAAATTTGGAATTGATATCTACTGCGGTTTGACCGCTATCGTGGTCACACACACACACACACAGAGAGAGAGAGAGAGGTGAGAGAGAGATAGAGAGAGGAGAGAGAGAGAGAGAGACATTTTTAAAAACTACTTTTTCGATATCAGGGGACTTCAAAACGTGGACATCTGCAAAAATCTCGAGGTCGAAAATTTTCATACTCAATACTTCCTTATACTACGTATAAGAAAGTAAAGAGACAAAGGGAAATCCTGCCTTATTGTTGCCCCTCTGGACAACCTTTACTTCAATATACATATTTCTATAAACAGCGCACTTAAACATCGAGATAAAATCTATAGAGTAATCATCATTTTGACTTATAGGATATTTACAATTATATATGCAAGTTACTTTTACTTTGCAGACTACTAATAAATATGTCGCCTATCTTTCAAAAATTATTTCTGTTCTCGCATTCATTGGAGAACGAAACAATAGATTTATACCTGAGGGTGTTAATTTTATATTCACTCTAACATGGACATCGACCATGCGGAGCGCGTGGACCGTTCCCTCCGTAGACATCTTTCTGCCCCGATCCAAGGTGAAATTCCCCCGGCGTCGCCGGAGGAAATTCAAACCATCATCAAAACCCTCAAAAACCGGAAGGCCCCCGGTTACGACCGCATCACCAACGCCGCCCTCAAAGCCCTCCCCAGGAAAGGCATAATGTCTCTGACCAACATCGTCAACGCCTCTCTGAGGCTACGACATTTCCCCGAGACCTGGAAGTCAGCCCAGGTCATCATGATTCGTAAGCGTCTTCAAGACCCCGTCTTCCCACAAAACTACCGACCCATAAGCTTACTGCCGGCTATGGGAAAGGTCCTCGAACGTATCATCCACACCAGACTCCAAGATCAGGTGGAAGAGCTGAACATCATCCAGCCGAAGCAATTTGGCTTTCGCCATTCGCACTCCACCACCTTCCAACTCCACAGACTCGTAGATCATATTATCGAAGGCTTCAACAGGAAGCACACCACCGGAGCCCTGTTCCTAGATGTTGCCAAGGCCTTTGACAAGGTCTGGCACAACGGACTGCTCCATAAACTCATAACCGCAGGAATTTCACTTCCTATCGTCAAACTTCTCCAATCATTCCTGCATGGCCGCTACTTCAAAGTTCGCCATAGACAGTCACTTTCTACCCCAAGGCCCATAGCTGCAGGCGTGCCACAGGGTGCGGTACTATCCCCACTTCTGTACACAATCTTCACCTATGACATGCCTAGAACCCCCGACACGCAGCTGGCACTTTTCGCCGACGACACCCTCATCTTCTCTCGCTCTCGCGCCCCTTGGCTGGCCGCTAGGAGGCTTCAAGAAGCCGCTGACGACCTATAGGACTGGTTCTCCACTTGGAGGATCCAGATAAACCCAGCCAAAAGCGCTGCCATGCTCTTTTCCAAAGCCAACTGGCGTCGCAACGCCCCCGACCCCATTTCAATGTTCGACGTGGAGGTCCCTTGGACCAACACGACGACCTACCTCGGACTCACCTTCGACACAAAGCTAACTTGGAGACATCACCTCCAGGATTTAGCGAACCGAGCTCAGTCCACCCTAGTCCAGCTGTACCCCCTGCTATGCAGAAACAGCAAACTCAACATCAAATCCAAAGCCCTTCTCTACAAGGTAGCCATCAGACCCAGAATCACATACGCATGCCCCGTCTGGGGATACGCGGCCGCCTCCCACATCAATCTGCTACAAATTCAGCAGAACAAAATCCTTCGCACCAAGACCGGGGCCCCCTGGTACACCCGAAGCTCAGTCATCCACAGCGATCTCGACATCCCCCTAGTTCAAGATTACATTCGTAATCAAGCCCAGGAACACTTCAACAGGATTCCCGACCACGAGAACCCAACTATCTCTGGCATCAACGTCGATGCCCTCCACGGTAAACACCGTAGACCTCAATCTGTCCTTGTCCAGTAAACTGCAACTTTCAGAAAGCAGCGCCCAAACGCTGCACTAACTCTTCAAAGTTAGAAGTTCTTCTTCTAGAAGTTGAACCTCGTGTTCACTTCTGTCCTCTTCGGTGACTCTCCTTCACAGATTTGGACTCCAACACCCTCAAGAAATCACACAATCGAGAAGAAAAAGAACCAAGTTCATCTTCTATTCATGGACCACGAAACCGAAAACGTTTATATTCACTTGTACTTACATTCATCTGTCAACCGAACAAGCGACCAACTAGCGGAACATGAAATATCTTAATTTCTCTTGTAAACGGTGATTACGGTCTTCGGAATACAATATTTTGTTTTTTTTAAACATAAGATAACGGCATGTTAAATTTATTTATTTGATAAACAGTAGCATACAATCAAAAATTAACAACTAAACTAAACGTTTTGTCTATTAACATTTGTACGTGTACACTTGTGCGAAAAACAATCGATAATAAATGACTTGCATTGCTTAAGTTAAGTAATGTACCAGTGATCGTCTAAGTCGAAGCAATAACATATTAAAAACATCCACTCAATCGTCTATTTAATAGGAAAAAGTTGTATGTAATTTGCTGTGCTATCCAGAAGGGTTTCTTTCTCTTAAAAAGTAATAAACCTTAGTCCTACAGTCACATATTAGATCACTATTATTGTAGTCGGCATTTCGCTGTGCATCTGTCAGCTCTATTTCCCAATTTTATTTATATAAAGGTTTTTATAACTTAATTTGCAACAACTTTTTTGTATGCAATTCGGACAGCACATACCTATTATATTTTCTATAAAACTAAAATCCTTAAGAAACTATTGCATAGGAGATTATTGTAATTAGGTACTGTAATATTACAATTAGGCATACATCTCTTATGTTGAAGGTATGAAACACACAATGTAAGACACATCGATTGGTTGAACACGAAGCGATTTAACATTTTAGAAAATATCCTTTAGTGCTACTACTACATATTATTTTGAATGTTATACGTTCATAAACTTTTAATTATTATCTAAAAATTACAGTGCTACTTGAAGACAGTGCATATTTTACAAGCATTGTTTTCAATGCAATAATATTGTAATGCAAGTATTTCAGGGATTTCGAAACGTAAGTCTGTATAACCGAAATATAACAAAGAATTCTCACGAACATCTCGTAAAACTTTAGGGTCACAGCCGGTAAATTATTTGACTGTGAAGTCTAAGAATCTGTATAAGCTTCCGTTGTATTTTACGATTTGAACGTCGCCAACTGTGATTCCGTTTCAGTAAATTTAAAAATTTTAAGTCATGCGCTAAAGCCTTTGATATATAGATACACTCGTTCAGCGAAAAAGCGAATGCCGTTCAGTTAATTTGAAAGTTCTCTAAGACTTATGCAACAATTTCACAATGGTATATATTCCCCATTTTTGTTCTCCACAATTGGCTTGTTCTAAACTTTCATGCTGAAAAATATCTACATTTAGATATTATATTAATAAAAGTATTTTTTTTCTGCCGTTAATTTATAATATATGAAACTAAGTAGAATGTCCCTAACCTCCTGACAAAATATAGACATAATTAGTTGCATGTTTTTTAAAAATTAGGACCGGAATTACCTTTTACTCTTACTAAGAAACGGGTTGTTGCACCTATTTCACAAATTATGTAGTCTGGGTAAATTTATGAAGATTGCTCACGGTTTAAAACACGATACAGCACGATGAGTATTACAAATCGCTTTGTAATTTTTGTAACACCGTTGGTTAGTCTACAAGAAGGCATATTTTAATTTTAAACTAAATACAATTAACAATAGTAAATTGTGGAATCAATTACGCAGGTGCAATATTTACAATAACGGTCAACCATCATTGACTAACCACCTAGCTGATGTAAACGAAGTTAATAATTTATCCATAAGCAGTAATCTTTACAGAAAATGTTGATAATAATAAAATAACATAATTTTATAATGATAGTTAAACTTTTCCTTTATAGTTATAAACGAGAGTGATTTCGTAAAGATTATAAATAGAATAGCTTCAAATACCACTCGGGTTGATGATATTAGTATCAACTGTCTCAATTTACATTAGTTAATTTTTGTTTATTCGAAAGTGTTTATCCTCGATGTTGTGCCATATGTGGTACCTGTACCGAAAACGAAACCTGTTGGAACTGTTTCTGACCTTAGACTGATCTGTGTTTTGCGGAGTTACTGAAGGTTCTGAAGCAGTCAGTTGAGGTACAGCCTTGTCATCACTTGGAAATGAATAACACAGGTGTGCAACCAGAAAAACTGTATAGGAATTTTTGACTTGTTTCTTATAGATTTTTACTCACTGAAACAGGGAGAAATATTTAAAAAGTTCATCACGTCGGGATTTCTTGCGTGACTCATTTTTAGTTTAATTAAGCGTAAAGTATTTGTTTTAACCGTGATATCAGGTATCCTATTTTTGAGTCAAAAAAATATCCAATAGTGATTTCATATATTAATTTCATATTTTTAAGACAGACACTCAAGAGAAATACAAATAGAAACTGCGAGGAATTTGAGGAACGAACAATAACGGGTACACAAGGACTTTCGACTACGATTCACACGTCTACTGAAAAGCAATGATTATTATAATTTGGACGTCTGCGTGCATGCTCCGGTTGTCATGGTAGACTGGGAAAAGGTAATTCACGCAGGAAATTCTGTGTATATCATGCCTTCATTCGTGACTGTGCACGTGTTTGAGTTCTGTATTATAGCTTCAAGAGGTTGTGTAATTTCTCCAGACAACTTTTGTTTCTTTTGTGCTAAATACACTGTTAAAAGTCAGCAAAGAAGCACAAGTGATTTTGTTAAGAAAGTTTATATTGTTTACTTCAACTTGAAACTTGGGAATCAAAACAAACTTGTGCTCTTCACAAGGTGTGTAGAAGATGTGAGCAAGATTTTCGTTTGTGGTTTAAGAGTAAGAAAAACGCATTTTGGTTTGACATCCTATGATGTGGCGTGAACAGCAATACCACCTACTGATTGCTATTTCTGTTCGGTAGATGCAAGAGGCTGTAATACTAAAAATAAAAAGAACGTATTTTACGCAAACCTTTATTTAGCTGTCGTCCAGTGGCTCATACCTCAGAAATACCAGTTCCACATCCACTTTCAAGTTTGGATGATATCCGGAGTGATTCTGAGGATGGGAATACATTACCTCATCAGGACGTATCTAGCTCAGATTTTGTTGTTGATGAGGAACCCCATCCATTTTCTCAGAGGGAACTTAATGATCTGATCTAGCTAAGATTTAGGCCTTCTTAAATATGGAACTGGATTGCTAGGCTAGATATTGAAAAATAAAAATCTGCTGACACCTGGAACTTCATTCTCCTGGTACAGGCACCGAGAGAAGGAATTCACTCAGTTTTTCTCCAAATGGGATATCTCATTTTTTTGTATTAATGTTCAAGGGCTAATGAAGTGCTCTGACATAGAATATGACCCATCGGGGTGGCGCCTATTAATGGATTCGTCTAAAACACGCCTTAAATGAGTTTTGCTGTATAATGGTACTTCATTTGCATCTCTTCCTTTAGGACACACGGTGCATTGGGAAAAAAACTGTAATGATTAATATATGATTCTTAAGAAAATCAACTGTCAAGAATATCGTTGGATGGTTTGACTTCAAAGTGTTAAACATGTTGTTGGGTTAGCAGGCAGCTTACAGAATATAGCTCTGCTTCTTTTGTTTGTGAGACAGTCGAACCAGAGACTTCCATTGAACCAAAACGGACTCCTTAGTCCGAGGTGCCCTAACACCCGGCGAAAAAATGGCATAAACACAGGGTTGGTTCCACCTGAAAACGTTTATTAGTACCTCTTGAATGAAGCAGTTTATTAAATCACTGCCTAAAGATGGGGAATGCTTCACATACCTGTGTTCCGACATACGAAAATTGTTATCCGATTTTTTCTTTTTAGAAACAATGGTCCGATTCTCTCTTTTTAGAAACAATGGGGGACAAACATAAAGAAGCGTGCAACTCTTTTAAGGATGTAGGGCACTGTTTTGGAAAATACTAAAGACCTCTCTACAAAATCATTATACAATGCATTGACAGCGTGTGAAGCTCAACGATGCAAGATGAACTTAACAGTTCATTTTCTATCCTCCCATACTGACTGTTACTTAGGAGCCTTTAGTGAAGACCAGGGTGAAAGATTTCACCAGTATATACGTGATATCGAAAGACGATACCAGGGAAGTTGGTACGTCAACATGCCAGCCGCTTACGTTTGGATGCTCAGGCGGGAAACAGATGACGGAAAGCGAAAGCGTGCTCGAAAGAACAGTGTCAAAGTGAAGAAGAAAAGTTTTCACAAGCAAAAAGAGTAAAATGTAGTGTTAAATATATCATGAAGGAATAGTTTTTTGTTTCGTTTTTCCAATTATAAGAAAAATTATGAATAGTTAATTCTAATAAAATATTGAGTTTTTTCGTCGTAGTAGTGTTTTTTGATTGTACATTCCTAATGTTTTACAAAAAAACTGTACGTGATGGAGCAAGTGATTTTGGATTCAGCACCTTAAAAAACACAAAATATACCAAAAATATCCCATGCAGCTGAATTTTTTTTGCAGACCTGTGTAATATTAGGCCCGAATATCAGTCAGGCTTCATACAGGGTAACTGTGGAATTTTGGGTTTACTTGACTACAGCAGTGGTTTTGACACTATAGATGCATGAGATGCTGTTTTTAAATCTCCGCTATATAAGCTTGGAGACTATAAGGAAAATAATCTTCAAATAACTGAGACATTGGGAAGAGCTACTCTACTTTAGTTACATTTAATAGGAACTACATGGTTTCATTTATTGTATACTAAATGTTGCTTTATAAAAAATCATATTATATTACATGTTATAAATAATTTATTATAAAAAGTGAGTAAGAATCCACTGATGTTTCATCTTTAATATGTGTAGAAGAAAGTACATTTATTGCAATAGAAGTTAAATGTTTATTTATATTTTGTATATATTACAAAAATCAACAGTGATAAACATTACTCAAACTTGCACTTAAAATATAATTTATATTCTCTAAGACTTATGTTAGATAAAGAAAATGTATTGTCTTCGAGACTATACACTGAATACATATAGTTCTGCAATTTTTGAATCCGAGAGTAAATGAACGATGTTAGTGTTACTTTTTTTACTATTTGTCTTATTTTCTTAAATATCGTTGTATACTGCAGGTTATTTCTGAACAACGTTTCGCCTACATTGAAAACCCCACATATTAAATAAATATATTTTCCCAAATTATATTTGAAATTACCATTCAGTTTTGGGATCAAATTAATTTATAAAGTCTTGTGATGTGTGTATTATGTGTTACTTTGCTAATCAAATGTATGTCATTACTCATGTCACTCCTTTTCAGTTTGTCATGGATTTAGTTAACTATAGCTGGTAGCTGTCATAAAGAAACATTGATATTTGCAGAAACTGCAGATTGTAATTTCGAAAAACATTTATTAATTGTAAAACCGCATTCCAAAAATCGTGAAAATGGTACTGTAAGAATTTGCGATTTGCCGCCAGGTATTGACAATTTTGTGAAAAGTTGGAGTGGAAGTTATCATTTAAAACGAGAGGATGCGTATACCCTTAGAAAGTCGAACGTTAACATTGGTTGTGAGAGCGAGTGTCGCAGAACATCCCAATATCTTCATTAAGCATTGCGACCAGGAAGTAAACATTAGCCACACCAGGCCCAACAAATTTCGACAAGAGATTTGCATCTTCAAGCTTATAAAATGACTCAAGAAATGAAGATGGCTGATCACTAACAGCGTAGAAACATCGACATCTGGATCTTAGAACAACAAGTCAATAAATTACATAACAAAATCGTCTTTAATGATGAGGCACACTTATCTCAATGGCTACATGAACAAATTCTAAGATCTGAGGAACAGAAAATCAATATATCATATAAAATATGATGGAAAATTTCCCTACCGCTAAATATTAAGAAAAAGCAACAACGAAAATATCTTCATATGAAAGACATAAAAGTGAATCAAATATATCCCGAGTTTGTAAGATCAATATAATCTAGAATTATACTATTGATGTGTAAAATCACCCAAGTGTTTAGCATTACAACATATACTGAAGTAGTGGTGGGAGTTAATTTTTGAAACAGATCTGACAGTCTGTCCAGTGGTACCTCAAAGGCACGACATGTCGAAGTGCACCACTATAATTAACTCCTTCCCATTACATCATTTTTTATTTGCCCGCATCATAATATTAGGCGCTTAATGTGAGGTGCGGCCCGTTTTCAACAAAACTTCCCACCCTATATATCGTTTCTTAGTCATTTCTATAGTATAGATATTAGCATTATTAACTAATTAACAGCAACCATGCATTAAAACAAAAATGTATTTGTCAATTTTATGCAATAAGTTATAAGTATTTGAGGATTTTTATACAAATTCATTCTTGCACTAATGCAGTTGACGATGTGGCTCCAGGTTTTTCTTAATTTTCTTTAATGATTTTTTGGGCATACTACTTATCATTTATCTATCATAGCAATAACATGACTAATTATTTGCCAATGGGGAAGGAATATGATTCACTTACTCTTTCCTGTTCACAGTGTTTATTTTTCCAAATATTTATTATAAAACTGGGGAATAATACTTGATACTGAGGAATAACATGCAAAATTTTATTTAAAATACAGAAACATTGAAAAAGACGGGGTAAAGAAAACAAAAATACATATTAAGGAAACGCAAAAACCAACAAAGAATAAGCAAACGATACTGGGCTATACTTGGCCCAGAAACGTGAAGCTGATACACGGACAACAGCGATGCCAGAAGATTGATGAATTAGTTCCAATATTTGCCGGGGCTTAATTTTTATTGGTCCGAATATATAAAGGCGGAAGTATCTTAGGAGCAAGTTGCTAAAACTCTGATGAGCAATGTTCGTACTACCAATGCTTTGATATTAATTTTTATTTTACGATGTGTCTACACATTTTAAAATATTGGTGTGTGTACCTATAAAATCTTAATATTAGATAGATACGAGATCTGCCAATTATATAACCGGACTGGTGCTGCTACCGGCAAACAAAAACCGCGCCGCGGCAGGTTTAAACATGTCTGTACCTGTTAATGCATCCCCCATTCTGAGCATGATAGGCATAGTTGTACGTCGCTCGATTTCGCTGTAACTATTGCCCGGTCACGTCCTTGCGCTAGCATCAAATTGGAGTTTAAAGGGACAATGTGGAACCAGTGGAAGCAAAAGGGATGGAGGTTCTCAACAAGCTGACAGAAGCTTGCGGCACTGCTTTAAACAATGGAAAATTAGTATGGGGCGTTGTAGGGATCGGCAAGGAAATTATTTTGGAGCGATAACCTTTCTAATCTAATTGGTGATCAGTAAAAAGTTTGTTAGTAGTAAACCAACAAACCCAACACAACAGGTCACTTATTTTCAAAATATTTCGCCTTCGTTTAACCATAAATAATATTTATTGTAGTATTACATTAACTGAGTTGTGTGAATGTATGTCTATACTCATTGTTTATTTTCTGTTATTTATGTGAAATATCTACATACATATGTACATATATTTCGTTCAAAAGTTTTCGCTAAAGCAAATTACATGGTTATAACCAGTTTGGATGTTAAATACTTTTAGATGGCCATAAATAACAAAAGGCCAATTTAATTTCACATAAACCATTAACTTAACGCAGATACTTTTTAGGATATAAAAAGAAGTAGAATAAAACGAATGTAAAAGTCTAGAATCAAAACAACATCACACCCGATTTACTGTGTTTAGGTGGGTTGAAATTAGTTTTATTTTAGAGTTCATCGTAGTGCAGGTATAGTAAGATGTTTATCCATTCGAAATATTAGTTGGTAAATGCAATTTATTGTAAAGGTTTTGTGAACGTGGGAAGACCACTTCAGGAACACATATATTATTAAGTCGCTCTTTTAAAAACACATGTGTTTCATGAGAAACATTAGGTTTAGGTAATCTTTTAGCAATGAACAAACGATTTAGGTCTGGCCACTTTATTATCAGAATCTACTCTTTTTATCATTCTATGGTAATTTACAACATTACAGATAACACCTAAGTCTGAAATACTTCGTATAAAACAAACATTCTAAATTAGAATTTAATTTTAGAGTTATTTGATAATTGTGGTTACTTTCAGATATCATCTTACAAAATATAGAAATAGTCTGGTCAGGGTGTATCTTTTATAAAATGTCATACCAAATATACATGACTCAATTAAAGTATATGAAAATTGAAATTGAAAATATATTCCAAAACAAATGCGACATTACAGCACAATATACCGGCCGGTACTACTTATGCAGTCCCACCAAAAGGTTTAGGTCTACCATAAACATGCATGTAATGCAAATACATAAATAATAACGACGCAACCATGTAATTAAAAATTTCGAGTAGAGCTGTTGATACTATTCATGTGAGTCAATTAGAAATGCCTAGATGAATCTTTGCGAAATAACCAATCTCGTCGTCAATGTAGGTTAGCTAAGTAGGTAGATAACGAAACCAAACAAGGTAGAAACATATATGTCTGTAGCTACATAACACATATTAACACTTGCATATTTTGATTTACTTACACAATTCTATATTATATCTTAGATACATAGAATTATTGTGTGACGAGATTGGGCCAAAGATTCATCTTGACATTTCTAATTGGTTCACATGAATAGTATCAACAGTTCAGTGAACCTAGACCAATTTTGATAGGATTACATAGGTTATACCGATTGTCCTATGCTTATTTGCTTTCATTTCATGTGTTATTAAAATTGATACATTTGTTTACAATTTAAAAAATATATATTGAAATCTCCAAAACATTTTCCACTCGCCCAACGCCTGAAAATCTGTTTTCTTTTTCTTTCTTCTTTTGAATATTATCCGGTATGTATACATTCTTTTGCCTTTTTTTTTGGTGTTATCCAAAATGTTAATTACTTTTCAAATGATTGTATAGAATATTTAAAGGTGTACGTGTTCGTATTGAAAAGCAATGATGTTTTGAAAGTCTACAATAAATGTATATTTTAAAATGTGTTTGTACTGTAAAAATTTTTTTAATATGCATTGATGGTTTTTAGTGTATTTTTATTTGTGTTGTATTTGAACGTATGCTTAAAGGAAACACAGCGTCGTACTTGTATTTATTATAAAATAGAAAAATAAATATTTGAGAGGTTATTTATATCTGTCCTATCGTTTATTGTATTTTTGTTTTTTTGGATGTGGATGCTTTCTAAGATATTCCTGGCTTTGTGGTTTTTTTCTGTAGTTATAATTGAAGTATTTGGATAATTGAAGGAATGATTTGTTGTATTGGTATGTTTTTTTAGTGCAGTGGTGTTATTTGAAAATTTGTGACCATTTATTCTGTCTTTTAAATGTTGAGAAGTCTGTCCTATGTATATGCCATTGTAATCATTACATGGTATTTTGTACACTATGTTGGTTTTTTTTTTAAGTAGGAATTTTATCTTTGAGAGGGGTGTATAGGATGTCGAGGTTATTGCAGTTAGTGTGTGCTATTTTCACTTTATACGGTATTAGTATCATGTTTAATTTTTCAGAAATATTTTTTATATATGGTAATGGAACATATTTATACGAAGTTGGTTCCTCTATTTTTTTAGGTATGTTCTGATTATAATGTTTGTGTAGTTGTTGTTTTAGAACACTATTAATTTTTGAAAGTGGATAATTATTTTTTTTAATGATGTTTTTATTTTTGCTATAATTTCAGGTCTATATTTTGGAGTAGTGAGTGTTATTGCTGTGTGAATTAAGTTTGTTATGACATTGTTCTTAAAAGATGTGGGTTGGCAAGAGTTATAATTGAGATATCGGTCTGATGCAGTTGGTTTATGGAATAATTTTGTGTATATGTTGATATCGGATCGTATTAATGTTAGGTCTAAAAAGTTTAATTCGTTATTTTGTTCTTTTTCTATTGTGAATTGTAACTTTGGATGAAAGGAATTAAATTTATTTAAGGTGTATTCTGCTTTGTTTGTTGGTATGCAGGCAATGCAGTCATCAACATATCTCTTGAAAAATGCTGGTGTGAAGTCGAGACCCGATATTACTTCTTCTTCAAATTGTTCTAGTACAAGTTGTGCAATAACGCTTGATATGGGTGATCCCATTGCACATCCGTGTATTTGTTTGAAAAAGTGGTTGTTGTACTGGAAGTAGGTTGCATTGAGTGTAAGTTCAATGCCTTTTATAAATTCTTGTAACAGTAGAGTTGTGAAGTTTTTAAGTCTATCCCATTGTTTTTTAATCGCTTGTATTGCCAGTTCTGAACGGGCAATACACCCCGAGACACTTCCTGAAAACTCACCACACACATGTATTATGTCATTATGTTTCTTAATTGTGCACAAAAGGACTTCATTGTTGTATAAATTATATTTACAGACTGTATACTATGTATCTATTATGATTTTTAGCATCGTATGAATATTTCCTTTTCACAGAATCAATGTTTTAAAATATTAAACTTGCGATTTATTCCAAAACGTTATTTCTTTATGTGCTGCTTGTTTTTGCGCTTTCTTGTTTAGATCCTAGACAATCCATCGATTTCATTTCTGTCATTTACAGCATCTTGTGATCTTTTTATCTCTATCATTTCAAGGACATTTCTAGCCTTTGTGTTATTTCCTTTTTTGAGAACTTTTACTTTATTAAAATCGAAAGTGTGTCCGATTTTATCTTTGTGTTTTTTTTAAAGATGTAGGATTTTTAGCGTGTTGGTGCCTTCCAAAAGTTGTTTAGTTTGGCCGATATATTTTTTATTACAGTCGTTGCAAGGAATGCTGTATACAACATGGGACCTTTGTGATATCGGAATGGGATCTTTTAATCGTGTATATAAGTGGCCAAGATTATTTTTATTAACACAGGCTAATTTTAAATTGAGCTGTTTTACTATATTATTTATTCTTTCTGATAGCCCTTTTATATAAGGAACAGGTATATATTTCTTTATTGACTGATCTGATTCTTGTGGATTTTTTTATGCTTATGAATTGTTATAACACTTATGTAATCTTTGCTTTACTATGTTGTTTATAAATGATCTAGGGTAGTTGTTGTGTTCTAGAATGTTTTTGATATTGTCCAAAATTTTTGGCCTAAAACAGGGACTAGTTAATCCTATCGCTTTATCGACTAATGCAATCAGAACATTTATTTGTATGCTACAGGTTGAGCATCATTGTACATACTGTATCTCCCTGATGAGCTGGGTTTTTTGTACCATTTGGTTAGAATCTTGTTTCCTTGTTTGATCAAGGTTAAGTCTAAAAAATTTTTTATTTTCTATTTCACAAGTAAATTTTATTTTTGGGTTAAATGGATTGAATCTATCAAGTAGGTAATCTATTTCTTCTTGCGGTATTAGAGCAATGCAATCATCTACGTACCTCTTGAAGAAAGTAGGGGTGAAATTTAAACTACTCATTATACACTCTTGGACATGCTCCAATACTAACTGAGCTACCACACTGAATATGGGAGCTCCCATTGCGACACCTTCTATTTGTTTATACCATTTGTTGTTATATTGAAAATAAGTTGTTGACAAGGCTATTTCTATTGCTTCTATGAATTCTGATTGAGGTAAATCGGTGAACTCCCTTATGCAATTCCATTTCTTTTGTATTACAGTTTTTGCCAGCTCTAAAGGGATATTAGTATATAGAAATGTCACATCTAGAAATATTAGTTTATGATCCCTTTCGGTGTCTACTTTATCCAAAAATTGTTTGAATTCAAAGGAATTTTTGATGTAATAGTTATTTTTACCTGTAATCAAGGATATTGACTAAAAATTTTGACAAATTATAGAAGGGGCTTTGGATGCACGATACTATAATTATTGGTCTTAACGGTATATCTGGTTTATGTAACTTGGGTAATCCATACATTTTTGGCGGCTGTGCGTTGTTTATCTTTAACTTGTTAGCCATTTGGGGCGAAATTAGATTTTTATTCTCCCATTTTTTAATTAGATCGTTATTAATTTTTTGGTACTGTTTAGTAGGTTTTTCTTTAATTTTACATATGTTGATTCATCGTTAAGTAAGAGTTCCATTTTATGTTCGCAATCTTTTCTTTTGATAATAACCGTTTTGTTACTTTTGTCTGATTTGAGAACAATTAGGTGGTTATTTTGCTTTAGAAAGCTCTTAGTTTGTTGAATATCTTTTTTTAATTGTGTATTGGAAATCGAGTTTATCGGATTACTTGATTGTTTATAATTTAATATTGTATTGCCTATTTTTGATCTTAAATTGTTTTTTCGAGCTCCCCAATATTCTCCGTAAATGATTCAATGCTTGCTATGATGGAGTCAATTGTTAAGTTGTCGTTTTTTCATAGTCAATTGTGAATTTTGGATCCATACTCAAGACACTTGCTACGTTCGCCGGTATTTTAGTTTCTGATAAATCTACAACTTTTGGAAGAGCGAATAAAAGAGCACAAATACGCCAAAAATCCTACATCTTTAAAAAAACACAAAGATAAAATGGGACACACTTTCGATTTTAATAAAGTAAAAGTTCTCAAAAAAGAAAATAACACAAAGGCTAGAAATGTCCTTGAAATGATAGAGATAAAAAGATCACAAGATGCTGTAAATGACAGAAATGAAATAGATGGATTGTCTAGGATCTATCCCTATATTATAAAGTAGCACAATTAAATAATTAGAGTACCCTGTATCTCCGATGTCCTTCATACGTTAATATAAACTCGTACAAAACAAGAAAGCGCAAAAACAAAGAGCACATAAAGTAATAACGTTTTGGAATAAATCGCATGTTTAATATATTAAAACATTGATTCTGTGAAAAGGAAATATTCCTACGATGCTAAAAATCATAATAGATATATAGTATACAGTCTGTAAATATAATTTATACAACAATGAAGTTCTTTTGTGCACAATTAATAAACATAAACATATGTGTGTGGTGAGTTCTCAGAAAGTGTCTCGGGGTGAATTTTTTTTGTAAATAATTGTGTTTTTTTTACAGTATTAAAACACACAAAAATGAATTTTAATATGTTGTGTAAGAACAAACTGAGGAGGACAATATACATTTGTTGAAACGTTTTTTTAAATATGACTTTTATTTTACCATGTTAATTATTGAATAATGGTAATAAATCAATAAATGGTCGCAAATGCCAAGAAAGATACATTTGGATTTTTATGTTTAAAAGAAACGACCAAGAACAAATACTTATATATATACAAGGTGTGTATAAATTGGCGGACCCACTACACGTGGCGACATTCTTGGTCAAAATTTGAGTTAAAAGTCCTAATCCTAAAACGATGTATCAGGCTTCCTTTGTCTTCAGAATGAATTTGGCAACATTGAACACGCATGTGCTAGTTATAATCTTCGGAACATTTTTACACGTCGTCATGTGAACCTTACATTTTAAATTTAAAAAAGAAACAAACGAAATAAAATTCATTTCTTAGATTACATATTTATTACGAAAATATTACAAAGTTTAAAAAATGTTTGATAATATTGACTAATTTTTGTACATCTTCTTGATAGAAATCAATGTAATTATTACCTACATAATTGTTCGAATTGAAATCCATCAGTTTGTAGACATAGCTGCAATCTTTGTGGTATTGTTTGTACTATTCGCTCAAGTCTTTCTGGTGTGATTTCTAATACTGCGGCTTCAATTCGTCAGCGTCCTGTGGAGGTGTAGCGTAAACTTTACCTTTAATGAAACCCCAAACAAAAAAATCTAATGGATTGAGATTGGGGGATCTCGCAGGCCACAAAAGGGGACGGACCGCCACGACCAATCCATCTGTCTGGGAAGTGTTCAGTCAACCAGTCTCTTATATTACGAGCGAAGTGCGCAGGAGCTCCATCATGCATGTAAATCATATTACGGCGTACGTTCAGCGGTATCTCATCAATAACTTGTTCTAAAACATTTAAATATTCACCGGCATCTAGGCGATTTGGTAAGTAAATTGGTCCAACTACCCTGTGGTTTATTATACCCAGCCAAACGTTAACAGAAAACCTTCTTTGGTGACCGTATTCGCGAAATTCATGTGGATTTTCATCTGCCCAATGATGAAAATTATGAGTATTAAACACACCATCTCTGGTAAACATGCACTCATCACTCCAAAGAATACGTCTTAAAAAGTCACCTTCTTCCTGAATTCTATTTAAGATTGTATTGCAATAATTGATTCGAAATAAGTTATCATTTCCGTAAAGAGGCTGAACTTTAGAAACATGGTATGGATGAAGCAAGTTTTCTCGTAGAACCAAATGAACAGTCTTATTATTGGGAACATTTAGTGTAGAAGCTAATTGACGGGTACTCGCAGAGGGATCTTCCTGTATTGTGGCTAGAACTTGCTCTTCTAGTTGCACGGTACGCCTTTGCCTTGGTCAACCTGCGTTCGCATTTCTTAGAATAAACGAACCTGTTTCACGAAGTCGTTGGTCCAGCCTTCGAAATACATTTTTACTTGGATGCCTCCGATTTGGAAAACGCACTCGATATTCCTGCCCTGCCATGCTAGCATTTCCCCGACAGAAACCGCATATCATGTACATATTGGCATATTCGTTGAACGTAAAATTCATAATAAACAAACAGAACAACTAGTAAACACGAAAACCCGAAAACTGATTAAAATTATACAAATAAACACGAAAAATAAGCAAGTCGAATGAAATAGGTAGATTACAAAGTGTCAAAATTTGACACACTACGTATTTGACTAGAACAACATTAGGCTGCCTACTTATTGTTTTACAACGTTGTCAGATGTGTTTTTCGTCAAAATAAGTTAATAAACAAATATTAAGAACAAACATTAAAATCAAAAAGAAAACTTTAACGAAAAGATAATAACAACAATTCTTCTTTCTTCTAAATTGTAGCTCTTTCTGTCAACAAATATCAAGTAATAATGCTTATTTCAAGACTGAAAGTCCGAACTTTAGGAACCTCGTGCAAAGAAATGGAGCATGGTACAACATTTTCGTATTAGGATTTTGGACTCCGAATTTAACGAAGAACATCGCCGCGTGTTGTGGGTCCGCCAATTTATACACACATTGTATATATATTATATATATATATAATTAATATTTTATATGTGGTTAATGTATATATTAAACACATATAATCCTTTTTCTTTGCCGCATATATCTAAATATGAACATCTACGTGAGAAATTTCTTGAATTAGCGACGTATTAAATTAATTGTCCTCGGGGTGCTGTGTTTCTTTTCCTAAAAATCATTAACATTTAATAATGCAAGTAATTTGTCATCAATTAATTTAATACGCCGCTAATTCAAGAAATTTCTCACGTATATGTTCATATTTATATATATATATATAATATATATTATATATATATATATATATATATATATATATATATATATATTGTTACAATACGACCAAGCGCCTTAATTACAACACGCTAATAATAATTGGAAAATGTTTATGTATGATCCTTGTTACAATATTAAGACACTGGTCGATTTCTAACACTTTATTTTTGAAACATGAGACTCTTACTTCTAAATTGGTTCCAAGAATTTATTATCTTCACTAAACTATAACACGTTCGATAATAAGCTGGTGAATATTGCTATTAATTTAATAAATTCTCGTGAATATCGATTAATAATTAATTCAAAAACTCGCGCCAATAAGTTCCTGTAATTCCAAATTAGTGTTTTGCTTTTATACTTAGAATAAGGTTGGGATATTTTATTATCAATAAATTAACATATACGCACATTATCTCCTATCTTTTATAGTAACTGAGATAACGGCAACCCAATTAACCAACTCTTGTTTGGTAAATTACAGACTCAAGTTATTACAACGACTCCCTTTTTTTGCCTTCGTAATTATTAAGAAGTATATAAAATACCTTTTAAGTAACACATTTTATAATTCTTTCAATAAATCTCAAACCACGGTAGATTACCAAGACGTTTGGCTAGACCGACGATTACGCGGTAATGACGATACCAGACAACCACGGTAGCCCGGCCTACCGAAAAAACAGGGACTTGCTCTTAACATCTTTGTCGCTTGTCTGTGGTCGCTGTTCCCTACTAACACGCTAGTATTTCTATTAAGTTGCTCAGTTGGTGTCTCCTTAACTGTGGCAATTCACCCATTTTCTTTGTTGATGTCTCCCCAATTACTTGATGGGACTATATTAACCCTGGTCAATTTTGTGGTTTTCTGTTAATTAACCTGTTATGGCTTCTCATGCTATCTAATATTCAATTCCACAGGTGGTTCACAGTCAATTAATACTTTTCTTATGGTATATAGATTTTTTATTGTTTCTGATATCTTGATAACTTGTCTTCTTTCTCCTACTATCATCACTCCATCAAAGAAGAAACAGAATTATAAAATATTTTACTACATGCGAAATAAATGTTCTCTTGTGTAGTTTTTGAATGCATTATCCAAATTACTTAAAACATATATGACGGCGTTCATATACAATAAGAAAGTTACGCATATCAGAATAATATAAATTAATTATCTTCAATATATTTAAAGTTTTATCAGTTATATTAGAAACCAAGGGCAATAACAATACTATATTTATAAAGTACGACATACTGATTTGCATGTTGGTTAGACTAAACTTAACTGATTTAAGTAATACTATTTCTTTGCATATAAATAAAGTACGTATACATACCATTTTAGATTTTAAAGTTATCATTCAGGAACTAAAAGTTTGTACTAACAACGACTTCAGTTTAGAGTCTCGTTTGTTGCAGGAGGTAGTATTGAAGTAGGGTCAAACCGAGGAAGGCAATAAGGCGTAACCAAACATTGCAATGAGCAGACTACCCCCCAGGGGTTACCGGGTGCTGAGTGGTCAGTGATAGGGGTTACTTGATGGCCATTTCCCTCGAGCCCGAAAGCGACTCATGTAATGGCACAACACCCCAGAGATACGGAACAATCTAACAATATTGGTTGCATTTATCTTTTGTAATTACGGCTAGTTATCAGGTCCGTTAGTAAACTCTATTTGAATTCCCTGTAAATTGTGTTGAAATGTGTTGTCTACAAATTTCAGTATCAACTAAAACGAGTAATTTCGAAATAAATATGCTTTCGAAAAGGTGAAATTATTGTTTAATACCTCTATATAATTTAAAAAATTGAGTCTCTACAACATAGGTAATTTTAATTATAGGCAATATTTTTTGTATAAAAATGAAATTTTGGGGCTCCAGTTCAATATTCAATTTATCATTTATTATTATAAAAGATTTATCTTTAAAGTCAAGTAATTTTGTTTCTATATTTAAAAAACAAATAATTATTGATTATTCATAAATAAGTAAATTTCAGAGTAGGTATGTTTTTAATTCACACTACATAATACTATACTTTTGTTATAAAAGATCACAGACTTATAGAAAGCTATTGCAATTGCCTCATTCTATTCGTTATGCCGAAACACTTTGACTTCGAAATTATGTTAGGAAACTAATTGTCTATGAGTCAGAGAATTATATGCAAAATTAGTATACAACCACAACTCAACCTGATGGGTGTGTGTAATGTGTGGTAAATGTTTTCCAATGTCAAAAGGCGTAACTGTAAAATGTTACAGAATGTATTGATTATTCACTTCAAGATTAAAATGATTCGTTTAAATTATGGCTTACTGAAACTAAAATAAAGACTTAGATAAAGTGAATTAATAAATTAGGAGATTTATAAAATTCTTTTTAAATGGTGATCGGCTATTTACAAGGATAAATTAAAAACTAAAAGGAATCACCATGCAATACATGCACTTTAACTGATAGCGCTGTATGTACTTCTGATATAGCTTGTCTTCACACGTATTACAAACTAGTGTTAGATAAGTTGGTTGCAGAACAGATTGTGGTCCTTTCAACTCGTACCGCAGTTCTCCACAATACTTTGCTTATTAGAGAAATTAAGATACAATATCTGGCTATTATTGCTTATGCAAAGCTGTAAGCTCCTTAAATACTCTTCGTGCAGGAACTCCTAGTAATCATGCACAAAGGCTTGTGCAAATAAGTGGCTAATGGTGGCTAACATATGCAAACGTAATTATTCCGTTTTTCTCTTCTTTGGATGTAATTTTGGGTGAGCGATATTGAAAGGTGACCGGGTCAAATTTTAACTGCGATGCATGTTTCTATGCATTCCATGATTCCTTTCTGTCAATAAGATAATCAACAGTTAGGTAGCTATTATCTTATACTAGTTTATTTAACTTTCATATTCCTGCGACTTTTTAATTAATTAATTTTGAATTTGAATGCTCATTCGGGCCAGCCAAATAAATATATACTACGGTTTCCCAATATACTATAACTATAATTAATTAAACATAAATATATACTGTGATTATAAATATTGATCCTTTCTTCAAGTTTATCACTAATATCACCAATATTGAAAGCAAAAATATGAATCTAATGCGTGATAGAAAAGAGAATATCGCAGGCTTTCTAAATAGGGTATGGGCCAAGCAGTAGTGGATACTTTCTTTAGTTTTTGATTTAGTTTAAATACGATATATTCACGACACCTACCGGTGACTCTTGTAGTTATTCTGTTTTGTGAATTTGGACCATGTACTTACAAAATAATTCATGTCTTAGGCGTATCATATCGTTTCGTAAAATATTTACGTTCTTGAAAATATAGTACTTTGTCGTTATAATGTCTATTGTTCTGGTGAAATCATACAAGGAAGTTATTTCCGGCTGTTAGTGTATTTCCAAGTTCATTATATAGAGATTTTGTCCAGTGAAATAGAACTTTGAAATTGAAGAAGTAAAAGCAAAGGAATTTTATATACTTTAATATTATTTGTAAAATAGCTCCATATCCAATTTGCAGAAATTTTTTTACTTAATGAAAAAGTATCGGATAAATGTAAGTATCTATTGAAATACCCAAATCATGAATATCTACAGTGGAACTTCCCTAACTCGAATTTCTAACGGAGCGAGAATGTGTAACGAAGTCCCTCGTTAATTGTACAAATTAACATTTTTTAAGTCCATATTTAATTTATTTGTCAATATTAAATTAAATGTATGTGTGTTATTTTGTTCAAATATTAATTTTGTATAAAGTGATTTGGATGGACCTGTATATATATTCAGTTGTAATGATAATTCATGTTATTTTTAATGGAAAAATACCAAATGTCTACGTCATGCTCAAAGTCGCGGTTCATGTCAGTTTCGTGCGCAAATTGTTATGTTTTGAACAAGTTTTTACCTACCTACGTAGGGGGGTTTTCACATATATAAAGGCCCCATCGTGTGTGTCTCGTTCATTTATTTCTCCAATCCGTCCGCTACCCTACACCACTCTCTATTCAGCCTTTTAATGGCATGGAAGAGTCTGGTTCAAATCCTTGAAAACGCACTACTTTCAGGTCTTTAGTACCGTGAAATGGTCGTTTCAAAAAATCCGCTAAATCCGTCCGAATGTGTCTCTTTCACTCAGACCAGGAGTCGTGGGGAAAGTGCCACTTTACCGCTATAACCAATATCCCGTCAAAGTCAGACTTCGATGTCGTGACTGTATTAAAAATCCGCATTTAATAACAATTCTTTATTTCAGAGATGTTAAATTTCCAATATTATGTGTAAACACGCCGTAAATTCAAATAGATTATTCGCGCTTACGAACCGCAATAAATGTAAATGCATTAGTTTTTTCACCGTGTAGCGATAGTATAGATGTTCGAACCCGTACCGCTTTAATAATTTAATTCACGATAAACTTGTCAAAAAATTTCTTCATGCGAGCATGAGACGTAACATGGAAATAATTTGTAGAACAATTTAAATTGATCTGAGTATGCATTTTATCTCAAATTAACCGACACGTATCATATTTCATGTATAATTTTGTTTACATTAATAGATAAAATGCACTGGGATTTGTAAATAATAGTTCAGGGGCTAAAGTTGTATATATATTCAATCTTAGTTTTAATCACGACTTAAAGAGGTCACTGATGTGAATTTATTTTTGTATTTGATTATGTTGATATTAAGCAAATCTGTGTATGTGTATAAAAATTGTAAATTGTAAATAGGAATAAACAAAAATGTGTATTAATTGTTTTGATATGGTTTTAGTAATAATAAAGACTAATTATTCTATTTAATTTTTTTCAAATAAGTTTCCACACGTGTTTCTTTTTTACCGTTTAATAATGAGTTAGGGAATGTAGTATTTTCAATGAACATTAAGATACATTAAAACAAAAAGAAGTACTCACGTTTTCTCCACTGTGTTAGTTGAAGAGCTTTTGGTCTTTTGCCTCTAAAACACAACACTTCAACCGCCATATTTATATTTATAAACAAAGCCGACCGTACGAAATTACGATGATGTCACTCCGCTAGACGTTTAGTAATTCGCGATATTGATGCCTGAGTATATAGGCAACCCGAAGTGCTGTATATTTTGGTGGCATACAGAAGACATGTCTTATGCCGTTCGCTTGCTCTGGTATTACGTAAGCAAGTAGCACCATGTTATAAGTAAAGCAAGCGAGCAGGTTATAAGTGGCGCCCAACGTGGGGCCTATAAAAAACGTCCAGGTTATCGTTAAAGCCTTGTTGTAGTGTCAGGTTATAAGTGGCACCTACAACGTTAAGGTCTTGTTTTAATGAATTTAAAAAAATTAATTCAGGAAAGATTTAGATAAATTAAAAATCCGACATTAAATTCCGCCGCGTTTAAAAACTGCTTGACTAGTTTAACAGTTTTCCGCCAGAATATATTTATACTTATTTTAAAAATAGTAAGTTTGAAACAGTTTATATACATACACAGAGATAAGTTTTTATTAAAGGATAGTAGGACGTACATATTCTTTATTAACCGTGAGGGAATAAAAGGGCAGGAGAGTAACTAGCAACTAAAATACATTTTTTTTATTAGTCAATTTGGTACATTATAAATTATAATATGTCTGATTCAGATAAAGGCAAAAATCCAAACCCTCTTGGGTGGATATATACCTTGAAAAAAGAGGACTTAAATGCCGCAGCAGAGTCTTTAGGGTTAGACACTACCGGAAATGTAGAAGAGGTACGTAAACGCATTAGCACGTTTTTGAAAGAGGGTAAGACGGGTTCCGCGAATAAGGGAAACATTCCGTTGGTAACACCGCAGGCAGACACTAACGTTCAGATTTCTTCCGATGAAATCTGCACTCAAATAAGGAAATTGGGGGTTCATTTTAATGGCAGCTCGGATGCTGTATTTTTTTTGGAAAGAGTTAAAGAACTTCAAGTATGTTACGGGATTAAAGATGAACATATGCTCCATGCGTTACCTGAGCTTTTTAGGGACAAAGCATTGCTGTGGCTCCGAAATAATAAAACACTATGGGGTACATGGGACGAATTCTTAGAGGACTTTAAACTACAATATCTTCCGCCCCGGTATAGCTTTTCGATAGAAGAGGAAATACGCGCTCGTTTACAAAAACCGAAGGAATCTTTTAAAGATTATTTAACCGCCATATTAACATTAATGAGACGCGGCCGAGATATGTCCGATGGTGATAAGTTGGAACGCGTATATGGTAACATGTCACCCAGTTACAGAATGTATATACGTAGGGACGCGATACAATCTCTCAGACAATTGTCTAAACTCGCTGCCGAATATGAATTACTGCAGGAAGAGCAGGCGCGCTTTTGCAAGAGAGAAAGTACGCTATCCGCACCGGAACGTCCGCCCAGCGATAAACCCAGTACTTCGCGTTCGCATCAATTGTCGTATGCCGCTCAGAATAATATACCTCGTCAATTTCTTGTACCGCCGCCGCCATTACAAAAGTTATCGCATCCGGAAAGACGCTGTTGGCGATGTGGAAAGGAAGGCCATACACGTAGTCATTGCCGTAACCCGTTTAAAATGTTTTGTTCTCGGTGTGGTAAATTGGATGTACGTTCCGTTGACTGCCGATGCCAGGGAAACGCCGAGAAGGGCGGTCTGCAGGCAAAGACCGTCCGCAAGCAGTAAAACCGCCTGAATCCGCAAGCACGTGTATTAAAGACTCGACAATACCAGATAATCGCGTTTGGATCCGCGTGCACATTTATAATCAGAATTTACGAGCCCTCGTGGACAGCGGAGCGACTTCTTCATTTTTATCCGAATCACTAGTTGCCCGGTTGTTGAAAAATAGTGTCCAACGTGTCTTGGATAGAAAATCCAAAGTCCGGCTCGCAAATGGAGACGTTATAGAGTCACCTGGCTCAGTTTCATTACCGGTGCGCATGGGTAGCCGAACTACAGACGTTAATTTTGTAATTATGCCGAAGAGCCCGTGCTCAGTCATCTTCGGCATTAATTTTCTTAAGGAAATTGGGGCTGTTCTTGATTTTTCCGAAAGGAAACTGTACTTTAAGGGAGACAATGCAGTCTTTGCCGCGAGCTGTGGGATCTCCGAAGTACAGGACCGCCAAGAAACCGTTTTAAAAAAATTCCTTGAGCAGGAATTGAGTAAATTTACTACCGTGCCTGGTCGGACGAATATAATACGTCACACTATCCGTTTACAACCGAATACCGCCCCAATAAAACAAAGATACTATCCATGCAATCCGAAGAAACAAGCACTGATCGACGCCGAAGTAGACAAGATGTTGCAAGACGGTATAATAGAACCCAGTAACAGTCCGTGGAGTTCTCCTATCGTCGTAGTCACGAAAAAGAATGGTGGCGTTCGGTTCTGCGTCGATTTTCGCAAAATCAATTCCGTATCAATTAAAGACTCTTATCCTTTGCCGTACATTTCAAATATTCTTGACAAGCTCCGC
The DNA here is from genome assembly GCA_963170755.1 of Amphimallon solstitiale. Classification (NCBI taxonomy): domain Eukaryota; kingdom Metazoa; phylum Arthropoda; class Insecta; order Coleoptera; family Scarabaeidae; genus Amphimallon; species Amphimallon solstitiale. The sequence continues at coordinate 131,380,728 of OY720675.1, read as the reverse complement.
GATAGTAAATATTTTTCGACGCTTGATCTTAAAAGTGGGTACTGGCAAGTGGAGTTAGAAAAAGATAGCAGACCCGTGACGGCTTTTACAATTCCGGGAAAGGGCCTATTTCATTTCGTATCGTTACCTTATGGATTACATAGTGCGGGAGCGACGTTCCAGCGCTTATTAGATTCAGTGATAGGTCCTGAAATGGCAGAATACGCATTTGTATATCTGGATGACATTATTATTTTAGGCAAGACTTTTGAGGAGCATTTGAAAAATTTAAGTAATGTTTTCGCGCGTTTACGGGAAGCAGGCCTCCAACTTCAACCAGACAAATGTACTTTTGCCAAACAAAATATAAAATATTTAGGTCATGTTGTAACACCGGACGGCATCCGTACAGACCCGGACAAAATCGCTGCTATTTTAAATGTACCTCCGCCGCGAACCAAGAAGGAGATACGTGGTTTTCTGGGACAGACGTCGTGGTACCGTCGGTTCGTACCAAATTTCGCACAACTTACCGTTCCGCTTATAAAATTAATTAAAAAAGATGTGCGTTGGGAGTGGACGACGGAACAAGACGCCGCATTCGCCGCCGTAAAGAAAGCTCTGACAGAGAGTCCAGTTCTCGCGTGTCCGGACTTCTCCAAACCATTCCAATTACATACCGACGCCAGTGAGAAAGGTTTGGGAGTCGTTTTAATACAAATAATAGAGGGTGCCGAAAGAGTGATCGCCTATGCGAGTAGGACTCTAAGTAAGGCAGAATTTAATTATTCGACGACCCAGAAGGAAGCCCTTGCCGTCGTCTGGGGTATCAAAAAGTTTAAGTATTATCTAGAATTTTACCAATTCACCGTTATTTCTGATCACCAGTGTTTAAGGTTCCTGAATGACTTGAAGAATCCGTCAGGACGACTCAGTCGATGGGCTGTGGATTTACAGCAATATGATTTCGTCATTCAGTACCGAAAAGGAGCGATGAATAATTTAGCCGATTCCCTGTCCCGTGCAGCGCTTCCTTTTAAACACGAAACCGATGAAGACGCATGTGCCTTGTTGGAAGAAACGTCTTGTTCTTGGTATAATAAGAAAGTTTCGGATGTTCAGTCGGATCCTGAAAAACATCGAGAATACCGATTAGAAAATGGCAATTTATACAGACACATACCTGATACACAACATACCGATGGAGTGCGCGCATGGAAATTGTGCGTAGCTACACCTGATAGAAATGACGTCCTAAGAGAAATACATGACGCTCCTGAAGCTGGACATCTTGGGGTCGCCAAAAGTATAGCGAGAGCCGCCTCATTATACTATTGGCCAGGGATGTTTAGAGACATCCGTCGATACGTCAATCGGTGCCGATCCTGTAAGCAATATAAATTTAATCAGGGAAAACCTCTAGGCCAGATGTTATTCTCACCTGTTGATTGCCCGTGGGAACAAGTGAGTGTGGACCTCCTCGGACCTTTTCCGCGTTCCAAGAGAGGATTTACTTCATTGCTAGTAATACATGATCGATTCACCAAATGGGTAGAGTGCCAACCGCTACGCTCTGCCACTTCACAAACCGTTATCCAGGCGTTGAAGGAGAAAATCATATACCGTTTTGGTTGTCCGAAGATCCTGTTGGCTGACAATGGTCCGCAATTTGGCAGTCACAGTTTCACCAGTTATTTCAATGGACTAGGTGTTAAGATCAAATTTAATGCTCCGTATGCTCCGCAATCGAACCCTGTGGAAAGGACAAATCGGGTATTAGGACCTATGATTGCACAGTACATTAACAAAGATCATAGAGAATGGGACCAATACCTACCTCAGTTTATGTTCGCCATCAACACCGCTAAACATGAGTCTACAGGATTCACACCTGCTTTTCTTAATTTTGGTAGAGAACTCATGCCGCCGAGCTCTCTGCGAATAACCGCTGATGGGCAGTTAATGGATCCTGCTCGACCGAATACCGAAGAATTGGCCTGTAGTGAGGGCTGAAAGAATTCTCCTACCGTGAACCTGCGTGAAGTAAAAGTCTTCTAAAGGGATCCATGGGTATATCACCAGACTCATAATTTATCCGATGCCTCCAAGAAATTTACCGCAAAACTTGCTCCAAAATTTGAAGGTCCCTCTAAAGTTATCCAGATCCTGTCCCCGTCTGTTCTTATGTTACAGGTACCAAACAGACGAAAGCCAGTGAAGGTCCATGTGAAAGACATCAAAATTCCGTCCGCCGACGAGCTCCAAGCCGATCTCCTACCTCCGATTCCGCCGGAGGCCGTGAGGGATGTTTTGGACTAATACCTGCTGCAATCCGCCGCACCAGGTGTTTTGTTTCAAGACATCATCCGGAGCTCATACTTTGTACAATCCGCCGTATCAAGTATTTGCTCATGACACCATCTAGAGCTCGTACTTCGTGCAATCCGCCACACGAAGTGTTTGTCCACATGGAAACCGCCAGAGTAAAAATCACTGCAACCTCTGTAATAATTCCGGCAGTAGAGGCCTATCTTAAATTTTCGATGCATATAGTTGTCCAAGGCGATACCAGCACCAGTCCTGTCGTTTTCACTACTTCCGTCACTAGTGAAGCCGAGATTCATCATGCAAACCTGCAACGTCAGAACAATTAGTGACAGTGCGCGCATATAAGACATCTCAAGTGATGATAGACTGACGAGTGTTAGTTTTTAAATTTAATTTCCCGTTTCTGGACTTTCGATATGTAGTTGTTAGGATTTCAATGTTTTCTTTTAAGGGAGGGCCTGTAACGAAGTCCCTCGTTAATTGTACAAATTAACATTTTTTAAGTCCATATTTAATTTATTTGTCAATATTAAATTAAATGTATGTGTGTTATTTTGTTCAAATATTAATTTTGTATAAAGTGATTTGGATGGACCTGTATATATATTCAGTTGTAATGATAATTCATGTTATTTTTAATGGAAAAATACCAAATGTCTACGTCATGCTCAAAGTCGCGGTTCATGTCAGTTTCGTGCGCAAATTGTTATGTTTTGAACAAGTTTTTACCTACCTACGTAGGGGGGTTTTCACATATATAAAGGCCCCATCGTGTGTGTCTCGTTCATTTATTTCTCCAATCCGTCCGCTACCCTACACCACTCTCTATTCAGCCTTTTAATGGCATGGAAGAGTCTGGTTCAAATCCTTGAAAACGCACTACTTTCAGGTCTTTAGTACCGTGAAATGGTCGTTTCAAAAAGTCCGCTAAATCCGTCCGAATGTGTCTCTTTCACTCAGACCAGGAGTCGTGGGGAAAGTGCCACTTTACCGCTATAACCAATATCCCGTCAAAGTCAGACTTCGATGTCGTGACTGTATTAAAAATCCGCATTTAATAACAATTCTTTATTTCAGAGATGTTAAATTTCCAATATTATGTGTAAACACGCCGTAAATTCAAATAGATTATTCGCGCTTACGAAAGGCAATAAATGTAAATGCATTAGTTTTTTCACCGTGTAGCGATAGTATAGATGTTCGAACCCGTACCGCTTTAATAATTTAATTCACGATAAACTTGTCAAAAAATTTCTTCATGCGAGCATGAGACGTAACATGGAAATAATTTGTAGAACAATTTAAATTGATCTGAGTATGCATTTTATCTCAAATTAACCGACACGTATCATATTTCATGTATAATTTTGTTTACATTAATAGATAAAATGCACTGGGATTTGTAAATAATAGTTCAGGGGCTAAAGTTGTATATATATTCAATCTGAGTTTTAATCACGACTTAAAGAGGTCACTGATGTGAATTTATTTTTGTATTTGATTATGTTGATATTAAGCAAATCTGTGTATGTGTATAAAAATTGTAAATTGTAAATAGGAATAAACAAAAATGTGTATTAATTGTTTTGATATGGTTTTAGTAATAATAAAGACTAATTATTCTATTTAATGTTTTTCAAATAAGTTTCCACACGTGTTTCTTTTTTACCGTTTAATAATGAGTTAGGGAATGTAGTATTTTCAATGAACATTAAGATACATTAAAACAAAAAGAAGTACTCACGTTTTCTCCACTGTGTTAGTTGAAGAGCTTTTGGTCTTTTGCCTCTAAAACACAACACTTCAACCGCCATATTTATATTTATAAACAAAGCCGACCGTACGAAATTACGATGATGTCACTCCGCTAGACGTTTAGTAATTCGCGATATTGATGCCTGAGTATATAGGCAACCCGAAGTGCTGTATATTTTGGTGGCATACAGAAGACATGTCTTATGCCGTTCGCTTGCTCTGGTATTACGTAAGCAAGTAGCACCATGTTATAAGTAAAGCAAGCGAGCAGGTTATAAATGCAATTCGAATTATGGAAAAGTCGGGTTAGAAAAAAATGCATTTAATTTTCAATTTACATACATATTATGTAATAATTGATGCCTATGCATATGTATGTATAGTATACATGTTGTATTGTAAAAAAAACAGCAGATTTATAAAAAAAATAGGAACTGTGTAGAAAGGTTATTTAAAAAAAGTCAGTAATTTTCTTTGAGTTACTTTGGAATATTTTCTCTGAACAAAACAAAATTTATTAGGATTTCAATAGCATAACACGCTTTGTCAAATGTAGGAATGGCAGCAATTATTTCATCATCATTTTAATCCTCGTCTGACTCTGAAACAATACATTACACCCTTTTTATCTTTGCTAAATACATACATAACAAAAATAGTTTTTCTTTTTTTTACTTTGCTGGATACTATCTCAAACAAACTTCTTTCATCGGAAACAAGATTTCCTATGATCCTTCCTAAAATGTCTTCATCTATTGCGAAACCAATCGTATGCAAACCATCATCATCATTAACGTATAGTATAGACATAAAGTTTTGGACTTATTACCATTTTTCTGAAAAATTCTATGTTTTTATAAAATTATATCTGTCGAAAACAACGTATTAAATGGACACAATTTTTAGTAGTATTTTTCATAATAAAAGGTCGTAATACAGGCATATTTTACTATTTTGCAGTTACTAATTACCTGTGCAGAAAACTAGATTAAAATTACATTTTTGTCTAAAAGTAATTTTTTAATGGAGCACCTTCATTTTCTATCTGTCATTTTTTTATATAATTTTGCTAATTTTATGTTCTTTATTTAAATATGATATAGTGAGCCATGATATTTGCAACGAATTGACAACTAACATTTTAAGACCACAAAAATTAATAAGTTGGTTTTAGTATGTGTAGAAACAGTATGTATATAAACTGTTATATCGTGAATGCATAAGTAAACCTAATGGGTTAAAAAAGGTAGAAATTATTTCAACAAATGATCAAACAAATATGCCTTCACTTTTAAACATTATTTTGAACACGCTTTGTCATTAACTGAGTATTTATATTTTTAAATATTTGGCGAATATGTTCCCGTCTATTATAGCTGCCTATGTGGTAACAGGGATCTGTATATTTGTTGTTTTACGTGTCCCTAAAAAAATAAATTTGTGATATCCGAAGGCCTAGTAGGCTAGTGATTAGGACCTAAACGGGCTATCCATTTCCATGGAAAGATTTCATTTAAAATTTCGCATTCAAATAAAAAACATAAAGTTTGCAAATTTATATCAAAAAATGACAATAGCTCAGTAAAGGTCATTTTTAAACATAAACTCTTACATATTTTTGGTGCAAAATTTAGTAAGCAATTAAAAAACGAATTGACATACAGGGTGTGCTGGACAGGAGTCAACAAACAGAAGAATTTTCCTTTTTTGAGCACCAAACTTTTTACCTAACTTTAATAAAAGTGTCCCGTCATTCACGCTCTTCTGTTATACTCGTAATCCACTTCTAGTGAATTTATTTCCTTAAAACAAAGTGGATTTTTTAATTTGCCAAAACAAGCAATTGCTTTTAACCCTAACCGTAATTCTCTGCTTACTGTTTTTTTCCACCAACACATTTTTTACCATATGCCGGTTTTCCACCAAACTGACTAGTCGAGTTTCTGTTTTGTTCCTGTTTTTCGATACACTAATAACAGAAAACAAAACTCGGGCAAATTCGAAACCCTGTTTTCACCAAGCAGATAAGATTTTGTTGGAGTTTCGTTTTTGATTTCAGTGCTTTTCCACCAAACCAACTAATGTGTTTTTCGTTAAAGTTTGATTTCAAGTGTGCGAAAATCGAAATGCCTTCAAGAGATGATGCTTTGCTTATCCTGGCTGGTGGTTGGTTTGTTCTGCGTTGGACGAAAAAGAAGTAATTGGGCACATAATTTGCATTTATATGTCAATATTGACTTTATCTTTATTTTAAAAGTAATTAAGGTTTTAGGAGACGGAAGCGACGTCGACAACATAGGTATTGGGTTAGATCTCTGTTATCAAGAAGAGCAAATTATGGTGCTATTATTAATGTTTTAATTTTATTTAAACCGTCCAACGTACACACAAACTAAACTCAAACACAAACAGAAAACTCTCTGTTTCCACCTGACAGTCAGAGTTCGTAAACACTCCGAAACTCTTTGATCTTACCGCTTTCGCGCGGGACTCGAAAAACAAGACTGCAACTGTCGCTGAAACGTCGAGTCTTCAAAAAGTTTGTAAAAAGTTGCAGTTTCATTCTTTTCGATACGAGTTTGTGTTGTGTTTTCGTTTTTTCCGTTTAATGGAAAACCGGCATTAGACAGTAGGGTTTTATCGAGAAACGTATATAAAAAAACTAATATTATTTTCTTCACCTACCCATTGCCTTATTAAATTAGGTAAGCAGGTATCACTAGATTGCAAATTTGTAGAAGCACTTTCTCCGCATATCGACATTTGGAGGGTATTATGCCCTTTCTTAAACTCATCTAACCATTCCAATCTAGCTGAAAATTCTTCACGCCCCAGAGCAGAATCCAATTCTTTAGCTTTTTCTATAATTATTACTCCAGAAACTGAGGAAGGTTCTTATCACATGCTATAGTAATCCGCTTAAGCATGGCACCATCTATGTCATTATTGACATAAGTTGTAAGTTTTTTCCATAGCTTGTTCTTATTTTTTAAAATGATCGATAAAGTGTTAGCGGGAATCCCTTATTATTTGGCACTATCTTTCTGTTTCTTAACCTTTTTCCTCTTCGGCAATTATTTTCAATTTTTTCTTAAGATTTAAATACTTTAAATTTCTCTTCGACATTTTCACTTTTGGCCAATATATATATCTGTACTTCACTTCACTAAATATCCCAAGAAACTGCGAGCTTAACACAAACGTTTGACTGCCGTTGCACATTAAAAGGTAGAATCCCGAAATACAGTAAATATTTCCCCGAAAATTTTGATTTAACATTTGGTTATATTCTATATATCAGTTCCAGTATTAGAAATGCTCAAGTAATAGAAACTCGACTTGCGAGATTGTTAAGACTTATTTGTTTGAAAAAAATATTCGAATTAAAACATCGAGTTAAAGAAATTCGGGTTAAGGAGTTAAGGACTGTATATGTCCGTCATAATATTACTTTCAAGAAAAATAAGGATGCACGATATTTTAAGCACAAATACATACATACATATGTTGAATGCAAATTAAGGGTACTAAATACTCAAACACAAAGTATATAAATTACAGGAGAATTTTCGTATTTTCCTCGTTGAAAGTAATATAGTCAACTGATCGTATTTTAGCCAAGCATATGTAGTTGTTCTTGTATTTGAACGTAAATGGGACCAACGTACAGTGATTATCATAAATGAATGAATAATTAATAGCATAAATTACGATAAACTACTTAATCAAAACACATAAAGTTTATTCTATCACTAGATTGCAAATTTGTAGAAGCACTTTCTCCGCATATCGACATTTGGAGGGTATTATGCCCTTTCTTAAACTCATCTAACCATTCCAATCTAGCTGAAAATTCTTCACGCCCCAGAGCAGAATCCAATTCTTTAGCTTTTTCTATAATTATTACTCCAGAAACTGAGGAAGGTTCTTATCACATGCTATAGTAATCCGCTTAAGCATGGCACCATCTATGTCATTATTGACATAAGTTGTAAGTTTTTTCCATAGCTTGTTCTTATTTTTTAAAATGATCGATAAAGTGTTAGCGGGAATCCCTTATTATTTGGCACTATCTTTCTGTTTCTTAACCTTTTTCCTCTTCGGCAATTATTTTCAATTTTTTCTTAAGATTTAAATACTTTAAATTTCTCTTCGACATTTTCACTTTTGGCCAATATATATATCTGTACTTCACTTCACTAAATATCCCAAGAAACTGCGAGCTTAACACAAACGTTTGACTGCCGTTGCACATTAAAAGGTAGAATCCCGAAATACAGTAAATATTTCCCCGAAAATTTTGATTTAACATTTGGTTATATTCTATATATCAGTTCCAGTATTAGAAATGCTCAAGTAATAGAAACTCGACTTGCGAGATTGTTAAGACTTATTTGTTTGAAAAAAATATTCGAATTAAAACATCGAGTTAAAGAAATTCGGGTTAAGGAGTTAAGGACTGTATATGTCCGTCATAATATTACTTTCAAGAAAAATAAGGATGCACGATATTTTAAGCACAAATACATACATACATATGTTGAATGCAAATTAAGGGTACTAAATACTCAAACACAAAGTATATAAATTACAGGAGAATTTTCGTATTTTCCTCGTTGAAAGTAATATAGTCAACTGATCGTATTTTAGCCAAGCATATGTAGTTGTTCTTGTATTTGAACGTAAATGGGACCAACGTACAGTGATTATCATAAATGAATGAATAATTAATAGCATAAATTACGATAAACTACTTAATCAAAACACATAAAGTTTATTCTAATATCATGTCCATATAAAGAGAAAACAATTTTTACCTGCTTATAAATGTGAGATGACTCATTCATTCAAATCTATTTGTGAAAGTATTATAGCTATAACCTCTTACAGTAACAAATAAACTTATATACCAAGGTATTAATATAATGTGTAATTAGGTGAACTAAGTTTTATGTTTCTTTTATATATAAATGAAAGTGTTTGTCCCATGTTCGTTACTATATCATTCGTCTGATGGCGATAAGACTTTGGTGAGTAGCCACGCTGCCAAGGTTTCTGAATTAGTGAAACATTTATATTACTAATTTTCAAAACCGCCATGACAGCTGGAATGAGAGTTCCGTTAAGCATCGTGACATAAGTCTGGCATTTTGTTCTCACTATAGATTTAAAGTTTAAATAATTGATTGAAGACGGAGATACGTGTTGAAACTCCATAATTTACAAGTAAAAAATTGAAATAAATTCAAATTGAGTTCAAAACAGGTTTATTCACTTCACTAAAATTATTTCATCCTACTAGGGCTTCATCAGGTGATGAATATTATAATACAAAATATTTGTAAACGTTCATATTTATGTCTTTTCCTAAATGAAGAGGGGGGAGTTTGTGACATTACGTTAAGAGAGGGAGTAAGTTATATATTTAATGTAATTTTTAATATATATATATATACACCCTGTATATATGTATATATATATATATATGTCATTTTTGACATTACCTTTCTGGGGAGGTAGTTTATTAAGTAGGTAAAGTCACCTACATAATGCATATCTACAGTTGCCCGATAAAGTAGATGTTCTACTAAGGGTTAACATTTCCTTGCGTTCTTGCTATTGGATCACAGATGCCGCTGGGAGTCTTCTCATAGGCATTTGGTACCCAATCAAGTATATAGGCAGGAAATCCAACTTTGTCTGACATTGCAAATATCACCTTCGTGTACTGACGAGATCCAGGTTAGATCGAAACAGCTGTCTGCACGTTGATATTTGCAATGTCAGCAATTGGTGGTGTAGATGTGCATTACATTTCATATCACTTATGCATATACGAATTATTTCGTATATGCATACTTGATTTGAATTAACGCGGCAAATAACCCAAAATATCAATTTGTCATATATATATACATATATACAGGGTGTCCAGAAACTCTCTTGACAAACGAAGACCGGAGATTCCTCAGATAATTTTAAGACAATTTAACCCAATTCACCTTAGTCCGAAAATGCTTCCTAAGGGAGCTAGAGCTCTTTGAAGATGGCGCCTTGTAATTAGTTTTTTTTAATATCTCCCGAACGCTTCTATTTAGAAAAACAAAAACTGGTATGCTTATTTATCCTCCAGAGATGAATCGATTCCATCAATTGCGAATTTCTAGTACCGGTCATAGGCGTCCGTTTTGGGTAGGTAAACTGTTATTTTAACACATAACTTTTTTGTCTTTAACTTTTAAGCATTTGTGACACTAGATTATTAAATTTTCAGGTATTCTAGTACTAAAAGGTACTCTTACTTTAAGTCGGTTGGATACACCGTTTTCTAGAAAAATCGATTTGAAAATTTTTCGTTTTTTCGTCATTTCATCTTTCGTCATTTCAACTTCGCGAACTGATAACAATTTGACAATTAAAAACGTAGGTTTTATTTCTGTTGGCAGTTCAGAGCGAACTAGTGCAAAAAATAATAAATCGAATTTTTTGTTCAATACAGTGGATTCCACATATGCCAACCACTGTATTGATCAAAAACATAAATTCAATAATACGTTTGACATACTACATATACAAGACCAGAGTAAAAAATTAAATTTATTAGAAAGCCTAGAAATAAATAAATTAAACAAATTAAACCTTATTTTAAACGACCAACTAGAAGTGAATAATTCACCGTTGTTAAATTCAAATATTTAAAATCAACTTTATAATTCTTATAGTTATATATATATTTATAAATTGTTTTATTTTATAATATCAGTAAACAATCAGTTTTTAAAAAAAAATTAATATTCTTAACCATATTGTTATGTATATATATATATATATATATATATATATATATATATATTAAATATTACATTAAGTATATAAGTTACTCCCGCTCTTAACGTAATGTCACAAACTCTCCCCTCTTCATTTAGGAAAAGACATAAATATGAATGTTTACAAATATTTTGTATTATAATATTCATCACCTGATGAAGCCCTAGTAGGGTGAAACAATTGTAGTGAAGTGAATAAAACTGTTTTGAACTCAATTTGAATTTATTTCAATTTTTTACTTGTAAATTTAAAGTTTACTTGAACGAATAAACGTCAGCGAAATGCTTTCATAATGACAATTATAATAGAAATTTGGTTAAGTACCCTGACCAATATCTTAATATACAGTACTGTCCGAAACATTTTTAATTTAAGCGTATGTAAGCATATGGGATAGTTTGTCTCATAAACTTCAAAAATAGAACTTTAAGATAAATTTAAGCGCTATTATACCTATGTATTTGTAGAATATGGATGGACAAAATTATAGCAACAAATGAAACGCTCCTGATTTTTTATACGTAGGGTTAATACATTTGTTACCTCTCGATTTGTCCACTGTAGGTGGGCCACGGCGTATTTTCTAGAGATAACAATTACTAACACGTTATACTCAATTTCTATTACAAAGAATACTTATAAATAATCGTTTATTACTAAAACTTTCTTAATAATCAAAAAATAACGTTATTCACGTTTTAATTTGACAAATGTCACTTGATAACTGACTATTTATCTTTTCCAAAACATTATTTGACAACTGATGCCTCCCATTCTCCCCGGCTAGCCGCACTTGACCTGGAGAGCGTGTCAAACAGCGTCGTTCTGTATTCGCGAGGAGCCAATGGTAACATATTGTATGATAACCTTTGGCGATTATTATGGCACTACATCTCCGTGCCATAGATTCTATAACTCTGTATATTATTGGACGATCAATTTAATTCCAAACGGTGCTTAACGCTTCGAAGAATTTATACGAATTTTTGTATTTTTTATTACTAGTTTTCGTATCCAAAATTTCCCACAGGTTCACAATGGGATTGAGTTATAGATAAGCAGCCCCTGACCATCACAGAGCAACCGCCATACTGTACTGTGGAAATTGTATATTTATGGTTTAGTCCTTTAACCTTCGGATGCATTACATAACAAACACTTCACTTCTTATTAAATTAAATTTGGATTAGTCACTAATAATTATTTTAATCATTAATAGTTTATGTACTATGCGATTTCGCAAAGTCAAATCGGATTTTGATATTCTTCTTGAACAGTAGCGATTTTTTTTTCAGGAAGACGATTCATTAAACCCAGCATTAAGCAGTCTGCTTGTTATTGTGGTAGCACTAACAGGAACTTCACCGTACTGCTTCAAAACAACCGAAATTTTTGAAGAAGAAATTAAAAGGATCTTGCTTAAACAGCAATTGTTTGTCGAAATAATTGCTACTTTTTTCGGCCTTTCAGGATTTCTAATTACATCAGAAGGGATATGCTTCTAGGCCTTAATAATCCGTGAAATTATGAAGAATGTGAACGGCTACATTTACAGACACTCAATTCGCACGCTTATACCCAACCAACACGTTTAGACAAGAATACACGTCCAGTTGCTATAATTTTGTCCATCATCAAGATGATTCCTGTTCTAATAGTAAACAGTTGTTGGAAAAAAATTGCATAGTAGATTGAAACAAGTTGATGATTTAATCATTGAATTATAGACTATAATCATAATGAAAATTCTATGTTGTCTACAAGCATTTTAATCAATAGAAGTTACTATAATTATGGCCAATACTGTATAAAAATCTTACTACTATAACACCATTCATCCGATTACGATGAAACTTGGGAAGTTGTAGTGCGTACGCCCGCAAAGGTTTCTGACTTAGTACAACCGTTTTATAATTGCGACACGCGATTCGTTTCAACAAATGAATGTATTTCATATAGTTTAGCGGAAGTATTTTCCGTCTATGAGTGCCCATTAAGGACATTTTGTGTGACATAACAAGTGATGTTGATTGTGAAATTCCAATTCCGGTCGACATTAGATTATCACGCATTTTTTTGCTTTTTCCAAGTGTTGTTATAGTCGTTACAAAGCATTACTTTCGCTACTTGAAGGTTTCGAGGGCCCAACAAGAGTCGGAATCTTAAGGAACCGGCTTTTTGGGACCGTTTACATGCTTATTGCAAGTCGACAGTCGCATGCAATCGAAGGTACCAACAAATTAAAGTTCGTTTGCAGACGGATTTGGTCAGAAAAATGGCCGATTAAATGTGCACTGATATCAATGTATTCCGGATAGGCGAAAAATATATATCAAATTCATGTGCACTGCCGATCAATGTATTACGGTCCGGCGAATGTTCGGCATCTCCACACAATACATAACGGTCCCGCTTGATTTAATATTTTTATCTGTACAGGGGTTGATTAATATTATAATAATGATTATAAATTTGAATTAAAATATGATAATTCCAGAACGTGTGTTTTCTTAAAGGGGAAAAGAAAAGGAGGATTGCTTTCGACATTTATGTGCCTCTACGGAATAATTTTATTTAAACGATTACGCAAACATGCACAGTAGGCGGAGCTGGTTGAAATCAATTTCTCTCTCTTCTGATAAAAAGTAAAACTTGACACTTGGGAGTTTTTGCGGTCGCCGATCGCTATTCCAATGTCAAAAAAAACAAAATAGCGGAAGAGTTTTTTGAAAATTGACGTATGAATGTGAAATTTTAGATGGCTGGTATCATAGCTACACCAGGTGTTAATACAGAAGCATCACCAAATGAGCCAATTATTGACATCACAGCGTATGGAGTCCACGATGCCACAAATAGAAAACAAATTGTTATCGCAGCTTTGGCAATTCTTATTTCAGCAAATTGAACTCCTTGGTTTACGTTACTACATTATGATTTAACGTTCATCTTCTTTGCCTAGAAAAGAACACGTAACACAAGTATCAAGCAGGTGACGTCAAAAGTCTATATAAACAGAAAGAATATTAACCTGCAACTTAGAAAAGTTCTAAATATTATATACGATTGGCATAACAGAATTTATATGTGTACAGGGGTGCGTCAAAAGTTATTAAAATCGGACATTCTAAATGGCGTCAGGACAGTGATTGCTTTTTACAGGAAACTGAAAAAACTCTAAGCGGACGCGAAAAAAGCGATTCAAGCTCGGAGAGATTGACGGACAGCTGTAAGCGGACGCGAAAAGGGCGATTCAAGCTCGAGGAGATTGCAAATACAACTAGTTTATAATAATAATGACAATGATAGTTTACAGAATTTTGACTAGTTCTAGAAAAACGTATAATTTGTTTCACAGTAATAACAATTGCCCTATTAAAAATGTTATAACGTAATGTCGCATTGTATTTCCGTTAGCATTAATTTTATTATAATTATGTAAGTAAACTCATGTATTTTAAATTAAAAGATCTATAAAACTTTTAAAAATGTATAGTCTGGTGCATTGCAAAAATCAAATTTAAATTTTTCTTCTAAACGTTATGCCTTCATCATTATTGGACCTTAAGCAGCACCAATATCACTTTATTGAATGCATTTTCTGTGATGAACAATAATGGAAATATCAGTGATGCGGAGTTGATGTGAATCATCCTGTATGTTTTTGTCTTTTGTATACAGGCTGCAAGTTTCAGCTTGCCCACTGGTGATTTCTCGGCAACCGTTCATCGTGCAAACGATGGTATACGTAAAGACTGTATGTTCTTGCACATATACAGATTGTCGTAGTTAAAAGTTAATATGCATCTTCAAATACACACACATAAACATGTACCTATGTATGTATGTATACAACACCGGTGGTGTGGGGAGATAGTGGGGAGATCGAGAGCGCAGACATGGCATTCGTTCCGTAACTTTAGAGCGTGAACGTACATACATTGTATCTGAGCAAACTCGCAAATATTAATACCGCTGAAGGAAATAGAGCGATTGATTTGGATGGCTTAAGAGAACAAATTCTTAACGCCATACAAATGATTACTCCTGAAATGCTATCGAATGTACGAAATGGGTTTTATAATCGTTTAGGGTACTGCTTGATGCAAGAGGGACAGACATTTGAACATCTTCAACATTAAATTTTGTATAGTTCATTAAGTATAATATTTTGTTTCGTTTTAAATGTGAGAATTTTATTTAATTTTTTATAAGAATTTTATTTTAGTTACAAATTTTATAGAGTTTTGTTTCAGTTCAATGTTAATACATTATACATCAGTTACCAAAATATTATACAAAAGCCGTACATAGCGTAGCAATTCCTTAAAGCAAACGTCTGCATACTACCTTTCAACGTTTTGCACTAAAGCCTCGGTACCCCGGTGTCCCGATATGAACTCATCTGTACTCCCCTACTATCGTACCCCTCCATTTCATGTTTGCATGCACATGTGTGCGTGTCTGTATTTCCCTATATCTACTTTTATTTCAGTCAAACGGTATATGATGAAGCGCATGCGACCTCTAGTGTTGTTTCCAGTTCAAAGTTGTGAATAACACGTCGCACCATTTCAATAAAGTCTTTGTTTATCAGAAACGGAAATAAGGTATAACCTAAAAATGATAATAAGAATAAGAATAATCTTTAAACTAAGTAAAATATATATATAGATAGATCATATTATCAGTTTGTCGACAAATAAATACCTGTATTATAGAAACGTTTACTTTCTATATTTATTTTAAGTTTATTGACAGCTGTTAACCTACAAAAACGATCTTATGGCATATAAAATAAATATATTAATATCATACAAGTTAACACATATTAAACACATATATCTATTTAAGTTGCCGAATCCGTTAATACAAAACGAACACGTACATACATGTATACATACTACGATGGTTCTTAGTTTTATTTTTATCAGCTTATATATTATTTTAGATTAATATATTTTTGTATATTAATACTTGTGTGTTTTCAATTTTATTTAATTTATCCCTAATTAAATTGTTATCTAACTGTATTTTCTTTACTTCTTTAGTATAGTCATTTAAATTTACTTCCAATAAATTTAATTGTTTCTCTAAAGAAACTACTTTAAAATGAATCATTTGATTTTCTCTGTCAATACCCTTTACATTACCATTACTATTAGTATTTGGTTATTTTTGTTTACATTTTCAATTTTACTTTTAAATCTATCTTGTAATGTGTTTAGATTATAATTGTTCAAATTCTTATAATCTTTTAAATGTTGTGCTATTCACTCGTATGACTTTATGCATTCTTTTTGATATGTTAACTTATCAGCTCTAATTTGACTGTTGAAACTTATCATATCATCTCTTAATTCTGATCTCGTGTCAATAATCTTCTGAAAATCACTTTTACTCATAGAAATGCCTCCATCTAAATCAGTTGATCTATGCTTCCTCGTGTATTCATATTCAAAATTTACTTTTTATATTTACTTTGAAATAAAAGATTGGTTTTTATAAATATACTCTTAAATTACTAGCTATCTAACTTTAAAATTCTATAATTACTTATACTTATCTTTTCTCAACAAGTATGCAAATTATAGTAGTTGTCCGAATCTTAAATCGTAAAGTAGGTATTTCCTTCAAAATATCCCTAAATTCAACACAAGTAAGTATATGACCTCTTTGACAAATAAATATCGATCATTTTAAAAAGCTTTCCATGTTTAATGCCATAAACGTGTTGATTCGTAGTCCTCTTATTGACTTAAGTACATATCCATTGCACAATAACAACCCTGTAGGACTAACATAGATAGTATTGTATGCTCTAGTGCAGGGGTCTCCAAACTACGGCCCGAGGGCCACATCCGGCCCGCGGACAGATTTTGTCCGGCCCGAGGAGAGCTAGCATACTTGAAAACTCCTTTTAGAGAACATATTTTTTATAGCAAATTAAATTTAGTTTACTGAAGTATTCTAATTTTATGTTGAATAATTATTAATATGACATCTACATTGATATGGTCACGGGCTAACTACTCATAACATTGTTGTAGGCTTATTGTTATTGTTTTTGTGATAAGTTGGATAAAGAAACACAGAATTGTAATGAGTAAAGACATGTATAATATGCAGAAAATTTTACTTCAGTATATAATAACTAACAAATTATTGAAATGAATCCAACTAACATTTTATACATTTTAAATAAAAACATAACTTATAACAAGCATAATGACATATGAAATACTAATGAGATTTGTGTAATTGAGATTTTCCACTGACAATAGTTTGTAGTTGTGGACTAATTTTACTTGTACCAATTATTAAAAGAGATTTAAGATGCTCATCAGTTAATTTAGATCTGTAAACATTTTTTGTGTACTTCATTTTGGAGAAGGTCTTCTCACACAAATAAGTAGCACCAAAAACAGAAAACAGCCCACGAGCAAATTTATGCAAATTATCAAATTGTGTCAGTGGAAGACTCTTATAAAATTCCAACCAAGATGAGTTTTGATATTTGTTCTTAATTATATCACTGCACTGTAGATCAATTATTTCCATTTGAAGTTCCGGGGCTAGGGTTTCAATGTCAGTATCAAAAGGATTCTGAAAAATCTTAATTTGATTCGCAATGGCATCAAAGTCCGAGAAACAAGTATCAAAATTTATTTTCAAAGCACTCAAAGTTTCGATTGCAAAATCGATAGGAAACTCAGTCTCAGTAGTGTGGCTGAATATTTCACATGTTTTAAAATGTGAAAAACATTTACTTCGTAGTTGTGATTGAAACAGTATCAATTTCTTCCGGAATGATTTGCTATTAGTGTATAAATCAGGAAGATGCTGGTTTTCTCCTTGCAATCTCAAATTCAGTTCGTTCACATGTTTTGTCAAATCAACATAGAATGCTAACTTCCACAGCCATGCGTTGTTTTGTAATTCAGTAAGAGGGCGATGCTTTTCATTCAAAAAAATTTCGATCACTGCTCGAAGTTCAAAAAAGCGCTGAAGGACTTTCCCACAACTAAGCCAACGTACGGCAGTATGATAAGGTAAGTCATTTTCTCCAATCTCTTCAATAAATTGTCGGAATTGTCGGTGATTCAGCCCAAAAGATCTGATAAAATTAACAGTTGATATGACTGGTTTCAGAACTTCAGACATATCCAAACATTTTCCGCACAAAGACTGTTGATGAATGATACAATGTAAGACTAATGGTTTTAAACCACCGTCATTTTCTACAGCCTTTGACACAAGAGCGACCACTCTTTTATCTTTCCCACTCATGTTTTTGCCTCCATCAGTTGTAATACATTTCAAGTTTTTCCATCGAAGGTTCTTTTGATTAATGGCCATTTCAACTCCTTTAAAAATATCTGTACCAGTAGTTGTGCCATGAATACTATTCATATCAAGAAGTTCTTCATGCACTTCATAGCTTTTATCTACTCCTCGAATATAAATCAACACCTGAGCAGTATCTGACACATCCGTTGACTCATCCAAGGCCAAAGAAAACCACTCAACATGTCCATTTTTGTCGAACAGTTGAGAGGATATATTTTCAGCGATGTTTTCTACCCTTCGAGTCACAGTGTTTGCTGACATACTGACACTTTTTAATAAATTTACCTTTTCAGGGCACATTTCTTCGGCTACTGCAATTATGCATTCTTTGATCATTTCTCCATCGGTGAATGGTTTTCCACGTTTTGCAATTTCAAGAGCCACACGAAAGCTGGCACGCGTTGCAGCCTCTTGTTCAGTTTTGAGTTTTGTAAATGAAGATTGCTGCGATTTCAATCCGCGCTTCATAGCTTCGAATTTTTCTGTCCGCAAACTTCCTGTATATTTTGAGTAATTTTGAAAATGTTTTGTTTCATAATGACGTTTAATGTTATATTCTTTGAGAACGGCTATGCTTTCATTGCAAATCAAACATAGCGCCTTCTTACTGGACTCAATTACGAAATACTGAATGTTCCACTGATCTTTGAATTTTCTGCATTCACTATCAATTCTTCGCTTCTTTTCCATACTACTAAATCACACACAAAAGCAACAATTCAAATCAAAATACTGTTACAAAGATGTCTTAAACTTAAACACGCACAAACACGTTTTAAGGAGGTACGCACTATTTTATTTCACAACAGTGTCATAGGAACTGACTTGTGGTTGCGCCACTAGCCTTCTTATATATTCCAATTACTGCCATCTAGAAGTGAGTGGAAGACACCAGAACTTTCTCGAACCAACGAGATTATTCTGTACGTGCTATTAGCGCCATCTGTTAGCGATAGAAGGTACTACCTATTTCCGCTTGTGTCCACCAGATGTCCTGTCACGTTACTCCTCATGGCTCGTACTCTACGACTAATCTAGAAATTACAGATAATGACAGGAAAATTAATAATATGCAGTGTTGCCGTTTTGCAGCCTTTTTTAAACGTTGCATACTTTTTCGGACTTTTTTTCATCAGTGGACTATTTCACTTTTTACCACCGGCAACAATGATAATATGGTTTTGGCCCTCGGAACTTACTGGAGTAATCAGTATGGCCCTAAGGCTGGAAAGTTTGAAGACCCCTGCTCTAGTGGACCCATTAATACTGTTTTTGTATATTAGAAATGTGTTTAAGTCCATAAAAGGACTAAGAACCAACACATTTATGATTTTGTTCCGGTTTCAGCTGAACTTTTTAATAAAACACACCCCGAGGGAGGTTTACAATTAATTAACGTTCCATATAGCTATTCCAAGAGATATGATGTATTTTAGCTTTAAATTAGTGTATTTCTTCGTGTCTTAGTTAAGACCAAAACATAACTAGCATAAAATAGCGTTATCTTCGTAATTTTTAAATCCCAAATCTGCCATACTGGCAGTATGTTATATAATTTCATATATAAACAGTAACACACTGAATTTTGTCAAACATATATGTATTATATATATAGTAAAAGAAATAAGTCATATAGCGTAGCGGCAATGCAAATCGATAGTAATTAATAACAAAACAACAATTGGAAAGTAAGCTGTCATCTACATTGACTAACATAGATATAACGCAAATGAGAAAATGTGTAAAAGTGAAAAATTTGAACAATTAGGCATAGAACAGCCGCTACTATTTATGCAGTTTTATTAAAAGGTCTTGACCTGCCATAGCTATGTATTTAATTCCACTACACAAATAATATCGACACGAATGGTGTAAACACGATATTTACTTCTTTACTTTTACCTGAAAGAAGCTATGAAGCAATTTTTTGAGGACTTTGCTAAAGAATTTTTTTAAACGCATCATATATTGAACAACAGAATATTACTTTTCTCCAAACTAGTTTCTCTCTCAGATAGTATATAATAAAAAATATTTCCTTGTGCATTTGTCGAGTAAAAGTTCTGGTGTTTTATCATCAGTACCTTTTCTTTAGACATCGTTTTTATTTAACAGAAGAAGTTTCGCAAACTATTCTTCCTCACGATTATTATTCATATAGGTTTCTCTTTATGTAATAATCTTTGATCGGGTTTTGCAATATATTTCGATGCAGGGTTTTGATATAATAATTAAAGAGAAGGAAGCTGATAAAAAACTTTTTGATGAATAGGCTTGGGTGGCATTGGACTCTTGGCTTATGACATTTGAGTCGTGACTGGTCTCATAAATTAAGTTGAAGATATACATCACTACTATTACTATTTCGACCATTATAGAAATTTCACATTAAATTATTATCTTCCTGAATCAAAAATAGAACTGAAAATGTGAAAAAAATTAAATGATTGTAGTATAGTGACACCTGACAGTTCAATGAAATAAATGAAAAAAATATGCAAACCAGTTACAAAAAATCCTAAGTATTTGATAACTTTTGTTGTAAATATCTAATAGTTACTAATAAGTTATATATCAATTAATGTATTAACGTGAGTTTTCTTAATGCGCCACTGAAAGTTTAGTTTTACTATCTTATACCTAGTATAAGAAAGTATTGTGATGACCAAAATTTTCGACTTCGAGATTTTTGTAGATGTCTATGTTCTGATGTTCCCTGATACCGAAAAAGTGATTTAAAAAAATTTGTGTGTCAAGTCATGCTTTCTAGGCAAATACATTATGAGTATAAAGGAAATGTCAAAATTTGGACCGTAAATAAGACCCGTATCGAATATTGATTTTTGCAAATATCTACTAAATTATGTATTCTATATAGTTTTATCAAGAGTGCAAAAGTATTTAAAACTATATTTGGGATAATTTTTGTATACAAGAAATTTCAATATTCGGCCCAGAAGTAACGCTTTTAGTAGTAGAAATTTTTTGCAAATATCTCGCAATAATATGCACTTTATAGAGATTTATTAAGAGAGTAAAAGCACTTAGAATAGAATTTTGAATAACTTTTGTATAAAAAAACTCGAAATTCGGACCTGAAGTAACACACAGGTTTTTTTTTATACAGATAACAGTTAATTTAGAACAACTTTTGTATAATTTGTTTAACAAAGTCGTGTGGTGGCTACATCTACTTTGTTTTCTTTCTAAACTCTATTTTCTCTTTTAACAATTAAACCCACCGTTTAAGCTTCTGAACAGAATAAAGAGAATTAACAAAATAAAACGCCGGGATCTAAGAATAAAAATTTTGCTCTATAGAGCTTAAAATAAATATACTTCTACAAGTAAACAATAGTAGGTATAATTTTGTAGAACCACATTAAGCCTTATTATTTGATACGATATCTCTCATACATAATCACACATAATTAAGAGGTTAAAGGATACATAATGTTCAATAATTACCACTACATGAACAACAGGTAATCCGATATTGTGAATGTACTTAGAGTTAATCGATATGTCCGTTAGCAGAAATGTATTCCACAAATTTGTGCAGGAGATACACATTTACTGATCCCTTGTTACTGGATCGGAGAAAAACTAATCCACTTAAACTGAAATCTTGCAGACGTGTTGGAAATATCGTTTCGGAATATTCTGGATAAATTGGAAATAAATTTATATTTTCAGGGCAGTCAAGAACTACTAGTTTTTATTCGCTTTAAAACTTTCAATGATTTATGATCCCTAGAACATTTTTACTACTTGATAATGTTGTAAAAGCTAACCTTTAAAGCACTTTATTCTAATACCTTACATTTTCATTTAAAACCATTATTCAAGTAAAAAATGTTAGCATTAATCTTATGATGCATACAAAACTAAATTTATTTAGGAGCTTGTTAGCATTTTCTACTTTTTACTTTCTTATACGTAGTATAAGGAAGTATTGTGATGATGAAAATTTTCGACCTCGAGATTTTTGCAGATGTCCACGTTTTGAAGTCCCCTGATACCGAAAAAGTGGTTTTTAAAAAAATGTCTGTCTGTGTGTGTCTGTCTGTCTGTCTGTCTGTGACCACGATAGCGGTCAAACCGCTGTAGATATCAATTCCAAATTTTGTATTTAGGTGTATAATCTCCCTCTTGAGATCTGATTAGTTTTTCAGTAAAATCGGTAGACCGGAAGTAGCAGTTTACTTCAGTGAAAAATTCGAAATTTGCTAATATTTCGTCAATTACTAAGTTTAAACAAATTTATAAAGATTTGAAATGTACTCAAAATTAAATTTGAGACAAATTATCTTAAAGAGGTTTTTCGAAATTCCAACCGGAAGTAGGTCTTTTACTCTTATCGAAAATCGGTTTTTTGCGAATATTACGCAAGTCAAGCTTTTTAGACAGGTACGTTACGTGTATAAAAGTATTTAAAACATAGTTTTCAATATCTTTTGTATAAAAAAGATTTCAAAATTCGGACCGGAAGTAACACTTTTACTCTTACCGAATAGCGATTTTTGACAAATATGTCGTAAATTATGCATTCTATATATATTTATTAAGAGTACAAAAGTATTTAGAGTTATATTTTCAATATTTTTTGTATACATGAGATTTCAAAATTCGGACCGGAAGTAGCACTTTTACTCTTAGCGAGTACCACTTTTTTTCGAATATCTTGCAAAGTATGCATTCTATAGCGATTTATTAAGAGAATAAAAGTACTTAGAATAGGATTTTGAATAAGTTTTGTATAAAAAAATTCTTAAGATTATATAGTTTAAAACGCTCATACGTATAAGAAAGTCGTGTGGTGGCCACACCTCATTTTTTACTTTCTTATACGTAGTATAAGGAAGTATTGTGATGATGAAAATTTTCGACCTCGAGATTTTTGCAGATGTCCACGTTTTGAAGTCCCCTGATACCAAAAAAGTGGTTTTTAAAAAATGTCTCTCTCTCTCTCTCTCTCTCTCTCTCTCTCTCTCTCTCTCTCTCTCTCCCTCTCTCTCTCTCTCTCTCTCTCTCTCTGTGTGTGTGTGTGTGTGACCACGATAGCGGTCAAACCGCTGTAGATATCAATTCCAAATTTTGTATTTACGTGTATAATCTCCCTCTTGAGATCTGATTAGTTTTTCAGTAAAATCGGTAGACCGGAAGTAGCAGTTTACTTCAGCGAAAAAATCGAATTTTGCCAATATTTCGTCAACTACTAAGTTTATACAAATTTATAAATAATTCATATGTACTTAGAATTAAAATTGAGATAATAATTTTATGTAAAAAGTTTTTCGAAATTCCTACCGGAAGTAGGTTCTTCTTATCGAAAATCAGTTTTTTGCGAATATTTCGCAAGTCATGCTTTTTAGACAAGTACGTTACGGATATAAAAGTATTTAGAACATAATTTTCAATATCTTTTGTATAAAAAAAATTTCAAAATTCTGACCGGAAGTGCCACTTTTACTCTTATCGAATAGCGATTTTTTGCAAATATGTCGTAAGTTATGCATTCTAAATATATTTATCAAGAGTATAAAAGTATTTATAATTGGATTTGCAATTTTTTTTGTATATATGAAATTTCAAAATTCGTACCGGAAGTAGCACTTTTACTCTTAGCGAGTAGCACTTTTTTGATATCTTGCAAAGTATGCATTCTATAGAGATTTATTAAGAAAATAGAAGTACTTAGAATAGGCTTTTGAATAATTTTTGTAAAAGAAATTCTTAAAATTCTATAATTTGAAACGCTCATACGTATAAGAAAGTCGTGTGGTGGCCACACCTCATTTTTTTAATGGTGTCTAATATATTTTACATTGCCGAAACACATACAGTGCGGTAAAAGATTAACACAACAAATCCATAATTAAACTACTTAATTTAGAGAAAAGCCCAAGAGTAAGTACATGGACTTTCATTTGAAAATATGTCTCTAATCTGTTTATCCAGTACGTTTCTTTATTGTAATTTTGATTCACTATAAAATAAATTGGTTTTAATAAGTATGTGTTTTGATTTACTAAATTGTTATCTAGTTACTTTTTGAATCATTTCCTCTTATATTAGCTATATTCTACATATTGCAGGGCAATAATCGCATGTTGTATGTATACAGTATACAACATGCGATTATTTTAATAAAGCTATTGGATTTCTTAGTTTTGTAAACTTTTTCGAAATGTTATTTTCCAATGCAAGTCTGAAATTTAACTATATAACTACAGTATTATTTTTTTATATATATAAATATCTTACCTAAAGGCAGACATTGTCACCTGTGCACCATTTTCCACCAGAATCCATGGATTATAAATGTTCTTTTTCTCCATGTTTACAGATTATTCATACACATTTGTACAATGCACAATGCATGCTGATGCTCCGTTGCTCTACGTAAATTTCGCCAAACACTAAAAATCAATTTGAACAAACTACTGATTCCTATTCAGTAATCCAGCAACAGTTCAGAACGTGAAAGAACAAATTTATATATAGTTCTGTTAAGAACTGGTGGCACTTGCTTAGAAAACTATTTTAAGACAAAAAAGTATGGAGTATGGGGAAACTAGCCGCTGCGGATAAAAGTACACTGATACAGGTAATTAAAGTAATTAGCGTTGCTCTTGAAGATTTTGCACCAGTTAGGTTGGGGAAATATGACCCTTCCAAGAATGATGCCAAACGACATATAAGGATAACTTGTCCTTCACATAATGTAGTTACTAAATAATTGCTTAGGGGAAGTAATAATTTGAAGGATTCTGATCGGTTTTCACACATTTTTCAGTCCCGTGACCAGACACCTTTTCAACCGAAACTATACAGAAGTGTCAAGGATGAATTAGTGTCTCGCAAGGCTAATGGTGAAGCGAGTATTAGAATAAAGTTTACGAATGGTATTCCTGAAATTGTGAGTACGTTAAACTAATTAAGCCCAACAGCAAGGTACCCACAAACTTCTACTATCAGAATGTGGGGGGTCTCCGTCGCAAAACAAACTTGTTATACAGGGTTATGATAAACTAACGCACAAAATTCATAAAACGTACACTGTTAATTTTTGAAAAAGATGCAAAAATACGTCAAACAGTTTATTTTATTTCGCGTCTTTTAACATAAGTCAAAAAAATAAAACGTCAAATTTGTCAAAGTTATGACGTCATCAATATTTTTTTTAAATATGAAGCTTGGTTTTTTTTAACTTTATTTGATAAAGCTTGTTTTTCTGCATTATAAAGAAATAATTGAAGTAGGGGTCACATAAGAGAAAACTGAGAGAATTAATAAAAAACAAAATAAACTTTATTATAGTAATAACATTTAAATTAACTAAACAGTCCATTAAACCAAAACGATTTCTTACAGGAATTGTTCAAACTGTTCAAGACGATGGTAGACCTGATTTACAGAGTCTTCGACCATTTGCGGAGTTATACGAGTCATTTCATGTCTAATTCGTTTTTTTTTTAGTTTTTCCTTATGTGACCCCTACTTCAATTATTTCTTTATAATGCATAAAAACAAGCTTTATCAAATAAAGTAAAAAAAACCAAGCTTCATATTTAAAAAAAATATTGATGACGTCATAACTTTGAAAAATTTGACGTTTTATTGTTTTGACTTATGTTAAAAGACGCGGAATAAAATAAACTGTTTGACGTGTTTTTGCATTTTTTTCAAAAATGAACATTGTACGTTTTATGAATTTGTGCGTTACTTTATCATAGCCCTCTATAATGCTTCTTTATCTGCTATCTATGACATTATTTTATTATCTGAAACCTGGTTATGTAATTCAATTCATGATGCTGAACTTATGAGTGATTATTATAGTTTAGTCCGTTGCGACAGGGATGTCGATGCAACGGGCAGAGTCTTGGGTGATGGCGTCATGATTGCTATTTCCTGTAATATTTATTATACTGTTATTGATACTACCTTTTTAGAACAAATTTTAATTTAGTTGATGTGTTGATTAAATAAATTGCGTATGCCTTGTTTGATTTTCTTTCTTGTCTTAGTTTATGTTCCCCCCGATCTTAAATCTGATAGTTTAGAGCGGTTCTTGGCTGAGTCACTCATTTTAGTTAAATATCCGATACTTATTGTGGGTGATTTTAATATTCCTAGCTGCGTGGGTGATGTCACTCTTGGGGGTTCCAAGGTTAATGTCTTGCGTTCATTAGAGTCACCAGCCAGTGCTGCACAGTAACAACAATAGAAGGTATAATTTTCGAAAGGCTAATTATTTAAGATTGTATTCAGATTTTCTATCTATTGACTGGTTGTTTCTTGACGACTTCTCTAACAGTAACGAAGCTGTTGATGCATTTTATCGTAAGATCTATTCAATTATGGACCAGTCTGTCCCTATGGAATGCGCAAATTCCAAGGCGGGGCATTATCCTATGTGGTTTACCACTAGTATTAAGCAGAAACCTAACCTAAAACGTTATTATCATCGCAATTGGAAAGTAACTGACAGCTTATTCTTCAAAAATGAGTTTCAATGTTTTCGGAGCGAAATCAAAACAGAGATGTCCTTCACATATCGCAGTTACTGTAATAATGTCCAACAAAACTTGGTTGATAACCCTAAATGCTTTTGGGATTTCGTACGTGTGAAAAATAAAGTTTCTAGAATTTTCGGTAGGATGCATAGTTCTGATGGCGTATTTACTAATCCCCAGGCTATTATTGATGCTTTCGCTTCAACTTTTTCTTCTACTTACACATATTATGACGGTAGTGTCAACGAGTTGCCTGATGTGTATTCCACTTTACCACCTTTCATTTACTGAAAGTGATGTTGTGACAAGTATAAAGAAGATAAAAATACTGCTACTTACGAACACGACAATATTCTATACTTCTTAGTCCGTGATTGTGCTGCTGTATTCTCTGTGCCTTTATGTAAGTTATTTAATTTATCTTTGCGAACCGGTGTGTTCCCGGATGTGTGGAAGGTTACAAGGATTTCCCCAGTTTTTAAAAAGGGTGACAGAGCTAACGTGACAAATTACATGCCTATAGCAATTATTCCTACATTTTCCGAGATCTATGAGGCAGTGGTCTTACTAATATCTTGTATAAAGAATTTAATTTAACACGTTGACTGCCACGGCAATTTTCAGAATTCCGGTCTAAAAAGCCAATTTCATTTAATCATATTATATTATTAAAAACCCTAATTATAGTACATAGTTATCATCAAAAAGCATAGAAAATGTATTTTTTTTAAAAAGGGTCTCAGGAATTATCTCGTAGTTGGCTTATGTAACAGAAATCTCTTCGCCGATGCCAACTGCGAGTTAATTCGTATACAGGCACGCTTAGACCTGTCGCTTCGCTAAAGCTGAATCAGAGATATGCGTCCATATTCGTCAGTAGTATCTCAGATATTGTCGAGTGCATCATATATACGTCTTTCTTGAGTGTGTTGTTTTATAATTATTCTTATAATTAAATTATCAAGAACCCAATATGGATAAGAAAAGACCACTGACTCAAAATGAACTTGAATACTACGCTATCTAAGTGATTCAGAATTTGACGATATTTTAGGCGAGGATGGTAACGACAATAACGATTATGAACCGTCTGAGAATTCAAGTGATAGTGACGATGAACTCGTCTCCGAACCTAAAGTTGTTCCCGAACCTGATGATAATGACGATGATTCCCAAGCAACAACATCAAATGCGAATGATAATTTGTGGACAGGAATTTAACAAAATCCTGAATTATTTATTTTCCAAGAAAATGTTGGTGTGAAATTGAATATGTCAAATTTTACAGTGCAAATGCTGATGGACTTATTTTTTTCGGAAGAGTTTCTTGCATTACTGGTCGAACAAATTAATTTATATGCTGCGCAGGAAATTGCAAAACGCAAAGCAATAAAAAATTCTAACAGGGTATCAAAGTGGACCGACGTCAGTGCTGCAGAGATGAAAGTTTTTATTGGACTTTTGTTACAAATGGAGCCTTGTTCTTTTCCATGAAATGAACATTACTGGAGCACAAACAAGCTATATAATGTAAAGTTTTGGCGCTCAAATATGACTCGAAATCGATTCCAGTTGTTACTTAGTTATTTTCATTTGGTTGATAACTCCGCCATCTGCCGACAGATTATACAAGGCGAGACCAATACTAAATCATTTCAGTAATATTATGCGTGAAAATTATGTACCAGATAAAAATAATTTTTATTGACGAATCCATGATGCTGTGGGGTGGAAGATTCCGCCAGTACATAAAAAATAAAAAACACAAATACGGTGTCAAACTGTATGAACTATGTGAGTCCGACGGTCTTGTAATGAAAATAAAGATTTATAACGGAAAATCTGAGGAAACTGGTCACATTACTGATGTTGTGTTACATTTACTTGAGGACTATCTCGATAAGGGATACACGGTTTACATCGATAATTTTTATAATTCTGTTACTCTTACGAAACTGCTAAATACACGAAAAACTTGTGTGTGGAACCCTACGAAATAACAGAAAGGGCCCAGAGATGTGGTATATCGTAAACTGAAAAAAGGGGAGGGTATATGGCAACAAAATGGTCCTGTTACTGTATGCAAATGGAAACACAAATGAGATGTCCTTACCATTTCAAACATGTTGAAATGGTAGAGGTGTCCAATCGCAATGGAAAACTTTCTATGAAACCGAATATAATTCGAGATTACAATAAAGGAATGCCTGGCATTGCCCGATCAGATCAAATGCTGTCGTACTACACATCTCTAAGATAGACTATTAGATGGCCCAAAAAGGTTTCACTACATAGAGATATATACAGGGTTAGTAAAAAGTCCCGGAACGGTCGAATAACTTTGTTATTTGAAAATTATGATTTCTGAAATTTGGTATGGGGGTATAGTTAATATAAATGC
The DNA here is from genome assembly GCA_963170755.1 of Amphimallon solstitiale. Classification (NCBI taxonomy): domain Eukaryota; kingdom Metazoa; phylum Arthropoda; class Insecta; order Coleoptera; family Scarabaeidae; genus Amphimallon; species Amphimallon solstitiale. Next base: position 131,351,565 of record OY720675.1, on the reverse strand, counting down.
ATTTTATGCAATACAGTTAATATTTTTTTCACTTCCGGTTTAATCGGCAATACGTCCAACTTTTTTTTTTAAATGTAAATGTGCCCAGATTTTTTTAACACTTTTGAATGCAAAATAAAAAACTACGTTCAGGAAGTATTAAGATGTTTATTTTTATTCACAAGAAAACCGTTAAAAAATTAAAAAAGTGTCCTAATACAGAAAAATCAAGATACCTGTCTATTCAGGTTGCGATTACAATAATTGTTCAAAATGCTCTCCATTTACAATTTGACAAAAATGTAAACGGTCAGTAAAATTTGTTATTGAATTTTGTATTTGTTCTGGAGTGATGCGATTGGCTTCTTGAACTATTCTCTCTTCCAATTGTTCATGATTATGGGGACGATTTTTGTACACTTGACATTTCAAGTGACCCCAAAAGAAAAAATCTAATGGCGAGAGATCTGGCGAACATGCTGGCCATTCGATTGCTCCTCTACGTCCGATCCAACGTCCCGGAAAAATTTCATTCAAATAATCGCGGACATTATGGGCAAAATGGGGGGGAGCTCCATCTAGTTGAAACCAAAAATGTGCATTAGGGTGAGCACCTATGTTTGCATTTGGAAAGAGGGCCGCAAGTGTTGGAACAACCTCATTTCGCAATAAATTTAAGTAGACGTTGCCAGTTAAATTTCCTCTTATAAAAAATGGTCCTATGATGTTGTTTCCAACAAGACCAGCCCAGACATTCACCTTATGAGGACGCTGTGTATGGACTTCTTCAATCCAATGCGGATTTTCAATTGACCAGTAGCGACAATTATGTCTGTTCACAGTGCCGTTGAGACAAAACGTTGCCTCATCTGAAAAAATGATGTGATCTAAAACATTAGGCTGCTGCTCGATCAATTCCGTCATTGTTTCGCAAAATTGTAGTCTACGATCTGGATCATCTTCAGTTAACTCATGGACGGGATACATTTTATAGGCTTTCATTCTTGCTGATTTAAGAATATTATGAGCAGATTTTTGAGAGATCTCATGAATTTGACCTAATTCTGTTGTGGACACGTGATGATTTTCTTCCACTGTAAGTAACACATTCAAACTAGTTTCTTCATCTGTTGCTGTTAATGGACGTCCCCTTCTAGGTAAATCCTTCACCTGACGAAAGACTTCAAACTTTTGAATTGTTCGGCATACCGTACTTTTACTAATGTGACGATCCGGATAAACAGTATTAAACAAAATACGAACCTCTTCAAAAGAACGTTGACGATCACCGTACCCACGCATCATTAATATCTCAATTCGTTCTGATTCAGTAAGTCTTACTGCCATTTTCAAATGTGTCAATGTCTAAAATAAGTAAATTTATAGCGATGCAAAAGTTAAAACGCTTTTAAAATTGTCAAATGTGACGGCAAAAAGAATGCAAACACTAAACAACAACTTTTTTCAAAGGTACCTTGATTTTTCTGGATTAGGACACTTTTTTAATTTTTTAACTGTTTTCTTGTGAATAAAAATAAACATCTTAATACTTCCTGAAAGTAGTTTTTTATTTTGCATTCAAAAGTGTTAAAAAAATCTGGGCGTTCCATTTAAAAAAAAAAGTTGGACGTATTGCCGATTAAACCGGGAGTGAAAAAAATATTAACTGTATTGCATAAAATGCATTTATATTAACTATACCCCCATACCAAATTTCAGAAATCATAATTTTCAAATAACAAAGTTATTCGACCATTCCGGGACTTTTTACTAACTGTATATACACAATGCGCACAAAATTTTTCAAAAAGTAACTTCTTCTAAAATAAAACTGATAAAGTTTAGAGAAGAATTCGTCGTCGCGTTGATTGGAGAAGAGATTCAAACAGTTTTGAAATGAAAATAGATTGCAAGAGCTCCATTATTTAGAGAGTCTGCCACCTACCGAAAAAAAACAGCGTCTGACAAAACCATGTCGTTACGTACCCAAGGAAATAAACGCCTAGAAACGCGTTATTTTTGTCCGACCTGTGAAGAGAAGCCAGCCCTTTGTGTGGAAGATTGTTTTAAAAAGTTTCACAAACAATACAATTACTTCTTGATTTTGAATAAATTTTCTCCTTAATATAAGCTGCCGGCGAATTCTTTCGTTTTGCGGGAGAAAACAGGGGACAGATATAGTACCGTGCAACGGGTGATGTTTCTCTAAATTGTGCAACACCCGGTATAGGTAGCGCGTTCAGACCGATCGACGTGTGAAGGGGAATATCCGAGCTAATTTTATTATATTGACATCTTGTCAATGTCAATTTCAAGTTACTTTTTTACTAGTTATTTTTGTTTTAATCTATATTTCTTTATTTAATTTGATTTTGGTCGATGGTAGCCATCTTTACGATGGTCCAAAATGGAGAATATAATGTTGTCCATAAGAACCATCACTTGCAAGACCGTACAAGATCCTAAGATCCTCACGGTCATATGACAGGTATCATTTTTCAAGTTTAAATTCATATTGTGTTTCTTTTAGGAATATTGGTTCAGTTGTTAAGATTTGTCAACTTAATATCGAAGGTATATCCAAAGACAAATGAAATTCATGTAGCATCAGTGGATTGACTGCTTTCAAGAGGAGAATAGTATGTTTTTCAACTGGAATATGAACGCGAGTCCAGCTTGTGATTGCGGAGCTGAGATTGAACTAGTTAAACATATTGTTGAAGAATGTCCTATAGCTAAGTTTGAATTTGGATACACGGACTTACATAATTTAACTCAGAGGCTGTTGCTTGGATCATAACAACGAAAGACCTTTAGTATTGTGGCACTGTGGTGTAGGTTTTTTTATTCAGCAGGTTTTTTCCTACATCCTAGACCAAATGGTGCAGTGTTTTAGAGGCCCCCCTGCAGTTATGGCCCTTCTAAATATATTTCTACTTTTGTAATATAATTTATATATGTTTCTTTTCTTGTACCTGTCATGTAGTTTCATACGAATATATATATTTATACCATTAAAATTTTGCCTTTATAACTCTGTCCGATTGCCGGATATTTACGGACAAACATAAAAGTTGCGTTTTCGACGTTGCCCAATTTTCTGAAGGTATCTCCTCTTAAACGAATCTATAACACGTATTGGGAAAAGTACGGTTAAAAAGCCCGCAATTTCTTCTTTTCATCGCGCGCAAATGCATATTTTAATATCGCAGGGCGCGTGAAAAATTAAAATACATGTGTGACCGTGTTCCGTCGAATTTGACAAAACACAAAATTAACCCATGACGTGCCTTCAAAAAGCGTATCTACGTAAACGAAAAAACAGGCCTGGACACAAAATTGACATTGTACGGAAATGTGACATGAGATCGTAATATTTCCAATGTTTTACTTTTAAGCATGAAATTCCTAGCTTTGACGATTTTTAGAGAGGAAAAGGACTCGAAGTCGAAAATAACAGACTCTTAGGAATCGTTTGCATGCTTATTCCAACTTCATTGTCATATAGTGTCCATAGTAGGAGGAATTTAAATTCTTCAAACTCTTCATGCACTCGGGACATGGTGGTAAAATGGCTGAAATGCGTCAGAAATGAATGTACACAATAAATCATGTGCAATGCCCATTATCATTATGTACACACACATACGTTCATGTGCACTGCCCATGAATATACTATGATATCAAAAATTAAATTGGTCAATGTTGGTCATGGAATGTAAAACGCTTGTCTTAGTTTAAATCAGGGGTCTCCAAACTTTCCAGCCTTAGGGCCATACTGATTACTCCAGTAAGTTCCGAGGGCCAAAACCATATTATCATTGTTGCCGGTGGTAAAAAGTGAAATAGTCCACTGATGAAAAAAAGTCCGAAAAAGTACGCAACGTTTAAAAAAGGCTGCAAAACGGCAACACTGCATATTATTAATTTTCCTGTCATTATCTGTAATTTCTAGATTAATCGTAAGGTGCCAGTCCACAATGAGAATATCTCATGGGATTTGTGTCTCATGCAATAAAAATCGCAGGACAACTCGAATTTCATTGGTCTTTCGACCGTTTCCACAATGAAATTGAAGCGATTTTTATTGTATGAGACACAAATCTCATGAGATATTCTCATTGTGGACTGGCACCTTTAGAGTACGAGCCATGAGGAGTAACGTGACACGACATCTGGTGGACACAAGCGGAAATAGGTAGTACAGATGGCGCTAATAGCACGTACAGAATAATCTCGTTGGTTCGAGAAAGTTCTGGTGTCTTCCACTCACTTCTAGATGGCAGTAATTGGAATATATAAGAAGGCTAGTGGCGCAACTACAAGTCAGTTCCTATGACACTGTTGTGAAATAAAATAGTGCGTACCTCCTTAAAACGTGTTTGTGCGTGTTTAAGTTTAAGACATCTTTGTAACAGTATTTTGATTTGAATTGTTGCTTTTGTGTGATTTAGTAGTATGGAAAAGAAGCGAAAAATTGATAGTGAATGCAGAAAATTCAAAGATCAGTGGAACATTCAGTATTTCGTAATTGAGTCCAGTAAGAAGGCGCTATGTATGATTTGCAATGAAAGCATAGCCGTTCTCAAAGAATATAACATTAAACGTCATTATGAAACAAAACATTTTCAAAATTACTCAAAATATACAGGAAGTTTGCGGACAGAAAAATTCGAAGCTATGAAGCGCGGATTGAAATCGCAGCAATCTTCATTTACAAAACTCAAAACTGAACAAGAGGCTGCAACGCGTGCCAGCTTTCGTGTGGCTCTTGAAATTGCAAAACGTGGAAAACCATTCACCGATGGAGAAATGATCAAAGAATTCATAATTGCAGTAGCCGAAGAAATGTGCCCTGAAAAGGTAAATTTATTAAAAAGTGTCAGTATGTCAGCAAACACTGTGGCTCGAAGTTTAGAAAACATCGCTGAAAATATATCCTCTTAACTGTTCGACAAAAATGGACATGTTGAGTGGTTTTCTTTGGCCTTGGATGAATCAACGGATGTGTCAGATACTGCTCAGGTGTTGATTTATATTCGAGGAGTAGATAAAAGCTATGAAGTGCATGAAGACCTTCTTGATATGAATAGTATTCATGGCACAACTACTGGTACAGATATTTTTAAAGGAGTTGAAATGGCCATTAATCAAAAGAACCTTCGATGGAAAAACTTGAAATGTATTACAACTGATGGAGGCAAAAACATGAGTGGGAAAGATAAAGGAGTGGTCGCTCTTATGTCGAAGGCTGTAGAAAATGACGGTGGTTTAAAACCATTAGTCTTACATTGTATCGTTCATCAACAGTCTTTGTGCGGAAAATGTTTGGATATGTCTGAAGTTCTGAAACCAGTCATATCAACTGTTAATTTTATCAGATCTTTTGGGCTGAATCACCGACAATTCCGACAATTTATTGAAGAGATTGGAGAAAATGACTTACCTTATCATACTGCCGTACGTTGGCTTAGTTGTGGGAAAGTCCTTCAGCGCTTTTTTGAACTTCGAGCAGTGATCGAAATTTTTTTGAATGAAAAGCATCGCCCTCTTACTGAATTACAAAACAACGCATGGCTGTGGAAGTTAGCATTCTATGTTGATTTGACAAAACATGTGAACGAACTGAATTTGGGATTGCAAGGAGAAAACCAGCATCTTCCTGATTTATACACTAATATCAAATCATTCCGGAAGAAATTGATATTGTTTCAATCACAACTACGAAGTAAATGTTTTTCACATTTTAAAACATGTGAAATATTCAGCCACACTACTGAGACTGAGTTTCCTATCGATTTTGCAATCGAAACTTTGAGTGCTTTGAAAATAAATTTTGATACTCGTTTCTCGGACTTTGATGCCATTGCGAATCAAATTAAGATTTTTCAGAATCCTTTTGATACTGACATTGAAGCCCTAACCCCGGAACTTCAAATGGAAATAATTGATCTACAGTGCAGTGATATAATGAAGAACAAATATCAACACTCATCTTTGTTGGAATTTTATAAGAGTCTTCCACTGACACAATTTGATAATTTGCATAAATTTGCTCGTGGGCTGTTTTCTGTTTTTGGTGCTACTTATTTGTGTGAGAAGACCTTCTCCAAAATGAAATACACAAAAAATGTTTACAGATCTAAATTAACTGATGAGCATCTTAAATCTCTTTTAATAATTGGTACAAGTAAAATTAGTCCACAACTACAAACTATTGTCAGTGGAAAATCTCAATTACACAAATCTCATTAGTATTTCATATGTCATTATGCTTGTTATAAGTTATGTTTTTATTTAAAATGTATAAAATGTTAGTTGGATTCATTTCAATAATTTGTTAGTTATTATATACTGAAGTAAAATTTTCTGCATATTATACATGTCTTTACTCATTACAATTCTGTGTTTCTTTATCCAACTTATCACAAAAACAATAACAATAAGCCTACAACAATGTTATGAGTAGTTAGCCCATGACCATATCAATGTAGATGTCATATTAATAATTATTCAACATAAAATTAGAATACTTCAGTAAACTAAATTTAATTTGCTATAAAAAATATGTTCTCTAAAAGGAGTTTTCAAGTATGCTAGCTCTCCGCGGGCCGGACAAAATCTGTCCGCGGGCCGGTTGTGGCCCTCGGGCCGTAGTTTGGAGACCCCTGGTTTAAATCATCCTTTTGAAATAATTCAATCATTGTAAAGCTACACTGACATTATGAATAACCTACAAATGTGTCACCTACTTAGTTCAGCTGTCAAATAATAATGAACTACAAATTATAAAATAAATAACGTTTTTATTAACCAGAAAAACTAAATTACAATAATTGTTGGAAATGTCCCCCGTTTTGTTCAATGCACAAGTTTACGCGCCTCCTCATGCTGTGAAAAGCGTTTTGCAGCATTTATGGCGTTATGGTTGCACATTGCAGTTCTTGCAAATTATGTATCGGATTTTCGAAAATCGTATTTTTTAAATAAGGAAAGATAAAATAGTCCATAATTGTCAAACAAGGTGATCTCGGAGGAAACTCAACCTCCGTATGCAAACTTATCAGCCGGTCATCAAAAAACTCGCGGAGAAAAGCAAGATTTTCTCGTGTAGTATGTGCTTTTGCACCGTCTTGCTGGAAATAACCGTATTGAAGTTCATCATCGTCTAACTGTTGCACAAATTCAGTCAAAAAAATATGTCTGTACCTTTCTGCGTTGACGGTGAAATTGAAAAAAATTAGCCTAATTATTCTTCTGCGAGAAACTGCCATCCAAACACCAATTTTCTGAGCATGTAGTGGCGTTTCAATAAAAATATGCGGGTTATCAGTGCTCCACATTCGCATATTCTGAGAATTGATGTATCTCGAAAGGTGGAACCAAGCTTCGTCAGAAAAAAAAGTTAAGTTCAGCAGATCGTCATTCATTGAATTATTAACGAACCAATGGCTGTACGCAAGGCGTCTGGGGTGGTCTGCAGGCAGAAGAGCTTGATATGATTGCATCTTATATGGATGCATGTTCAGGTCCATCTTTACAATCGTTTGGCATGTTCCATAAGAAAGCCGAATTTCTTGAGAGAGACGTTTTAAAGGTTTTGTAGACTCTTCTTCCATACGTTGACGAACGTCATTAATGACTTCTTCTGTACGAACTCTTGGTCTACCAGCACCTTTTTTATGCGTCACAGAAACAGTTTCGGTAAACACTTCAACACAATTTGTAAGGCATACATAAAAATTGTGGGATAATATTGCTACGGCTGGGAAGCGCTCTCGAAAATTGTCCAAACACAAACGTTGACTGTATTCCCAAGTTCCATTAACTAGCACACCCGTTCGAAAATAGGCTTCAGTCATGTAAATTTTGTGCTCTGTGGTGAGAACCATGATTCTAAAACCGTGCAGGATTAGAAAACTTCAACACAATAACTTGACAGATTTTGACATTCAAAAAATTATGACATACTTAAATGCACGATGCACGCTGCGACAATAATTTTAAAATCCATGACAACGATTGACCAATTTAATTGTTGATATCCCGGTATTATTATATATCAGACGAACGTCGGCATCTCGACATAATGGTCTCGCGGTAGCTTGACTTAACATTTTTACATACAGGCTGACTTTGAATTAAAATACAATTATTTCCAAAACGCTTACGCCGTTTCCTTAGGGGAAAAAGAATACTTTTAACATTTATGTGCCCTACGAAATAATTATTTAAATAATTACCCACTGCGGAGTGGGTGGAGCCAAATCAACTTTTTCTTCTGATGGGGTCGGTGATCTCAAACCCAATGTCAAAATTTCAAAAAAAAATGGTGCATCTAATATGGCGGAAGGGTTTTTTGAAAAATGACGTATAAATGTGAAATTTTGGATACGAGGGTGTTTGCGGTCGCCGATCACGAATCCATATTCAAAATGTCAAAAAGAAAATGGAAAAGTTCTTTGAAAATTGGCGTATGAATGTGAAATTTTAGATACGGACCCCCGTATCTAAAATTTCACCCGTCTTAGGTCGCCGATCACGAATCCAAAGTCAAAATATCAAAAAAAAAATGGCGGAAGAATTTTTTGAAAATTGAAGTATGAATGTGAAATTTTGGATACGGGGGTGTCTTCGGTCGCCGATCACGAATCTATAGTCAAAATGTCAAAAAAACAAAATGGCGGAAGAATTTTATGACAATTGACATATGAATGTGAAATTTTGGATACGGGGTGTCTTAGGTCGCCGATCACGAATCCATAGTCAAAATTTCAAAAAAAAAATGGCGGAAGGATTTCTTGAAAATTGATGTATGAATGTGAAATTTCAGATACGGGGGTGTCTTAGGTAGCCGATCAGGAATCCAAAGTCAAAATGTCAAAAAAAAAGATGGCGGAAGAATTTTTTGAAAATTGACGTATGAATGTGAAATTTTTGATACGAAGGTGTCTTAGGTCGCCGATCAGAAATCCAAAGTCAAAATGTCATAAAAAAACAAAGTGGCGGAAGAGTTTTTTGAAAAGTGACGTATGAATGTGAAATTTTAGATACGGGTTTGTCTTAGGTCGCCGATCACAAATCCAAAGTCAAAATGTCAAAAAAAACAAAATGGCGGAAGTCTTTTGAAAATTGACGTATGAATGTGAAATTTTAGATACGGGGGTGGTTTAGGTCGCCGATCACGAATCCAAAGTTAAAATGTCAAAAAAAACAAAATGGCGGAAGAATTATTTGAAAATTGACGTATGAATGTGAAATTTTGGATACTGGGTGTTTTAGGTCGCCGATCACGAATCCATAGTCAAAATGTCAAAAAAAATGGCGGAAGAATTTTTTGAAAATTGACATATGAATGTGTAATTTCGCATACGCGGGTGTCTTAGATCGCCAATCAAGAATCCAAAGTCAAGATGTCAAAAAAACAAAATGGCAGAAGAATTTTTTGAAAATTGACGTACGAATGTGAAATTTTGTACGAATGTGAAATTTTGGATACGGAGGTGTCTTAGGTCGCCGATCACGAATCCATAGTCAAAATGTCAAGAAAAACACAAAATGGCGGAAGAGTTTTTTGAAAATTGACGTATGAATGTGAAATTTTGGATACGGGCGTTTGTGGGGTCGCCGATCATAAATCCAAAGTCGAAATGTCAAAAAACAGAATGGCGGCTCCAATATATAGGAAAGGTTATGCAAAATGTCCTTAGATTTGGGTGAAATTTAGTATACGGCTGTTTTTGGGGTCGCTAATCACAAATACAAAGTCAAAATTTGAAAACAAAAGAATGCCAAAGTCAATATGGCGCCATGACATTGATTGCTTTTTACAGGAAACTGTAAAAAAGCTGTAAGCGGACGCGAAAAAGGCGATTCAATACGGCTTAAATTTAAAACTTGGGCTTTTTTTGGATGTTTGTTCAAATTTAGTTTTAGGTTGATTTTTATTATTGTTTTGTACTTTTTTATTAACAGGTGTAGACTTTGAAAAGGTTAACATGCTTTTCCACTGTCATATCAAAATAGTATTGTAAACTATCTCGATGAAAATGTGACATTTTTGAACGCATTGTTTCTTTGGATATTTTAACATTACTTATGTTTAACATTAAATTACCTTTCTCGCTCTTGAGTGTGTGGATTCAACATGGCGGAAAAATTAAATATAGTTTACATTTTTCAACAAATGACGTATTGGATATGTATAAATTTCTAATAGCATAGTTAATGGTGATAAATTTAAATTTAATATTTATTTCACTTACCTAACAAATAATTTGAATTGGTTCATCTATAACTATATTGACAAAAATAGATCTCCACTTCATCTCTTATAATATTGATTATCACACTTTTCTGTTTGACTTAGGTATCCTATTGTGTTTATATTTTTTTATATATTTGAATTACATATATATAAAGTATGATACAAGATAACAATTGAAGATGATTAGGCCCAAGAATAAATATGATAGTGTATATAGTTATTGAGTATTTATAGCGCTGCTGACCTTTTAATTCAATTTAGTAATACAGTGATCAAAATCAGAAGGAAATAAGCTTTATTATATCATTTACTGTTTACAGATCAAAAGGAGTATTAGTCAATATTTATAATATATTGTTTAACATAATTTAATATGTTTATATCGATCGAATTGTACACGTGATTTTAATTTGAATCCGCATAACGAAGCTCGATGTTATCGACGCAGGAACTTTTTAAACGCCCGAAATATTTCAATAATTTTAGTGTGAATTTCAAATATCAAATTATATTAGGAATAATAATAAAAGACACTCTTATACTATTACTATTAACATTTGGAGAATAACTTAAGATATATAGCAAATAATTTTTTGAAATTATTTTTTACAGAGCGGATTTTACATTGGAATTTTTATTTGCTTTACTGTTGTACAATTAAGAATGCAAATTTAATGTTTATGATAAATTTGGAATTTCCAAAACGAAGATTTTCGAGTACGTTTGAAACATATATTATTAAAGTGTAATATGAAAATTAATTAATTCTATCAATAACAAGGCAAGCTTAAAAACATGTTTTGTTAAAATCCATCATGTTGTCTCATCTCATTTGACAATTGGAACGACAATTTAGTCAAGCCTGTCAGTCTGACATTTCGTTCTCACAAATTTACGTGTAAACGAATACACTTCAACGAACTGCTGTCACGATGACAGGTGGAACGACAATTTGCTTAAGCATCATTGACGTCAGTCTGACTGTTCATTGTCAAATAAATGTTATCAAAACGTCACGATGACGGTCTGCCAGAAAATTGTAAAGTATGAACTATTTTTATCGTAAAACTTGACACAAAGAGATTCAGAGCACTACCAATTTTGTAAAACGAAGATGTTGAAATATGCATGAATTAATTATTGAACCGTCTTAGTGTAGTTTAGTCGTTCTAAATGTAAGCGTTCAGTAAATTATATCGAAATGTCACCGGCAAAGTCTTAATAAATACATTTATTTGCCACAAATTATAAATGTCACGATAATGTATAATTAATTTCTAGTGATATTTCGTTTAATTTGCGGCTTCATTCATAAACAAGAGCAAAATTAACTACAGTTGCAATTACTTTCCATTGACTACTCTAAATGAAAAATTAATTGATGGTACGGTATATGTACAATAAGGGACGAGTTTTCTTCTTTCGTTAGATGTGTCCGGAACAGTTCGAAATGAAAAAAAAATATATTACATGAAATTTGTTTAATAATTCTGTTGCAAAAGCAAGCACTTAAATTATGCGCCTGTTGGTTATCACCGACCAATCAGAGGCACATTTTCGGTTAAATGGTACGACATAGCAGGATTTTCCATTGCGTTTGGAAAATAGAAGAATGACAATACTTTTAAACACTAGCAAATAAAAATTATTCTATTAACAACCTGCAAGTTTAAAAACATATTTTGTTAAAGTTCATCATGTTATGTTTTTAGTTTTTTTTTTTGACAATTTGGTTAGGCACTGTCGGTCTGACATTTCGTTCTCGCAAGTTATTGTAAACGAACACACTTCAACGAACTGCTGTCACGACATCAAGTAGAAAGACAATAATTTACTTAAGCATCGTGACGTTAGTTTGAGTTTTTAATATCGAATAAATGTAATCGAAATGTTCTCACGATGACAGTCTTAGGCTAGATGAACACGATTTATACAAAACATGAATGTAAACGAATTATTCTAAATGTAAGTGTTGAGTAAATTATATCGAAATGTTATACCTTTTATGAGCAAAGTCTTAATAAATAAATTCATTTACCACTAATTATAAATGACACAATAATGTATAATTAATTTCTAGAGATATTTTGTTTAGTTTGCATCTTCATTCATAAAGAAGAGCAAAAGCGAACTACAAACGCTATTACTCTCCACTCACAATCATTCACATATAGATTCCAATATGGTACTTATAAAAAATATGGTAAAGGCTTAATAAGAATCGCAAAATGATCAAACAATTAGGAATTACAGAGTGCTCTTTTTGCAATTATGTAAGTAACATGTTGACACAGATGCCCCACGTCAGAGTGTATTATTTTTGGCTAGTGTTTTTAATTTTATTAACCAGCGTCGCGGCTAAATATTTAAATTAGTAGAATCGTTTCAGGAATTGACACGGCCAAACCATTTTCTACAGGCGACGACACAATGTCACTACAAATTAACTTTGACAGGAACAACTTCAGAACAGATAAATTAATCTAATTTATTAATATTTAAGGAAACATTATATATAACTGACAGTTGTAATACAATTTACCACAAAGAAACACTGCAAATTATAAAAGAATAGGAATAGGAATCGTTATGAAAAATGCCAATGATTAAACTATCAGTTTGTAATACTGAATTATTTAAAAGTATGCATTCGCGTCAATAAAACATCTAGCAAAGTTATCTACAAGTTTGTATAAAATAAAATATTTTTTTAAAATTTCTAATGAATTTTAATTTAAACCAAAAACACCAATGGAATCGACATATACCTATAGACTGAAACACTATTAACAAAAACTATCAAATCACATTTTCCAACTGATGCAAAAAAACACCGATTTCGAGATTATTCTAATTTTATACCCACAAACAAAATTCAAACTATAGATAAATTAGGCAAACGTGAAATAAATCATCGGTAAATCAAGGCACAAAAACCAATAATAGTAGAAAAATTCAAAATAGAGTGAAAACTACCGACTGTGAAGGCACAGAAAAAGTATGTGAAAAATATCAATATAACTTTAAACGATAAAATACATCTTATTTTATGGACAGCCGTTAAACATTTTAAATTTAAAAACTGCTATTATCACTAAATCTATTATTAATCATTTCATCCGATACGCGTTCTGAATAAAATATTGCATAGTTGTAAACTATATTCAGGGGTGTATAAAAACAACGTAGCAATATTGAACATCTAAAACACAATTATATTTAGTTATTCGCTATATATCTGAATTATATGATGTTTCAAAAACTGAAACGCAATAAAGACAAAATTCGCAATGAAATTTAGATGAATAAGGGAGAGCGGTACATCAACTGTAAGCGGAATAAGAGGCGATAGCGGGCCTTCAAAGCCGGCCGTATTAGTTACTTATATATAATAAAAGCCGTTCGAATGACCCCTTCTAATCGCCCGAGTTGAAATAGCTTAACGGAATCACCATGGTTACTAACCGAACGGTCAAAATCGATGAAAATTGGCAAAACGGTAGGAAGTACTCGTCTCTGGATACGCGAAATTAATGGCTGTCGTTTGGCGTAGGTGTACGGACGACTTTAAACCGCTCAACGACGGAGAGATTTTCTTCCTAAGTGGAGCGGTAGTAAAGGTATGGGCTTCTAAAGGGGAGCAAGCACTCGATGTTGTAACAGAAAAATGGCTTACGATATGACGATTCGCATGACAATCAAAAAAACCCGAGAAACGTCAATCTGACAGGCGAACTGAGTTGTATACAGAGATTCACTTTTAAGACTGAAATACCAAATTTTTAAGGTTACGAGGGCACAACAAGACTCGGGGTCTTAAAGAACCAGCTTTTTGGGACCTTTTACATGCTTCTTTCGAGTCGACAGTCGTACGCAATCGAAGGTACCAGCAAATTAAAGTTCGTTTGCAGACGGATTTGGTCAGAAAAATGGCCGTTTAAATGTGCACTGATGTGAATGCATTCCGGTCGGGCGAAAAATAAATATCAGATTCTCATGTGCACTGCCGATCAATACATAACGGTCTCGCTTGATTTAATATTTTTATCTATACAGGGGTCGATTAATATTTTAATAATGATTTGAATTAAAATACGATAATACCAGAACATGTATTTGCTTAAACGGGAGGATTGCTTTCGACATTTATGTGCCCTTACTACGAAATAATTTTATTTAAACGATTACGCAAACGTGCACAATGGGCGGAGCTGGCTGAAATCAATTTCTCTCTCTTCTGATTGAAAGTAAAATTGGGCACTTGGGAGTTTTTACGGTCGCCCATCACTAATTCAAATGTCAAAATAAAACAAAATGGCCGAAGGATTTTTTTAAAATTGACGTATGAATGTGAAATTTTATATACGGAGGTATCTAAGGTCACCGATCACGAATCCAAAGTCAAAATGTCAAAAAAAAAACAATGGCGGAATAATTTTTTGAAAATTGATGAATGTTTGTGAAATTTTGGATACGGGGGTGTTTGTGGTCGCTTATTACGTCTTCAATTTGGCGTTTCTTCAAAACGTGATTGAACAGGACTTAAATTTAATACTTCATTTTTTCTTAACGATAGTAGATTCGAAAACATCAGAATCGTATTGTACACTGTCTCAATGAAAATGTTGCGTTCATTGAGCTCATTGTTTCTTTCGATACTTTAACATGACACAAGTCATGTTAACATTAAATTACCTTTCTCGCTCTTGAGTGTGTACCAGTTTGTGTAAAAAATACTTCGAGAAGAATTTTAAATAAAATGTACTATTGGCTTAACAAAATATATGTATATACAGGAGCGCTTCAAAAGTGTATAAAAGTAAGTGGACATTCTAAAAAGCGTCATGCCAATGATCGCTTTTTACAGGAAAGGCGCTTCAATTTAAAACTTGGGCTTTTTACTTTTGTTATTATTATTTTGTGCTCCTTTATTAACGATAGTGCATTTCAAAAAGGTTGACAGGCTTTTACAATTTCACATCAAAATAGTATTGAACACTGTCTTAATAAAAATGTTGCCCTTTTTGATCTCATTGTGTCTTTGCATACTTCAACACGACTTATGTTTACCATTAAATTACATTTTTCGCTCTTGATTGTGTACCGGTTTATGTCAAAAACAGTTCGAGAAGAATTTTTAATAAAATATCCTATTGGCTTAACAAAATATATGTATATACAGGCCTGCTCCAAAAGTTAATAAAATCGGACATTCTAAAAAGCCATGACAGTGATTGCTTTTTACAGCAAACTGTGAAGAAACTGTAAGTGGATGCGAAAAAAGCGGTTCCAACTCAGAGAGATTGACGGACAGCTGTAAACGGACGCGAAAAAGGCGATTCAAGCTCGAAAGAAATTGATGGACAACTAGTTTTATATTATATTTTCTGTTCATGTAAGCCAGCATTGATTTTTTGTTCTCTTCCCAGAAGTCATTTATCCATATTAGCACTGATATATTACGAGTGTAATCGTAGCTGCACTAATATGGCAAGTAAACACAGTACGAGATAACTCGTAGTCGGCGTCCTAGCAAAGAACGCAATCTACAAGTTATCTCGTAGTGGACAGTCAACGTGTTAACCAACAGTTTGTTTCGTGAACCTCTGTATCATTTTTCAACAAAATATTAATTCTGAAGTTGACTCACAGTATTTTAATAACATATATTCTTACGTAAGAGAAGTAGTTTCAAATGAAATTTTTAATAAAATTAGAACTTAAATTAACACTACATTTTAGTTACAGTTTTTCAATAATCTCTGGTAGTCTCCGACTATGACCCACGTAAACGAACGTTTACGACAATTTTCTCGTAATGCACCCTTTTAAATTTCAAATTCAAATTCAATTTTATGTTCATTACAATTTATAGAAATATTTTAATTAATACGATAATTTCAGCAAAATGTCTTAATTGCTCAAAAACCTTTTGCTGAAATTATAATAACCAAACTAATCCAGTGGTTTTTGTCTTTTTTTGGATCTAATTACATATTTCTACATAATACCTACTTGACAATAAGATTGAAATTTGTAAACAGCATAATTTTTTTCTGTTATGCAAATTGTTGTGCTATATATATATATGTATATTTTGTGTATTTTAAAGAAATTTATATAAATAATCTAAGTGTATGTAAATACCGTATTGGTAATAAAGATATATTATTATTATTATTATTATTATTATTATTATTATTATTATTATTATTATATATATATATATACGAGATATTAATATTATTGGACGATTTTTAGGTCGTTATACTACTTTTAAATAATTTTTTAAAACTCGCTAATTTGCAGTGTTTGAAAATTACAATTTTATAATTTTACCACTGATATTTAATTAGGTAATTTTTATTTTTTTAAAAAATTACCGACACGGCTGAGATATCAGTGGTAAAATTAGAAAATTGTAATTTTCAAACACTGCAAATTAGCGAGTTTTAAAAAATTATTTAAAACTAGTATAACGACCAAAAAATCGTCCAATAATATTAATATATATTTACATATATGAATTAAAGGTCAATAAAAATTTAACATTACATATATATATATATATATAAAATATATTACAATTCTTTGCCAAATATACAAATGTATTGAAAAATTCAAAAGATTCTTGGTAGTAGTGGCATACAATGAAGTAAAAGTAATAACAATATGACAACTGGTTGTCAATTAGAAAACAATGACAAATATAAAATGCAAATCACAATGTATAAATGAAAATGTAATCAAATAAGCAATAGGACAGTCGGGATTACTTATATAGTCACATCAAAAGGCTTGGGATTTACCACAAACAGTTCAGTCAATGCAATTATACAAATAACAACGACGCAACCATGTAATGAAAAATTAAGAGTAGAACTGTTGATATTATAACAATATAGAATGTAAAATCAGTCATGTATAAATGTAAATGAAAGCAAATAAGCATAGGACAATCGCCATTACCCATGTAATCCTATCAAATTGGATTAGGTTCACCTAAACATGTACAATCTGATTGAAATACATAGACAATCAACGATGCAACTATGTATGTGTTAAGATGTATTTGTAGCTACAGACATATATGTTTCTACCTAGTTTGGTTTCGTCAGTGCAGCATAACAAAGAAGGTGTATGTTAAAGCATTAATATGTGTTGAATAAAAATTATATAGTATTACCTTAAAATGTCAATCCAAAATGTCCAAGTGTAAAACAACTGTGCACTTACTTAATACTGTGTAATGCCTTATTTCAACCAGGCAGTTAATAAAATATATTACAATTCTTTGCCAAATATACAAATGTATTGAAAAATTCAAAAGATTCTTGGTAGTAGTGGCATACAATGAAGTAAAAGTAATAACAATATGACAACTGATTGTCAATTAGAAAACAATGACAAATATAAAATGCAAATCACAATGTATAACTGAAAATGTAATCAAATAAGCAATAGGACAGTCGGGATTACTTATATAGTCACATCAAAAGGCTTGGGATTTACCAGAAACTGTTCAGTCAATGCAATTATACAAATAACAACGACGCAACTATGTAATGAAAAATTAAGAGTAGAACTGTTGATATTATAACAATATAGAATGTAAAATCAGTCATGTATAAATGTAAATGAAAGCAAATAAGCATAGGACAATCGCCATTACCCATGTAATCCTATCAAATTGGATTAGGTTCACCTAAACATGTACAATCTGATTGAAATACATAGACAATCAACGATGCAACTATGTATGTGTTAGGATGTATTTGTAGCTACAGACATATATGTTTCTACCTAGTTTGGTTTCGTCAGTGCAGCATAACAAAGAAGGTGTATGTTAAAGCATTAATATGTGTTGAATAAAAATTATATAGTATTACCTTAAAATGTCAATCCAAAATGTCCAAGTGTAAAACAACTGTGCACTTACTTAATACTGTGTAATGCCTTATTTCAACCAGGCAGTTAATAAAATATATTACAATTCTTTGCCAAATATACAAATGTATTGAAAAATTCAAAAGATTCTTGGTAGTAGTGGCATTCAATGAAGTAAAAGTAATAACAATATGACAACTGGTTGTCAATTAGAAAACAATGACAAATATAAAATGCAAATCACAATGTATAATTGAAAATGTAATCAAATAAGCAATATATAAGTAATCCCGACTGTCATATTGCTTATTTGATTACATTTTCAATTATACATTGTGATTTGCATTTTATATTTGTCATTGTTTTCTAATTGACAACCAGTTGTCATATTGTTATTACTTTTACTTCATTGTATGCCACTACTACCAAGAATCTTTTGAATTTTTCAATACATTTGTATATTTGGCAAAGAATTGTAATATATTTTATTAACTGCCTGGTTGAAATAAGGCATTACACAGTATTAAGTATGTGCACAGTTGTTTTACACTTGGACATTTTGGATTGACATTTTAAGGTAATACTATATAATTTTTATTCAACACATATTAATGCTTTAACATACACCTTCTTTGTTATGCTGCACTGACGAAACCAAACTAGGTAGAAACATATATGTCTGTAGCTACAAATACATCTTAACACATACATAGTTGCATCGTTGATTGTCTATGTATTTCAATCAGATTGTACATGTTTAGGTGAACCTAATCCAATTTGATTGGATTACATGGGTAATGGCGATTGTCCTATGCTTATTTGCTTTCATTTACATTTATACATGACTGATTTTACATTCTATATTGTTATAATATCAACAGTTCTACTCTTAATTTTTCATTACATAGTTGCGTCGTTGTTATTTGTATAATTGCATTGACTGAACAGTTTGTGGTAAATCCCAAGCCTTTTGATGTGACTATATAAGTAATCCCGACTGTCCTATTGCTTATTTGATTACATTTTCAATTATACATTGTGATTTGCATTTTATATTTGTCATTGTTTTCTAATTGACAACCAGTTGTCATATTGTTATTACTTTTACTTCATTGTATGCCACTACTACCAAGAATCTTTTGAATTTTTCAATACATTTGTATATTTGGCAAAGAATTGTAATATATTTTATTAACTGCCTGGTTGAAATAAGGCATTACACAGTATTAAGTATGTGCACAGTTGTTTTACACTTGGACATTTTGGATTGACATTTTAAGGTAATACTATATAATTTTTATTCAACACATATTAATGCTTTAACATACACCTTCTTTGTTATGCTGCACTGACGAAACCAAACTAGGTAGAAACATATATG
Source organism: Amphimallon solstitiale (assembly GCA_963170755.1). Taxonomy (NCBI): domain Eukaryota; kingdom Metazoa; phylum Arthropoda; class Insecta; order Coleoptera; family Scarabaeidae; genus Amphimallon; species Amphimallon solstitiale. The sequence goes on along the minus strand of OY720675.1, from coordinate 131,332,051 downwards.
TCTGTAGCTACAAATACATCTTAACACATACATAGTTGCATCGTTGATTGTCTATGTATTTCAATCAGATTGTACATGTTTAGGTGAACCTAATCCAATTTGATAGGATTACATGGGTAATGGCGATTGTCCTATGCTTATTTGCTTTCATTTACATTTATACATGACTGATTTTACATTCTATATTGTTATAATATCAACAGTTCTACTCTTAATTTTTCATTACATAGTTGCTTCGTTGTTATTTGTATAATTGCATTGACTGAACAGTTTGTGGTAAATCCCAAGCCTTTTGATGTGACTATATAAGTAATCCCGACTGTCCTATTGCTTATTTGATTACATTTTCAATTATACATTGTGATTTGCATTTTATATTTGTCATTGTTTTCTAATTGACAACCAGTTGTCATATTGTTATTACTTTTACTTCATTGTATGCCACTACTACCAAGAATCTTTTGAATTTTTCAATACATATATATATATATATATACATATATATATATAAATGCGTTCTTTTCGTAGCCGTTTGATAAAACAGTTTCCTTTCGTGGTTTAGCGGTTGTAAAATGAACTCAAAAAAAACACAATAAGAATTAAAATATATATATATTTATATTATCGAAACGTTTTAATTCTTATTGCGTTTTTTTTGAGTTCATTTTACAGCCGCTAAACCACGAAAGGAAACTGTATATATATATATATATATATATATACAAATATATATTGCTATAGTGGGGGTATGTATATGAATACTCAACACCTCCAAACCAATATGCCAAGTTTATAAAAATAAAAAATTAAAATTCTCAAAACTTTTTAATGATCCTTGTACCTACATGTACAAAAATGCTATACATATAAATTTTTATATGAATACCAAATTAACTATTTTATGATATGTAACTCCAATTAGCTCATTTATGATATGATTAATACTTGTTGATATTTATATTTTAAATCTAAGAACATGAGACTCTTATTTTCTTTTATAACAATCTTTACAATTTAAATTTTAACTTATTTATAATACCTTTCTTTAAATTTATCTATTATGTAAACCTTTATGTACTTAGTACAATCCTGCCTATTCTACTTTTAAGACTACCTTAATCTCAGAAATTTTATTTATTTGAAGTTGGCACTAATCTGTCCAATCTCGAATTCGTTGATAATTCATACTTACATTGTGCTCGATTTATTAATTTTATTATATCTCTTCGGGTCGTGTAAAGTAGTCCGCTTTACTATTCAATACTGTTTTTAATATAAAGAAACTAATGTCTTATCAACATAAATAGGGTAAGTAAACCATAAACTTCAAATTTATATTTGAAATTAATTATGTTTCTGTTTATTTTTATTTAAGGTTATGGATCGCATCTATTTACAAGCCACAAAGTCAATCTAATTTCTTCCTGATATAACAAAAAAAACACAAGAGTCAATATACTTATTATCCGTTTTAATAAATATAATAAATATAATAGTTGAGGTAGAAATTTATAGAGGATGGCAATTAAACACTGAATTACATATCAAATAAACCACTATAACCGACGTTATGATATATTCTTTTGATGTGGAATTTAAAATAATGACCGTTCTACTAAAACAAGGTAACCTTTTGCTATTTCTTTATATAATATTTACATTATTATGCAATTTCATTTATTAAAATTATCTAGTAGTAAATATAACTCTTTATAATGATCATAATTGTTATTTTTGACTATATTTATTATTATATTCTTAGTATTGTGAGGTGAAATGGCATATATAATATCTGAAAAGTTGAGATTTAAACTTTATGTTGTTTATATAGTACATCTGGTAAATTAAATTACCTTTTAAGAATTTTCAAATTAATATATAATATTATATGGCTGAGATTTCAACTATAACTATAATACAGTTAATAATTTATACGACCTTTTCTTAAATTTGTCCAAATATTATTAGTAAACTTTCATATACTTAATGTATTTTCTTGTAGATTTGAATCCTACGTTCCGGATGATTCTGATGATACTTGAAATCCTTTTTGAAGTTTTCTGGTTTTGAAATCTTGATAATAACAGCAAACTTATGAGCACTGGATCTCGTCTGTTACCTCTTCAGGATAATTGCAGCCCTCTTTGTAATACAGAACCTCTTCAGGAAAATATATCAGCCCTCTTTGGAATACAGCACCTTTTCAGGAATATATCAGCCCTCTTTGGTATACAGGACCTCTTCAGGAATATAACAGCCTTTCTGGAATTCAGAACCTCTTCAGGAATATAGCAGCCGTCTTTGGAATACAGGACCTCTTCAGTGAAATAGCAGCCTTTCTTGCCAGTTTCTTCTGGAAGAAATCCGCAATTTTCTGATCTTCTAATCAAATATGGTGAGTAATTTAACTTTTTAATATAATATTGTAGCTAATATTTCTTTAAACTTTTCCAATCACTTTTATTTTAATTATATACGTATATTTAGGTATGAATATTTAATTCTAGCACTTACTAACTATTTTTGGATTATTATTGTGTTAATATCGGAGAAAATATTCAAATTCCCGAAAAACACAACCACTTATTTTTAGAATCAGAAAAATTCTTTCTTTATTTATTTTTTATCGCCTTGACGATTCTTATCGTTTTCAAATTTGAACAATGAACATATTTCAACAGATTTCCTTAAACAATATAGATTTTAAATCTGTTTGAATACCTAATATACTCACTAATATTATGCATATTAATTCTCTCCATAATTTTAGTACAATTTCATGTATTTTAGTGTACTTATCAAAAATTATTTCTATTCAATTTTTTATCAAATGTCATTGAACAGTCAGTTCCATAATTTGAATTCTACGCGCGAACTTTGATTCATCTTTCAAAATTAAATACTTATTTCCTTTTCACATTATTAACGTCAATTAAACAAGTTTTTACAATATTAAAATACATATCAAAATACGACAATTAATATTTAAATCTTCTTTCCAGATTATGGTGAAATTCAATGCAAAATGAAACTGATCGACCTCTCCCTATACAAGATGTTAACATTATAAATGTTTACTATTCAAATAAATAAATTTATATAATCAATAAATTCAATTTTCAATAAGCAAATTAATTTTCATGAAAATAATATATGATACGTTATTTTTATAGTTTATATCCATACTATAACAATATATATATATATATATATATATATATATATATATATATATATATATATCTATGTATGTAGCTTACTACCGCAATGGTAGAATTAGGGTTTAGGTAATTTTGTAAATAAAACTCCTATTTTCGGCTTTGTGACGTTTCGGTCCTCCTTCAGAACCTTCATCAGACATTTGCCGATGGCCTATGTATTTGTTCTAATACTTGCATCTTAATTTTATGACACTCTAAAATTTAACATTAACAAATATCAATTAAAAAGTTATTACGGCACATTTAAAATTAAAGTTCTCAAGAATTATGTACTTAATAATTACTATCTTGAAAGAAATTCTGAATGTAAAGTCTAGAGTCCCTCCTATACTTCTTTCATAGTCTCATGCACTCGCATGTTTTTCATGTTTTAAAACATGCGAGTGCATGAGACTATGAAAGAAGTATAGGAGGGACTCTAGACTTTACATTCAGAATTTCTTTCAAGATAGTAATTATTAAGTACATAATTCTTGAGAACTTTAATTTTAAATGTGCCGTAATAACTTTTTAATTGATATTTGTTAATGTTAAATTTTAAAGTGTCATAAAATTAAGATGCAAGTATTAGAACAAATACATAGGCCATCGGCAAATGTCTGATGAAGGTTCTGAAGGAGGACCGAAACGTCACAAAGCCGAAAATAGGAGTTTTATTTACAAAATTACCTAAACCCTAATTCTACCATTGCGGTAGTAAGCTACATACATAGTGATATACGTCATCAGTTAAAAAACTGAATTTCGTCGAGCATTATATATATATATATATATATATATACATGTATATATTTCTTCGAATATTTTCGCGGTCGTTTGTTGAAGCGTTGTTCTTCGGGATATTTCGCCGCGTTTGGATGATTTTGGAAGAAAGATGTCCTTATCAGGGCAAAATCATCCAAACGCGGCGAAATATCCCGAAGAACAACGCTTCATATATATATATAGTAGAAAAAACTTCTTACTACTCAAGGTAGAATTACGGCTAGAGGTAAATTGGATTAAAACACACTTCTACGTAACGTGACGTTTCGACTGAATATCTCAGTCTTCATCGGACCTGTTTATTAAAAACACAAAAGTTTTTAGGAGAAAACCCAAGATAATTAAGTACAATGTGTCAAAATGATACTTACACTAACATAATTACTTGTACATCATGAGAAAACAAAACTGACATTTAACACATTAAAAACTTGTTTTTAGAAATAAAAAAGGGGACACCTACATTTTAAAATTAGTGTAAAAAATAAATAGGTTGTGTATTACATTTTAATTTAAAATTTCCCAAAGTATGGAATCAAATATTCTGTGTGTTTATTCGTCTTCAAATAAAATGTAAATGTCTTTAGAAATTGTGTTGTTATTATTTAGGTGAAAAAGAAAAGGATAAAGAAATCATTCCACTGACATTTTTCTATGAGAAAAACAGAAACATATGACACGGCTCTACAATAACATGAAACAGGTTCGGACTCCGCGTATCTTATAGATATATCCTTAAGAAAAATTCCTATTTCATCATAGTTTTAATTCTTTCTGTAATCTGGGGAATTAGAGCAGAATATATTTGGTTTTATTGTCTTAATCGCCAGGGTTTCTAGGAATAGTCGTAGTAGATGAAATATTACAATTATGCGATGACTGGGAACCATTAATTTTAGGACTGGTTGAAACACATGTTGATGATGAAGTAACAAACAAGGAAATTAATATTGAGGGATACGAGATGGTAAGAGCAGTAACAAATAATAGAAGAACTGGTGGAGTCATTTTGTATTTGAAAAATCACTTACGGTACGAGGTAAAATCTGTTTATAGTGAAACATATGTATGGTTAATAGGAGTGAATGTACATATAAATAAGCAAAACTATTTAATCACTGTCATTTATCACCCTCCAAACATGTCTGATGGATTATTTTTGGAATTCTTAGACGAGTATATAAATGATATAATTGATTACGAGGGTAATATAATATTAACAGGTGACTTTAATATAAATTACAGAAGTGACACATTCTACAGCCAAAAAATTAAAAATCTATTTTATAAAAATGCATTGACTCAAATTGTTACCAAAGATACTAGAATAACGCAAAACAGTTCAACATTAATTGATTATATTGTGACAAATAAGAAGACATTGGAACATAAGGTACAATTAACACCAAAAATAAGTGATCACAACATACTATCCATACAAATCGATAAACATCAAAAGATTACTAATGATACATTAAAAATTTGTAAAAGGAACTATACAAATTACAACACTGAGGCACTTCAAGGTTACCTGATGAATATTCAATGGAACAATAATTCCTATGATGTAAATATATTGGCTAAAAGTTTCATTGGATCAATTACTGATATTATTCATACAATGTGTCCAATGAAGGAGGTGAGTGTACCAGGTAGATATGTGAGAAACAAATGGATTAATACACAAATAATAGAAGAAATGAAAATTAGAGACACAAAATACAAAATAGCAGTATATACTAAAAGCGAAGAGTCGTGGAATGATTATAAGACTTACAGAAATAGAGTCTCAAATTTGATAAAAAAAAGCAAAAGAAACATATTTAGAAATATTATTGGATAACAACACAAACAACTCCAAAGAGCTGTGGAAAAATTTAAAAATGATGCTTTCAGATAATAAAAAAATTATTAGCAAATCTATTGTATTTCAGAATAAAGCAATTATGAATAATATGGAGATAGCGCAGAATTTCAACAAATACTTTGTGTCTAGTGTACAGGACATAGTGAATAGTATACCAAAAAGTGCTGAAACATATTCCTTGACGCAGAAAATGACAAGTGCGGAATTTACTCAGTTCAGGACACTTTCAATGTATGACATGAAAAAAGTGTTAATTTCTTTAAAAAATACGGAAGATGTTGCGGGGGATGGCAGGATGTGTGCATGGTTGCCGCTAATAGACTATTGGACGTGATAAATACTTCCTTGACATCAGGTGTATTTCCAGAAGAATGGAAGACTTCTTACGTGGTTCCTGTGGAAACAGTGAACGGTACGAAATTGTGTAACGAGTTCCGTCCAATTAATACTGTTCCGGTATATGAAAAAGTACTCGAGATTTGTGTAAAAAATCAACTTGATGACTACTGTGACAAAAACAATATTATAGTTTCTAATCAATCGGGTTTTAGAAAGAATCATTCCTGTGAAACTGTTATTATGGACATTTGTGATAAGTGGTTAAAAACTATAGATGACGGGTGTTTTGTAGTGGCAGTATTTATAGATTTACGCAGAGCTTTTGAGACTATTGATAGGGACTTATTAATTAGTAAACTAGAGGGTTTAGGAATTAAGGACAATGTAGGACATTGGCTAAAATCATATATGTCCAATAGACTACAAAAAGTAAAGTATAATGGCTGTACATCAGATGCAATAAAAATTAACTTTGGTGTTCCTCAAGGAACGGTACTGGGTCCACTACTATTTAATATGTACGTGAATGACTTAGTTATGAATGTGAAACATTGCAATATTTGTATGTTCGCAGATGACACCATGATATATGTATGTGGAGACAATTTAGACCAAATGGTTACTGAAATTAATGAAGGTTTATCATCATTATTCAAGTGGCTTTGTAATAATAAATTATGTATTAATGCTAGTAAATCAAAGTACATGGTTGTAGGTAGCAATTATAAATTAAGTAGAGTAGATGTTAGTAATGTTAAAATTAAGATAAATGATTATGAACTGGATAAGGTAAACGAAATGAAATATCTTGGGACTATAATTGATGAGAATTTAAATTTTAAATCACATGCGCAATACGTGATGGATAAAATGTTAAAAAAAGTTTTCTTCTTACGTAGAACTTCTAGAGGTTTGTCTATAAAAATAAAGTTGCTACTGTACAAATCGCTAATAGCACCTCATTTAGGGTTCTGTTCCACCCTGCTTTTCAATTTGAACCAAAATGAGGTACAGCAGATTCAAAAAATTCAAAACCAAGCCATGACAGTGATATTAAGGTGTAACAGATACACTCCTATAAAATTGATGTTGAATACGTTAAATTTAATAAGTGTTAAGCAACATATTGTTTATAGAGCTCTCATATTTATTTATAGAATTAAGATGGGATATTTGCCTCCACATTTAAGTAATAGGTTAGTAATAGTGCAAGATATACATAACTATAACACTAGAAATATAAGTAATTTCTATATAAATCGGTGTAGGCGTGTACAAACAACAAAAAACATTTTTGTTCGCGGTTTAGAAGAATTTAATAAGTTACCTTTAGAAATTAAGAATTGCGTATTTGTAAATACATTTAAAAGTAGGTTATTTAGTCATGTAAGAAACATATACTAACATTGATTGCATCGTTGGTGTTTTTATTGCTGTGTATATGACATTGTATATGTAATATTAATTTTAAGTTCTAGTTTAAGTATTTGTAAATATACCTATTTAAAAGTAGGTTATATAATTAGATAGCGGATATTTCATACTGGTGCATGCACATGTTTGAATTTAGTCGGTTATTGCATTATTGCATTAACCGATGAATGCTGACGAGCAATATGTAATATTAGTTTCGCACATCTATTTTTAAGTTCTATTTGTACCTATATGTAAATAAGAATATGTAAAATTTAAAGCAAAATGCTAATAAACGTATATTATTATTATTATCTTTTGACTAGAGTGCTCTCTCTGAATAACACCTGTATATTGTCAAAAATTATATCGTGATTAGTGCTATTCAAATGCGCAGCCAAAGTGCACGAGTACTACATAGGGCAGACTAAACAGCGCCTAAAAGAAAGAAACACATTGCATGCTAGTGACATTAGGAGACACCCTGAAAGGTGCACTTTGGCTGCGCATTTGAATAGCACTAATTACGATATAATTTTTGACAATATACAGGTGTTATTCAGAGAGAGCAATCTAGTCAAAAGACTATTCCTAGAAACCCTGGCGATTAAGACAATAAAACCAAATATTAATAACAGAAATGATTGCAGCAATTTCAGCAATATATATTCTGCTCTAATTCCCCAGATTACAGAAAGAATTAAAACTAGGATGAAATAGGAATTTTTCTTAAGGATATATCTATAAGATACGCGGAGTCCGAACCTGTTTCATGTTATTGTAGAGCCGTGTCATACGTTTCTGTTTTTCTCATAGAAAAATATCAGTGGAATGATTTCTTTATCCTTTTCTTTTTCACCTAAATAATAACAACACAATTTCTAAAGACATTTACATTTTATTTGAAGACGAATAAACACACAGAATATTTGATTCCATACTTTGGGAAATTTTAAATTAAAATGTAATATACAACCTATTTATTTTTATACACTAATTTTAAAATGTACGTGTCCCCTTTTTTATTTCTAAAAACAAGTTTTTAATGTGTTAAATGTCAGTTTTGTTTTCTCATGATGTACAAGTAATTATGTTAGTGTAAGTATTGTACTTAATTGTCTTGGGTTTTCTCCTACATTTTTTTGTGTTTTTAATAAACAGGTCTGATGAAGACTGAGATATTCAGTTGAAACGTCACGTTACGTAGAAGTGTGTTTTTATCCAATTTACCTCTACCCGTAATTCTACCTTGAGTAGTAAGAAGTTTTTTCTACAACATATTAGTTAGTGTCAGAGATTTATATCAATACTTTACCTATATATATTGCTATGGTGGGGGGGTATATACTAATAAAGACCTATGTTATAATAATGAATGGAGAGCTAATGAGACTTAGAGCGCTTAATTTACTTTATCCTAAAACAAAAACTACTAAACACAATAATCTATTGAACTATTAACTTTTCAATTTTAATTCTGCCGGCTAGCTAAAGGGGGTTGCATTCTACGAACACGGAGAGAAATTATCTATTTAGTTTATGTATCAATTAGTATCTCACAATTTTCCTAATAGATAACTACCGTTATTAATAATTCAAAAATTTCGCGGCATTTAACGTATGACTGCGCAAGGTCGGGATATGCTTTATCCAAGAGGTGGAACGAACACTGAAATTCGCGCGAAGACGCTATACTTAATGTGTACGAGTGGATAGATTAAGTAATCAAAAAGAAATTTAAAAGTTATGTGATTAACTAAGTGGGTGTTATTTAAGTGACTCTAATTGTGTTCTCTACAGGGCGTTACTGAGGTTCGAAATTTGATTTACCTTAGTCCGGTATACCATGCTTTCCAGTCGTCGTTTGACAATCTTGAAGAATCTAACCTAGAAAGTCAATTTGGAGAGACAGCTCTAATGCTGGAGCTTCAACAGAATATGTGTACCTCTTATGGTTGAAGAGTGAGTTTTAACAGTGATGAAAACAAACACTTTATACCAGAAAACAACAAATCTGAATTTATTTAAAACATAACACTGAATATCTACTACAATACAACCATGTCCATAAAATTTAGATATAAACAATACACTTTTGTCGTGTACAAGAACAACAGTTATTTAGGCAGAAGTTCTACAAATTTGAAATATTGAAAACAAAGCACAGTATACGAACTTGGCCCTTATGTACCAACTATAAAAATGGACTGCATGACAATTGAGATAGGATTAAATTTAACTGTAAGTAAATTCTGATATTTTTTTAAATAAGCATTATATTGTTTGAAATTTTAAATTGATTTTCCAAGTGTTTATATATGCTATGTATCTAGATTTGAATTTTATTAATTGATAGAGATGATCGAATTAAAAGACGTTACATACATGTGACATAGATTTGGATTTGACCCACATTTGTGTCAAGGAAAAAAAAACATATACTACTATTAGACTTGGTACCTTCTGTGTATTAATTCCTTATCTTGTTTAAGGACAGGTACTTGTTCCAATGAGGGTGCTTCTATGTGAAGGCAGCTCGCGTCCCAGCTGTCTGGTATCGGTGCTCGATGTGTCCTTGACCCAGTTCGGCTCGGTTTAAGGTCGACTTCTTCAATGATGACCTTCTGACTTGTGCGTGGGGATAATTCAGCAGACACTTTATAGCGTATTTGGGTGTATCAACTTTGTCGGTGGCTGGATGTCGATATGGATTGGTAATAAGTATTGATGCGTCAATCAACTCAATGAATGATCACACAAAAAATGAATGAATCGAAGTGAATGGCTCGTTAATGACGGTTCACAAAAAAAATCAATCGATGAATAATCCGCTTGCATAACCATGTATGCTCACGAAACAATGAATAATTCTGAATAATCAATTAATGAATAAATAATCCGCTTGCATAACCATGAATGCTCACGAAACAATGAAGAATCTTGAATAATAATAATAATCCTGAGTCTCGTCGGATGTGCCTTTTTATATGAATCTCTGTTGTGGATGTTGTAACCATGGCAATTTTATACAGTAGAATTTTACAAAGTCTTTTTACGGGCAAGTCTATTTTTGAATATTTGTGGAATCATGTTTTATCTTAGTTAAATTAATTCGTCTTTCAATCGGTACAATAAAATTACTTTAATTCGTTTTCTTTTAGAAAAACACATTTTTTAAAAATTAAAGGGCAAATTTAGCATTTCGACTTTCATTTGTTCGATGACGTCAATGACGCTAATAAAATAAATTTAAATATCAGAATTTTGGCTTAAAATGCCTTTTTAGTAGAACTTTACCTTTACAAATTAAACTTATAAATACATACAATATATTTTCGTCTTTTAATCCTTTTTAAAATCTTTCTTTATACAAAAAATTAGTGTGGTTAGTTTTTGAAGTGTGATAACTAAATGGTCTTTTAATTTATTTACGAATTACTGTTATAACATGAAACTATGACCTTTTCTTAATCTATACCACCTTTTTTAAATTATCTACATAGCTTGTAATTAATATTATAAAACTTTTCTTTTACCTATGTTGACAACTGTCAAATTATTCAAAATGCTTATTTAAATATCTGTACTCAACTAGTAAATATGACATTGAAAAATATTACATCGTAAATGCGTCTCGATAGACTTTGTAACTGCTAGAGTGAATTTATAATTACTTTGATTACTTATAGGAAATATTTGGAATTAAATATGCCTTTGTCAAAATGGCGCGTCGAAATTTGAAAATTAAAATGATGCTTAACTTAAATGTGCGCATCTAAGAGTTTTATAGTTTGTTACCATGCTTGTAACTTGTAAACTAGTTTATGGTTTAAATGTTTTTTATGTTCACCATTAGTTTAATTTAGTTTTAAGCTATGCATTTTTAGATAACAATTTGTCATGCATGTGCAATACTTTTGCCAAAGTTTGGGATGATGCTATCGATACTATCAACCTTGTTTTAACCTTGAACCTGTAACTTTTTGTGACATTATACTCTTGAGAAATCACACTATAAAATGGTACTTATTTCTATGCTCAAAGTGTGATGATAAATGTTGAAATTTGTAATTAAAAATTGGCCATTTGTAATGGCTGTCAGATTCATTTTAAATTAATACTTTGCCTATATAACACTTAACTAATTATTGTTGTATTGTGGAGATTTGCTAAATATAAGTATAAAAATAAGACTAATGTGTATTTTAAACTAATCAGGTAATTATTTTAATATTTAGTGATTAATACGGGGGTTTCAGTTGGGGTTCCTGAAAAGAGTAGTCATTGGTTTGGTTTTCTAAATTTGGGGGTGAATTTCTTTCTAATATTTATAATTTGATGGGGTTCTCAGAATTTACTAGATTTGTTAGTAAAATCTGTATTAATTTTTAGGAATTTTTACCTGTACTCTTATACAAGGGTCCAAACATAATGCATCGCCGATGTATATATGGTTGCCTGTATTCAAGGGGTTTTAAAGGGTGGCTGTAGTGTTTGTGGGTATTTGACTGGTGTTGTCACATAATATTTATGTGACAACACCAGAAGAGAGCGTATACTTTGTTTTTGAGAATGAATTTTACAGTCAAATCAAGGGCACACCTATGGGTCTTTCCCTGTCTCCTAGTGTTGCCGACATAGTAATGAACACAATTATAAATCATGTCATTCAGAATCTCAAATCGCCTCCTAAAATAATGCTACAATATGTAGACGATCTTTTTTGCGTAATATCAAAAACTGAAATTGAAACTACCTTAAAGCTTTTCAACTCGTTTAACAACCAATTACAGTTCACTTGTGAAATTGAAGATAATGGTTCTCTACCATTCTTGGATGCATTAGTGATTCGGGATAGCAACACCATCAAATTGAAATGGTACCGCAAACCATCCAATTCCAATAGGTTTCTGAATTATTTTTCCAATTGTCCAGCCAAATATAAAATAAACCTGGTGAAATGTTTAAAAAATCGGATAATGAAAATTTCACATCCAGAATTCCGACAGCAAGACCTAAAGTGGTTGAAGAATATCTTATTACAATGCAACTATCCCAATGGTATATTAAATAAGATTATTTTCTCTTCTGATACCCAAGTTGCGAACGTTATAAATACTACTAATAACAACTCTAGAATATCCACCACCAATAAGAACGATTCTTTGATTAAATATAAAAGCATTCAATATATCCCTGGCCTCACCACCAAAATTAAAATGCTATTCCAGAATATTGTTTCCATCGCATACACCACTACGAACACCGTCAGCAGACTACATACACCTTTAAAGGACCCTCTAACTACCCTTATTAATAGCAACGTGGTGTATTTGTTAAAATGCAGCTGTAACCATTACTACGTAGGGCAGACAAAGCAGCGCCTAAAAGAGCGCAACACATTACATGCTAGTGACGTCAGGAGACATCCTGAGAGGTGCGCTTTGGCTTCTCATTTGAGCCACACTAATCACGACTTAATTTTCAATAACGCTAAAGTGTTATTCAAAGAAACAAACTTGATCAAGAGACTATTTTTAGAAACCCTTGCCATCAAGACAATCCAACCCAATTTAAACAATAAGGGTGATTGCGGTAGTTTCAGTAACATTTACTCCGCATTGGTCCCTCGAATTAAACATAAGATCGAGGCCAAACTGAGATGACCCGATCCATGACAATCGCATTAATTATATATACATAATTTTTAAAATTTTTTTTTTTTTTTGTTTGTTTTCCTAAAATGTAATCAGACAACACAACATGAAACTATAGATTTTAGAAATTGTTGAATGAGAATACTGTTCAATTAAGGTATACAATAATATATACACAAAGGAGAAAAAAGATGTCAAGAAAAACGTATTGCAACGTGTGAAGAAGTGTCGGTGTGAGACAGACGGTCAATATACGCATTTGGTTTCATACCTGCGAGCAGTAATATGTACGCAAATTGTTGTTATTTTTAAATTAAAAGACATTTTATACTGCATTTTAATATATCAAGAAATTTTATACTACATTTTAATATGTTATGGGTGTAACTGTGGTGGAGTAATTTTTGTAATGTGTTCTTTGTTGGACGTTTTTTCTTAAGCAGTACTTGTTAGTGTAAGTCGATAAATGACGTAATGTTGGACGATATTGTATATCCTGGTTTTTTTTCTTTTAATTAAAGGTCTGATGAAGATCGTGAAATACGATCGAAACGTCACATACATATGAAACTGTGTATTATTTACTAATTAGCTAAACCCATCATTCTGCGGTAAGCAGTAACGAAACGTTTTTCAATACATTAGTCAGTTGACTGAAAGCCACTTGATATCTATATATATATATATATATATATATATATATATATATATATATATATAAAATAATAATAATAATAAAGGAAATATCACGGATACATAATAAAAATAGGAGAAAGAATATCGGGTTAATCCGCTGATTTATCATTCCTGGGTTGGACGACACGCGGGTTGACAATGTCTGCCTCGCGGCGGTGTCAATTGTTGTCACTCAGACCTGAGGATCTTCTGACATTTAAGCTGCAATTGGTGGTCTGTCCTCCCGATGGTCTTCCTATTGTTTCTATCTCCAAGGATATCCCACCTTATTCCTTGGCTACCCCGTACTGACGATGAGCAACGAGTCTGAAACACGTGTCTGCGGTTGCACTACAGCGGATTAACCCGATATTCTTTCTCCTATTTTTATATACATATATATATATTATATGTTACAGTGAAAGCAGGGAATCAGTGATTGCCAGCAGTTACTAGTCGAAGTTAGCTTTTACTGATTTACCTGTTTTTAGCCAGGAAAAGTTGTACAGTGAACATTTAAACTCACTTTTACTAGTGAATGCTAGCATCCACTTCTCACAAGCAGCGAATGTCTAATATTTTCTTCACTACGATAACGAAGAAGAAGAAGTAGCTGATAATTTAATAGACAATATTACTTTGTTTGGTGCACCTACAGTGTTGCAGTCGGATAATGGTAGAGAATGTGTAAATAAAATAATTGACAATTTAAAATTATTGTGCCCTAGTTTAAAAATGGTTCATGGCAAACCACGACACAGTCAGGGAAGTGTGGAACGCGCAAATCAAGACGTGGAAAACATGATCACTACCTGGATGCAAGATAATAAAACTTCTCAGTGGAGTAAAGGGTTAAGATTCGTACGGTTTATGAAAAATAAAGCCTATCATTCAGGAATCAAGAGATCTCCATATGAAGCTTTGTTTGGTGAACCAGTAAAATTAGGTCTGGCAACATCAAGTGTTCCCCAGAAAACAATAGCGAATATACAAGATGAAGAAGAATTAGAAAACATAATAAACACTATTACATCAAATGAAGACTTGGTGAGAACACCACGGCTTGCAGAGGACGACACTATTGAAACAGCTGCAGACTGCACTAATGATAATAATAAGTGCATTGCATGTGAAAACTATTGTCACCAAGGATGCTGGGAAGATTCCATCTGTTACAAGAAAATTCACAAACCTATTATTCAAACTAACCGCTGTATGTATGTAAGCATTTGCTCTACTGGCTTTTGGAGCTAGTGAGCCGAGAACAGCTGACCGCCTCCATGTGTAAAAGTTATTTAAACTACCTTGAAAGTATTCTTGTTGCACATTTAGGCTCGATTCACACTGTGATGCCGTTCACGGTTCAATCTCGCTCCGGTCTCGGGCCGATCAAATCTCGCTGTGTCCACACTACTAGTCTCATACATTCTCGCACCGGTCTCGGTCCGATTAAATATTGCTGTGTCCACACTACTAGTCTCATACCAGTCTGACTCGATCCTTAGTCGACATAGGATGTTTTTTGAAATAATCAGATCAATTTGACTCGCCAAAAAATGGCATTTAATTTTTCAGTTGAAGAATTAGCTATGATAGCTATTATTTTGGATGAACAGGATACAAATAAAAAAAATTGCAACGTAAAATTAAAAGAAGAAGAATGTGGATACATCCCAGTTTAATAAAGAGAAAAGAAGAAGGCGAATATCACACTTTATATCGTCATTTGATAGACGATGAAGAAATTTTTTTACAATATTGTCAAATGGACTCAGGAATATTTGAAACGATTTTGAAAAATCCACATTTTATTACTATCCATAATAATAAAAAAATAATGTAACGTCTCCCTGCACGACCGATGAAAGACTGGAGTTGAAGCAAAAGCGTATTCACACTGTCGGTACAAGCCATGACAGGTCCGATCTCGCTTCAGTCAAATATTCTTTTCGACGAACCGGTACCGGCGCGATATCGGATCGGAACTAGAGCGAGACGATAGTGTGAATTCTCTGATTCTTTCTTGTTTAAGAATATTTGACCGGACCGGGAACGGAGCGAGATTGAACCCTGAACGGCATCACAGTGTGAATCGACCCTTACTGGTGGTAATCAGTGAATGTACTTTTACTAGTGATTGTGAGCCTTCACTAGTAAATGCTGCTGTATAATCACATTTACTAGTACAACCAGTGTAAGCAAGCTTTTACTAGTGATTGCTGGCAGTTCCTGAATTTCCTGCTTTCACTGTAACATATATATAAATCACGTTCGAAAAGGAATTCCTTTGAAGATATATAGTTTTTAAATTGTTGTAATATTGTATAACGATAAAATGAAATTGATATTTAAAGAAGTTCCGGTTTATTCTTTTGTGATTGTGTTCAGTGACTAACTCTATATTCGTTACTCCTGATGATGACATTGAACAAATGTAGAAATATTTAGTAGAAGAATTGAGTTTTAATTAATAATTCCCGTAATTCCCCTTTTTTTATTGTTTGGTACGGTCGATAACATTTGGAATATACATATATATATACATATATATATATATAAATTGTGTGTTTATTTTTCTTAACCACTTTTAATAATAATCAATAGTATGTATTCTTGGGTATGTGGTTTTTAGGTTAAAATTAAAAAAACGTGATTACTGCTGACGTTTCGATGTTTATTCACATCTTTTTCAAAACTTATGCATATTAAAATACTGCAAAAAAATTAGTAATTAAAGAAGACAATAATATGTAAATCCGCCAATTAAAAAGCACTTATTAAGTCAAAAAAAAAACAAACAAGAATGAAATAAACTAAAATAAAGCGACTCACATTAAACGGTTACAGCACGTCACAAATTAAAAATAACTGGCTTAACATTAGCCAGTTGTATTGCAAATTATTACGAATTAAAAACAATAATAAAAATAATGACATTATATCGACTGTATTTCCGAAAATGCGTATTAATGCATAGTACATGTGTATAAACCTAACACAGGCTTTTGCTTACTTTTTTTTAAAAAAACATTTTATATTTTTTGGTTGTTTTCGTTCATGCACGTTCAACTATTGAATACACAGAATGTCTATGCATTAATACAACACGCAAACAAAACACCTCACCGTCAGAAAGTACATCACAAAAGCTAATACCTTTAAAATTAAATAATTGCGTTATAGAAATTAGATAAATTTGCAGTGTCCCCACGATCATTAATGGCCTTTTTTTGTTTTCTGATGTGAATCATTTCCAACACATCCCTAGCTTTATTGTTGTATTCTTTATCAAGAATTTTTACATGTTTAAAATCAAAAGAATGACCAGTACTAGTGGTGTGTTTTTTCAAAGCAGTACTATTCTTGCTGAACTTATGCCCGTTGATTCTGTTTTTTAAATGTTGCATATATATATATATATATATATATATAAAACAGGAAAAAGAGAATATTGGGTAAATTCCGCTGTAGTGCAACCGTAGACACGTGTTTCTGACTAATTGGTCGTCATCAGTACGGTATAGCCAAGGAATAAGATGGGATATCCTTGGAGATAGAAGCATACACGATTATTATATATATATATATATATATACATATATATATATATATATATATATAATTTACTATGGTCATCATGGGTGTAGCGGCCTCTTATTTAATTAAGGTTTGTTTATGTAAGAGAAACGATGGTTTTTACGTTTCGATATTATCTATAATATCTTTTTCAAAATAATTGTGTATAACTGTAATATAATCAAGTACAACAGATTAAAAAGTAAAGTAGTAAAATATAAAATAACTTACGTTGTATGTATAGTATGTGTAAAAGTAAAATGTATTTAAACATTGTTTTTTCATTGGACTTCTTATAGATTTCCCATCTGCATACTAATTGTATTTCTTTTCTTTTTTATTTTGCTAAAGTGGAGGTTGTACACATTCTTTTATTCTATTTGTCTTTGATAATTGAAATATTTAACTAATTTTGTGTGTGTTTCTATTGCTCTGTCTTAAATATATGTCTATATGTGTAGTTCCACTTGTGTCTGTATTTTACGATTTTTATGTGAGGATGTTTTTATTTTGTCTGTTTTTGTATCTTTATTTTAAAATTTATATGCTTAAGGAAAACACAGTGTTGTACATGTATTTTATATAATAGGGAAATATATATTAGAGAGGTTATTGATGTCTGTTCTATCATTTATCGCATTTTTATGTTTTTGTATGTGGATGTTACGAGCTTTGGTGTTTTTTTCTGTGGTTATGATTGAAGTTTCTGAATAGTTGAAAGTGTGATTTGTTCTACTTGTATGTTTCTTAAGTGCAGTACTGTTATTCGAAAATTTGTGTCCATTAATTCTGTCCTTTAAATACTGTTGTGTCTGTCCTATATATATTCCGTCATAATCATTACAAGGTATTTTGTAAACTATGTGCGTTTTTTTTAAATTAGGGATTTTGTCTTTAAGGGGGGTATACAGGTAGTTTAGGTTATTGTAGTTTGTGTGTGCTATTTTTATATTATATGGTATTAGTATTTTATTTAATTTTTCGGTTAGGTTTGGGATGTAAGGCGTTGGGACATATTTGTGAGTTGTTGTTTCTTGTGTTTGTTTAGGTTTGTTTTGATTGTAGTATTTGTGAAGTTGTTGTTTTACAGTTTTATTGATTTGTGAAAGTGGATAATTATTCTTTTGTAACGATGTTTTTATTTCTGTTAGAATTTCTGGTCTGTATCTTGGAGAAGTTAGTGTTATTGCTCTGCTAATTAAATTTGTTATTACGTTTTTCTTAAAGGATGTTGGTTGGCATGAATTGTAGTTGAGGTATCGGTCTGAATATGTAGGTGTATGGTATAGTTTTGTGTGTATGTTGGAATTGGACCGTATTAACGTTAAGTCTAAAAAATTAATTTGGTTATTGATCTCTTTTTCTAATTCGAACTGTAACATGGGCTGAAATGAGTTGAATTTATTTAATGTGTACTCTGCTTAGTTATTGGGTATGCATGCAATGCAATCATCAACGTATCTTTTGAAAAAAGTTGGTGTGAAATCAAGATTTGATATTGTTTCTTGTTCTAATTGCTCTAACACTAACTGTGCTATTACACTAGAGATAGGTGATCCCATTGCGCATCCCTGGATCTGTTTGAAGAACGGATTGTTGGATTGAAAATATGTGGCATTGAGTGTTAACTCAACACCTTTTAAAAATTCTCGTAATGGTAAGGTTGTAAAGTTTTTAAGTTTGTCCCATTGTTTTTGTATTGATTCTATTGCTAATTGTGTGGGTATATTAGTATACATTGAAATGACATCTAGGGATATTAAAATATGATTTTCTGGAATTTTTGTGTTGTTCAAAAAAGATTTGAGATCTAAAGAGTTTTTCAAAAAATGTTTATTTTGGCCTGTTATGTTTGATATTGAATCTGCTAAAAATTTTGATAATTTATGACTTTGTATTGAAGATACTATAGGTCTTAGCGGGATACCCGCTTTGTGTAGTTTTGGAAGGCCATAAATTTTTGGTGATTGCGCATTATTAATTTTTAATTTTTGTGGGGTTTCTTTGGAAATTAAATTGCTGTCATACCAATGTTTTATGAGATCGTTGTTTAATTTTTGGTATTTTTGTGTGGGGTCATTTTCTATTTTGTTGTAGATATTGGTATTGTTTAGTAGGTTGTTCATTTTGCTGTCATAATCTTTTTTATTCATAAAGATACAAAAACAGACAAAATAAAAACATCCTCACATAAAAATCGTAAAATACAGACACAAGTGGAACTACACATATAGACATACATTTAAGACAGAGCAATAGAAACACACACAAAATTAGTTAAATATTTCAATTATCAAAGACAAATAGAATAAAAGAATGTGTACATACCTCCACTTTAGCAAAATAAAAAAGAGAAGAAATACAATTAGTATGCAGATGGGAAATCTATAAGAAGTCCAATGAAAAAACAATGTCAAATACATTTTACTTTTACACATACTATACATACAACGTAAGTTATTTTATATTTTACTACTTTATTTTTTAATCTGTTGTACTTGATTATATTACAGTTATATACAATTATTTTGAAAAAGATATTATAGATAATATCGAAACGTAAAAACCATCGTTTCTCTTACATAAACAAACCTTAATTAAATAAGAGGCCGCTACACCCATGATGACCATAGTAAATTATTTAAATATACGGCCAAGAAATTAAGAAAAGGATAAGAAATAATAAACCTTTTCCTTTTTAAATACTATATATATATAATATATACAGGGTGTAACAGTGGGAACGCCGTGGTCTCTGGTAGTCAAATGGTAACAATTTTGAAAAAGTTACATACTGGAATATATGTAGGTGGATTAGATCTACAATTTAAAAATAATAAGCAATATACAGGGTGTTTAAAAACTTAGCAATGTACCAAAGTTATGTTTTTCTTAATGGAACACCCTGTATTTTATGTTATTTTTGAGTTGTACACTGAAATCTAGATCAACTTTATTTGTTTCCTATGTCTAATTTTTGTAGTTTATGAGATATTTCAAGTTTTTTGAAAATGCAATGTTGCACGAAAAGTTTAGTATCTCGAAAATGACTTAATTCAGAGAGGTGTAACGAATAGCGTAAATGGCAGATCCTTTAGCTGATTAAATGCCATATTCAAAGTTGTCGAGTATTCTACAGGTCGTTCATGTACCGAGAGCAAACTTTATGAACTTCTTTCGTGCATAACTTTATTATTTTAAATGGAACACCCTGTATGTATTTATGTTATCAGATAGAACATTTTATTGTCTAAAAACCAGTATCAGGAATCCCTATGACTATCTTTACTGGTTTTTAAGTTATTTGTGTTTTTTAGATAATTTAAGTGAACTAAATTTGTTTTTTGTAAGTGAACACCCAGTATATCTTTACATCGATGGGTATAAATATTATTATTCGAAGAAGTTGATTTTATATTGTCACAATTTACATGAAAACATAAATTCCAAGTAATAAAAATAAACTAAACAAAACAGCAGTAAATATTTTTGTATTTGGATTAAGAAAAAAGGATTTCGTATAAAATAAACGAAAAAACATAACAACAAAATAAACGAAAAAGTGCTAGCGTTCAACATAATTGTCATTTTCTTCAATACAGAAAATAACCCTCTGTTCAAATGCTGTTCTAACGTTCCTCAGCATATCCGGTGTTACTGAACTGAAGGCGTCTCTGATTCTCGTTTTCATATCCTCTGCTGTAGTGGGCAAGATATTGTAAACGATCCCTTTTACATACCCCCATAGGAAAAAGTCCATACATGTTAAGTCCGGAGACCTTGGTGGCCAATTGCACGGACCATCTCTTCCGATCCACCTATTAGGAAATTTCCTGTGAAGGTAGTTTTTAACGGACCGTTTAAAATGGGCAGGAGCGCCGTCTAATTGAAGCCACATCCGGTTTCTAATATTCAAGGGAATATTTTCCAAGAGGGTCCAAAAGTCCCTTTTTAAGAACCTTAGAAATTCGTCTCCGTTTAGGTGCCCATTGAAGAAGTATGGTCCAATTACATAATCGCCTATAATGCCTCCAAACACGTTCAAACTCCAGCGATGCTGCCGATCCAAGGTACGAAAAAGATGGCGATTTTCGGTATCATAATAATGAAAATTGTGACGGTTTACTAATCCATTATTATGAAAAGTGGATTCATCGGTAAATAAAACGTAATTAAAAAAATCATTATGTTCTGCGTTTCTATCAAGAGCCCACAAGCAAAAATCAATTCGCCATTCATAATCCATTGCGTATAAATTTTGATGGTATTGTAAGTGATAGGGATGGTATTTGTGTTTTCTTAGTATCCTAGATACGCTCATATGAGTTATATCTAATTCCTTGGCAATCTGTCGTGTGCTTTTATGCGGTTCTTCAGTGACTGTTGCCAATACCACGAATTCATTTTCTACGTCTACAGTTGTTGTTCGCCTTTTGTATGCAACACTCCCTGTGGCGCGGAATCTACCCAACAAATTTTCAAATACCCTTTTATCTGGATGTTTTCGATTTGGGTACTTCTGCGAATACACCCGAGACGCAAGGAAGCAATTTTCCTGACACTCACCAATAACTAAAATCATATCAGTTCTTTCTTGCAACGAGTATGCCTTCATGATGTTAAATTGACAGTTTCTCTATGAGGATCCAACCTCCTAGATTAAATAATAACAATTTCCGTAAGTTATCTAAAAAACGCAAATAACTTAAAAACTAATAAAGATAGTCATAGGGATTCCTGATACTGGTTTTTAGACAATAAAATGTTCTATCTGATAACATAAATACATACAGGGTGTTCTATTTAAAATAATAAAGTTATGCACGAAAGAAGTTCACAAAGTTTGCTCTTGGTACATGAACGACCTACAGAATACTCGGCAACTTTGAATATGGCATTCAATCAGCTAAAGGATCTGCCATTTACGCTATTCGTTACACTTCTCTGAATTAAGTCATTTTCGAGATACTAAACTTTTCGTGCAACATTGCATTTTCAAAAAACTTGAAATATCTCCTAAACTACAAAAATTAGACATAGAAAACAAATAAAGTTGATCTAGATTTCAGTGTACAACTCAAAAATGGCATAAAATACAGGGTGTTCCATTAAGAAAAACATAACTTTGGTACATTGCTAAGTTTTTAAACACCCTGTATATTGCTTATTATTTTTAAATTGTAGATCTAATACACCTACATATATTCCAGTATGTAACTTTTTCAAAATTGTTACCATTTGACTACCAGAGACCACGGCGTTCCCACTGTTACACCCTGTATATATATATATATAGCATTGGGCAGTTCTCACATACATTTGACTTTGATCGCATTTCAGTGTTACATAAAGAATATAATACAAAGTCGAGAAACATTTTACAGATGATTGAAATACAAAAAAATCAAAACTCAGTTAATGACAGAGGAGAAATCTCGAATTTGTCAACAGTATACCGACAATTATTATAATTACAAAACCCATTAATGTTAACATACATACATACATTCATATAAATACATTTTATCAGTTTTTGTTGTTGTTTTGGCCGTTTCCATGTCAGACTAAACCAGCATTGTAGACATTTCATTGACATTTTAGATCTTAATCGTTTGACGTTACATATTTTAAATTTTGAAACCCCTTTTAATGTATTTTATTGTTGTGCATGTTTTATAAAAGTTAGGACACTGTTGTTACATATTTTGGAGTAAGTTTTCTCATTTTTAATATGATTCTTATATTTTTGTATATATCAAATTATTTTTATGTTATTGCATTTTATATATACATGGTGTGTGTTGTTTCAGAAAAATTGTTTCTTACCTATTATTATTTCTGATGAAGACCAAAAGAAAGGTCGATATGTGTCGTTTCTGCTTCGGGAATTGATGCGCGTTGTCGTAGAGTCCCTATGTGGACTTCTGTTCTCTCGAGCTTTCGGCGCTCTCGCTGTAGCCATTATCAAGAAGTTCTGCTTGTTGCTGTAGATCGTGTCGAAGTGAGACAAGCCGTGTGCGGTGGGCATATTTGTATGTTTTGCTGGAGTCTGCGAGTCATAGCTCTTGTGGTGGGGCCGGCGGTAGGGGTATCGGCTGGCGAATCAGGTTGTGTGATACCTAAGCCGTTTTTCCTGGGTGTGAATTAGCGACGTGATGAAGGTCGGTTTGAGCTAAAAACCATTATTGTTGTTGTAATTAACATTTGATAAGATTGTGCCGACGTAAAAATCATTTTGGATCCGTGAATGTAATTATTACAAACAATCATAACAAACGGATCACATTTTTACATATCTCATATTTTACAACAGTATAATAAAAATAATAATGTTGGAAATCTTTAACCAACCCACAGAGCCGTTATTATGACCAATGGTAAACTTATCGCGCACAGGCCCCGCCTAGACATTTCTCCACCAATGTACTAAAGAATTTTATATCAAGTAAGAATGTTCGAGAAACAAAAAATTCTCTCCACCAATCGAAAGAATCGTTATTCGGACGAATGAAATAATTCTTTCTCGGGACACCTGCATAACGCGTCATTTGTTTACGTCCCAAGTGAACTTATAAAAGCTAAGATATTTTATATCGAGTAACCAGTCAGCTCTAGCTGCTGGAGCGACAACACCTATCAGCTCCGAAGAAAACCGAACATTCTCCAAAGTAAGGCCGAAGCTGATACAAGGTTTCCACTAGCGAACCGAACATCTCCGAAACGTATCCGAACGTTTCCGAAGATACCCGAAGCCGAGAAAAGGTTGCCACTAGTGAACCGAACACTTCCGAAACGTACCCGAACGTTTCCGAAGATACTCGAAGTCGTAGAAGGATTTCTACGAGCGAACCGAACACTTCCGAAGACTGCCCGAACGCTTCCGAAGTTACCCGAAGCCGAGAAAAGGTTTCCACTAGTGAACCGAACATTTCCGAAACGTACCCGAACGTTTCCGAAGATACCCGAAGTCGTAGAAGGATTTCTACGAGCGAACCGAACACTTCGGAAGACTACCCGTAGGCTTCCGAAGTTACCCGAAACCGAGAGAAGATCTCTACGAGCGACCCAAACACTTCGAAAGACTACCCGTAGGCTTCCGAAGTTACCCGAAGCCGAGAGAAGATTTCTACGAGCGAACCGAACATTTCCGAAGTCTGACCGAACGCTTCCGAAGTTACCCGGAGTTGGGAAAAGGTTTCCACTAGCGAACCGAACATTTCCGAAGACTACCGAACGCTTCCGAAGATACCCGAAGCCGAGAAAAAACTTCTACGAGCGAACTGAACACTTACGAGGAGGACTATGATTCCGAAACCAACAGCTGTTGCGTGCTTCAACCGACATCCAAGGAGCATTCGTGACCTGTTCGTGAGGCGTTGAACAAAGTGACCCAACCAATTAAGAGAGGTTGTTGAACGTCGTGAGTGCCGCTTAGTGCTTCAATCAAATCCAGAAAACGGATCGTTATCAAAGTGCCAGACTTGTGCCGATACACCCCTCCCAGTGACTTGTGACGTGTGGCTAATGTACCTCACATCATAACCCATTTAACGCAACCGTAAGTACTGAACTGATTCCTAAGCTTGCACGGTTGGCGATCTAAAGATAGCCCCGTCACGTCACTCAGAAGTAGTTAGTTGGTTCGGCGCCCCAAGGCAGCCTTACCCTCTAGGCGTTAATTGAGTAGGTACCCAAAAGGGAGCCTTATCCCCTAGAACCCCAACTGAGTGTCTCAAACACCCCTCTCTATTTCAATTCGCCAGTATCTAATGACCACCCCCTTTCATTAATCCCCCTGGATGGGATAATTAGCCCTCTGGTTAAGGTGCCTCCGTAAACTATATGTGTATTTCGATCTATGTATATATCTCTTAACATTAGTATTTGCCTTCAGCCCATTCTTTATAGTCCTGCGTGGCTATTGTTTTAGTAACCAATTGTGGTAATAAATTCATGTGGTTTAGACAAACTCTTTGATTAACCTCAGACCCTAGCGTAAGCCCTATCCCATACACCTAGTGTATAAGTGTAGTGCCATCCCGAAGGAAGGAAGCCACGTCTCCCCGTATTAAAGTACCGCGGCTATAGGAACTCAGGTAATTCGAGCGACCCCGTTTTGAGTAAATCCGATAAGCCGAAAGGTAACATGTGTTGTGTTGAACCTTCGGTCTGTGTGTGTCTCTGAGTTTCTGGACTGTGTGTGTTTGAAGGCCGTTTTCCATGTGTTTGGAAGTCTTCGTCCGTCATCTCTTTTGTTTAGGCTATTAGAGCGTTTCTCTATCTCTATGGCTTCTCGTATTATACGGGTCTGAAAATGTTCCGATTTAGCGATAATTCTTGTTCTATCGAAATCTATGTTATGGCCTGTTGATATTGTATGTTGTGCTAGATATGACGTTGTATCCTTGTGTCGAACTGCGTTTTTATGTTCTTCTGTGAGAGCGCTTATTCTTCTGTTTGTTTGTCCGATGTATGTACTGTCGCATGAACGGCACGGTATTGCATGTATGCCCTGGTCTTCCAGCTGTATTTTGTCCTTGGGGTTTTTAATGAGTTGTATTTTTCTGTCTGTGGTATAAACGACTTTTATGTTGTGTTTGTCTAGAATTCGTCCAATTCGGTCCGTTGTTCCTTTGATGTAAGGGAGAAATGCTGTGTTGTACTTCTTGTTCGTTTCTTGTTTCTTTGCTTTCGTCCTAATTTGATTTAGTGTGCGTGTAATGTGACTTTTTGAAACCATTTTGTGTTAGATCTGTTCGGAGTATTTTCATTTCTGTCTGTAAATTTTCAGCGTCTGTAAGTTCCAGTGACCTTGTGGCTAGCGTTCGTATTATAGCGTTTAGTTGTGCCGGGTGGTGGTGTGATTGTGGGTTGAGGTATCTATTAGTGTGTGTTTTCTTTCGGTAAACTGTGTGACCTAGATGCCCGTCGTTCTTCTTATTCACTTGGACGTCCAAGAAAGGTAACTGAACGCTACTCTCTATTTCCATGGTTAACTTTATTTCCTCGTGGATACCGTTTAAGTGGTCCAGAAAGTTGTTGAGTTCTAATTCACCGTGTGGCCATACTACGAACGTGTCGTCCACGTATCTCAGCCAGAGACTGGGTTTCAATGGAGCGGTGTTTAGTGCTCTAGTTTCCAGGTCCTCCATGAATAGGTTAGCCAGAACTGGGGATAGCGGGCAACCCATCGGCGCACCCTGTATTTGTCGATAGCGTTGTCCATCGTATATGAAGTACGTGTTGTCTATGCAGTGTTTGATAAGCCGTGTGATGTGTTCGGGTGGTTTGTGTTTTTCTTGTATAATTGCGATTGCTTCGTCCGTGGGTACTTGTGTGAAAAGTGAAACCACATCGAAACTTACTAGCAGGTCGCCCGGTTCTATCTTCTTTGTCTTGATGATATTGACAAAATGGGTTGAGTTTTTCACGTAGGACTGTATTTCTTCGGCGTGTGGTTGTAATGTCTTAGCTAGATATCTCGCTAATTGTTGTACCGGTGAACCCACGGAGCTTACTATCGGACGTAGCGGGACGCCTTCTTTGTGTACTTTTGGTAATCCATATAGTTTCGGGCATCTTGACGACTTTTCCCTGGGTATTAATGATTTTTGTGTTTCTAGGTCTATCGCTGAGGCTTTTATTTTTGTTCGTGTTGTCTTTTCTAGATATGTAGTGGGGTCTGTGTTAATCGCTTTGTATGCGGGGTCTTGCAGGAGTGTAGACATCTTCCCTTTATAATCCGTAGCGTTCAAAATTACGGTTACGTTACCTTTATCGGCTGGCAGAATGATAAGGTCCGGGTTCTTCCTGAGGCGATTTAGTGCTGTTGATTCTTCGCGTGAGATGTTTGATTTTGGCGGCCGGGCTTTTCGTAGTACGTTCGATCTTTCTTGTCGAATTATTTCAGCTTGTTCCGGATCTAGGTTGTTTAGGGCTATTTCGATGCCGCAGATGATGTTTTCTCTGGGTATTCGTGATGGTGTAGGGGCGAAATTCGTTAGGATGTTCGTGGATGCTTGGTCAAGTACTGTGTTCGATAGGTTGTATATAATCTTCGGTGGGTGTGTATCGGTGTTACTATGCCCTTTGCGGTTCTTTTGAAGGCGTTCGAATTTCTTTTTCTGTGTTTCAGTTTTCTTTATGGCTTCTGTCTCGCAATTATACAAGAAAAACGCAAACCACCCGAACACATCACACGGCTTATCAAACACTGCATAGACAACACGTACTTCATATACGATGGACAACGCTATCGACAAATACAGGGTGCGCCGATGGGTTCCCCGCTATCCCCAGTTCTGGCTAACCTATTCATGGAGGACTTGGAAACAAGAGCACTAAACACCGCTCCATTGAAACCCAGTCTCTGGCTGAAATACGTGGACGACACGTTCGTAGTATGGCCACACTGTGAATTAGAACTCAACAACTTTCTGGACCACTTATACGGTATCCACGAGAAAATAAAGTTCACCATGGAAATAGAGAGTAACGGTCAGTTACCTTTCTTGGACGTCCTAGTAAATAACAAGAACGACGGGCATCTAGGCCACCCAGTTTACCGAAAGAGAACACACACTAATAGATACCTCAACGCACAATCACACCACCACCCGGCGCAATTAAACGCTATAATACAAACGCTAGCGACAAGGTCACTGGAACTTACAGACGCTGAACATTTACAGACAGAAATGAAAACACTCCGAACAGCTCTAACACAAAATTTCTCGAAACATTTATTGTCATTAGAAGCGTTAGAGCAACAAGTTAAACATTGGGATCCTTTAATAATTTACATGATTGTAAATAAATTAGATATACAAACAAAAAGAGAATGGGAGAGCAGTAGATTACAAGAAGAATCATCAACCATTGAAGATATGAAAACATTTTTAAAAGGAAGGTGCGAATTACTAGAAAGTTTTCAGAATCAAAATAAGAAATATTTGCATTATAAAAATTCGCAAAAATCGGGAGATATAACAAGTTTAACGATTTCAACAAATAAATTTTACAGCAAATGTAGTTTTTGTCAAGGTCAAGAACATTTTATAAATCAATGCAGTGAGTTTTAGAAATTAGATATTCCCAAAAGAACGGAAGAAATAAAAGCAAAAAGGTTGTGTTTTAATTGTCTGAGAAAAAATCATTTTAGTAGTAAATGTACAGCAGGGACATGTAAAAAGTGTCAGAAAGAACATCACACTTTATTACATTTTATAGACAAAGGGGGTTTTGAGAATCAAGTGGATGAAAATACAATTAATACAGAGATTAAGAGAACAGTAGCAAGTTGTGGCACGACTGGAACACAACGGGTGTTATTAGCCACTGCAGCGGTAGATGTAAAGAGTACTAATTGTTATTATACGTGTAGAGCACTTTTGGACTGCGGTTCAGAAGGAAGTTTTATAACTAGAGATCTTTGTGAAAGATTAAAGTTAAAAACATCAAAAATTAATCTGATTGTAGTAGGACTAAATCAAAATTTATCCTCTGTAAGTCAAAGAGCAGATATTGAAATTAAATCGCGACATAATTCATTTTCATTTAAAATATCTTGTTTTGTCATAGACCGCATTACAGATGATATACCTAGTAAATCTTACGAGGCTATTTCATTTCGAGTTCCGGACAATATTAATTTGGCGGATCCAAGTTTTTATAAATGCGGTAGGGTCGAAATACTATTAGGGGTAAATATATTTTGGGATTTGATGTGTTCTGAATACATTAAAGCGTCTGCTACTCAACCGAGATTACAACGAACTCTACTCGGATGGGTAATTACGGGGCCGCTTCCAAACGTGGCTGATGGTAAATATCTTTCATGTTATGTTTTTTCAAATATCAGAATTCAGGAACAATTAGAGAAATTCTGGGAATTGGAAGAGAATGACAGCGGTCTTGTGTTAAAACCTGATGAACAAATATGTGAAGATCATTTTAAAGAAACAACTCGAAGAGATGCAAGTGGCAGATATATTGTTTCAATACCGTTTAAGGAAAAAATTGAGTTAGGGAATTCACTAAATACTGCAATTCAGCGCTTCACAAATTTGGAAAGAAAATTGGGAAACAATAAAGAAGGGAAAGAACAATATATCCCATTTATGCGTGAATATGAGGATTTGGGACATATGTGTATGACTAAAATTGAGAACCCAAATAAGACCAAATCGACATTTGTTACTATATGCCACATCATGGTGTATATAAAGAATCTAGTTCAACGACAAAATTGAGAGTTGTGTTCGATGCTTCGGCTAAGAGCACAAATGGTTTGTCACTGAATGATTTTCAATACAAGGGATATGTATTACAACATGAACTTGTTGATATATTATTGAGATTTAGAACACATAATATTGTCTTATCAGCAGACATAGAAAAAATGTATAGACAAGTATTGATAGATTCAGATCAAAGAAAATATCAAAGAATTGTATGGCGGGAAAATGCCTGTGAAAACTTACAGCATTTTGCGCTTAACACAATAACATATGGGAATACTGCAGCGCCATATTTAGCTATTAGGACATTGCAGGAAGTGGCTTACCAGCATTGCACTCAACATCCGGAAGTATCTAAAGTTATACTAGAGGATTTTTATGTTGACGATCTGTTGACAGGAACGAGCACTGTATCAGAGGCTATGGCACTTTATGAAAATATTACAAGTGTATTAAAATCAGCAGGATTTATCCTGAGGAAATGGATTTCAAACGATTGCGAAATTAATGCATGTCTAAGCGCACAGACTAATAATCAATCACTGAATTTGGGTGGTGATGAACACAGAAAGATGTTGGGTTTAATGTGGAATCAGCATTCTGATAAATTATTTTATGATATCGAAGATGTGCTAAACAAGAATATTTGACCCCTTGGGCCTGCTAGGGCCATGGGTTGTGCGTGCAAAGATATTGCTTCAGAAATTGCGGTTGCAAAAACTGGGGTGGGATGAAGACTTACCTGTGGAATTAAAAAACCAGTGGAATGAGTTAAAAAGAGAATTGTCACATTTGAAAATATTGAGATTCCAAGAGCAGTTTTAAGCGCAAACTATATACATAGTATTTGAATTACATGCATTTTCTGACGCATCGGAAGTAGCATATGGAGCATGTGTGTACTTAAGGTCGATCTCGGCAGACAGTAATATCAGTGTAAGATTACTTTGTGCAAAATCTAGGATGGCACCGATACGAAAGTGTACCATTACCTAGACTTGAATTATGTGGAGCGTTGTTATGCGCACAACTTGTTACAAAGGTTAAAGCTGCATTAAATTTAGAAGTTAATGATTGTCTATGCTGGTGTGACTCTACAATAGTACTGAGTTGGTTAAAAATGAATTCAATCAATTTGCAAACCTTTGTGGCCAATAGGGTGACTGAAATACAGGAAAAAACTGATATGATGAAACGGTATCAAATTGGGTCAAAAGACAATCCAGCGGATTTGGTATCGAGAGGAGTAACTGCGGATAAGGTTATGGATTCCAAATGGTGGAGTAGACCATATTGGTTATCGTTGCCGAGGGAAGGCTGGGTGTTATCATCATATCAACAAACACAGGCAGATATTCCTGAAACAAAGGCAACAATAGTGGCAATGGCTGCAAATCTGAATAATGAGTATGAATTTCCTTTTCATTATACTTCATCTTTATCAAAATTACAACGTATCATGTCTTGGTGTTTACGATTTTGTAGCAATTGCAAAAAGAAAGTTAAGGAACGCCAAACTGGAAATTTGACTTCTACAGAATTAAAGTCAACAATGTACAGGTTAGTTAAATTATCACACAGCAAGTTTTTCTCATGAATTAAATTATTTGGAAAATGGAAAGGGTGCGAAACCGCACGGTAACTTTACTTACTTATCGCCTTTTATTGATAAGGAAACTTTATTGAGGGTAGGTGGTAGACTTAAGCATTCCACATTTAATTTCGAAAGGAAACATCCTTTACTGATATCGGGAAAGCACATATTAGCAAAAATTATCATGGAAAATGAACATATTAGATTAATGCATGCCGGACCCTAACTTATGTTGGTAAATTCAAGGGAAAAGTTTTGGATTACAAATGGGCGAAGTTTGGCTAGATCAGTTGCACATAAATGTGTTAAGTGTTTTAGGGCGCGACCGATAACATGCGAGCAAATTATGGGGGATTTACCACGTGACAGAGTAAATTCAGTTAATCCATTTTTTGCTGTAGGTATTGATTATGCGAGGCCATTTAGTATTAAGAGAAATAAATTTGTTTGTATGGCGACAAAGGCAATACATTTAGAGCCAGCCACAGGCTTTTATTGCAACCTTCAGACGTTTCATTGCTAGAAGGGAAAGGCCAGGTCATGTTTACTCTGATAATGGCACAAATTTTGTAGGGACTGCATCTCACTTGCGAGAATTAGGGCAGTTTCTTATAAAGAATGGTAAATCGTTGACTTCCTTAATGCTTGAGGAGGATATTGAGTGAAACTTCATTCCACCAGCAAGTCCACATTTCGGTGGTTTGTGGGAGGCGGGAGTTAAGTCTGTTAAACATCATTTGAGGATGGTGATGGGTAACACAGTCGTTGTATTTGAGGAATTTCTTACACTATTAACACAAATAGAATCAATTTTGAATTCCCGTCCTTTATCCCCTCTGAGTGAATCTCCTGATGACCTCCAACCGCTGACACCGGCTCACTTCCTTATTGGACGCCAAACGACCAGCATTCCTGATCCAGATGTGACGACTACTAAGGTGAATAGGCTGTCCAGGTTTCAGCTTATTCAACAACTACAACAGCATTTCTGGCGGCGTTGGTCTGCAGAATATGTAACAGAACTGCAAGCAAAGGCGAAATGGCGACTGAACCTACAAGTTGGTGAGTTGGTTGTGGTAAAGGACGACAAACTACCACCGCTATATTGGAAATTGGGTCGCATCACCGATGTTTATCCAGGCAGTGATAGTGTGGTGAGAGTGGTGACAGTGAAAACACAATCTGGTGTCATAAAACGGGCGATTTCAAGAATTTGTCCTCTTCCACTAGATGAAAGACAATAATATATGATTAGATGTTTGTACTTATTGTATTACTTTATACTTATGTTTTTGTGATGTTTGAATATATATACGAGTGTAGACTTGTTCTACACAAAGTAAGATTAAGTGCCAATGCACAATTAAAATTTATAGATGAATCCAATTACCGGCCACCCTGTATGAATTTGCAAAACTGTTTCAATTATTTAAAATAAATTAAATCTCACGTTAGCAAGAGATCTGCGCTTTACAAACAATTTATAATGGTGTAAAAAGAAGTTCACACTGTATAAAAAAAAAATTAAAGGTGCTTAAGAGTTGCGTGAAACAAATGGGTGACAAAAAAACGAACAAATTAATGAAATCCGGCTTAAGGCCTTCAATAGTTAAATTGAACAACAGTTAAATGACAAACATGTACGTTAACTTTCGTAAACTGAAAATATTCTTTTGCCAAATCGGTTAAGAACAGGCAATATATTTTAAAGAGGCTTAAATGATAATTTAAACTACGCTCTATAGCTCTGATCAACGCAAAACTTACAATCAATTAAAACACACAATTCAATTCCGAGCACCAAATTGGCGCCGGGGAGAAATATTAAATTTCAGAGCGTAAGAACCTTATGAAATATAGAAATTAATTTTAAAATTAACCGCAAATTAAGTTAACGCTAACTCACGGATTAACACACAAATAATTAGGAAAAAACAACGTAAAAGACTTATCTTATTTAGCAAGTGGGCGTGGCCTAACACCTACGAAAAGGGAAACTGGAAATGACTCTTCTAATCGGAATTCTAGGAAAGTACACTTTGTGAAGAAGATTTACGGATTCGTAGCTCTACTGGAACGGCGGCCAATATTTTTCTACCGTAATTACATTGAAGTCCACAAGGGCATCATAAGAAATCTAAGATGGCGGTCTCTCGTGGCGTGTTAGAAATTTCCTTTAATGACGAAATAGGCGAGAAATTCCATAGGAAATTAGAAGCTATAAGACAAGGAAAAAACGACATACATTAAACGTAATCCTACTCAACGAAAAACCAAGAAAAACTCACCAGATATAGATTTAACTGACCGCATCCATTAAACTGACATTCCGTCAAAAATATATTTAAACAAAGTAACTAACATAATCACTGCAATTTCATCCGCTTTAACAACGTAATTTCTACGGAACAACGGTATTAATTCATCTAATACTGAACAGTGCACAGCGATCGGAATCATCTGCTTCAAATTCAATCAACGATAAGATGCCAAATACAAAATGGAAGAGAGGACATACTCCCTTAACGATAACCGTTTCGACGGCCAAGACGATAGCTATAAAAACAATGGTACTAACATGTATAATTACAGTTGTAAACCAAAAAGGAAGCCTATTAATTACTAGGGGAGGAAGGAGAAATTAAAGAAAAATTTTCTAAGAGAGAACAAAAGTAAAAAGTAGTTAATTAATATTTAAATTCGAAATACGAAGACAGCGCAATTAAGGTTGCATATTGCTATGATAGTATATACTGGGGTGTCTCTAAAAGGTGCGGAAAAAACGCTACCACACATTTCTGAGGGCAAAATATGACGATCTAACCCAACTTACCTCAGTCCAAAAGTGGATGCTTTTGGAGATACAGAGTGTCAAAAGTTCAATTTGGTTTTAGTTTTTTATAACTAATTTCTGTAATAATTGGTATATTGTCACAATATTTGGGTGGGGGGGGGGGGGTTTCGTGGGGTAAAAAATTTAAATCTGCTCTCATTTTCATTGCAAAATGTAGAGGGCGCCACCTGCGGCATATTATATCCATTTAAAACGTAATAACTTTTTTGAGACACACTGTATTTAACTTTTAAATAAAAATTCTTATTCTCCAATGTTTTTTACCTAGAAAAGGTATACCTGGTAGGAGTTGATTGGAGTAGCCGTTTATGAGTAATCTGGATATAAAAAATTCATTCCGTATATGGACACATATGCTTCTGTAATTTGGGTGTTAGTCTTGTGGCAATTCAATGCAATGGTGCATTCACTTTTGGACTGAGGTAAGTTGGGTTAGATCGCCCTCAGAAATGTGTGGTAGCGTTTTTTCCGCACCTTTTAGAGACAATCTGTATATATCTGATGACAAATATTTATTATTCTTTATTTATAATAAATGTGTTATTGCTATACGTTAGGCATCGCCATCAAATTCTATATGCTATAACTCTGTATTAAAAAAAAAATTGATAATCTTGTACCAGCATAACTTAATCAAACTACAATAATACAATGCTGCATAATTTAAACGAATGTAGAGATAACGTTGTCATGTAAAAAAAAATTCTTTATTAAATTTGTTAATTCAATCTCTATTAACATTCGTGTATTTCTTGTAGGTTCTAGCAGTGATGTTCCTTTTGTTTTTCTAACAACATTTCTTATTTAAAATTTATAGGATAAGGTTACTAATAAAAAACTAAATCTCATAAAATATTTATATTCAATTTTTAACATCGTATAATAACAGTGTCGATGAAAATAATTTCTTGTCACATGTGGCCGCAAAAGAAATTGTCCTTTTACATTCCAATAACAAGCAAGAAAAAAAACGTGTATTTTATAAATACGTAAACACATTACATTACGAATATAACATGTAGATTTAGAATAAATATCGCTCTTTGTTATATTAAAATTTTAACATTGTGTAATTTCAAAGAAATAATAGTTTTCTTATACTATGCTAGATTTTGCTTCCACAAAGGCATTCATTCACACGAAGTGTCTTTGAAAAATACAAAATTCCGCAGAACAGGGAAACACCTTGATAAGACTGTCACCAATTAAAATTTTGTATCTAAAAAAAAACTTATTAACAAAGTATAGATAACATCGCTAACAAACATTCACACGTTGTGTCATTGATGCCTCTCTCCATTGTTAACAAGACTCCCATTATTTATTTATTTAGTTTACTTATAACAAAGAAGATACTAATCCCATCTAAAATATTAAATAAATTCATTAAACGCTTTGCTAAAGATGAACATTTTCACGTAGCATCTTTAGCATAATTTATTATTAAAGTATAACTTACTTATGATGCTCATATATTTCATCAAATTCCTCTTTATATTGTTCGGTCATATTGATAGTTAATAAAAATGAAATTAAACTAAATGACAAAAAAATTAATTGTGAAATGAAAAATACTTATTTAAAATAAAAAATAACTTAATACATTTGCTAAGGATGATTTCTATGCAGTGTATTATACACCTGCAATCATCAAAATACGAAGATCGAAGATTCACCGCATCTTTAAAAATTAGACTGCTTCACCCATGGATCGACGACTTCTCTCCCGTACCTCTCTCGTACTTGCCTTCTTATCATTTTCGGTCATCAGAAAAAACCATACATCGTTCGCAGCGCCACACACTCCACACTAACGTTTATGTTGGCACTGTCCTGCTCAGATTTATTTTCTTGACGTTCTCCCTAAACTGACCTGCACCAATATTGTTTGACATCTCGAAATTACAGAAAATTATGCACGCACTTAAATTGTTTGTTATTGTTAATGTCAATGCACATTTGCGATATTCTTATCTTGGTAGGTACATTCCTTTTCATTAACGCCATCCTTCATTATGTTTATAGATGAATTCGTTGCTTCTATCATCATTATTTAAATATATTCTTTTACTACTTTTTAACACTATTCGTATCTTTCTTTTGCAGACGTTTGCTTTGACAATAACAGGAAAAACATTGCATACGACTGGAATGCTCCTTTTATTAATTATGTTATTATGAACCTGGACCTTGATAACTTCATCCATATCTTCGAACCATCTTTCCTCGTCTTCTTGTAGATTGATTTGTATGCAGCTGTTAACAATATTGAACATTGTTTTTCTTTGTAGATTTTTATGAGATTAAACCAATTTTAAGGTGTTATTTCCGGAATTTTTCCTGGATAAAACTGGATTTAAACCTGCCACTGAAGCTTTTCCACATTATATTGTGTCAAATAAAAATAATATTCCTTTTTTTGTATTTATTTTTATACCTTTAAAATAAATTTTGTTACAATTTTAATTGTCATCTACCTAACATTATAATGTTACGCCGTTGCGGTTATGCAACTCCTGATACATTTTTCTATACCTACACTTACTACTAATAAATTATTTACTTATTCTATTACATAATTATTTATTTATCTTACAATGCCTGACCAATGTAGGGATCACGGCAATATGTATCTGTTAGATTTCCAATCCCCGAGAGCTAGCGCAATTGAAGTTGCTTATAAGCTCAGTTGATCCAGTTGATAAGGGAGATTACAGATAGCCGATGTTTAGGGAGAGATTGGCACACAAAAAATAACTTTAATTCAATCCAAAAGATGATGTATGAATGTATAATTATTGTATTTTCGTGTTATTTTCCCAAGGTATTTACTTTAGCGGCACTAGCAGATAATTTGCAGAATAAATTTATTGGATAAAAGATGGCACTACTATAGGCTTAACATATATCTTAGATTACATTTAAATTTATTATTATTTTTTTATGGCTGAACCGAACAACGAGATTTTGTTGTAGTTCGGGATTATCAGGTATTCGTTTTTATTTAAGTGTTTAAGTGTATAAAAGGGAAATGCTGACTTCCGAAAAAAATTTTGGGATTCTCCACAATTTAAGAAAATATATCTATTTTTAATCATTTCATCGAAAACACCTTATCCTAATTTTCCTAAATTGTAAAAAGGCAAATAGGTAGGTATAGGAAAGGAACGGAAATTTTGTTTTATAAACTACTATTTAAAATAATGTTTGTAAATCTGTAAATGTATATCTTTCTTTATTTGATTTAGACGAAAACTAGAAATAGGTATTTTTAATTATTATTAAATTTTTGAAAAATGAATACAGGCTGATTCAATGCCGACGCTCACCATAGGGATTTGATAGATTATGTACCTGTTATGGACCTGGCGAGAAAACGGATCAGTGATAAATGACTTTCGAACCGGAAAATGCTGATTTTTATGCCGTTTTAATTTGGTCTTCTACGGAAGAACCACAGAATTCATTCGTGGGGACTCTTTTAGTCTTCTAGCTAATAGCGTAATCAAAATATTTATAAGACGTGTCGGTTCTTTCTGGACATCATCAACTTTCTTATTTCTTATAATTGCTATATTATAACACCATTAAAAAAAGGTTTTTGATTTCAAATATTAATGTAAAACATTATGAAGAATGTTTAAATATTAGGTAATGTATTTTAAAATACACTGAGTCATTATTAATAGCAAACGTCGTACACCGACGAACAAAAACGTAATGTTAAATTTTTTTATTCTTGAAATTCAAAAAAAGAGTATTTACATAATGATATACTGTACCTATCCAAAACCATTTTGCTAAATCTTGATAACAACCTGATCCGGTATGAATCGTTTCCCAAGCAACATTTTTAGTCGTAGGAATGTAACGGCGACCATCACAGGAACTTTAAAGTTTTCGTCACCAGTCGCCGGAATATGGTGACAACGGTCCTATTACGTTCCTGTGACCAAAATGGGGAATAATTACTCGGTAGTAGCTACGTTTAAGCGACGTCCCTGGAACTGCTTCCGCGACGTTTC
The DNA here is from genome assembly GCA_963170755.1 of Amphimallon solstitiale. NCBI lineage: Eukaryota > Metazoa > Arthropoda > Insecta > Coleoptera > Scarabaeidae > Amphimallon > Amphimallon solstitiale. The sequence continues at coordinate 131,293,826 of OY720675.1, read as the reverse complement.
CCGGACGTTGCAGCTACGTAACGGCGACGTAGCAGGGTGGTGACAGAAACTGTAATGGAACTTCTTAGGTTTCTGACACTCTCAGTCGCGCACCTTCAGCAAAGATTCAACTATATTCTCATCTCATTCCGTTGTCGAAGCTGGCTTGTAAACTGAAGGTAGAATGTAATACTACACGTTGATGGTGTGAGTAGTAACACACAATAATTAGAAATATTAAACACACGTTGATCATTTTAACGGATTTCTTGGGTAATAAGGTCATATGCGAATACAAGTTTTTGACATATATGATGATGGTACTTAGAAAAATGACAACACGCCCTTAAAATATATGTTTACTTAAAAAAAAAAATTTTTAATATACTGTACAATTTCGAAATTGTCCATCTAGGCAGGTATATCTGGTTTTAAATTATTCCTGAACATTCTAAACTAATAAATATTCATTGATTTGGTACTTTTAGTACAGCTCTCAAGAAAAATTAATATATAATCAGTATTGTGACGTCATTCTACGTTCATAAATAGCAATGGCGTCGCAATTCTGTTCGATAAATATGGCGAATTTTGCGCAACAGAACTTACAAGTAGTAGTTACTAAAATATGCGTTTTTAAAGTACATACTACTTGACAAAAGTAACCGTGTAGTAGCGGCCACTAAAAATATTTCCTTTAAAGTTATAGTTGCTACAAAGTAGTACATGGGACCAATCGGTCCACGCCTAACACAAACATATGATTGCGGTTAGTGAATTATTGTAAAAATGGATTTTTTCAAAGTTGTGGCTACCAAAGAGAAGAATGGGGTCTATTTTACTGCTGTCCCCCATCAATGGTAGAACAATAAAGTATTGTACTGGCCGCACAACTTAAATCATTCACGGAGGGAGACTTGCAATTCCGCCAGTGCTCCAGAGGAGAGTTGGTTACATTATTCGTGCATCTTAAAATTATTGAATATTAATAACTTTAAAGATGCCTTACAGATCAAAAAACAATTAATCGGCCTTAACATATGCAGTAGATCATTGATTGAACTGTGGGTTACCCTATGCAATAAAGACCATTCTCTAAGTTGTTGCAAGAATGAAATTTGTAAGCTAAAAGCATTTTCGTTTTTATAGTCTACATCAACGTCATATTTAGGGACAAATAACTCATCATAGCCATAATAATTGTCGATTTCATCTTCACATTACTTCTGGTTCTGCGTTGCAGGCTTGCCCACTGTTAGTCGTTTAAACTGATGACACTGATGCTTTTGCAATAGTTATATTTTTCCTGTGGCCATAATGTAAGGAAATGTCGCCATTACAACTAAGCTGAAGCCTCAGTCTTCGCAAAATGTCGACGAATGTCTATAGACGTCATGAATTCGAATGCAGTTTCATATCACAGACACGAGCGATACTTAATGGAGAGTGCCTCCGTTATTAAAGTGGATGAAGTGAAACTTACCTGTAAGTAAAATCTGCGAGTAGCAAGAATGCCGAAATTACTATAAATATTACTAAACAGTACCGTAACTTTTAAGTAATTAATACATGTTCCGATAACGAAGCAAGAACTTTGAGCGTAACTTTCAAGGAGTGCTAACTTTAAAGTCACACTTCAGTAATACCAGATGGTTATGGCCACTATGTTTCTACTCTAAAGTTCCAATAACTTTAAAGTAATCCTATTTAGTAGCCGTTTGGTTCCAAATACGTTAAGAGCTACCAAGAAGTTATGGGACCATAGAGGACCCACTACTGCTAAGAGTTACGTGACTGCTACTAATAAGGTCTGGATTGGAGTAAATCTTACTGCTAAGTCAAACATTTAGTAGCAGTTACGAAATAGTTACCGAGTCCAAGTTCCGGTCTCAGTTCCCGTCACTTTGATGCTGCTTGGGTTATCAAGCCGCGTAGTGTTTATGTTAACAGGACATTGAACGACAATGAAAAGAATATTTTACAAATAGTAAAGGTAAAAGGTGTGTTTGTAGAGTTTACATAAATCTAGTATTTTTTATATGAATAATAATCTTTCACATGTACACGGGAAGATGCCTTATATTTAAATTTAACGCAAACACGATTATAGGGAACTTTAAATCAAAATAAGTTCAATCAATGTTTAGAATCTGGAGGCAATTTATAACTTCTGCGATACCAACTGCATATAGTCAAGGGGAAGGTTAGAAGATGACGAATTTTTTAAACAAGGTATCACTATTTGACACGACAATACAAGTCGTCACGAGCAATTATTTTGAGTATGCAATCTCGTTACACAAAATACTGGTCTTATTTTCTCCCATTAGTAGTGTAAGGAAGTATTGTGATGACGCAAATATTCGAGTACGAGATTTTTGCATATGACAACGTTTTGAAACAACGTTTCTTTTGTTTATTTACGTTATTTACTTTGGCTAATGACTTTTGTGGGACAATAATTTAAAACTCCAGGATTTGATGGTGCCAAGAAAGAATTAAGACGTCTTTTAAAAATTTAGAGTACATTGATAGATAAAACGCTGTAATTGGGGCTAATAATGTGTTTTTAGTTTTAGTCATTGACTCCAAATAAAAGTGCTAGAGTTAAGAGTAAAATCCACCATTTTAGGCGTCATTTGTTCCAGATCCATTTTACCTCAAACACAAAATCTATCAACTTTGTCAAATTTAAACCTACCTTCTATTCAATATTAATCAGCCTGTATTGACAGGTAAATAAATATATTAACAAGACATATTTTGCATACAACTTTGACAATGAATTATGTATTATAAATTTTATTCAAAAGTATTATATTACCATTCAACTTTAAAATCAACAATAAACAGGGTTTCATTTTTATCTATTGTATATATATATATATATATATATATATATATATATATATATATATATATATATATATATATATATATATATAAGAGAAAGCAAGAAGTCTTTGCCGTTAGAACACAGGAATAATAGGTTCTTGGGGAATCTAGCAATCATAAACTGGTTGTGCTTTAGTTCTTTATTCTTTCTGCCAATATTTCGTACATATGATCGTGTACTTCATCAGGGCATCAACTGTGGAAGCAGATCACAATAATTGAGTGTGTTGATATATTAAAAGTTTACAAATGTACTTACAATGCGAACTGTTTATGTGGACAATATCACATGATACAGAAGTGCATGTTTCTTTTGGATTGATTTTCATTAACATTATTGGTCTTAACAGTGGTTATGATAATGATGTTCACAGATTAAAATTCATTAAAAACTCTAGACGGAACACAACAAAAAAACACGTTAAAATTATTCTGGTTAACACCTCGTTACATTTTAAAAGAATATATAATTTTTCTTATTTGAAAACACTGTAGTGTAAAGTGTATGATTGAACGGTCAAGAACAAAATGTCAAGTAATAGATGGATGTCAACTCGATCATCTGTGCGCATCAATACCAACCCCCAACATTGTTGTCTAGTGAGAAACACAACAGCATCGAAAACCCTATGTGTATTTTAATGTGACATATCAAAGTATGCATGAACATATAATTTCAAAATAAACCGCGAAATTGATGATTTAAAGGTAATCTAAATTGACAATACAAAACTGTATAATAGAATGCATGATTAAAGTTTGTGTTATCGTGTGTGAATGTTAATTCTTAGTTCTAAAAGAAGATTATTCATTGGTTGAATGCAAAGTTACATTTATTGTTCTGTTGCCAGATGCACCAAGTGTTAAAAGAAACGCATATACTGAATTGAGGTTATCAATGTCTGATCTGAAATTCATAGTGTTACTTAACTTATTAATATATATGTATATGTATATGCGTTTCTTTAACACTTGGTGCATCTGGCAAGAGAACAATAAATGTAACTTTGCATTCAACCAATGAATAATCTTCTTTTAGAACTAAGAATTAACATTCACACACGATAACACAAACTTTAATCATGCATTCTATTATACAGTTTTGTATTGTCAATTTAGATTACCTTTAAATCATCAATTTCGCGGTTTATTTTGAAATTATATGTTCATGCATACTTTGATATGTCACATTAAAATACACATAGGGTTTTCGATGCTGTTGTGTTTCTCACTAGACAACAATGTTGGGGGTTGGTATTGATGCGCACAGATGATCGAGTTGACATCCATCTATTACTTGACATTTTGTTCTTGACCGTTCAATCATACACTTTACACTACAGTGTTTTCAAATAAGAAAAATTATATATTCATTTAAAATGTAACGAGGTGTTAACCAGAATAATTTTAACGTGTTTTTTTGTTGTGTTCCGTCTAGAGTTTTTAATGAATTTTAATCTGTGAACATCATTATCATAACCACTGTTAAGACCAATAATGTTAATGAAAATCAATCCAAAAGAAACATGCACTTCTGTATCATGTGATATTGTCCACATAAACAGTTCGCATTGTAAGTACATTTGTAAACTTTTAATATATCAACACACTCAATTATTGTGATCTGCTTCCACAGTTGATGCCCTGATGAAGTACACGATCATATGTACGAAATATTGGCAGAAAGAATAAAGAACTAAAGCACAACCAGTTTATGATTGCTAGATTCCCCAAGAACCTATTATTCCTATATATATATATATATATATATATATATATATATACAGGGTCGGGCAAAAAGAGCGGAACACCGAATTTATGGCTTAACTAGCACTTTTTCGAAAATTTAACCTAAATTAAAGTTTTTGTATACTTTATGTATTATTTATTGGTGTTTGCAGATTTTCCGTTTTTGTCACATTTTTGGAGATATGATGTCACCGGATAGTATTTTAAATGAATCACCCTATATTTATATTTTTTTTTGAGTAGATATTTTTTTCCTGAATTCACTAATACCAGGTTTAGTGAGTCTCTGACTTATGGTTTCATAAGAAAAAAATAAAATGTAATGGCACCTAAATATTTATTTAATAAAAAACGAACGACAATAACTGAATCTACGTACATTTATTTACAATAGGTGTTCAAACTGAAAACCTTCGGCTGCCTGATAGTATCCTAATCTGTCAACAAATGACCTTAATGTATTTTGTATCATTTCATGTCACCTTTAAGCGAGAAATGAATTTCATAATCATTTGTTAAAGTTAATGGACGCTTTAATGAATAGAATCTTTAGTTATTGTCGTTCGTTTTTTATTAAATAAATATTTAGGTGCCATTACATTTTATTTTTTTCTTATGAAACCATAAGTCAGAGACCCACTAAACCTGGTATTAGTGAATTCAGGAAAAAAATATCTACTCAAAAAAAAATATAAATATAGGGTGATTCATTTAAAATACTATCCGGTGACATCATATCTCCAAAAATGTGACAAAAACGGAAAATCTGCAAACACCAATAAATAATACATAAAGTATACAAAAACTTTAATTTAGGTTAAATTTTCGAAAAAGTGCTAGTTAAGCCATAAATTCGGTGTTCCGCTCTTTTTGCCCGACCTTGTATATAATTATTATATTAATTCTTGGGTGTAGCGGCCTGTTTCATTAACAATTATAAGGTATAATAAAACTCATTTTCTTTTCTGCTCTTAACGTTTCGACGTCATGTATAACGTCTTTATCAAAAGTAATTGTATCTTTGAATAAAACTTATAACTATTTGTTGGTTTTTCTTAAAAATAGTTTTTCTTTTTATGATTTCTCTTGAAGAAAGAAAACTATTTTTAAGAAAAACCAACAAATAGTTATAAGTTTTATTCAAAGATACAATTACTTTTGATAAAGACGTTATACATGACGTCGAAACGTTAAGAGCAGAAAAGAAAATGAGTTTTATTATACCTTATAATTGTTAATGAAACAGGCCGCTACACCCAAGAATTAATATAATAATTATAAAATATTACGGCCAAAAAAATAAAGAAAATCTTTTTTTTCTTTTTAAAAATAATATATATATATATATATATATATATATATATATATATATATATATTTAACCGTCTACACAGACCCGATCTGCTACATACAGTAATCGTTGTCAGGCCCGCAAAGACGTTGTCAGTCCCGGTTTCGGGACTGACAACGTTTCTTGTGTTATTTCGGTCTATTATTCAATGCTTATGATAAAAAATGATATTTCAAAAAAAATTTTTTGGGTCCGCTAACGCGGTATAATATCAACTTATATACAAGTTTAGTTCAGGGATTTTCTGGGAGAGGGCCACGCGTATTTGTGTAAAAACTTTTACTCTTACGTTGTCAAGCCCACCATATTATACCGACGTTCCCAAGCCCTAAACTTGGCAGCTACGTAAATGACGATAAGCGAAACACTTCTAGGAATAATACTTGTAGAACTAACACATTGCCTTTCTTTTAATACTCTTCAATTGGTCGAGTAACGCAAAATATTATTTTGAGACATTTGCTTCTAGATTCTTTGAAATACTATCCTTAACTATATTTCGAATGAATTAATGATGTAGAGCAATCTACTTATTTATATTATATTATGTTTACCTATCACTTAAAATCATATTTTATATAAAACAGTGTTAGATTTTATGTCACAGCAAATATCTCGACTATTGTATTAATGGTTAGAAAATGGTAGGTATACAAGAAAATCATTAGATTATTTATTCTTAATAATGTGTCAAAATCGGCAAAAATAATTTTACATCAAATTATTCAGGTAAAGCAAAAAAAAACTTAATATTTTAAATGGATAGTAATTAGTATATATTCTACACGAACTTATCTTTACAACCGTCTACCATATGTTGTACTTAATTAATTTACCACGTAATACAATAATAAAACTGAGGCACACATTAATAGAAAATCTGTGTTGGAACCTGCATTCCCGAATTTCATCACGATTCTCTGTATCCCAGAAATGATGTTTTCTTTTGTTAGAAATGCCGTTACTATTGAAATTATATTTATTACTCCAAAGAATGACAGTCACAAAATGTTGATTATTGTTAAGCCAGTTAAAAAATATTAACCTCCTATCAAAATACCTAACTCTTAAACCGGAAATCGATTTAATTTTATGTGGGATCATTTTATATTGTTTTTAGAATGGAAAGACTTATTCCAATGTCGAGTACTGCTTCACGTATTAAATTGCTAGGATGTACTTTAAAATATGCCAATACCATTACATATTCTTCATGTGCTGCACGTTAATTTCTTGGTCTTTGCATTTTAGCACTAAACCTCCGTTTCTTCCTAAATTACGTTCAATTTTTGCCAACGTGCGAGTCTGTGTACCCTTTCTGGATACAAGGTTCGATACAATGCAGAAGCTTCTCTAAGATTCCCATTGCATCTTATGTACGCTCTCAATATATCAATTTTTTTCTTTATTACAATAATCATTATCACCAATTGTGTCACAAGATGAAAATAAACAATGCTAATTTACTGTCACTTTGATACGCTAGCAATAACACGTAGTATAAGAAAGTATTGTGATGATGAAAATTTTCAACTTCCAGATTTTTGCAGATGTCAACGTTTTGAAGTCCACTGACACCGAAAATTTGGTGTTTGCAAAAATCTCTCTCTCTCTCTCTCTCTCTCTCTCTCTCTCTCTCTCTCTCTCTCATACGTTACGAGTATAAAAGTATTTAAAACTTAATTTCCAGTACCTTCGTTATAAAAATTTTTTAAAAATGAGCACCGAAAGTAACACTTTTATCGAATAGATTTTTTTGCAATATGTCGTAAATTATGAATTTACCGGGTTGGAATAAATTCATTTAAAATTATCGGTTTTGTTTTATGGAAAAACGCTGGGATAGGTTGATTTTTATTTTTAGCTGCGGTTTTTCTGATGGTAAATTGATGTACAAAGGTGGTCCAAAAATAAGTTACGACCATCAATTTTTTTTTCAAATGGAAACATGTTTTTTATTTAATTTATTAATTCTGCATCGAGTTCTAAGTATATTTCATGTACAATGTCCTATACCCAAACTCAACAGTTATCGAGAAATTATAACCGAAATACAACAAATTAAGCCGCAAACGTTAACTACAGTGTTATGATAAACTGATCTTCGGCTTGCCTATTGTCTGGAAGTTAGTAGTCAACAGTATGAACATTTAATTTGACCTGTTTTTCTGTTTTTTTTAGTAAATCGGTCGTTTTCAGACAAGAAAGTGAAATAAATTTTGTAGGATACGCTCTCAGTTATTGATATGTTCAATTGTAAATTTCTCGATAACTGTTGAGTTTGGGTATAGGACATGGTACATGAAACATACTTAGAATTAGATGCAGAATTAATAAATTAAATAAAAAACATATGTTTCCATTTGAAAAAAAGAATTGATGGTCGTAACTTATTTTTGGACCACCGTTTGTACAGTTTTGTGCAATAAATTGGCGTACACGTCTTATTGCTAATTTTGACATTATTTTGCCATTGTGAAAATGGCTTAAGTTAAGTTGACAAATGGAATTATAGCGTCAATGCAATTTGTCATACATGACAGGTATTCAAACAAAAGTCATATTTACATAAGCGTATATTAAGTGTACGCCAATTTATTGCACAGAACTGTACATCAATTTACCATCAGAAAAACCGCAGCTAAAAATAAAAATCGACCTATCCCAGCGTTTTTCCATAAAACAAAACCAAAAATTTTAAATGAATTTATTCCAACCCCCGCGTCCTCACTGTATATTTATCAAGTCTACAAAAGTATTTAGAGCTGGATTTGGAATATTTGTTTGTATTAATGAAATTTTAAAATTTGAACCGGAAGACACACTTTTACTCTTAGCGAGTAGCATTTTCTTTTAAATATCTCGCAAAGTATGCATTCTGCTGAGATTTATTAAGAGAACAGAAGTAGGTACTTATACCAGGATTTTGAATAATTTTTACATACAAAAATTCTTAAAATTTGGACTTGAAGTAACACACTTACTCACAGGTTTATATTTCTGAGATAAAAGTATTTAAAACAATTTAGAACAGTTTTAATAGTTTGAAACGCTCATACGTATAAGAAAGCCGTGAGGTGGTCACACCTCATTAGTTAAACTGTTTAGGTTGTTAACACGCTCAGTTAGTTATTCTATTACGCTGTAAATAAATGAAACAAGTATAACATGTGATATACTGTTGTAAAGATAAATTCTTGTAGTTTCAGAATATGCAATAATACTGGGTATGTTCCATTTAAAATATGAAATTTTTTTTTTTTAGTATTTGATGTTCAATAGTTTTTCCGACTTTGACACATTATTAAAAAATTATCCAACTTCTTATACGTAATTCCTCAATCATTCATACAATAGCCGCGATATTTACTGTGACACATAAAATCTAACACACTGATCAAGCAATACATTTTAATATTTAAAAATGCCCTTTAAACAAAGTAAAAGAAAACATTGTGTACTTTATTTATAAGCGCAAGATTATTTAAGAATGTCAACATGGCTAATATAGTATTGCAGTTATAGTATTACTTAACAAAAATAGAGAACTTTTATGTATGGTTGAAATAAGGAATTCTACGTTCAACAAGGTCAGACCTTCTTGGAATCAAAAGAAATAGTATAATCATTATGGTTTGCAAATTTTATCAACGAATTTATGGAAGCTTTTAGTTTTCTTCGCTCTGCTAACACCAGATTATATATTTATTTATTTATTTATTTATTTAATCATTTAATACCCAACAGATACATCTAATTACAGGGTAATATATACAAAAATACAGAATACATTAAAAAAAACAAAAAAAAACAGCATAAATATATTAATGTATCATCACCTCCCCAAGAATGGGTCAGCGCACAAAAGGTACAACTATATTATTATAATGGACTAATTATTTAAAATCGAAACTTTTCCATCTCGTCTTTGCTGACAGATGCTTTAAATAAATAGAAAGCAAAGCTTTTTAATAATGAACTACATATATTATAACTTCTGTAGATAAGCGAATTACTCCCTTGTAGTGTAAATGCTGACCTTTTCATACCTATTACTGTTATAATAGCTATCTATCTATTTTGTCTACCTCATTCTCCACTAAATTTTTTAATTGTCAAACGACAACTATGATTACTCCTGAATGTGGATACTTTTGATTTTTAGAGTACCTAAATAACACGTTGTTTGACCAGTGTGGCATACTGGCCAGTAATAAGGACTCTAATAATAACAATAGTATATTAAATTCACCCAATTCGAAATACTTTATTGCTCGACACTTTTTTTTCCTTTTTTTATTCAGCTAGTGAATTTGACGGATTTCAATCATCGACTTAATATTATAACGTAATTTCAGATTTGTTCCAAGTTGCTTCTTTTCAAAAGTATGATTTTTTACATACGTAATCATTAGCATACAAGCTATTGTTGTAATGGGAGTTAATTAATTAAATATTTGAATAAATGCTTTTACTAATCCCTAAAATTGATTATATAAAATGAAAGCAGAAAGCAAGCAAATCTCTTAGTTTTGATAAATCAGCTGTTCTACCAAGGTTATTAAAGAGACCCGGACTTGTTTCTTCTTTCTCAACTAATAAATAAGAATTTTATTATTATATACAAAGCAACAACTATCGCCGACCTAAGTTGTTTTGTATTGCTTGTTATTTTATCAAATAAATTATTTTCGTCTACTAATATAATACTTTATTTACGTATAACTACATGGGTATCGGTTACATGGTGTAAGTGGAAGAGATTGTGTCCCATTCAGATGGCACAATTAATTTGATCTTTGACGGATTATTTAAGTATAATTAGTTACAGGTATATTTTTCGAATAATATATCTCTGTTTACAATTACTATAGTTGGTCTTAAAGTAGTCTGCAGTAAATAATTCCAAGATTATTTGAAGAATATTAATTTAGAATTACGACTCTTCTAATCTCAGCCAAATAAACTAATATATTGAAATAATAAAAGTAATAGAATTGAAGAATATACAGGGTTAGTAAAAAGTCCAGGAACGGTCGAATAACTTTGTTATTTGAAAATTATGATTTCTGAAATTTGGTATGGGGGTATAGTTAATATAAATGCATTTTATGCAATACAGTTAATATTTTTTTCACTTCCGGTTTAATCGGCAATACGTTCAACTTTTTTTTTTTTTTAAATGGAACGCCCAGATTTTTTTAACACTTTTGAATGCAAAATAAAAAACTACGTTCAGGAAGTATTAAGATGTGTATTTTTATTCACAAGAAAACAGTTAAAAAATTAAAAAAGTGTCCTAATACAGAAAAATCAAGATACCTGTCTATTCAGGTTGCGATTACAATAATTGTTCAAAATGCTCTCCATTTACAATTTGACAAAAATGTAAACGGTCAGTAAAATTTCTTATTGAATTTTGTATTTGTTCTGGAGTGATGCGATTGGCTTCTTGAACTATTCTCTCTTCCAATTGTTCAAGATTATGGGGACGATTTTTGTACACTTGACATTTCAAGTGACCCCAAAAGAAAAAATCTAATGGCGAGAGATCTGGCGAACGTGCTGGCCATTCGATTGCTCCTCTACGTCCGATCCAACGTCCTGGAAAATTTTCATTCAAATAATCGCGGACATTATGGGCAAAATGGGGGGGAGCTCCATCTAGTGAAACCAAAAATGTGCATTAGGGTGATCACCTATGTTTGCATTTGGAAAGAGGGCCGCAAGTGCTGGAACAATCTCATTTCGCAATAAATTTAAGTAGACGTTGCCAGTTAAATTTCCTCTTATAAAAAATGGTCCTATGATGTTGTTTCCAACAAGACCAGCCCAGACATTCGCCTTTTGAGGACGCTGTGTATGGACTTCTTCAATCCAATGCGGATTTTCAATTGACCAGTAGCGACAATTATGTCTGTTCACAGTGCCGTTGAGACAAAACGTTGCCTCATCTGAAAAAATCATGTGATCTAAAACATAGGCTGCTGCTCGATCAATTCCGTCATTGTTTCTCAAAATTGTAGTCTACGATCTGGATCATCTTCAGTTAACTCATGGACGGCATACATTTTATAGGCTTTCATTCTTGCTGATTTAAGAATATTATGAGCAGATTTTTGAGAGATCTCATGAATTTGACCTAATTCTGTTGTGGACACGTGATGATTTTCTTCCACTGTAAGTAACACATTCAAACTAGTTTCTTCATCTGTTGCTGTTAATGGACGTCCCCTTCTAGGTAAATCCTTCACCTGACGAAAGACTTCAAACTTTTGAATTGTTCGGCATACCGTACTTTTACTAATGTGACGATCCGGATAAACAGTATTAAACAAAATACGAACCTCTTCAAAAGAACGTTGACGATCACCGTACCCACGCATCATTAATATCTCAATTCGTTCTGATTCAGTAAGTTTTACTGCCATTTTCAAATGTGTCAATGTCAAAAATAAGTAAATTTATAGCGATGCAAAAGTTAAAACGCTTTTAAAATTGTCAAATGTGACGGCAAAAAGAATGCAAACACTAAACAACAACTTTTTTCAAAGGTACCTTGATTTTTCTGTATTAGGACACTTTTTTAACTTTTTAACTGTTTTCTTGTGAATAAAAATAAACATCTTAATACTTCCTGAACGTAGTTTTTTATTTTGCATTCAAAAGTGTTAAAAAAATCTGGGCGTTCCATTTAAAAAAAAAAGTTGGACGTATTGCCTATTAAACCGGAAGTGAAAAAAATATTAACTGTATTGCATAAAATGCATTTATATTAACTATACCACCATACCAAATTTCAGAAATCATAATTTTCAAATAACAAAGTTATTCGACCGTTCCGGGACTTTTTACTAACGCTGTATTAGAATACTCGAAAAAACACTAATGGAAGATATACACATTTCTTTACCTTTTGTTTGATATATTTAAAAGAATATAGAAATCTAAAGAAAGTGAAACAACCAAAAATAACGGCAAATATCTAAATTACCTTTAACACAATTTATTTTAAAATATTGTATTTTAAAATCTTACTTTTCCCTTACTCTTAAAACATCTTAAATAAATTTAAGCTGAATTTCATAGCACGAGATATTAGTAGTAAATAAATACCTGTGATAATTAAATTGTAGTAGTTTAAGTGTGTTACGTTAGTTTTATATTTTTATATTGTTATATAATTTTAAGTATATAAATATACAGACTGTTTTAAATAAATAATTGCACGAGTTGTTTATTGAATACGTTGTTTAGGTAGTATACTTGGCAATGCTGTCGGGAATGACAAGGTCTGATAAATGTTGCTTTTTTACACACTGGGACTCGAAAGACGATAGAATCGCTGGGTTTAAAAGCGTCGATTGAATGACAACTCGTGTGTTATACACTGGGATTGACTTGGTAGCATGAATATAGCGGGCCTGGTTACGTCGGTTGAATAAATATATATATATATATATATATGAAACTATGGTTTCTCGGGTTCTTGGCCGCGTGTGAGATGTGTCCTGAGAAGGACTGTTGTCTCGACGTTTCGACCAGATCGCACTCGTCATTTTCTAGAGATAGTCTTCTGCTGGTTACAGTTGAAAGTTATCTGCTGTTCGCAATGGTCCAAGCAATTTTCCCAGGGTTGAGTCCTAGACTCCTGGCCCTCTAATCTCAAAGCGTCGCCATCAAGCGACATGTGGGATTTATTATGGTTCTTCAATTAATTGGGTTCACTCGTGGTTCCTCCCTGGTGGGTGGGTGGCTGCAGTTTAGGGGTCTCTCATCACCGTGCGGGTTGTGGAGTCGTCTTCATGGAGGGGTGGGCCGTCACGGAGGCCGCAGCAAGTCCTTCACTCTTCTGATCTTGACCCTTGGCGGGGTCCTCGCCAGTGATGGTTTTGTTAGGTCTGCGACCAACGGATTAGCTGAGGCTTCAGCCCTTTCCCAGGTTCCCCTGGCAAGGGTGGCAATATGATCTATCAGCGATTCGATGCCTAGGTCCTGCCTAAGCCTGTCATTACGCACATACCACGGCGCGTCGGTGATCATGCGCAACGTTGTATTCTGCAGAGTCTCAAGGATCTTCAAGTTGGTCGCAGAGACATTGAGCCATGCCAGAGAGGCATATGTGATGACTGGACGGAGATAGGACTTGTAAATCAGCAGCTTTCTTTCCAGCCCTAGAGGGCTATGACTTGGAGAGCCCGGTAAGCCGAGCCCTCGCCCCCAGAAGGTTACCCCTGACGGTCTCTATATGATTTCTCCAAGTCAAACGCTGGTCGACAGTCAATTCCAGATACCTGGTGTGCGGCGACCAGTCCAGGCGGGTGTTTCCAATCCGAATGAAATCCGGAGGGCGTGAGAGTTTTTTGGTGAATCTCACCGCAACGCATTTGTACTCATTTATTTTTAACCTCCACCTGGACATCCAGTCCAGAGTCTCATCGACTGCCGTTTGAAGACGCCGCACCGCCATACTCTCATTCCGACACACGGTGTATAGGGCCGTGTCATCGGCATACATAGATATGTGAACCTGGGGCGTTCTGGGAATGTCAGCAGTGAATACTATAAACAGTTCCGGAGCCAAGAGAGAACCTTGGGGAACCCCGGCCCTAATGGGCCTGCCAGAAGACAGCACACCCTCGACCTTTACTTTAAAAGAGCGACCCTCCAGATAAGAGGCCACCAGCCTCACCATTGGCATCCCAATGCCCATTCGTTTCATTTTCAGTAAAAGGCCACCACTTCTTTCAAAGCCGTCTCTCACGGCCTCAGTCAGCCTGAAAAGCTGTAAGTCGCTGGAAAGACCCTCTCTGAAGCCAAACTGCTCGTCAGGGATGGAATTAGATTCGATGATTTCATCTCTTAACCTGGTGAGGATGACAAACTCGAGCAGTTTGGAGAGGGTAGACAGCAGGCTGATGGGCCTATAGCTTCCAGGGAGCACCGGATCTTTGTGCTGCTTTAATAGCATGGTGACTGCGGCTTCCTTCCACGACGCAGGGAAGTGATGGAGTTTTAAGGAGGCATTGGCTATCCTCACAAATGCAGTTATTGCAACGTCCGGCAGGTGCCTCAGGGCCAAGTTAGGGATGCCGTCCAATCCAGGGGCCGATCTGACTTTGAGGCAACCTGTTCTTGCCTTGATCTCATGGAGTGAGACCTCACTAAGAGGCTCCCAATCATCGGATGGTGTCTCACAAAGGTCTGACACCTGTTGCTCTTCGTCGTCACTGTCGTCGGAACCGGACCAATTCCCAGAGCAGACCCCTTCAAGGGAGTCCGCAAATGCCATTGCCCTATCTTCAGCGGAGTAGGCCACGCCTCTCTCCCCGTGTATGGGCTGAATCCTTCCACCGTCGGTCCGAAGGGACCTTATGAAACCCCATATCGAGCCATCACCCGTCGAAAGGGTGGAAACTTTTTCGTGCCACAGATTGCGGCGGTGGTCCAAGAGGGCCTTTCTCAAGATATCCGTACACGCGTTGTAATATCTCCGGTTAGCATGATGCAAGGTCCTACAGGCGGTCTTTTTCGCCTTTCTTCGATTTGCAATTGCAATTTTGACTTCCACTGGTAAACGAGGCCCCCTAGTATCGAGTTCCAGGTAGGAGGACGCTCCTTCAAGGGCTTCTGAGAGGACGGATGTTAGTCCCTCAGCCGCCAGCTCAAGTTCCCCCACAGAGGAAACATTCATACCAACATCAGTGATTCGCCGCTCAACCTGCTCCTCATAGTATCGCCAGTCCACCCTTCTGCGACGCCGGGCGGTTGGTTGCACCTGATAGTCTAGTTCCAGCAGGATTGGATTGTGATCCGAAGAAAGATCTGCCAAAGTCTCGACCGAGATGGACGTCGAGAGATGTCTCGACAGAGCCACATCCAGAATATCCGGCCTGCAGCCGGGTCTAAAGTACGTGGGACCATCAGGGGGGTGTACGCTAACGTCGACGGACGAGATATACGAAAACAATTTTTTGCCAAAATTGTTCGACACACGACACCCCCACCTGGAGTGTTTGGCGTTCAGATCCCCGGCAAGCAAGGTCGGAGTATTCGATTCAAAGATGTTCGAGAAATCATCTACGCAGAAATCCCTGCTGGGCGACATATACGCCGCAAACAAATAAAAAGATGGTAAGTTGTGCAAAAAGATTTCAACCGCCGTCGCTTCTAGTGAGCGGAGCGGGGGACCAGCGATAAAAGAGTGTTTTAATCTGGCGGCAATGACGACAGCCGTGCAACCACCCCGCCCGGTTCTCCGATCAGTTCGGTAGATTTTGAAGTTAGGCAAAACGAACCTGTCAGCGGGGCGGAGCCAAGTCTCGCTAAGCAAGACGATATCGACCTGATGCTCCCGGATGAATGCATCCAGTTCGTGGATCTTGTTGTGGATTCCGCAGGCATTCCACGCCACAATCCGCAAGAGCGGAGAATCATCAGCAAAAGACATGTTCCTAGAAGATGTGCTGCTCATCGCAGACTGTAGATACAGAGCCCCGTACCTCTCAAACATCGCGCCCATCTGGACGCACATCTTCTGGAAGGAGGCAAACATTGTGTGAAACTCAACAGCAGTTGGAAGATGCTGTGAGCTTCCGTCCGCCGATTGTGGCGGGAGCCGCGGAGAGACATTCTTCCTAGGGGTCCTAGTAGAGCCAGACGGGGCCCTCAGACCAGGAGTCTTATTGATGTCATGGCTATTGGCGCCGACAACTGCATTGTACCCCCTGCCATCATGCATACTGCTCCTCTGTGGCCCACCATGGGCTTGGGGCTGAACAGGCTTAGGCCTGGGGTAAGATGGGCACCCCCTATCATTGGAATGCTTCAATTATTAATATCGCGTTTTCCATAGCAAGACATGATTTTTGTTAAACATAATAATAGTGTATTGTGCTGTTATTTATTAAAATAAGTTTTACAACCCTTACATCATTGCAAGCAGAAAAAAATGCACTATTAGAATATGTCATAGCCAACTATGGTTTCCATTAAAAAAAATTAGACTTTGCTTGCTAACTCAAAAATGCTAAGCAAATTAAAAATTTAAGAAGATGTCGTTGTTTGAAATTGAATTTCTTAAAAACAATATTCAAAAATTTTTTTTCTTCCTTTAAGAATAGAAGAGGTATAGCACTTAAAAGGTTTTGGAGAATTTCTATTTTTTGCAAATATCTAGTAAACCATGCATTTTCTTAACTTGACAAAAACGTATGTGGATGAGGCTTATAAAGATGCAAATCTTTCTTCATTTAACCTAATGCGTATCTCTTATGGTTTTCGAGATCCACATACAAGTAATGCAAAAAACTCACCCTGTATAATAAAATGTATCTGTTAAAACTTCTTGCTTGTAAATGCCCTTGTACAAAGCGTAACAATGGAGCATCAGTTCTATTTCGCGTTTTTTGTGGACATATATATTTTTTGCTTGAAAGACTATTCTTCTGTATGTTCGACAGAATCAGGTACATAAGAAGTATTTCGCCACTCAATTTCAAGTAGAAATTAAAATAGTAGCCTAGATTTTGTTACATTTAACTGCTATCCGCGAGAGAGCGCCCCGAATATTGCAACAAAACTAGTAGGGCGCCTCAATCTTGATACCTTGTCCCCAAACTAACGCCGAAGCCTAGCGGTCGTCTCCAAAATATGTTGCGAATAATAGTCATTACATCGGCTATCAGTAATCTCCTTCATCTGTGATTGACCATATCACGCTAACAGAAGAGCCGCGAAGGTAGAGATCTATTTAACGTTAAAGATCGTTCCCGCCAACAAATGGCTTGACAATCCAATAACTTAGAATTTAAATTAATTATTATTTAAATTAAAATACAGAAATGCATTACTACTGAATATGATAACGTGATGGATAAAAATAAATCAAACGAAAATTGCTAACGTCAAACGACAAGCAACATAACAATAAATCCTACGAGAATAAATAAAGGTATCAAAATATACAGATCTGTTCAAAATTAACGTAACAAAATTCATAAACCACTGACATTAGTATCCCAAGGAAAGGAATGCGGTACACACAAATTTTTAAAAATTAATTGTAATAAATGTATTTCAAGCAGACACCTTACTACTGGTTTAAAACTATTTGTTATACGTGGTAATATTTAACAGTATTTACTTGAATCTAATTTTATTTAAAGCTGAAAGAATGTTTTAAATATTAAAAATTATAGACAAATTTCATAATAATGTTTAAAGTAGATATTCGTAAATTACACCATCTTAATGGCAGAGGCAGTCTTTTAATATAATATTTACAAATTAGCGAAATGAAACATCTACTACTCCATAAAACATTAATAAAAAAATTACAGAATGCCGCTTAGTAGTAAAGTTTATTATTTGGTAGAAAGCTGAACATCACTGCGTGATCAAAGCAACCTTTACCGGTTTACATGAATTTTTTTTAAGTGATTCTTCCTTTATTCTGACTATAATTTGCAATGTGTTCTAGTTATGTCTGCTATTTGCCTTCATTCTCTCTCGGCTTCACTACTTCTTAAAGTTTTCGACAACATTAGCTGTACTATTCATTGAAATTTAATATATATCTTATTGTGCCTTTTTCCTTTAGTACTTGTCTAATTTATTGCTTTAATAAGTTATATAGTATTCGTAAAATTTTTCTTTTCTATTTTTTCCCTATCTATTCTTTACTACTTTTTTTTACCTAGATAGGTTATATTTCTGGTCTGTATTCTTCAAACAATTTCCACGGTCCTGTTAGTATTTCGATTTGCTGTTGCAATGTTATTTAGAATTATAAATTTAAAGTACGAGGTAGGCTTATGGCGCCTACGTCGGCCTGATATACAAAAAATAAACTTGGAACAATATAATAATTTTTATTTTTCAATGTAATCTCCCCTAACTTCTATACATTTATTACAACGACTAATTAATAATTCGATACGCTTGTAAAAATCATTTGAAGTTTTTCCGTCAAATTGTTCTATAACAGCTGCTTGCAACTCATTGTGGTCCTTAAAACTACGTCCCCTAAGGTCTTTTTTAAAATTATAAAACGAAAAAAAAAATTACAAGGAGCCATATCCGGACTATACGATGGATGTTCCAATTCTTGAAAGCCACATTCGCGGATGGCTGCTTGTGAAATGGCGGCAGTATGGACGGGAACATTGTCGTGCAATAATCGCACACCTTTTGTCAATTTTCCACGACGTTTTTGCACAAATACTGTCCCTTAATTTATGCAATAAAGACACATAATGTGTTCCGTCCACACTTGTATTGCGCTCTTTAAAGTCAATTAGCAAAATGCTCTCACAATCCCAGAATATTGTGGCCATCACCTTTTTCGTGGATTGAACGACTTTCGCCTTTCAGGGACGAGGTTCATCAGGTCGCCGCCATTCCATGGTAAAACAGAACGATTGTTTCAACCCCTGTGACAATGGACTCCAAAATCGGTTTTGGGTCGTCTCCACACATGTTTAAAAACGACTGCGCATATTCGACTCGACGTTCACGTTGGAGAGCAGAAAGAAGTCGATGTACCCATATAGCAGTAATTTTATTCATACCCAAATGGTCATGGAGAATTCGGCTAACACTTGTTTCGGATATGTTTTTTATCACTGCTAATTCCTTCACTTTCAAACGACGATCTTCTAACACTAAATGTTCAATAATTGAAATTTGTTGAGGGGTTATCACTTCAATTGGTCGACCCGACCGATCAGCATCTTCCAGGGATTCTTGTCCCAAACGGAAATATTTTGCCCAATTTTTTACAGTTGAATACGAAGGAGATGAATCACCGTAAACGTTGTTTAATGTGATAAGGTATATGCCCTTTTTTTGTTAAAAATTTAATGACCGCGCGATACTCAATTTTCGTTACTTTAGACATTTTCGTGCGCTACTCACGTTGGTTGGCTAGTTATTAAAAACTACTAGGCTTCGAACCGTCATATATAGTGTAACCTCGCGTATGTGCATGCATGACGTGACGGAGTTTGAACACTAGGACGCGAACACAAACGGTTGATGACTCATCACCCATCGGCCCACTATGGAAATGTTGTATTTTTAAAGAGGTTTTAATTTTATTTGTACAGGGTGCCCCACCGAAAACGAAACAGATTGAATATCTCGAAGGAGAAAGCTTTTTTGAAAAAACGCAAAAACAGGTCGATTTTTGGTCCAAGAGGGACATCCTTCCATCATATCTTCAACTGTGATACGTCATTCCCCTCCCCTCCATGACTCTCACCATCACAATTTAAATAGGGAAAGTACTTAGTATGATACATCGCGGCGGCCATTCTATAAATCCTCTTCTCCCAATCCAATGTTGAGGAAATCTTTCATCCAAGTACTGATGAACCGCTACAGCAAAATGTGGAGGAGCTCCGTCCTGTTGGAATATTAGGTAATCTTCTAAGTATCAGTTATCGTTGTCTAATATGTCTGTTAACATTGGATCAATAGTGTTTTCAAGTAATTCCAGATAAATGTTCCCATTTAAATTACCGGGTAGAAAAAATGGACCAACAATACGATCACCAAATATTCCAGCCCAAACATTTTTTGTGGGTATTGAGTGTGTACTTCATGAAATATCCTTGGGTTGGAATCTGACCAGTACCGACAATTATGACGATTGACAGTGTCGTTTATAGAAAAAGAGCATTCATCAGAAAAACAAATATTAAACAAGAAATTTGGATCTCTTACACGATCAATCATAATTTCACAAAATTGTAAACGACGGTCAAAATCGTCTTCATTAATTTCCTGAACCAGATGAATTTTATAAGGGTGGAATTAGTATTTTTTCATAATTCGGCCGACGCTACTTCGACTTATTCCAGATGATTCCGCAAGCTTTCTGGTACTTAGAGTTGGATCCGCAACAACTTGTTCTAAAACGGCTACTTCAGTCGCTTCGTTTCTTACTGGGCTTTTTATGTTGCGTTTTTTATTTTGTACGGATCCCGTTTCGTGAAATTTAGAAATTAGTTCCGAAACATACTTACGATTTAGATGTTTGTGGTATTGTTCATTGAATATTTCAGTGGTTCTGTTGGCACATTCATTATTTTTAAAATACAGTGCAACTATTCCTACTCTCTCCTGAATAGTGTAAACTATTTTATATTTTATTAATTAAAATATGATTTAATTATTATGACAGTGTGTACTTGACAGTGATGACAATTAAATGTCAAAAATATCACGTATTTAGTAGCTAATCAAATTAGTTTTGAAATGATGTGTCACATTATGGAATACGTAACCGTTTTTTATCCCGCTAGAGGGCGCCAAAATCAAAACTAGCGCAACCAGCAATCATGTTGCTGAATTCTCCATAAAAATACCTTTTCCATGATGTATCATACTAAGTACTTTCCCTATTTAAATTGTGATGGTGGGAGTGATGGAGGGGAGGGGAATGATGTATTACAGTTGAAGATATGATGGAAGGGTGTCCCCCTTGGATCTGTTTTTGCGTTTTTTCAAAAAAGTTTTCTCATTCGAGATATTCAATCTGTTTCGTTTTCGGTGGGGCATCCTGTATAGTTGGATAACAAGTGGCTGGTGATCTATAAAATACAAAATACCTTATTATTTGTTCATTTTCTCTTTTGTAAAACTTGTTCTCTTTGAATTAAGTACATCCTTGTAGATAGAAAACGGCCTCTTTACATCGCAACTGGTTATAGATGCGTACTGGAAATATTCTATTATTTCAGCGCGTTTAGCAGTAAGATTTTGTGTCATTGTCTCCATACACAATTGCCGCAATGTTATTAAATCTGGATTTCTATTAACTGCGTCTAACTTTTGCCGAGGGCCATATCCGAAGTCACTTGGAATACTTTTGAAATTATTACTAACCACATCTAATGTGGTTAATTCGTCTTTCAATTTGAGATTTCGATTTTCAAAGTATGTGATTAGTTTAGGCAAATTTCCAAAGTGTTCCTGAAGGAATATCAACGATTTTTTTAATTTGGGATTCGTGTTAGTTCCTTGCACTCAGAAATACTTCGTGCATCGTCATTTAAACATATAACAAAATTCTCTGCATAAAAACTAGTAGCTTCCAACCATGTTCCCCATCTAGTTATTACTGGCGAGGGGAGCAGTGAAAAAGATGGACTTTTTCCTTGTAAAGAGCTAGTCTCTCAGTGGTGCCTTTCAAAAAACTTCTTTTAAAGCGGATGAAAACTTCTTTTAAAGAGGATACAAGTCTATCAACTTCCAGAGAGGTGTTGTACATACTAAAAGCGCACGGCCGTTTCGTGTTAATTTCTTGAGAAAAGACGGTTTAACCGAATCACCATGGTTACGAGCCGAACCGTCAAAAACGACATGAAATTGGTGAATTTAGGCGCAGTACTCGTCCCTGGATACGCGGAATTAAAGGCCATCTTGGCGCGTGTACGTACCGGTGACATTAAACTAACCATCGACGGAGAGATTTTCCTTTTTTTTTGGTGCGCGTGCAGAGATATCCGGCGTCAAGAGAGGAGCGTGTAAAAGTCGACGTTCGGGCGTGGCGAACAAATTCTGACAAACGGCGCGGCGGATGGGAAATTCAAGTGAAACACGTTGAAAATTGCTAGAAACGTCAAACTGACAGGCAACTAAGTGGTATCTGCATATTCACATTTAAGCGTGAAATACGAAATTTTGAAGGTCGCGAGGGTCCAACAAGACCCGGGGTATTAAAGAACGGGCTTCTCGGGATCTTTTACATGCTTATTTCGAGTCGACAGACGCACGCAACCAAGGGCACGAGCACTTTGAAGTTCGTTTGCGGGTGGTTTTTTATCAGAAAAATGGCCGATTCAATATGCACTGATATCAATGTATTCCGGACGGGCGAAAAATATAATCAGATTCTCATGTGCACTGCCGGTTAATATGTTACGGTCCGGCGAATGTTCGGCATGTCCACACAATACATAGCGGTCCCGCTTGATTTAATACCTTTCATCTAAGCAGGTGTGCCTCTACGAAATAATGTTACTTAAACGATTTCGCAAACGTGCACGGTGGGCGGAGTTGGCTGAAATCAATTTCTCTCTATTCCGATTAAAAGCAAAACTGGGAGTTTTTACGGTCGCCCGTCACTAATTCTAAATTGACGTACGAATGTGAAATTTCAGATACGGGGGTGTCTTATGTCGCCGATCACTAATCCAAAGTCAAAATGTCAAAAAAAAATGGCCGAAGAGTTTTTTGAAAATTGACGTATGAATGCGAAATTTTAGATACGGCGGTGTGTGCGGACGCCGATCACAAATCCAAAGTCAAAATGTCAAAAAAAAAACAAAATGGAGGAAGATTTTTTGAAAATTGACGTACGAATGTCAAATTTTAGATACGGGGGTCACTTAGGTCGCCGATCACGAATCCAAAGTCAAAATGTCAAAAAAAAAACAAAATGCGGAAGTTTTTTTGAAAATTGACGTATGAATGTGAAATTTTAGATACGGGGG
Source organism: Amphimallon solstitiale (assembly GCA_963170755.1). Classification (NCBI taxonomy): domain Eukaryota; kingdom Metazoa; phylum Arthropoda; class Insecta; order Coleoptera; family Scarabaeidae; genus Amphimallon; species Amphimallon solstitiale. The sequence continues at coordinate 131,270,351 of OY720675.1, read as the reverse complement.
TGTGTGCGGATGCCGATCACGAATCCAAAGTCAAAATGTCAAAAAAAAACAAAATGGCGGAAGTTTTTTTGAAAATTGACGTACGAATGTGAAATTTTAGATACGGGGGTGTCTCAGGTCGCCGATCACGAATCCAGAGTCAAAATATAAAAAAAAACAAAATGGCGGAAGTTCTTTTAAAAATTGACGTATGAATGTGAAATTTTAGATGCGGGGTTGTCTTAGGTCGCCGATCACGAATCCAAAGTCAAAATGTCAAAAAAAAAATGGCGGAAGTTTTTTTGAAAATTGGCGTATGAATGTGAAATTTTAGATACGGGGGTGTCTCAGGTCGCCGATTACGAATCCAAAGTCAAAATGTCAAAAAAAACAAAATGGCGGAAGTTTTTTTGAAAATTCACGTATGAATGTGAAATTTTAGATATGGGGGTGTCTCAGGTCGCCGATCACGAATCCAAAGTCAAAATGTCAAAAAAACAACATGGCAAATGTAATACGGTGGAAAGGTTCGTCGAAAAGTGCTCGGATCTGAGCACATTCTTCCTTGGTAACTTTAACATGTTTTATGTTCAACATTAAATTATCCTTCTCGCTCTTCGGTGTTCAGTGTAACGGTTTGTGTAAAGAAGTAAAGAAAAGTTCTAAATAATATATACGATTGGCATCACTAAATTTATGTGTATACATGAGTGGAGTAGGGTAAATAGGCGGATTCTGGACCCTCCTCCCCCTCTCAACTTACTTCACCTCACCCCCCTCGCCCATCACGTTAGTTCCGAACGCGGCCACCGTAGATTTGCAGATGGCGCTGTGGTCGGCGCGCAAAATTAATATACAGGGTGTCTCAAAATTATAAATACATATACAGCATGGTACTTTGTGACGTATACAGGGTGTTTCAAAATTAGAAAAGTAAGATGGCGAATCCAAGATGGCGGCCAAAATTAAATACATATACAGTATAATACTTGTATTAATATAATATGAATATACAGGACGTTTCAAAATAAACAAGGGTGTAAGGAATAAAAGATTAGATTCTGTAGACAAAATTTATTTCTTTATATACAATTAAACTTATTATCTAGTATCACAATTATGGACTAATCAATCAACAGTATTGGTATACCAATTAGCAATATCACCTAGGGGCTGCAACTCTCAGTCTTGCAAAATTCCGCCCATTCCTCCAATGTGAAGAATATGCAGTTTGTTGGGGAACGAATTTGAATGATAGGTGTGAATCCAGCTGCTGGGCTAAGGCCGATGATGAGCCACTTGGAACCACTTTTGTTGAGGAAGTATGATGACTGTCCAATTAGTTGTTTTTCTTTAACGATGTTGTCATCAATCATTTTAAGTGAATTATCAATAAATTCATTGTAAGTTTCTGGAAAGAATTAAAAAAATTATATAGATATAAGTTTATATAATTGGTGTTCTTACTAGCTTCCATTTTAATATTAGAACATAAAAATATGTGTGAACTCAAATGCAACCAAACTAATACTTATTTAGTGAAATATTAGTGGGGATACTTACTCAATTTGAAGCGACAAATCAACTCCATCCGAGGCATGCGCAGGGGACCAGCTAAGGAGGTGGTAAATCGATCTTATAGTGTCCCCAGGCCAGAGTGTGGATACCATCCCCATTAATCCAGCGTTTATCATCGTGAGGTGATAAGGCTAGTTTATTTTGTTCGACCGAATAGATATTATGTAATTTAGTCCTATATAGTTTCTGTTTTTTTTAATATTAAATTTTTTTCGAATAAACAACCGCGATAATCCTCCAAACTAATTTCATCTCGCTTTTTTAATTTCCCTACCCTCAACCGATAGGGTATACATTTTCGCGCGCAATCCAACAAACTCACTCATTATATCACCAGCATTCTCATCCTTAAATAAACCTAAAACGGCCTTGTTTTGTTGTGCTATGTTGAAAATATTTGTGGCCGAAAAGTTTGAAGTCTCAAATTTTGTTATATTATTTTTAATCTCGCGGTATATATCATTTGTCTCTACTTTTAAAATGAAACTGTCCGTATCCATATAACACAAACAAACGTTCTCTGCATACTCGCGTTTCAAAAAATTATAGAAAAAGTCAATGTACTTACTAGTAGAACACAATGTTGAATGATATTTACAATACTGGCCGCTGTATTTTATACACTAGTAAATAGAATATAATAAAAACTGATATGTTTCCAATAACAAATTTGTTTACCGTATAAAATGCATGTGTCGAATAACATTTTGAAGATAAATAACTTCGTAAACAGCATTATTTCTCACTTCCTGTTACAAACTAAATGTGGTTAGATATATCCTTTGCATGTTTTTTTACTGAATTTAGGTAATACACAAAGTTAATACATATACAGTATGGTGACGTAGTAATAAAATACTTTTTAAAGTTTATATTTAACGATATAATTGAAGGATGTAACATTGATATACAAATAGTATTATTACTTTATATTATTTATTAATTCAATACCTGTAGTTCCAAAATCGACCACGTTTTTTTATAGTTGTCGCTGTTGTGTCAGTTATATACAGACTTGTCCAAAAACCAATAAATTAAATAAAATACTAATATATACAGGATGGTCCAAAAGTCACGAAAATATTAATATCAAATCGCTTCTAGTGCCCGTTCGGTATGATCGTTAAGATGGTTGCCTATACACGCTTTTAACATTCAAGATGACACAATAAAGTTGTTAAAAGGTAAAATGTTTCTATTAATCAATATTAAAGCATTAAATAAAAACGCTTAATTGTTTTTCGTAGTATATAGCTATAAATTATTAAATCTCTTTTGTGTGTGAGACCCAGACATTAAAAAACAAAAACGATATCGACTTATCCGCGCGTGTGTTTTTTAGTGCAGAAAATAAAAAAAAAACAAGATGTTTCTAGAAAAATAATGTATTCCATGTTTTTTAAAAATATCATGGTGACGCTAACATATTAAACAAACATTAAAAACAAACGTTATAGACTTATGTTTTTGAAGTATAAATAAAAATAATATTTTCATTCCACACACCTTCATTGATCTTATAGAGTGTCAAGTGACAAGTCAGAACAAATAATAAAATATCACGTGGATGTGTTATTCAAGATATCCGGAAGCAACAGACTTGAAGACGTCTGTTGTAAGATGTGCAAAAATGTTAATTGATTTGGAGTTTGAGAACCTGCTGGAGGGAAATCGAATCGAATCATATTTGTCAGATGAGGAACGTAATCTATGGAGTGTAAAAGACAAGGAAGCCATCGAGGCATGTGAGTCATACTTAGATGAAAAGATATACTCTGGTCAAATGTTTAATCAAAGTGGAATTGATTTGCTACTTACACAAAGAACATTTACCGGAATTTATTATAAAAAAATACAACTTTACACGAGAAAGAGGAGATTGAGAGGAGGAGAAAAATGGTGGGGGTGAAAAATGCATTTAATTAAGTGTGAAAGAACAAAAAATCAGTTATTAATAGCTTGTATCGCTAGTAATAAGTGTTTACAATGAATCCATCATATCCTTTCAATTTAATGGATAATTTACTACAAAAATACGAAAACAATATAAACAAGGAATATCGTTTAATAAATGAAGTTAAATATGAATTAAATAACAATGGTACCTATATATCAACAGGATTGAGTCCTGCAAGAGACTACTTTCCAGTGGTCAAAATAGCGAATGGTCGAAAATGTATATCGTTTACAAAATATGAGTTTTATGGATTTTTAAAATATCAAGCTCAGATAAAAGATTATGTTGTGAATGTTCGACGAAACCAGCGCAAAAGGTGTTCAGATGAAGCGACGTTCGAAGAAGATTGTGTATCCAACATCAACAACAACGAAGAACACTTGTCAATTGGGGATTCCATCAAATTAATATTTACTCGTAGACTGACGAAAAGCGGCCGTCTGCAACCCATATTGAAAGTGGTTCGTAAAGATATTGTGTTAATCCTAGATGGGACATCCATCACAATGTTAATGAATGCTATATTGGCTATTAGAAGCAGACTCCACAGATTAGAGTTATTAGACTTTTCCTATTACTATCAGACTTTAATGTCATCGCTGGCCGCGAACAAGGAAATCGGAATTGATATTAAGACGTACATGGAAAAATTTCTATGTCATCAGTTCAACGAGTACAATTACGACATTCAGAAGTGTATCTGGAGCTCAGAATATACCGATTGTGTCTTAGAAATATTGGCTTTTGAATTTGCTAAATTTAAGTGTGACCTAGGATCTACCAACGTTAATAAGTTAATTTCCGATGATGACGCAACTCCATCAAGCGATGACACCAGTTGAAGAAAAAAGCTAATGATTCTCTAATCAAACAAATTTTTAATACAGAACTGTTGCAATTTAATAAAAAATAGAAGAAAAGACTGTTATTTTAGCACTAAGTTCATTGATTTCTTTTATAAGTTTAATGTATTGTTCTTTATCTGTATCTCATTATGGTTTAATCATATGCTTCTTTAAAAATAAACTATGAATGAAAATATTTTTTGTGGTTTTATTTCCTTTATTAAGATAATAGAATAAAATTCAATTATTTTTATTAATAAATATATATTTTTTATAAAAGCATTTGTTTTAGTAATTTATATATTTTATGCATTAACGTTGTCTTATTATTACACTGAAGTCCGAACATATGTATATACAGGGGTGCTTCAAAAATTTATAAAAGTGGACATTCTAAACAGCGTTTTTTACAGGAAAGGCACTTCAATAGGGCTTAAATATAAAACTTGGCCTTTTTACTTTTATTATTATTTTGTGCTTTTTTCCTAACGACAGTAGACTTCGAAAAGGTTAACATGCTTTACCACTATCACATCAAAATAGTATTGTAAACTGTCTTGATGAAAATGTTGTGCTCTTTCAGCTCATTGTTTCTTTGAATACTTCAACATGAATTATGTTTAACATTAAATTACCTTTCTTGCTCTTGAGTGTGTACAGGTTTGTGTAAAAATCAGTTCGATAAGCATTTTAAATAAAACATACTATTGGCTTCACAAGATATATGTATATACAGGGGTGCTTCAAAAGTTAATAAAATCGGACATTCTAAAAAGCCATGACAGTGATTGCTTTTTACAGGAAACTGTGAAGGAAACTGTAAGCGAACCCGAAAAAAGCCATTCAATAGGACTAAAATTTAAAACTTGGGCTTTTTTTTGGATCTTTGAGTAAAATGAATTTTAGGTTTATTTTTATTATTATTTTGTGCTTCTTCATTAACGATAGTAGAATTCAAAAAGGTTGACATGCTTTTTCACTGTTACATCAAAATAGTACTGTAAACTGTCTTAATGGAAATGTTGCACTCTGAGCTCATTGTTTCTTTCGATACTTTAACATGACTTGTTTAACATTAAATTACCTTTCTCGCTCTTGAGTGTGTACAGGTTTGTGTAGAAAGACAGTTCGAGAAGCATTTTAAATAAAGCATACTATTGGCTTCACAAGATATATGTATATACAGGGGTGCTTCAAAAGTTAATAAAATCGGACATTCTAAAAAGCCATGACAGTGACTGCTTTTTACAGGAAACTGTGAAGAAACTGTAAGCGGACGCGAAAAAAGCGGTTCAAGCTAAGAGAGATTGACGGACAGCTGTAAGCGGACGCGAAAAGGCGATTCAAGCTCGAAGAGATTGATGGATAGCTAGTGTCTGATATATTCACAGATTCTGTGCAGAGTATGTGCTACACAAGTACTATGCAGCATAGAGGGATATGTTTCCTTTAAAAGTCTGCCTGTTTTTAACATATATGCGACACTGTCACTACAAAAGTATTTTTTCCTTGTACCTGTCGTCTGAATGTAGCATTTTGTGCAAATTCTCGTCAATGGTTTTAGCAACTGTTTTCGCATCAACTGTTGTATGGAATAGTTGAATGTAGTACACCAGCTACAACATTTACCACACAGCTTCCTAATATATCGACAGTTTCGTCGGCACTTATTCATAGGTACTGATTTGAAAGATGTCTTCTAATGCATTCTACTGTTTTCGTGAAGCACTTAGAAACATGATATTTGCGTAAGGTGGATTCATCAGGAATATTTCGACTAGTATATTTTTGAAGAAATGTTGTGAATGTGGGATTGTCAAGTTTCTTTAATGGGATACTAGCCGCCATTAACGCTTCACAGAGTTCTTCGTTAAAATTGTCAGCTTTCAACGAGTCCAATGTCTGTCTATGTTTTAGTGATGCTAAGTGACGTTGTACGTGCAGTTTTTGGGCATTTTGTAACGATATTTTACAGACTTTGCAATAAATATCCGAATCACTGACAAAGGACATACAATCAGTATGACCCTCAATCCAACTCGCTATTGTTTCACGATGTATTTCTCGACGGTCTTCCATATCATAGTAACATAAAAAATGTTCTAGATCTAAATAAATGATAACTAAAAATGTATGCGTATGTTATTGAAACTAAACAAAATCTAGTGCACACTTACGTCTAGATAATTGGGAGAAGTCGATTCAATGAAACGGGATTAAACAGGAACTATTACATAAATTACGAAGTACGTAATTAACAGTCAAAACAATGAAAAAACGAAACCAACTTAAGTATGAATAGGTATATACATACATGTATCTTTTTGGGAAAGATAAGGTAAATATAATAAACGTTAGAAACCCCTCGCGCTTCTACCTACGCCGATGAAGAAAGAATGTTACTAATAAATTCCTTTTTTGATGGGCATTTTTTGTTGTCGTTTTCAATAACTTTTCAAGTAAACAACAGATGTTGCAGTTCACCATATGAATAATGGCTATTCATCTCTGTATTCAGTAACTGTGTGTTGTTTACATTATTTCTTTGCTCCGTTGTAACTCCGTCGTAGTTTAAACCTGGGACGTCCGCGCCCTAGTTATAACGTAAGCTATTTCAATTTGAAAATAGAATTTAGTAATTTAAGAATTAGATCTTACAAGCACGACTATTTGCCAATAATATAATAATAAAGCTTGTGATGAGTTATAAAATAAAATTCCGAAATGTGCGGAATTATTTATAAACCATTCACATTTAAAATTTGTAATTGTGATAGAATAGAATTTTTCTAAAACTAAGATATAATTTATTATTATTTTTTAACTGAATGCAAGTTGAGAATGATGCAGATGATATGCGGAAGACACGCGTCTACCAATTTTTTACTGCAACATTACTTTCAGAATTCTGTAATTTAAAAAAAAGGCGTTTAAACCTCAACAAGACACAGAGAGAGAGAGAGAGGGAGAGAGAGAGAGGGAGAGAGAGAGAGAGAGAGAGAGAGAGAGAGAGAGAGAGAGGGGGAGAGTGGGGGAGAGAGAGAGAGAGAAGGGACAGGGTGAGACAGATATAATAAATATTTTTTCTTTAATTCAGAGGTTTATAGGTATTTTTGTTAAATTAAAAGCAATGTAGCTGTTATCACTTTTATTTAAACATAAATATATCTACGTTCTACATTGTTGGTATTAATTATTTGTTGTGACTAATTTAATGTATTTATGTTGCTAATGGTATATAAAATGTCAGTTATAATTAGTATTAGATCAAAGGGTATTTAATATTTTTTGGAACATGCTATTAATACAGAAAACAAATACATATATGCAGGTGAATTGTTTTTTAAAAATTAATGATATTCATTTTCCTTGTAATATAGTGATTTATTATATCTCCTAAAGTTGAATAATATCGTTTTTGAAAAAAAGGATTAATTAAAAACGTAGTTATTGTTGAGATAAACCAGAAAAATGGTACCTATTACTTATGGAATTATCATTTTAATGATACATTTATCAGTAATCACTAAAAGCAATTATAAATCTCATTCCATAATACATTTATGTAAAAACGTTAATGGTGTTCGGAAGAAGATGTTATTAAAATTTAGTACCACATATATAAGATACAGTAGTCGGAATTGTAGTCTTTATCTTTTGACAAATGTGGCTATAACGCCGAACTTTCCCTGGAACATATACTGATACCAGATATTTATTACATCATATATCCAAGAATTTTATTCTAAACTGGACATTCGTAAATAATGTGTTTAGAAACTGGAAATCTAAGACGTGTATAGGAAAACTATTCGCAGTTTGAAAGACATCTCAAGTTAGATACATGTACGAACATTGTTTACTACTTGAAAAAGAATAAGCAGTTTATTCCTCTAAAATGAATTTTTGATAATATCGATTTACTTGGATCAGTAAATTTGCAGAATTAAGGTTAGATCTTCTAAATGGTACAAGATACTGCTGTTCTTAATTATGTTTGTGCTAATTTAGATAATATTTATACTTTGATACGTATATTAAATATTGAGAGATGAAAAGTAATCATAGAGGAAAATACTGAATTCATTCAATAAACGCGACAGTAGGTACATACGAAAGTCTAATATAATATGTTCAAAGTTATCACTTTTGACGGTAAAACATTAAAATATTTAAAAGAATATAAAATATATACCAACATATATGCCGCCAATACATTTGTCAGTTTTATTAAGGGGGTAATGCTGAGGCCAATTTGCAAGCGTTTCATATCGAAGATATTGTGTAGTAATCATTGTATAGAATCGATTGAAACAAAGAGTAATTTGTTAATTAAGCTTGAATTGAAGTACCTAAAGAAAGAAAAAATTTGTATATTAAAAAATGCTACTGAATAATAACATTTTAAAAATGCTTATATTTATCGTATAATTTAAGGTGTAACGTTTGTCTTTAATGGCAAAAACTGCCTGTGGGTACCTTCATGCGTTTTTACCTTTAATATACACTTCTTAGTACAACATTCAGGCGAACCGTTTTGTCTTAATCACGTTGATAAGAACGTATGTTTCTTGATACACATTGCCTACATTCCAGGCGCTTAAAGGAATATTCGTAAGACGATCGCAGAGCCAAGACGCCAGTTGGTCGGGAGCACAATTTTGGTGAATCTACACTGCAAAAATCCATTTTTCTGTAGGCAAAACTCGATAACTGCCGTTTTCTTCAATTTATTCAGTCGCTACGGCTTCCAACGGAGTGTAACGCGAAATTACGATAAATTGTTTTTATACAGTGTGATTTATGTACGCATGTCCCTCCTGTAGTATTGCTCATAATATTGTTAATGAATTAAAAATAATTTTAATTCATGTAATTTGTTCGCCATTTTTTTATAGTTGTTAAGGGCGTTTATCATTATTATTTTTCTTTTATTCGTTTTTATAAAGCAATAGTCTATGTTCTATGTAAAACGTATATATGTTTAGTTTTAATCTTAATTTGCTTTATTTTACAAAGGCACAATTAATTAGAACATGTATCTTTCTCTGTATAAGTGGTCACAGTCATTTTATTACTTCATAATCGTAAAATAATGTATATTTAAAATTAAATCTGGAAAGACCAAGAGAGAGACATCAGTCCCCTAATGTAACTCTTTCTCAGAAACTTTTCTATTGGGATGGAATCGGACATCATTGTTGAAGGATTTATGCGAAGCATTGAAATGCATAATTTCAAATTTGGATATTTGATTGGAGATGGTGACAGTAGTGTTACTAAAAAATTGATGGAAACTCGTCCCTATGGTAACCGAATAATTCAAAAAATTGAATGCTGCAATCATTTGCTACAGAACTTCTGTACAAAACTTCGGGAGATATCTCAACGAAGAATAAGTTCTAAAAAACTTGTTGTTCCAATAGCGCAGAGAAATTATCTCAATAATAGAATTAAGTGGCTAAGAAGTGGTATACAAAGTGCCGTTAAATATGCAAATTCTTTGGAATTACCACACAGCGAAAAAATTGCACAGCATTGCAGAGATATTAGGAATGGACCTAACCATGTTTTTGGGGAACATGATAAGTGTTTATCGTACTCCTGCACCGACTCTAAACCTAATGAAGAATGGATCTCAGAAATGAAAGTGTCTGGCCTTTATCAAGATATCATGGCAATTGTTGATAGAATAGCAGGAAATGCAGAAAGTTTATTGTTAAACATGGACAATAATGCAGCGGAGTGTTATAATTCTATTTTGGCCAAATTTGTTGGCGGGAAAAGAATAAATTTCAGCGGACGACGATCATATCAAACTCGATGCGAAGCCGCTTCAATTGCATTCAACTTGGAACCGGGTGAATTACCGCGCGTTATTCATAAGAAAGCTCTATACAGAAGTCCAGGAAAACACACAAAAAAGTTTATGACTAGCTTGAAGAGGGTAAGAGCTTGGAAAAAATGCAGTAAAAAATTATTTCCAATGTAAAAACATAAAAACAAGAAAAAAAGGGAACCGATAGCACCTGCTGACAGTGATTATGGTGACACAGAAATAGAAATGGTTGTCACATTAACAAACGAGCAGTACGATATAAAAGAAAAAGAAATTTTGACTTCAAGTGAAAAATCGGATTCTGAACGTGACGAGTTACAACATGCTACTATAGGGCAAAGCACTAACTTATTATGGAGGCAGCAGCGCTCTGTAAGACTGACTGCGTCCAATTTTGGAGCAATATGCAATTGCGCAAATTTGATAAAACGTCTTTTGTACAATAAATTTTTCGGGACTGCAGCAACACGTTGGGGACAGGAACATGAATTTGTTGCTCTAAAAGAATTGTAAAAGAGCTATGGAATTCGTGTACACGAATCTGGTCTTTTTATTGACGGCAAATTACATTTTTTAACTGCTTCGCCGGATGGTTTAATAGATGACGATGGCATTGTTGAAATAAAATGCCCGTCAGCAGCTGCATCGTATTCACCAAAGGAAGCCGTTCGAGAGACGAAAATTAAATTTGCGGAGATAGTTGATGGTCGAATAACATTAAAAGGTAAAGACAATTATTATTTCCAAGTGCAAGGCCAGCTACATGTAAGAAATAGAAAGTACTGCTTGTTTGTCATATGGACACCTTTCGGAATTAGTGTACAAAAAATCATGAGGGATGATAATTTCTGGGATTCGAATATGAAGGAGCAGTTGGTGACTTTCTTTTACAGATGTTTTCAACCTGAATTGGTTGATCCCCAAAGAAACTGCCTATTCGTGATTTACGTCAGTAAAAAAAATAACAGAATATATATAGAGACCTATTAAAATCTCCTTTTCGTCTTCTGATACTGTTTCTATCCTGTTAAAGAAATCTAAACCACTAAAAAATTGTGCTGAACATCCTGGAGTTTTCATTTCTGCTGACCGTACTCCATTTCAGCAGAAATTATTCAATGCAGTAAAAGCTGAACTTACTGAACGTAAATCTAACGGAGAGGAGAACCTTAGAATTAAATATGTAAATGGAGTGCCAAAAGTTGTTTTTATTTCGGAAAACTAACTCAGCCCAACCGAATCTGTTGTTTGGAGATGTATTACCAGAATGTTCGCAGCTTACGTACAAAAACACAACTTTTCTAAATGCGATTCTTTCTTCTCACTTTGACATAATACTACTTACTGAAACATGGCTTACCGACTCCTACTCCAGCAGCGAGCTCTTTCCAACTCATTATAATATCTTCAGATGTGATCGTGATCCAATAATTACCGGCAGATTGTTGGGCGGCGGCGTGCTGGCTGCTGTTGGGGATTCCCTTGCCTGTGTATCTCTTGACACCACTGTGTTTAGGCGGCTCACACAACTGGTGGACGTATTGGTTTTGAGAATTACTCTGGCCCTGAAGCAACTTCATGTTGTCCTTGTTTATATACCTCCATATCTTAACTTGCATTTATTTGAAGAATTTTTTGAAGTACTTGAGATATTTATTTTGGATAAATCTGTTTTACTGGTAGGCGACTTCAACCTGCCGAGTTATGCGGATCCTACGAGTGCTGATGCCAACTTGAATTCATTCCTGCTATTTCAAACATCTACAAATCTTATTCAATTTAATTATGTCTTAAATCCTCACGGTCGAATGCTTGATTTGGTATTATCAAACTGTGATTATCTAATTGGAATTAAACGTGACTCACTACCACTTGTCTCAGAAGATACTTATCATCCTGCTTTGAGTATAAGTTTCACATATAGATCAATTTCAAAATGTCCAGCTTTTATATCTAATCATAACAAAAGATACAATTTTTATAAAGCCAATTACAATAATCTTTATTCAGATTTTTTACATGCTGACTGGTCCATTCTAAAACGTTGTACGGATGTTAACGAGGCAGTACATGAGTTCTATGGAATAATTTATGGCATTATCGACTTGTCGGTGCCTAAGTCAGTTGGAAATTCTAATTCTTTAAAATACTCGCCATGGTTCACTGTTGATATAAAGAATGAGTTGTCAGTTAAGAGGTATTATCATGTAAAGTGGAAAAAAAACCGGTGACATGTATTTTAGACGAGAATTTGAGAGACTACGCAAAATAGTTAAGGCCAAGATCTCTGAAGATTATATGTGTTACAATAACAATATACAACACAAGTTATATACTGATCCACGTTCCTTTTGGGACTATGTAAGATCAAAAAAATGTACTAGTAGAATTCATTAGGGTAGATTCGCCGGTTCTGGCTCCTCCCCCCACCACTATTTACTCCCCCACCACTCAATCCACCACCACTCCCCCACCCAATCCCACCACTCAACCCCACTCCCCCACCACTAATTTTAGTTCCGAACGCGGCCACCGTGAATTTGCAGATGGCGCTGCGGTCGGCGCGCAAATTTAAACTTAAATTAATATACAGGGTGTCTCAAAATTTAAAAAAATAGATACATATACAGTATGATACTTTGTGACATATGAATCATACAGGGTGTTTCAAAAATTAGAAAAGTAAGATGGCAAATCCAAGATGGCCGCCAAAATTTTTAAAATTAATGCAGGGTGTTTCAAAAATTAGAAAAGTAAGATGGCGAATCCAAGATGGCCGTCAAAATTATAAAAATACATATACAACATGGTACTCGGTGACGTAGCGGTTAAATATTAATATACAGGGCGTTTCAAAAGTAAGGATTTAGAGAAAGCAAGATGGCGAATTCAAGATGGCCACCACCAGAAAAACATAACGAATATAGCCGAAGCTAGACGTGGCTGGGGTGCCCTAAATTTAATGAATACATGTTTGAAATCGTATATAACGTCAATTGCAATCATGACAACTGTGTGAAACTTATCTTGTTTTCGCGCGATCATTGTAAAAATATGAATTTTAATTAGTCTACTTACCGCAATAAACAATCGCACGGCACCACACACAATGCAATACTGATGAATACATGTTTGAAATCGTATATGACGTCAATTGCAATCATGACAACTGTGTGCAACTTATCTTGTTTTCGCGCGATCATTGTAAAAATATGAATTTTAATTAGTCTACTTACCGCAATAAACAATCGTACGGCACCACACGCACACAATGCAATACTAAAATTATTTTAAACGCGGCCACCTAGGCTTTTGAGATGGCGCTGTGGTCGGCGCGCAAATTTAGAACTAAATACATTTTCCTAATTTAAGATACAGCATGGCTTCTGATGACGTAACTATGAACATATCAAAGTGTTGGGAAATAAAAGATTAGCTTCTTTTGACTATGAGCATGTATTCATGCGTACTACTAGCATATTTTGATATACAAATAGTATTATTACTTGGATAACTTTAGTTATAATTGTGATATCATCCTATACTCTCGCGATATATTTTTATAGTGATGGCAGTTCGAATAAAAAAGTATGAAGAATTCTTAAGTGAAATAGACGTTGATTTGCCAGCTGAAATTCGCGATTGGATTTTTACCGCAACATTGATTAGAAACGATTGTCTGCTTATGGCAGCATTTGTATATCAAAATCAAAATTATTTTGATATAGATACCTTTGTAAATCTGTTACAACATTGTAATCAGCGTATGAATGATGAAACGAGGCGATTAATTTATGAACAATTCGAGATGCTTAATGAACCAGATTTGGATTTATGTGAGATTTGTGTTTTCGATATTGAAAGTAACAGTGTATTGAATTTATATAAGGGAAAACCGAAGAAACTACTATCTTGGTATCCATAGTATATCCATCCAGAATTGGATTATGATCATCAGCTTGTTGATAATGGAGGGGATAGGGTTATATATGCATATCAAGTATATTAAGACAAAATATATAGTAGTGTGTCATTTATCATTGATTAACAATGTATAATAGCTGTAAACCGAAACTACTGAGATTAGAGTTAAATCGACGAATCCTGAATTATCAATCCGAATTAGGAAAGCTCAGACGGGATATAGACCTTTACAAAATTATTGTGGATATTAAAAAAATAAAACTCTAACATGGGAAACCAGCAAGGTAAAGTTGATCGAGCTATTAGACAAATTAATAATAATTTTGGTACACTTGATGGCATCAGTAAATCTACGATTAGTAAAATCCCGTTAACAGTCCTACAAACCATGGTCACAGCCGAATCTCTTAAACAACACTGGCATTTGATACCCACAGAGAAAAGAGACGTTCTCAGCGAATACTTACCATGTTATCTACACTATAATCAGCCCTGGCAAACGGAACATATAGATGGCGCACCACCAGCTCGAAGAAATTGTTGTTTTTGTATTAATAAATAAAAAAATAATTTGTTTACACAAAATATAGGAATAAAAAGTATATGTAATAGTTCAATTGTTTTATTATTAAATAAAGGAAATATATATACAATTCAGTAATATTTACAGTACATCATGTTTGTTTATCCAGGAGTTATTTGAAGTTGATAGGCCCAACCACTTCACATACACTTTATTGCCTTTTCTGCGCAGCACTTTTTCAACCAGGTATATATCTGTATGTTTCGCTTTTTCAATTCTTGCTCGTAAAAACTACCCAAGATGGGCTGCCCGTTCATGTCTTCGAGAACATACGTTGCTGGATTAGTGATATTAGCTTTAACAACTTTAAATAGTTCTGTGGACCAATTGGATGTATATCCTTTTTCAAAAACACCCTTATGGCGACTAATTCTAACAAAATCACCCACTCGAAATTTCCTCGCTCCACTTATTTTAACATGATTATAAACACTTTTTAACAATCTCTTTTCATTTTTCTTATTAACATCAAGAGGTCTCATTTTAATCGTCCTATGTTTAGTCGCATTGTATGTATCAGTTACAGTCGGTAATATATCGACCCATCTATATTTACCAAGCATACTGAATTTCTTATACAGCTTTTCCTTGAGCGTACGAATTACACGCTCTGCAATAGATGCCTTCATTGTACTATATGATGAATAATGATTTATCTTATACTCTTTCATAAGTTTTTGAAATTGCGCGTTATAAAATTCACGTCCATTATCCGATTGCAAATTTTTAGGTTGTTTAGGTCCTTGTAGAATTTTCTCCATAGCCCTCCTTACTTCTACACTTGCTTTACTTTTTAGCGGTTGAGTCCATAGAAATTTCGAGAAGCAGTCTATAACCACGAGTATGTATTTATAACCTTTATTCTCACGGGCATAAGGAATAAATTCCATCAAATCGGTCTGCCACAAGTCATCGAGTCCTTTAATGATTACACGACGTCTTTTGAATCTTCTTCGAGCGGGTTTATGCAACTCATTGACAACATCTTGTTTAACTTTACTCATTATCGGTCCTTAACTTCTTAATTTTAATATCGATTTTTGCTTCCAAGTTTGTCAATAATTTTTTGTATGATACATCATTTCGTTTTATATTACCTTCAACAGCATCCAATTCAAGTCTGAACTTGTTGTCCAAATTGCTAAGCTTATCTACTTTATTTTGAAACGTTTCAAACACTGTCTTTAGTCGATCTACACTATCCGCCAGCTCATCAATTTTGCTGGTGATGTTGGTTTTCAAACGTTTTAAATCATCAACGTCAGTCTGCGGCTTGATAAACTCCGTAATTTGGTTATAATACGGTGATTTTGATTTTTTAATGACATCAACATCTTTAAACTTGTTGTCAACATAACCCTTATTTGCACAGTCATCAGCTTCTACTGGTGATTGAACACCACACAGCCGCTAATTTTTAAAATTGTAATGTCCTTCAGTATTAGTCTCCAAAAGTGTATGAAGGTTATCTGTGGGTACAAATTTTTTTATTTTTGATTTAGTTAAATGCCGACCAAATTTATCAATGCTATCCATATTGATGCTTGTATTTAGACTGAGATACTTCGATTAAAAATCCTCTAATTATATTCAATAACACCAGCTTCCTGAAGCTCTTCTATTATTGAGGCTATCTCATTAGCATGACCATTATTCCCTGAATGCTTGGAAGCTAACAGTAAACGTAAACGATCCACCAGTTCGTTTATATTATCCCAGTAAACGTACTGGTATGGTTCATTTCTAAATATGAGTTCTTCACCTAAATGACCACCACCCTCAATAACAGTACTTGTTGATGAATGTCGCTCGTATGTTAGGGGTCTAATGATGTTTACATACTTGTAACTCTTACTACCTTGCACCTGTTTGTTAGGATCATATCCGCGACGATGTACATTAGTCTGTTTTAAGATTGCCCGATATCGAGCCTCATCTTCTTTAGTAAAACCTTCCGGACGAGCTTTAAATATTAATTCGTAGAGACCACCAGTTCCTCTATATCGCACATCATCGATTACAATATCTTTATCGTCGATGGTTAAAATGGAGTTGCCAATTTTAAATTTATTTGTTATAGGATTGAAGTGAACACCTGTTGTTAAATCATATTCACCAGCGGTATCAGCCAATAAACCATCCAAGTAAGTCCTTGGCATTAACTCGTACTGTTCCAGATAATCATCGACGATTTCAGGTGTCCTTCTAAGCATCTCCCTATAATGAGTACGATACTGCTGAAATGATTTCTCAGGATCCACTTCCACTGGTGTTGTGTCAAGCTCAAATACACTATCATCACGTTGTACACCTTTGTCGATACCGGTGGGCCGTACTTGAATTGCACGATCATGGGTTATACTAACCCTCCTTTTTGGTGTTGTCGGTTTTTCCAGTCGAAGTTTTATTGGGGGCGTCTTTAATATTTCACCATCCTCATCCATACTTTCCTCCTTTGGTTCCATCTTAGTTTCACTTTTAATTATTGGTATAACGACATCTTTCAATACCTTCCTAAGGGGTTCGGTAACAGGTTTAAAATGTTCTGTTATTAACTTATCATAATCAGAGCGACCTGATTTTAGTGCCAAATGTTTCCTTCTAATGGACTTGGTAGCTCGTATTATTTCAGATGTAATTTTATCATTACTGCTCTGTGCGGCCATATTTAAATGATGTTGAACAGATTTTGAAGTGATTCTAACAGCTTTCAAACAGCTTTGAACAGCTTCTGAAGACCTTTGAACAGCTTCTGAAGAGCTTCTGAACAGCTTTGAACAGCTTTTGAACAGCTCTGAACAGCTTTTGAACAGCTTCTGAAGAGCTTTGAACGGCTGATACAGGGTTTGAAGAGCTCTCTATAATGTTCAAAGTTGTAATTTGATGTTATCACTGCAGCTTGTCCTTAATGACTAATAGAAAATACATAGTAGAAAAGTTGAAATACATTCACAGAACAAACAACAGATGTCACAACAACCTACAGGTGTATCATCGTATGCTTCCGTTACTTCTTCCATTTTATCACGTCTAACACGGCTGAATATCAATACTTGATTGACAAATTTATCTTCATTTACAAATATATAAAGCAATCAAACATTTTTCGATAGCGACCCCCATTTATGTTACTATCCTTATCAATTGTGAGAAAGTCATATTTATTTTTCCAACACTCTGCACAAACTGATTTGAACTGGTGGAAATTCATGTCGGTGCACACATGATCGTCATATATATGTCTAAGATTTAGATCGTCTTGTTTAAATAAAATAATAAAATTAGCATTGTCTCGAATTAAATGTTTAGGTATACGGGTATATGTTTGACATAAGTAGAAAGAATCGATGGCCTTATGTCGCCCCATACTAAAATACGATCTAATTTTATCTTGCTTGTCACAAGCAACATCATCGAAAATAAATATAGAGTTTTCTAATGCTTCATTTGGATCTAGAATATTATCGTTTTCGGTGTACTTGAAATAGTTTATACCTTTAACATTATTAACCACCTTCTCCAGGAATTGATATTTCGGTTGGTAAAGCGACTTGGAGTACACATAGATATTATGAAACTTCAGACCGTTTTCTTCAATAATCAGACTGAACAGGGCATTCGTTTTTCCACAATTGGACGGTCCGCATATTATACATCGAATTGTATTAGGCAGTAATGAATTATGTCTACGATATAAATTTTCAGACAGTAAATCATTGTCCAAATTTTTCACTTGGAGGTTAAGCTTCTGCTTAACAAGATGCATGGTGCAGTACTAAGTGTATTTAGGGAGCTCACCCAATCAAATATCATTCAATCAAATGTTAGCATTCAAAGAAGGAGGTGGTGTTCTAAACACACTTACCAACAATCTTCCTGTAGAGCTACACTTGCCCCACTACCAGTGGTGCGGCCCTGGGACGAAAGTAAAAGAACGTTTGGCTCGAGGAGATCCTGGAATAAACCCTCTCGACTCTGCATGTAAAGAGCATGACATTGCATACTCCAAAAATAAGGATATTAAAGATCGTCACGAGGCAGATCAAATTCTTGAAGAAAAAGCTTGGAATCGTGTTAAGTCAAAAGACGCTAGTCTTGGTGAGAAAGCGGCTGGCTGGTTGGTGACTAACAGTATGAAAGTTAAAAGAAAACTAGGGATGGGTATCAATACACAAATGAAGAGAACGAGTAGTGGAAAGCGAATGAAAGAGCTGGTATTAAGAGTAGAAGAGTTCCTTTCAGAAGGGGCGTTATAGCACAAGCAAAATCGGCTCTGAAGAATTCAAAAATTAAGGATTTTGCGGAGCAAGCAAAAATATCACTCACAGCCGCTAAAATTGCTGTTAGAAAGAATGGAGGTAGAAAAAATATTCGAACACCAAGGATTATACCTATACCAAAAACTGGCGGCTTTATACCTCTAATACCACTATTTGCCGGTTTAAGCGCTTTGGGCACTCTTGCTGGAGGAGCCGCTGGAATTACACAGGCGGTGAATAAAGCAAAGGCATCCCAAAAATTACTGGCTGAAACACAACGACATAATAAAGCAATGGAGGTTGTTGCATTGGGGAAACATGGTCAGGGTCTGTATTTGAAACCGTACAGGAAAGGATTGGGACTGTATTTAAAACCACAGTCAAAAAAATATTAAGCAGACTGCCACGAAGAGCTCTCACAGACAAAGATATTTTGAAGTTTGGAAAAAATATACCTAGCTTTCGCGGTGTCTTTATGAGAGACGATTTGCCTAATAAACCGAGGAAGAGTGAGTGTGTAACGAACCTCCTCGTTAATTGTACAAATTAACATTTTTAAGTCCATAATTAATTTAATTGTCAATATTAAATTAAATGTATGTGAGTTATTTTGTTCAAATATTGTATAAAGTGATTTGGATGGACCTGTATATATATTCATTTGTAATGATAATTCATGTTATTTGCTTATTTTCAATGGAAAAATACCGAATGTGTACGTCATGCTCAAAGTCGCGGTTCATGTCCGAGTCGCGCGCAAATTGTTATGTTTTAAACAAGTTTTTACCTGCAGACATAGGGGGGTTTTCAGATATATAAAGGCCCCATCGCGTGTGTCTCGTTCATTTTATTCTCCCATCCGTCCGCTGCCTGTACCTTTCTCTATTCAGCCTTGAGGGCGTGAAAGAGTCTGGTTCAAATCCTTAGAAACGCACCACTTTCAGGTCTTAAGTATCATGGGATGGTCGTTTCAAAAATCCTCTAAATACGTCCGAATGTGTCTCTTTCATTCAGACCAAGGGTCGTGGGGAAAGAGCAACTTTACCGCTACAACCAGAATTCCCGTCAAAGTCAGACTATAAATGTCGTGACTATATTTCCGCATTTAATAATTGTTCTTTATTTTCAGAGATGTTAAATTTCAAACATTATGTGTAACGCGCCGTAAAGTTCAAATAGATTATTCGCGCTTCTGAACCGCAATAAATATAGATATATTAGCATTTCACCGTGTAGCTATCGGATAGATGTTCAAACCCGCACCGCTTTAATAATTTTAAGTCACGATAAACTTGTAAAGGTTCTTTCTGCGAGCATGACATAACACGGAAATAAGCTGTAAAACAATTTAAATTAATCTGAGCATACATTTTATCTCAAATTGATCGACAAGTATCATACTTCAAGTATAATTTTGTTTATATTAATAAATGAAACGCACTGAGACCCGTAAATGACAGTTCAGGGGCTAAAGATGGATAAATGTTCAAACTTAGTTTTAAAAACGAATTAAAGAGGTCATTGATGGAGATTTGTTTTGTATTTGTTTATGTACATAAAATTGTAAGTTGTATATAGTAATAAACAAAATTGTGTATCAATTGTTTTAATTGTTTAATTGTTTAATTTTGATTAATATGGTTTTAATAAAAAATAAAGGTTAACTATTCTGTTCTTTTCAAATAGATTTATACACGTGTTTCTTTGCTTTTACCGTTTAACAATGAGGTAGGGAAAGCAGTATATTTAATGAGCTATAAGATACAATAAAACAATAAGAAGTACTCACATTTTTCTCCGCTGTGCTAGTTGTAGAGTTTTGGTCCTTTGTCTCCAAGACACAACACTTTAACCGCCATATTTGTATTTATCAACAAAACCGACCATACGCGTTAACATCGATATCACACCGATAAGACGTTTAGTGATGCCTAAGTATATAGGCAACCAGAAGTGCTGTGTATTTTGGTGGCATACAGAAGACAAATCTTATACCGGCTCGTTTGCTCTGGTGTTACATAAGCAAGTGGCACCATGTTATAATAAAGGCAGACGAGCCAGGTTATAAGTGTGCAGTCGTTAATCTTGATTCGACATCCGGACCGGGAACCCATTGGGTTGCATATTGTAAGAAGAAGCGTACAGTTCAATATTTTGATTCATTTGGCAATTTATCGCCACCTTTAGAATTGATAGAATACTTTAAAAACTGTCAGATTATTTACAATCATTCGCGATTTCAAAATTTTGATGCCAAAAATTGTGGACATTTGTGTTTAAAATTTCTATATAGCCGTGTGTAGAGATTAGAATGTCATTAGTATCATGTCGAGTACGTTCACGCTCAGCAGCACTAGTAATGTGCTTACTGCAGATTACTATCCGCCAATTGAATTAGATAGTCGACACGAATACGCAATTGGTCTGATAGGTCTGCACACCTATAATACTATCCCGAATGTATATGAGGGACACAACAAATTTTATTACGATAATCACATGTTAGATATACCTACGGGTTCCTATGAAATTGGGGATTGCAGATAGTTGTGCGTCTCGAACTAAAGAGATTGTCGTGAGGTGGAAAATGGGTCTATCATTCAATAATCAAAACAATAAAACGCGCAGATCTAACGAACACACAGTCATTCAGTCACGCGCGCGACATCGATTAACACCGGCTAACATTGCTTTTCTAAAATCTATTGGTTTGAAGGTGATCGAGAAAAATGGAAAAATTGCAGATATTCCAAGGATTAAAATTCGATGGTGCCATAGTGAAGGAGCAATACCATGTCTACTATCCACCCGCAAATAACTTTAACCTAAATGATGAAATTCGCATCCCCATTCAACATCAGGATATTTACACTTTACCAAGTGAAAGCTTCATTCACATACAGGGCAAATTCAACGAGCAGACTACTGGAACAGGTAGCTGTAAACTAACAAATAACGCATATGCTTTTCTATTCGATCAGATGCGATATGAAATTAATGGTGTAGAGATTGATCGTTGTATGAAGCCTGGTATCACTACTACAATGAAGGCATACGTTTCTTACAATCCGAATGAATCTAAGATGCTTGAAATGGCCGGTTGGTGCCCGTTCAAGGATGAACAGCCCACCATCTCCGTAAATGAGTTCAACGCCGTCCTACCACTCAAATTTTGTTTTGGAGTATTCGATGATTACAAGCAGATAGTAATGAATGTCAGTCAGGAATTGATACTGAATCGCAGTAAAACTGACGATAATTGTTATAAAAACAATTTGGCTGATGGTACGAAGAAGGCAACCATACAAATTGAAAAGATTGAATGGTATGTGCCACACATTACTGTAAACGATAAGACTCGCCTAAAACTGCTACAGGCTCTTCGAGAAAACAAATCGATATATATACCTTTCAGAAAGTGGGAATTACACGAACTACCATCATTGCGCAATACGAAAAATGATATATGGCCCATCAAAACCAGCACAAACTTGGAGAAACCTCGTTATGTTATAGTGGGATTTCAACTTAAGAAGAAGGATAATCCCCAAGCAGATTCCTCCGACTTTGACCATTCTGCAATTACTAATCTAAAATTATATTTAAACTCGGAGAGCTATCCTTACACCGCTATGAATGTAAATATGGGTCTCAAACGATATGCTATTGCATATCACGCATATTCAAATTTCCAATCTAGCTATTACGGTCGTCAAAACCAGCCACTTTTGGATTATAACCAGTTTCATGATTATGCTCTTTATTTAATCGTCTGCTTCAAGCAAAATAAATCATTAATTTCCTCAAGCGTTGATATCAAGCTGGAGATAGAGTGTCAAGAACAATTTAAACCAGATACCGTAGTATACTGCCTCATTTTACACGATAACTTGGTGGAATATCAACCTCTTACGGGAACAGTGAAGAAAATAATTTCGTAATTGATAATTTTGATGATACAACGTTAGTGAATGAATTGTGTGAATGTAGAATATCTATAGAGGATCAATTTCAACATAGGAATGAGAATATTGAGACTAACCCGAATTTATTGCAGCGGCATTCATATATAATTATTGATCTACAGGGATTTCAATTAAAAAATGGGTTTATGCTTAAGGAGATGGCAATTAGTGATGGTGTAAAAATGGGACATTTCATTTTCAAGTCTAATATCTCTTATCATAAGTTAACACGTGAAGAATTACGTCAGGTATTGTGGTTAAAAGAAAATCATCATGGTTTACGTTATAATGATGGATATATACCCTACTCCGAAATAAGTAATATTTTAAGTAGATTTGGTCACTACAGCGACCGCATTTATGTGAAAGGTCATCAGAAAAAAATGTTTCTAAAAAATTATTTACCTAATTCTGTAATAATTAATTTAGAATGTGATAAAAATAGCATTAAGTTAGATAAGACGAATTCAACTTGCCTGTTTCATACTAAAGATTATTATGTTTGTGCATTATACAATGTTAGAATACTACAAGATTTTCTCAGAATAGTTTAGCATATTTACTTGTATCTGTTTGTATATAAAAATAAATTCTAACTAAATAAATTAATCTTTTATTTCCTTACATCCTCGTTCAACACTTTTGGAATACCGTATATATTCATATTCACATACTTCATCACAAAATCGTGCTATATATTTAATTCGTCACAGAGTATCATGCTGTATACGTATATATTAAAGAGAATCACAATAAAACATGCGTTTGTTTTTGAAAATAATATTAAATACTATAATATTAATTTATAATATTTATTCATTATAAATAGTTTTGCATAAAAAGAATTTATTAACAGAATTGTTTTGTATGTATTTCGCGACTCAAACGGAAAAATCAATATATAAATTAAAATGTAGTTCCTATTAGAGATAATGTGTAAAGAATACTAATGGATTACCCGCATTAGTTGAAACAGAAAGTTAAGTGCATATTGCAATTGACAGGCCTGTGTTGTTATTACACACGCATCTAAGTAAAATATACAAGATGGATAAAATTGCGTTTTACTAGTGCTTTAATATAATAGTTATTATTCTAAACTTTTAGTAAAACGCTGTGATCGTTATTGTTTTTAGTTAGAGCTCTTATTATTAAAACAGTAAGTAATAATTATTTTTTTAAATTTCTTCTTCTTTAATATTAATCATATTCACATTTATTACTCGGCTTTAAATTTCTCTTCATTATAAACAGTATTTTTATGAACATTAAAATCTTACATATTTTTTATATTATAAACCACTATAACAAATTTTATATTTACTAATGTACTCTTGATATCTGATTTTTAGTAAAATTGATAGACAGGTAGTAGTTTTACTTCAGTGAAACATCTAATTTTACCAATATTCCTACTAAGTTTAAACAAAACTCATTATCTCCGAAACTCAAATTTTAGATTTTGTTTTACAATTAAAGAGGGTAATAAAAGTTATAATAAACACATAATACGGTTAACAAGAATATATGTCATATGAAACATATAGAAAGTACCAGTTCCTATTAAAACAGTAAGTAATAATTAATTATTTAAATTTCTTCTTCTTTAATATTAATCATATTCACAATTATTACTCGGCTTTAAATTTCTCTTCATTATAAACAGTATTTTTATGGACATTGAAATCTTACATATTTTTTATATTATAAACCGCTATAACAAATTTTATATTTACTAATGTACTCTTGATATCTGATTAGATTTTCAGTAAAATTGTTAGACAGGTAGTAGTTTTACTTCAGTGAAATATTTAATCTTACCAATATTCCTACTAATTTTAAACAAAATTCATTATGTCCGAAACTCAAATTTTAGATTTTGTTTTACAAATAAAAGTTATAATAAAACATGTTTTTTCTGAAGAGAATGTTAAAATACTATAGACATAAATAAATAGTTTTAAGACAATAAAGCAAAGAACACACAATTACGCGATTAATTTTTTAAATTCGAGAACTCGCATGTTTGTTTCTAACAGAAAGCTAAAGCGTGTAATGTTAATGTAGGTCAACTGCATGCAGTATTCTTCGGTTAACAAGAAATGTCATATGAAACATATCAATATGTAAGAGAAAGACACACATCTAACGATGCGCTAAATAATAGTCTATTAAAGTACCAGTTCTTTATTCTAAACTTTATTCAACATCTTGGTCTCCTCGAGTGTGCATCGTTATTGTTTTTACTGAAGTCCATATATTAAATCGGTAAGTAGTTTTTAAAGCTCTATTTTCTTTAATTTATTTACAAATATTAATCACATTAAACAGATATTACCTGGTTTTTTAAATTTATTTGTTGTTGTTTTCATTATCAACAGTATTTTGAAATACGAATTTTGCCAATATTTCGACAACTACTAAGTTTAAATAAATTTAAGAATTCATATGTACTCAAAATTAAATCCTAGACGAACTTTAAGCAAATTTTATATTTACGTGTGTGATATACCTCTCTTGAGATCTCATTAGATTTTTAGTAAAATCGGTAGACCGGAAGTAGTTTACACATACAATTGTTTTACTAATGCTTGAATAAAATAGAATATTTCTTGTTCTAAACTTCAGTATTCCCTGTAATCTCGTTGAGTGTGCATCGCTATTGTTTTTAATTAAAGCTCTTATTATTAGAACAGTTAGTAATAACTAATTTTTTAAATTTCTTCTTTAATGTATTTTGTAAATATTACTCAAATTATTACTCGGTTTTAAATTTGTTTTTATAATATTTCATTATAAACAGTATACAGTGGTGTTTAATATAAAAATCTTACATATTTTTCTACTATTAGCAATCAAACCGCTATAGCAAATTTTATATTTACGAGTGTAATCTCCCTCTTGAGATATTTTTAAAAACTGTTTTCTAATTATCACCATTAAAATTCCAATAAATATTCAATATGATAGTTTGTTTCAAATTTATTTACTAGTGCTTTTTAAATATATTTTAAGTAGATACAGTGATGCTTCAAGTTAACCGTACATTTTCTAAAATGTTTTGAATTATTAATTATTTCATTTTACTTGTTTCTTTGCAGAAATGAATTGCAGCATATGCAAGAAAACCTTCAGTCGCCGTGATAACTTGAAGCGGCATGTAAACACCCTCCACCGCAATTTTCATTGCTGTATTTGCGGTGAGGGTGTGGAGTCGTGTGAGCATGTTGGTGGACCATCTAAGAAGAGGGTTAAAGTAGATGTAGCACCATCCACTAGTTCTAATAGACGTGCGGATGCTGCTCCATCTACTAGTCGAGAGGTGTCTCAGGTAAGCTGTTGTGGGTTGAGTTTTCCTAATAATTAGTTATATAGGGGACATCTCCGCTCACAGCAGCATTTAAATAATAACACATTTATGCTGCCGGATGGAGTGTTCAAAATTAATTCATACTTCAAAAACCGTGTCGCGAGTTATAAAATTTTAGGTAATAAAAATTATGATATATTAACCTTTTTGGCAGATTTGAAAATTAAAGTGTGCCGCCTGATTAAAGATGTTCTGGCTAGGGCTGTATCGGGCATTAAGGTGCAGTTGGAGCTATTTGCTCATTATGTTAAAGCGATAGCAGATGAGGAAATAATCGACTTAAAATCATTTAATACTCGATACATCATTGTCACCGAGTCTTCTGACTTGGAGGACGTTTTTGACCAGGCGGCCGCTATTATAAAGTCGATATCGGAAGAGTTTTCGGAGAGAGGGAGTAATTGGGCATTTAAGAAGATCTCACATTTAGAGGTTAACATCAACACCTACCAACCTCTTGGGGGATCATCTTACTTGGAACTACCCCCCTCGATCCGAAACAAAAAAGCGTGTGTCAACATTCAGAACTCCGATGACGCATGCTTGGGTTGGTCGCTAGTAGCAGTACTCCATCCTGTCAACAAAAATGTGGAGAGAGTGAGTGGTTATCCTCATTACTCCAGCGTACTAAATTTAGAAGGTATTAAATTCCCAACTAAAATTAAAGACATTTCTAAAATTGAACAATTAAATAATTTAAGTATTAACGTTTACGCTTTGGCTATAAATGATGACACAAAAAATCATGAGGTGGTGGGGCCGATTTATTTTACGCGGAACAGGAAAGCTGTTCACGTCAATTTATTACTTTTGGAAGACCGGGTCAAATCGCATTATGTATTAATTAAAAATTTCTCCAGGCTAGTTTCATCTCAAATCAATAAACACAGTCATGAGACCCACATC
This sequence comes from Amphimallon solstitiale, assembly GCA_963170755.1. Lineage (NCBI taxonomy): Eukaryota > Metazoa > Arthropoda > Insecta > Coleoptera > Scarabaeidae > Amphimallon > Amphimallon solstitiale. The sequence goes on along the minus strand of OY720675.1, from coordinate 131,243,146 downwards.
TGCGATGGGTGTTTAGTAAGATTCAGTACTGTTGAAAAATTAAACACCCATCAACAGAATGACTGTAATCATGTTTACACCGTACTACCCTCAACTGATGCGCGTAAAACTAAATTTGCTGTTTACGCCGACTTTGAAAGTATTCTCCAACCAATTCACACATGCAGCGGTGATCCATCTAATTCGTACACAAATAAAACATTCAAACATATTCCTTATAGTTTTGCATATCAAATTGTGTGCTCGTTTGATGCAAATTTAAATAAATTTGTCACGTATGCCGGTTTAGATTGCTCAACGGTGTTTGTCGAAAAATTGATAGAAGGCGTTAAGCTAATCTATGAAAACTATTTAAAGACTATCGTGCCGATGAATTATTTACATAATAGCGAACAAAAATTATATAATGAGGCCGTGATTTGCCACATATGTGAACTATCTCTCAACGGAGATAGAGTGAGAGACCACTACCACATTACGGGAGCGTTTCGAGGGGCCGCTCATTCTAATTGTAACCTCAACTTCAAAATTCCGAAATTTGTCCCTATCTTTTTTCATAATTTGAGCGGGTACGATAGCCATCTATTTTTAAGAGATTTGGCACAACAAAATTTAAATATTGATGTAATTCCGATTAATAAAGAACGGTATATTAGTTTTAGAGCGAAAGTTTTGGTCGGTGATTATACGGATAAATCGGGCGAGAAACAAAATGTTTTTATAAATCTACGGTTTTTAGATAGTTTTCGGTTCATGGCGTCTTCTATCGATAAGCTCCCGAAACATTTAGATTCGCAAGATTTCTTAAATGTTAGACGCGCGTTCCCAGTAGATTCAGAATTCGAATTAATTAGAAAGAAGGGTATTTTCCCTTACCAATATATAGATACCTGTGGGCGATTGCAAGAACCGGCCTTACCGGCAAAGCGCGATTTTTTCAATTCATTAACTAATGATGATATTTCGGTTGCGGAATATCAACATGCACAAACTGTTTGGACTACGTTTAAATGTCAAAATTTATTAGAATATTCGAATTTATATTTAAAAACCGATGTTTTACTTTTGGCTGACATTTTTGAAAACTTTAGAAAAATTTGTGGTGATACATATAGTTTGGATCCGGCATCATTTTGTTAAGCGGAGTATCAGGGGTGGGTTGTGTCAGGTATCTTTGCGGCACGCTACAGCAAATAATAAATATATGACCAATTATGATGCTAGTGCTCCTAGTTCATATTTAGCTTATTGGGACGCCAACAATTTGTATGGGTGGGCAATGCCGCAGTATCTTCCATTCGGCGGGTTTAGTTGGGTTAGTCACGATGAAATTGACAATTTAAATATCTCGGGGGTCGCTGATGATTCACAGATTGGTTATTTTTTGGAAGTAGATGTCGAGTATCCTGTAAATTTGCATGATGAGCATAACGACTTACCTTTTCTCTCCGAAAACATGATACCTCCCACATCTAAATTTCAAAATAAAAAGCTGATCGCTAATTTACAAAATAAGGAGAAATATGTCATACACTATAGAACATTAAAGCAAGCGTTACATTTCGGCCTGAAAATCACCAAAATTCATCGCGTTTTGAAATTCAACCAGTCAAACTGGCTTCAAAATTATATCGACCTAAACACCAGCCTACGTCAGCAAGCTAAAAATGATTTTGAAAAAGACTTCTACAAGCTTATGAACAACTCTGTATATGGTAAAACCATGGAGAATGTTGATAAGCGTGTAGATGTCAAATTGGTCACACATTGGGAGGACCATGGTAAAAGTCGCGGGGCTGGTAGTTTAATCGCGAAACCAAATTTTAAGAGTATTAGCATATTTTGCGGAAAACTTTGTAGCTATCCAGATGGAGAAGTTAAAAGTTGTATATAATAAACCTATTTATATTGGCTTCTCCGTCTTGGAGCTTTCAAAATATTTAATGTATGACTTTTATTATAATTTTTTGAAACGCGAGTATGCAGAAAAGGTGTGTCTATGTTATATGGACACGGACAGTTTTATTTTAAAAGTGGAGAGTAATGATATATACGGCGACATTAAGAAAAATATTTCAAAATTCGATACATCGAACTTTTCGGCCAATAATGTCTACAACATAGCACCTCAAAACAAGGCTGTTTTAGGTTTATTTAAAGATGAAAATGCGGGTAATATAATGAGTGAGTTTGTTGGATTGCGCGCGAAAATGTATGCCCTAGCGGTTGAGGGTAGAGAAATTAAAAAAGCGAAAGGTGTAAAAAAGAATGTAGTCCGGGATGAAATCAGTTTGGCGGATTATCGCGGCTGTTTATTCGAACAAAATTTATTATTAAAGAAACAGAATTTATTTAGCGTGAAATTACATAATATCTATTCGGTCGAACAAAATAAACTAGCCTTATCACCTCACGATGATAAACGCTTTATTAATGGGGATGGTATCCACACTCTGGCCTGGGGACACTATAAGATCGATCTACCACCTCCTTAGCTGGTCCCCTGCGCATGCCTCGGATGGAGCTGTTCTGCCGCTTCAAATTGAGTAAGTATCCCCACTATCTTTAGTATTTGATATAATCCTCTTCAACGTAAACCGGTCTCAGTTTGTCTAAGTATCAGTTCAGTTGTGCGCTTAATTTCTCATAAATATTAAAATGGAATCTAGTAAGATTTAAAACAATTACATCTAAAGTAATAATTCTATAATTTTTTTAATTCTTTCCAGAAACTTATAATGAATTTATTGATGAATCTCTTAAAATGATTGATGGCAACATCGTTAAGGAAAAACAACTAATTGGACAGTCATCCTACTTTCTAAACAAAAGTGGTTCCAAGTGGCTCAACATCGACCTTAGTCCAGCAGCTGGATACGTCCCCATCATTCAGCTTCGTTCCCCGACAAACTATATATTCTTCACATTGGAGGAATGGGAGGAATTTTGCAAAACTGAATGTTGCAGTCCTAACCACCGAATCGAATCATCGACATATAAAACTATTAGTGTTATACGAATAAGTAGTCGAAATCAGCAGATGGTGTTATCGAAGGATACATATAATAATTTGTATAAGTTGCAACCACTAATTAAATGTAAATTATCATTTTTCGCAGGTAGTGAGTTTCAGATATTTTATAATACATTGTTGAAATCATGTATAAATTTAAGTGGTGATCTATATAGCAATATTGTTAAATTAATAGAGGATCATTCAAATTCATTAAACGCTTTTCTAATGTTAGAAGTGCTACATACTTCTTTTGATACTCTTCATTATGACTATGAAGTAATGAAACTAGGCGACATTGCTAATTGTAATTGGTGTGAAAATAGTGGTGATTGATTGCTCTATAAATGTGATACTTGATGATAAGTTTAATTGTATCTCTATATAAAAAAATATTTTTTTTCTAAAGAAGCTAATCTTTTATTTCCCAACACTTTGATATGTTCATAGTTACGTCATCAGAAACCATGCTGTATCTTAAATTAGGAAAATGTATTTAGTTCTAAATTTGCGCGCCGACCACAGCGCCATCTCAAAAGCCTAGGTGGCCGCGTTTAAAATAATTTCAGTATTGCATTGTGTGTGGTGCCGTGCGATTGTTTATTGCGGTAAGTAGACTAATTAAAATTCATATTTTTACAATGATCGCGCGAAAACAAGACAAGTTGCACACAGTTGTCATGATTGCAATTGACGTTATATACGATTTCAAACATGTATTCATTAAATTTAGGCCTCCCCAGCCACGTCTAGCTTCGGCTATATTCGTTATGTTTTTCTGGTGGTGGCCATCTTGAATTCGCCATCTTGCTTTCTCTAAATCCTTACTTTTGAAACGCCCTGTATATTAATATTTAACCGCTACGTCACCGAGTACCATGCTGTATATGTATTTTTATTATTTTGACGGCCATCTTGGATTCGCCATCTTACTTTTCTAATTTTTGAAACACCCTGTATGATTCATACGTCACAAAGTATCATACAGTATATGTATTTATTTTTTTAAAATTTTGAGACACCCTGTATATTAATTTAAATTTAAATTTGCGCGCCGACCGCAGCGCCATCTGCAAATTCACGGTGGCCGCGTTCGGAACTAAAATTAGTGGTGGGGGAGTGGGGTTGAGTGGTGGGATTGGGTGGGGGAGTGGTGGTGGATTGAGTGGTGGGGGGAGTAAATAGTGGTGGGGGGAGGAGCCAGAACCGGCGAATCTACCCTACTGAATTCGAAGTAAACTTAATGATTCCGTTCAGGAATATAACACACCATCTGCCATTGTTGATGCCTTCGCATTGGCTTTCTCTGGTGCTTTCGTGCGTGGTGGCGTAATTGATGACTTACCTGATTCGCTGTCTAATTATCCGTTGGTGCATGTCTCGGATATCGGCCTTGAAGAAGTCATTCGGCATTGTAAACGGCTTAAAAAAATCTACTTCAGGAAATGACAACCTTCCTTGTTTTTTGGTGAGGGACTGTGCTACTATTTTTGCTGAACCTTTATGTGTGATTTTCAACTTGGCTCTACGCACATGCGTCTTTCCGGATGATTGGAAGATCGAATCTGGGTCCTCTTTTATTTAATCTATTTGTTAACGATCTTATTAGCACGATTTAATGTCCTGTTTTGGCTTATGCTGACGATATAAAAATTTATCATAGAATAGCGACTTCTTCGGATGTCGATATACTTCAGCGAAACTTGGATATAATTTTTGCCTGGTGCAGGAGCAATAAGCTATATCTCAATATAGACAAGTGCTGCTCTGTCACTTATACTAGGAAGATAAATTTCATTCGTTCAGAGTATCATATTGACAACATATATAGACAAAGACCTGGGTGTTTTTCTTGATTCTGCACTTACGTTTTCTGAGCATATATCATCCGTTACCGCTTCTGCGCATAGAATACTCGGCTTCATTATTCGTACCTGTAATTGTTTTACTAACTTACAAACGATATGTTCCCTTTTCTATGCCCTCGTTATCAGCAAACTGGAATACGCATCTGAGGTGTGGTTCCCGATATACCATGTGTACTCGAACGCAATTGAACGGGTGCAAAGAAGGTTCCTGAAATACCTATCATTTAAACTAGATGGCTTCTATCCGATTCAGAATACTGACTACGGCGCATTGCTCTTGAGACATAATTTTAGAGCACTATCCGAAAGAAGAACTGACATCAGCGCTTCCTTCATGAATAACTTACTCTTCAGTGTATTGGATGCTCCAGAGTTGCTCTCTAGAGTGGACATCCTGGTGCCACGTCTTCAGTCAAGGGCAAGCAAGTTAATTATGGTTCCGACGCCCAGGACGAATATTCTATACAAAGCGCCCTTATATCACGCTGCTATAAATTTCAATAATCGTCATTAGTAACTTGTGCGATTTTAGTGTCAATTTTCCAATTTATTAATTGTTGTTTTTGTTGTAATCATGTGATACATCATTTCATAATTTGAACATTGTATTATCGAGCATTTCTGTAATTGTATTGCCCCATTTGGAGTTTTCTGTTGGGTAATTAATAAAGTTATTATTATTATTATTATTATTATCAGATATAAGGAACTACTTTATACCGACAAAATTTAAGTGACTTTAAATTTTAGTTTTACTCTGGCTATTAATAATCACGTCTTGGCTTTCTTATGGAGTTATGTATTGTTATCCTCCTTTTATATTTCTATTTTTTGGCTTTTTCAAGTTTATATTATTCTGATGTTCTGCTACATACAGTTCTTTATGGCATTAATTCTGCAACTTTATTCTGTTCTATTCATTAATTTGGAGAATTCCAATTTCCCATGTTAATAAATAAATATGATTGTTATTTATTATGTATTTTTTTTCTTGTATAATAATGGAAAGCATAGTTTCTCTGACCATAGATGATACCGTCATTATTTTTACTTTCTTATACGTAGTATAAGGAAGTATTGTGATGATGAAAATTTTCGACCTCGAGATTTTTGCAGATGTCCACGTTTTGAAGTCCCCTGATACCGAAAAAGTGGTTTTTATAAAATGTCTGTGTGTCTGTGTGTGACCACGATAGCGGCCGAGCCGCTGTAGATATCAATTCCAAATTTTGTATTTACGTGTATAATCTCCCTCTTGAGATCTGATTAGTTTTTCAGTAAAATCGGTAGACCGGAAGTAGCAGTTTACTTCAGCGAAAAAATCGAATTTTGCAAATATTTCGTCAATTACTAAGTTGAAACAAATTTATAAAGAATTGAAATGTACTTAAAATTAAATTTGAGACAAATAATCTTAAAAAAGTTTTTCGAAATTCCAACCGGAAGTAGGTCTTTTATTCTTATCGAAAATCAGTTTTTTGCGAATATCTCGCAAGTCATGCTTTCTAGGCAGGTACATTACGAGTATAAGAGTATTTAAATTATAATTCTAAATATCTTTTGGATAAAAAAAATTTCAAAATTCGGCCCGGAAGTACCACTTTTATTCTTACCGAATAGCGATTTTTTGCAGATATGTCGTAAATCATGCATTCTATATATATTTATTAAGAGTACAAATGTATTTAGAGTTGAATTGGCAATATTTTTTGTATACATCAAATTTCAAAATTCGGACCGGAAGTGGCACTTTTACTCTTAGCAAGTAGCAGTTTTTTTCGAATATCTTGCAAAGTATGCATTCTATAGCGATTCATTAAGAGAATGAAACTACTTAGAATATGATTTTGAATAAGTTTTGTATAAAAAAATTCTTAAAATTGTATAGTTTGAAACGCTCATACGTATAAGAAAGTCGTGTGGTGGCCACACCTCATTTTTTAATATGTCTGGCCGATACATGTATGTGTGACACTTTTAATTAAAAATAAATTCGGGAAAGTTCTGATCTTTATAATAACATTTAAAATTGTATTCAAACTAAAACGGGAAATGTAGCAAGACAAGAAAGAACTAATTTTGGATTTATATTTCCCAGATTGATGCTTCTAATTATCATATATATATAAAAAAATGTGCACAGGGAAGGGTCAGTTTAAAATAAACTGAAGTTATAAATTTCTGTTAATTTTTAAAATGCCTCTAATAACCTACCATTTATTTCTAATAATTTATTTTAACCCGTAACCGGTGAGGTGGAGTCTTTCAGCTCCGGCAGATCTTTTTTTCCGATATAACTAACATGTACGCCAGGGATGTGCAACGTTTCTAAAATATCGATATTAGAATCAAATAATGTATCAAAAAATCAAAATCGATTTTAAACAAATATCGAGCTAAGAATATAAGTAGACTACAGACTATTCCATAATATTTAATTTAAACAGATATTAATTCGTATTAAAATGAAAAAAATAAATTTAATCGGGAGTCTGAGGAATTCCACCTCACACCGACGTGACAAAAGTCGCACCTCACCGGTTACGGGTTAACTTATATAAGAAATACATAGATGCAAATCCTGGGCTTGTGGTAAAATTCAAATATCTTTAGATCTCCCTAATTTTTTTTATATCTATAAAGAAACGTAATGTAAACATTGGACACAGATAACAATAACATCTCTATCCCGAACGATATTTCCTGGAAACAAGTCAACTATAACTTGCATGGCACGTCAGATGCACTGGGGTAAATGACAGCCCTAATTTTCTATTTCTTTCAGAACTTTTTTGATCTTGTCTTCGAATATTTTTCAAGAAGCAGCATTACCCCCTTAATAGCTATATTTGAATGTTTTGATTAGTTAATGTTTATTAATTGACGAAGGTAGTATCAATATTATCGAAAGATATATATATATATATATATATATATATATATATATATATATATATATATATATATACATACATATATATAACAATTGTATCCAGTCGTCGGTATTAGGATAGGACAAGAAAAAAACAAACTCAAATTACAACGCTAACGTTTCGTTCATTTAATTAATGAACTTTTTCAAAGCTACAATATAGATTAAAAACACACACACACACACACATATATATATATATATATAATATATAACTTTTTCTTGGTGTTAGCGACCTTAAATAACTTAATAATGCACAGTTTTAAACGTTTCGACAATTCTTTATTGTCTTCGTCAGTAAAACTGTAAAGATAAATACAAATTTTAATTAAATACAGAAACGTATCACATCTATGTCTTTGAAACTTACTTTTAAAATTTATTGTTTCATGCTATTGGGCACTCATAACACCCTACAAAGTATTTTCAATACAACAAAGTATACTTTTCATTAACTTTGTTAATGCTCCATCATTCATAAATAAAATCAAACTAATCTTTTTTGAAAAACTGTCAATAACCAAATTTAGAAATAAATGCCATTTTGAAACTTTGTCTAAACGCAAACTAAAAAATATTACATATATTAATATGTTTACGTTATAAAATATGAAAATAGATTTTTGATAAACCACCAATTTCATTCCTATCATTAACTGTATTGTTGTTTCGTTTTATCTCAATCATCTCAAGAAAATTTCTTACTTTGGCATCGTTTTCGGTTTTAAAAATTTTAACATTTTCAAAATTGAAATTGTGTTTCATCTTATCTTTATGTTTCTGGGGTGCTGTAGGATTTTTAGCATACTTATGTCCTTTTATTCTTTCCTCCAGGTATTGCTGAGTTTGACCAATATATATCACATGTTGTATGTGATCGTTTTAATTTTGGAATAGGATCTTTTAAACGTGTGTATAGATGATTTAAACTATTATTATTACGATATGCCCATTTTAAATTATATGGTTTAATGATATTATTTAATTTCTCAGATAGACCAGCAATATACGGAACAGGGATATATGTAATATCCTTTTGTATTTGTTTATTTTGATTTTCCCATTGTACATTATTATATATTTTGTGTAGTCTTTGTTTGATAATTCGTTTAATAAATGATCTTGGATAATTATTTTGTTCTAATATGGCATAAACTTTTGTCAATATTTCTGGTCTATCCGAGAAATTAAATAATATCATTAAACCATATAATTTAAAATTGGCCTATCGTAATAATAATAGTTTAAATCATATATACACACGTTTAAAAGATCATATTCCAAAATTAAAACGATCACATGTTGTATATAGCATTCCATGTAATGATTGTAATAAAATATATATTGGTCAAACTCAGCAATACCCGGAGGAAAGAATAAAAGGACATAAGTATGCTAAAAATCCTACAGCACTCAAGAAACATAAAGATAAGATGAAACACAATTTCAATTTTGAAAATGTTAAAATTCTTAAAACCGAAAACAATGCCAAAGTAAGAAATTTTCTTGAGATGATTGAGGTTTAGAAGTCCCATTAAAATAACCTTTAAATTTAATTTTTTTGTACAAATCAAAATACTATTGCCAAGATTCACTTGAGGTTTCTCTAGTGTTATTTTTTCAAATTTATATTCATTTTTTTTTACTGAAGGTTTAAGTTGCCACACTTGTTTAGGGTGTTAGGAAGAGTCAAGGAAAAAAGTAACACTACAGGAACCTAGTATATCCCTTTTTCAACAATAGTACATAAATTCAGTTTGATAAAATGATTATTACTATTAATTTTAATAGGACTCGCGGAGCATTGCAAGTGCTAATTTTCTGTCTGCACGGTGCTGCCTCTGACGGCACTTAAGTATCCCACCGTTAAGGCTCCTCCCCCAATGCGATATATACGCACCAGACAGACACAGTTCCCAAAAGTAATAATTTATGACCGAGAAAAAATTTCTGTCAACGATCGGGTGTCGAGACGGTTATAAAAAGAGTTAAAGTAAATAATGAATGAATTCCCTTGAAAGAGTATGATTTAAAAAGTTTTAAAACCCTGAATATTTGTCACTTTTATTTCTAATTTTTACAAGACACAATAATTTGCGAATAATTAATAAGAATGTCCTCAAGCGATTCACCGCGAGTTTTGAGGTATATACACAATCGGACAAAAGTAGAGAAACAAAATTGTTCTTTCTATTGTTACTACAAAAATTTTTTTTTAGAATTCAATGATATTTTCAAATAATTTTAATGAACTAGCAAACCATTTAAGTTGGGTGATGCACCAGACAAAAATGATATAATTTCCGGAGAAGTTAGCTTAAAAAAAATTAATATTACAAACCAATGTAAAAATCATTGGGACAAAAGTAAAACAACATTTCTATAAAAAATAATTTTATTCAATCTAGCGAAAAGAAAATTAAATCAAAACAATAGGAAAAAAATATCTATAAATTTACAGATATATATCACGAATAGACATTTTTCTTAATCGTCTACTATCTACCAGTTCTGGCATAAAACATTTTAAATAAATGTTTTTTTAAGGTAGGTTTCATATCATTTTCCCATAAGTCTGTCACTTTGGATATGTTTTTGTTTCCAAAAATAAATTAATTCTATAAAATCTCAAATATAAAGCGCCTCTGACTAGTTTGTGATTTGCAAACACCACCAGACTTCCAATTAACACATTATTTCCTTTTATAAAATATTAAAAAGTATTAACATAGTATCAAACACATGTACCACCCGCATTATAAACTGGCCGACGCCAATGAAATCACTTTTATTTTGTTGTGAATCTACGTTATCTGCGCCTTCCAGTACGTAGAGAAAAATAACATCAAAAACTAAAATTTCTGTTTCATTTAAAAAAGTAGAATCACCTTGTCATCTTGTGTGTGATAATGCGAACTATATCAGTGCAGAAATTTAACAAACTCTACGACATCTTATTATTAGAATTAATTTTATTTGCGTGTCGCACTATCAGTGTCCTCTTTTGGGGAATTTTTAAACCAAATATAGAGTTGCCATTGATGCATAGTATTTTCTGCGATTAAACTGAGAAATTAATATTGCCATTTTAGTGTACCGAAGCCGGAAGTAATGAATATTGAAGATAGCGATTGGGACAGCAGTATCACTGTACAACCTAGCACATCAAGCAATGTAATATTTCTATTTTACTCACGTCTTTTAAGTTTTCATAGTTCGTTTGTATTTAGTTTGAAGAACTTGTAAAAGAACATGTTTCATCATTAGCCGAGGTGGATATGGTAATTAATAGTGGTACAGATTTAGATGATATCCTTCAAACCGAAACATCACAAGACAATTACCAAGAAGAAGTAAATGCCAATTCTTCATCGGTTGTGGATTCCAAATACCTTGTCTTAGGAAGACATATCATTCTGGTCCAACATTTTTTTGAATCCCTGCAAAGGATTACTAACCACAATAGACATTTCGGTTGTAATCCAATTAACTTGAAAATTATGAGTGAAAATAAACAAGGCGATAACTCCATTTTCAAATTAAATGGTAATACATGCAACAGACAATGGGAATAAATACGTGCAGTGTTGAAAGAATAATGAGTATAGGAGGTGGTTTCTACAATTTAGAAGAATTTTTGTCTTCTAAGGAAATTCCCCGCATGGACTCAAAAACGTACAAATATTATGAGACAGTTTGTGACGGTTAGGATTAAGCAAATCGAAGTGGCAGCCAAAAAGGAAGCTACTCTTGTCCTAGAAAATGGCTACGTTGATAAAAACGGAATACCATGCATCACCGTTGTAGCTGATGGCTGCTGGTCTAAAGGCAGTTACAGAACGAACTATTACGCCTTGTCCGTAGAAGGCGCCATTGTGGGCGTCACACGGGAGAAGATGTATATTTAGGAGTTAAAAATAAATTCTGTATAATTTGTCTACAAGCTGCAGAAAAAAACGAAGAAGCCGTTGAGCACACTTGCTGGAAAAACTATATAGGAAGCTCAACAAGCATGGAATCGAGAATCATTGTCGAAGGATTTAGATAGAGTTTACAGATGTATGGGATAAAATATATAAAGTTCATTGCCGATGGAGACAGCAGTATACATACAAGCAGATTTTGGATGCTAGACAGTACAAGGACACAACCGTTGAGAAAATAAAATGCAGAAACCACATTCTGAGGAATTACTGTATGAAATTAAAGACGCTTGGTGGAGATACTAGGTTTCCATTTGCATTGAGAAAGCTATTAAATCCACGGATATTGCGATTAAGAAAAGCAGTAACGTCGGCAATAAAATACAATAAAGACACACTTGATATAGTTAGAACCAAAAAACTAAAGAATGATGTAGATAATAGCATATTTCACGTTTTTGGCGCTGATGAAATTTGCGAAAATTACTTCTGCACAAAACCTGAGGAAACTGATGAAAACATCAAATTAAAGACATCAATACTGTAGAGCAATTTCAAGCAATTCTTGCGAAGTTTATTGGCGGCAAGAGATTCAACTATTCCAAAAAACGCTCTTATCTATCAAGATATCATGCTTGCATAAAGTACACTAACAGGAAAAAGTCCATCAAAAATAAAAACCGCATTTAATATAAAAGGAAGGGCAAAAGTGCAAAGACAACTAACCTATACAAAAACGTACATGAAGTCACTAACAAAACAAAAGGAGAAATATGGAGATAGAGATTACGGGATATGTTGCCAACGTCCAGACATGGAACCCCATATTTTTGAAGACGAGAAAAATAGATTATTAACATCACTTCCAAAAAATGAAGAAGAAAAGACACTCTTTGACCAGGACACAATTTTGTAATCAGAAAGTAGTCTTTGGAAAGAAGAAAGGAGAAAGCTTCTGACAGCTTCCAATTTTTATAAAATTTGCGCACGACGCGAAAACAAAAGCGCAAAACTTAATACAAAGTATTTACCCGAAACAATTATTGAATGTTAAAGCTATATGTCATGGAAGAAAGTTTGAGGAGCGAGCACGCCTGCAACTAGAAAAACAGATAAAGAAAAATATTACTAAATGCTGTATGTTAATCGACGATAAATTTCTTTTTCTTGGAGCATCTCCCGACGGATTAATAAATACAGACACGCTAGTTGAAATTAAGTGTCCTCTTTCAGCATACCATGTGCATATGGAAATTGCCATAAGTAAGAGGAAAATCACGTTCTGGAAAAGATATGGCAGTATTAATTTCCAGCAGCCATGGTTCTTTCAAATTCAAAGTCAATTAAGAATCACAGGAAGATCTACTTGTATATTAGCTGTCTGGACATCCGAAACAGAACCCTTGAACGGCTATGTCAAGTTGCCCCCCCCCCCATGTTACAATTTATATACTATAAAATGAGTGTCAATTGTGCTCCAATTGTGCTCAATTGTGCCGATATTAGTTTTATTTGTGCTCCTCAGTTTTTCGAGATTTTTAAAAAAATCGAAGGGGGGGCTAACTTGACGATTGGCCCGCCGCCAAAATTCGAATTTCTACCCAAAACTCGGTGCCTTTGCAAAGCACTCCAATTGTGCTCAATTGTGCCGTATAGCGTTTTTCCATCAAAAACTCAGTTTCGAAGTTATACTTAAAAAAAAATCCGAAATTGACAAAACTCTACTGTCGCCCCACGTTTATTATAAATTACATAGTATAATAAAATGTGTGTCAATTGTGCTCCATTTGTGCTCAATTATGCCGATATTAGTTTCATTTGTGCTCCTCAGTTTCCCGAGATTTTTAAAAAAATCGAAGGGGGGGCTAACTTGACGATTGGCCCCCCCGCCAAATCTTGAATTTCTTTCCAAAACTCGGTGCCTTTGCAAAGCACACCAATTGTGCTCAATTGTGCCGTATAGCGTTTTCCCGTCAACCACTCAGTTTCGAAGTTATACTTAAAAAAAAATCCGAAATTGACAAAAGTCTACTGTCGCCCCACGTTTATTAAAAGTTACATAGTATAATAAAATGTGTGTCAATTGTGCTCCATTTGTGCTCAATTGTGCCGTTATTAGTTTCATTTGAGCTCTTCTGTTTTCAGAGATTTTTAAAAAAATCGAAGGAGGGGCTAACTTGACGATTAGCCCCCCCCGCCAAATCTTGAATTTCTTTCCAAAACTTGGTGCCTTTGCAAAGCACTCCAATTGTGCCGTATAGCATTTTCCCGTCAACCACTCAGTTTCGAAGTTATACTTAAAAAGAAATCCGAAATTGACAAAAGTCTACTGTCGCCCCACGTTTATTAAAATTTACATAGTATAATAAAATGTGTGTCAATTGTGCTCCATTTGTGCTCAATTGTGCCGTTATTAGTTTCATTTGAGCTCTTCTGTTTTCAGAGATTTTTAAAAAAATCGAAGGGTGGGCTAACTTGATGATTGCCCCCCCCCCCCGCCAAATCTTGAATTTCTTTCCAAAACTCGGTGCCTTTGCAAAGCATTCCAATTGTGCTCAATTGTGCCGTATAGCGCTTTCCCGTCAACCACTCAGTTTCGAAGTTATACTTAAAAAAACATCCGAAATTGACAAAAGTCTACCGTCACCCCACGTTTATTAAAATTTACATAGTATAATAAAATGTGTGTCAATTGTGCTCCATTTGTGCTCAATTGTGCCGTTATTAGTTTCATTTGAGCTCTTCTGTTTTCAGAGATTTTTAAAAAAGTCGAAGGAGGGGCTAACTTGACGACTGGCCCCCCCGCCAAATCTTGAATTTCTTTCCAAAACTCGCTGCCTTTGCAAAGCACTCCAATTGTGCTCAATTGTGCCGTATAGCATTTTTCCGCCAAACACTCACTTTCAAAATTATACCAAAAAAAAATTTCCAAAATTCTTAAAAGTGCACTGTCGTTTGTTATAATTTATATAGTATAAGATGTATATCAATTGTGCTCAATTGAACCGTTATTAGTTTCATTTGTGCCCTTCTGTTTCGAGAGATTTTTAAAAATAATCGAAATGGGGCTATCTTGACGATTGCCCCTCCTCCCCCAAAGTTGAAATTCGAAATTTTAGGACTGTTTAGATAAGATTACTGAAGCCCAATGAAATGAAATCCCAAGAGTTTTATTTAATTAGATCAATAAAAAAATTGATTTTGTGGCAAAGCAACTAAACAATATGATATTGACAATTAGAAATTTTTACTGGTAACCTCACCTACATATAACAATACGTATAAGGCCTTTGTAATATACCAAAAGGTTAAGAAAATAATAATCTGAATCACTTTCAACTACTATTATTTATTATACATATATATACTATATACTTTATATAAAAATTACTATGTTACTTGAGTTACTATTCTATTCTAAACTAAAACTGATCTTGAACTACTTTTGATTTCATTTAGAGAATCTTATATATTGCAACCGATAAATAGAATTTGTACTTTCTTAATGATTATATACAAGTAAATAAACTACGGAAAATTATGCTGATAAATGGTTACAATAAAGAAAGATAATAAACTCTATGTTTAACATGATAATGTAGGAAAAATATCGAATTTGTTAGTTGTTTCTAAAAAGTATTTAATACAGTAAATAATAACAATATGTTATAGTTCTATGCCGAATAGTGTAAGTAAGTACAATAGAAATAAAATAATAATTACAAATGAATAATAGGTAGGTACATTACACCTTCACTACAATTTTAATAGGTACTTTTCTCCCAGTCCAAATCGATGATTTTTTAAATTAAATCTAAATGACCAAATAAAAACCAATAACAGAATTTTGTGTAATACAATTTTCTTCTAAATTTGTCAAAATTTTGGCCTACCGAAACTAGTCGCAAAGAGTATTAGCAGGTCAGTTTCTGAATTCTGAACAATGATAGAATAAATCCAAGGTAGACTATAAAATAAACTTGAAAAATCTTACAAAAACTGAAAGGATTGAAAACGTTACTATTAGTTTCTCATATATAGTTTTATCTACATAGTATATTTAATCTTTAGAATGTATGCAGATTGGGGCAATAAAGTGAATCGATTAAGCAGAAGGGAGACAGACTTTACCAATGTATATATATCATTGAGGGAATTTCCGGCTGCGTAAATGCATAAAAATGATGATTGTATGAAAAATAGAAAACGATTGTAGGAAAACACAGAACTGTGTAATTAATTGTTTAATTAAACGAACGAAGTATAAAATAAATCTCAATAACATCTCCACATTCGTAAACTAACATTACTTCTATATATGCGTTGCACATCTCACGTTCCCCGACTACCTGACTCCCTGGCCCTTTCCTTTCTTCACCAAAAATCCCTGTGTTACGTCATCCGCAAAATGGTTATCTTTGCGTTTTCTTTAATTATCGACTTTCTTTTCTCTCTATACAAAATGTACGTGTAACTAAATACATATATTGCTAACAGATGTTGTGTGTGAAATTAGGGAAACTGTATTACTGACTGAATATATTTAACAATGGTGATGAGTTTAGGTCCACTTTATCGTTTAATAAATTGTCTGAATGTTTATATTATATATTTGTGGTAAATGGAAAATTGTACTTGGTTATTGACTCTTTTTAACGTAAGATCTAAGAAGTTGATACTGTTATTCACTTCTTTTTCTAATGCAAACGTAATATGGGAATTAATAGAATTAAGAAACTCAATGAAATTATTCAATTGTCTGTTTGTACCTGTGTATCCTACCAAAATGTCGTCAACGTATCTGAACCAAAACAATACGTTCTTAGTTAATGTACTATTTTCAAAAATTTTTCTTTCTAAATTGTCCATAAAAATTTCTGCTAATAGAGGTGACAAAGAATTTCCCATAATTAAACCACTATTGCACTTATAAAATTTATTCTCAAATGAAAAGTAATTCTGTTCTAAGCAAACAGATAATAATTGTAAAATCTCATCTTTTATTTGAATGTTAGTTTTGTTACATTCTAACATCCTTTTAATTAATTCAGCTGCTTCAGTAGGTGGGACACTCGGGAAAAGGTTTTTTTTACATCGAATGAAATTAATTTAGTGTTATCAGGTAACTCAAGATATTTCATGTTATTAATTAATTGAAAACTATTTTTGATACTATATTTAGGTTTGCATTTCGTATGCTTAATTATAATATCTATCAAACATTTTGAAACTTTAACTGCTGGTGCTGTAACATATGAAACAACTGGTCTAATCGGATAATTTTCTTTATGCAATTTGATTAAAGAATATAGTTTCGGTGGTTGTGGATTCATTACTTTTAATTTCTGTGTTTCATAATAATTACTGATATTAAACAGGCTAGGTGAATTACTAATCGTCTTAAGGCTGCGTTTGATAAGGTTTTGGCGGGAGAGAAATGTACCCAAAAAATACCATTTTTATTTCCATTTTTTCAGGCGTAAGAAATCAAAGCATGTAAATTTTATGCATTAAGCATGAAGATAAAGGTTAAAAGAAGTGAACGGTCGTATTCTCTTTCAAATTAAGTTAATATATAACCCGTAAATAAAATGGGAAGACAGTGGTTTTGCAAGTACTACAAAAAGTGCCTACATTTAAAAATTACACAGTAAATTTATATGTAATATAGCAAGTACACTCGGTATTTATATTTGGAAGGTAAAATTGGTAGCAGTAGCTAAATATATGTGTAATTTTTTAAGTGATCCATGAAATAAAATTTGTTTACATTTTTGGAGGGTCTTTACATACATTACAGATATCTGTTACATTTACGTTGCCTTATAGTGTAGCACATATAGTATAGATGGCGCTATTATCTTGCAATTATTTAGAGGTTAGTTGTGTGTTATACGATACTTTAATTATTTATTATAATCTAAAATTATAATTAACAGCAATTTTTGCGGTTACTAATTATAAAATTTAGTTTGTTACGAGTTATTTGAAAGTACGTAATAGACAATGAGCAGTTGGCATCACAGGTTGGCACCACAAATCATAAAAAGTAACTACATAGTTTAATTTGTCAATTTAATCAAATTGTATCATTTTAAAATATGGAGTTTTCTGTTATCTTTAATTGAAAGATGCCTACGGATTTTTTTACGCCGATAAAAGCCTAGTAGCCGTTTTATATTTACGAAGTGGAGAAGAAATTGTTGACAAGAACCTTCTATATTTTTTTTCAAAATTCTTTTAAAGTTGTTGCTAATTACTTAAAATGTAAATATAGGTACATTTTATTTGATAGCAATTATCAAAACTTTGAAATGCCGGAGGTCAGTTCGCCGGATTTTTAGTTTTTAATAATAACAATAATATTATAATAGCCTCATTATTTATAATATATTAATATTAAAGTAATACCTTTACCTTACTTAATGTTTTGAAAATTTTACTACAATTGCTGTTCCCCTAGCACAATGCCCCTAGCAGCATTTTTCGAATTTCGCGGTTGTTTTAAGTTGGCTAGGAAGACAATCGAGTAGAATACAGGTAGGCTAATTCACTTTTTATTGCGAAATTACTAGACACACCGTGTACTCAAACAAAAGATTGGTCAAAAAATAGATGTAGAAACATTTAATGACAAAATTATATTTTTATTAACTAATTTTGTAGTGAAATATAACGAGTACACCTCTATATATTATTCAATTGCGCCCAGTGCAAACATAAAACACTGGCGAAATTCGAAAAATGCTGTTAGGCTATTCAATTTTGGTTGTTGTTTTTGAGTTAAAATTTTGTACATATTTAAAACTGTTTTTACCGTTTTTATTGTGCTAATACTTGACGCTGTTTGGGTGGTGAATTTCACGGTGTGGTTGGAAGCGCCTTATCTAATGTTCGTGACGTACTTACACTTACAGATAGTGTTTAATAACACACTAAAATATAATAAATCAAAACAAAAATGCAAGAGAATGTTCACAGGTTACGGCTTGGTTATGTTATAAAATATAACAGATATCCCATATACTTATATCTCCTTGATAAATTTGCTTACCCAGGAACCAATACAATCTGTTAAAAATAGTAGCGTTTCGGCGCGATATTTGAATTGAAAAGTTAAAATATGAACTAAATAAAAAGACTGAAAATTCAGACTATATAAATCAAACGAACGGGCAAATTGACATTTGGGATTTGCAAATACTAACTTTACCCGTATTTTTATCGGGTAAGACATATTTAATAGAATATTGAACTAATGATAGTACGTGAAGACAATATGACTATATTTCTGTTTTCCATATTATTATTCTATATGATCAACAAAGATATGATACCGCACAGATGCAGTAGCCTGTAATAATTACAAATGTATCAAGTAAAAGAAAATGTTTTATTTGGCACCACGCAAACACAATGCTGTTTATTTATTGTATAATTTTGTATGAAATAAGAAAGTCGAATGGATGAGTATCACGTACCTTCAGCGTTTATGAATTTGTTAAAAAATAACTAAATCTATAAATAAAATAAATGTAACTGACTGTAAATGTATAAAAAGTAATTTAATTTAAATTATGTATTTAATAATGCAATCAACATTTTATTGAGGATATGTCAAACTATATTATATATATATATGTATTAAGTTTTTCAATTTACAAATAAATTCAAATGAATGCTTAAAGTTCGCGCGTCTTTCTCCCTAATTCTGCATGAAAGTTGACAAGTGTCGATGTGATTCATACGCATAAAATAAAATTGCAAAGAAAGTCGCACAGACCAAATTTACAAATCGTATGTAGAATTGTAGAGGTAGAAATATAACAGGTAAAATGACCTTGAAATGTTTGGAGGTAATTGCTATTTAATTTTAGAATGCATACCGTGGCGACATCCTATTATTACTAGTAGTACTTAAGATACAGGAAAATCTTAGTTCCGAACCGAAATGGATTTGCTAAGATTGAAACGCACCCTTAATGATTTGTTTTTGAAAGGCTATTGTCGGGACTTTTTGGATTACGATATATTTTTCTGGATCTAGAAATTGATTAGATTTTGATATATAATCTACTTTATTTAATGCTATCACTGTTTTCCCCTTATCTGCGCGTGTGAAAATTAAATTATTATCTTTTGCTTTATTCTTAATATTCTTAGCTATTTGACTATCATTGTTAACCGTCGTGGTTCGATTTAAATGTTTAATAATATTGCTTGCTTGATATTTAGTATTCAGGTTGTTATTTTCCTTTAATGCTAACTCAGTTTCTACTGCTAATAGTTCTAAATCTTTCTTTCTAATTTCTGTTTTTATGTTGTAATTAAAACCTTTGCTTAATACATCAATTTCTTTTTCATTGAACTCTGTGTTGCTGAGATTGCTAAATTCGTCATGATTTTTTTAAAAATCTCTGAAAACTGAGGAGCACAAATGAAACTAATATCGGCACAATTGAGCACAAATGGAGCACAATTGACACACATTTCATACTATGTAAATTATAATAAACGGGGGGCGACAGTAGACTTTTGTCAATTTCGGACATTTTTTTAAAGTATAACTTCGAAACTGAGGGGTTGACGAAAAAACGCTATACGGCACAATTGAGCACAATTGGAGTGCTTTGCAAAGGCACCGAGTTTTGGAAAGAAATTCAAATTTTGGCTGGGGGGCCAATCGTAAAGTCAACCCACTTCGATTTTTTTAAAAATCTCTGAAAACAGAAGAGCTCAAATGAAACTAATAACGGCACAATTGAGCACAAATGGAGCACAATTCACACACATTTCATACTATCTAAATTATAACAAACGTGGGGCGACAGTAGACTTTTGTCAATTTCGGATGTTTTTTTATGTATAACTTCGAAACTGAGTGGTTGACAGGAAAACGCTATACGGCACAATTGAGCACAATTGGAGTGCTTTGCAAGGGCACCGACTTTTGGAAAGAAATTCAAGATTTGGCGGGGGGGGGGGGCAATCGTAAAGTTAGACCACTTCGATTTTTTTAAAAATCTCTGAAAACAGAAGAGCTCAAATGAAACTAATAACGGCACAATTGAGCACAAATGGAGCACAATTGACACACATTTTATTATACTATGTAAATTTTAATAAACGTGGGGCGACAGTAGACTTTTGTCAATTTCCGATTTTTTTTAAGTATAACTTCGAAACTGGGTGGTTGACGGGAAAACGCTATACGGCACAATTGAGCACAATTGGAGTGCGTTACAAAGGCACCGAGTTTTGGAAAGAAATTCAAGATTTGGCTGGGGGGCCAATCGTCAAGTTAGCCCCCCTTCGATTTTTTTAAAAATCTCTGAAAACAGAAGAGCTCAAATGAAACTAATAACGGCACAATTGAGCACAAATGGAGCACAATTAACACACATTTTATTATACTATGTAAATTTTAATAAACGTTGGGTGACAGTAGACTTTTGTCAATTTCGGATGTTTTTTTAAGTATAACTTCGAAACTGAGTGGTTGACAGGAAAACGCTATACGGCACAATTGAGCACAATTGGAGTGCTTTGCAAAGGCACCGAGTTTTGGAAAGAAATTCAAGATTTGGCGGGGGGGCCAATCGTCAAGTTAGCCCCCCTTCGATTTTTTTTAAAAATCTCTGAAAACAGAAGAGCTCAAATGAAACTAATAACGGCACAATTGAGCACAAATGGAGTACAATTAACACACATTTTATTATACTATGTAAATTTTAATAAACGTGGGGCGACAGTAGACTTTTGTCAATTTCCGATTTTTTTTAAGTATAACTTCGAAACTGGGTGGTTGACGAGAAAACGCTATACGGCACAATTGAGCACAATTGGAGTGCGTTGCAAAGGCACCGAGTTTTGGAAAGAAATTCAAGATTTGGCTGGGGGGCCAATCGTAAAGTTAGCCCCCCCTTCGATTTTTTTAAAAATCTCTGAAAACAGAAGAGCTCAAATGAAACTAATAACGGCACAATTGAGCACAAATGGAGCACAATTAACACACATTTTATTATACTATGTAAATTTTAATAAACGTTGGGTGACAGTAGACTTTTGTCAATTTCGGATGTTTTTTTAAGTATAACTTCGAAACTGAGTGGTTGACAGGAAAACGCTATACGGCACAATTGAGCACAATTGGAGTGCTTTGCAAAGGCACCGAGTTTTGGAAAGAAATTCAAGATTTGGCGGGGGGGCCAGTCGTCAAGTTAGCCCCTCCTTCGATTTTTTTAAAAATCTCTGAAAACAGAAGAGCTCAAATGAAACTAATAACGGCACAATTGAGCACAAACGGAGCACAATTGACACACATTTTATTATACTATGTAAATTTTAATAAACGTGGGGTGACAGTAGACTTTTGTCAATTTCGGATGTTTTTTTAAGTATAACTTCGAAACTGAGTGGTTGACGGGAAAGCGCTATACGGCACAATTGAGCACAATTGGAGTGCTTTGCAAAGGCACCGAGTTTTGGAAAGAAATTCAAGATTTGGCGGGGGGCCAATCGTCAAGTTAGCCCCCCCTTCGATTTTTTTAAAAATCTCTGAAAACAGAAGAGCTCAAATGAAACTAATAACGGCACAATTGAGCACAAATGGAGCACAATTGACACACATTTTATTATACTACGTAAATTTTAATAAACGTGGGGCGACAGTAGACTTTTGTCAATTTCGGATTTTTTTTTAAGTATAACTTCGAAACTGAGTGGTTGACGGGAAAACGCGATACGGCACAATTGAGCACAATTGGACTGGTTTGCAATGACACCGAGTTTTGGAACGAAATTCAAGATTTGGCGGGGGGGGCAATCGTCAAGTTAGCCCCCCTTCGATTTTTTTAAAAATCTCGGAAAACTGAGGAGCACAAATGAAACTAATATCGGCACAATTGAGCGCAAATGGAGCACAATTGACACACATTTTATTATACTATGTAATTTATAATAAACGTGGAGCGACAGTAGAGTTTTGTCAATTTCGGATTTTCTCCCTCTAAATGTGGAAGTACGGCTTCGTCTATATCCTCTGGTACCTCCAACTCCAAATGCTGTAGGTAACCCTCCAGTCTATCGATAAATAACACTGGGTCTTCCGTTATTTGTCCATGGTAAGGATGTGGTGGTGGTCGGTTCGTCGGCGCTAATGCTGGCGCGACAGTTAACTGTCTTAGTGCCTCAGCGAGTGTCGCCACGGCTTCAGCATTAACCACTGTCTCTGCAACAGGCGGTGGCACTGTCGGCTTATCAACCTTCTCAGGTGTAGTCCCCTTCTTTGGTGAATAATTAGCCAAAATTTCCCGTGTTACCCGTTCGGCGATTTGTTCCATGAGGGAAACATTATTTATGACAGGCGAGAATGAGCGTTCGGAAACGCTAGACTGTCTTTTCTTCGAGGATCTTTTCGGAGCCATCTTCACCTGGGTTCGTCAATGCTTTCTGCACTGAGAATTTCTGTACGTCTAATACAGAAAAATTTGGCCCCACGTTGGGCGCCAAATTGTTACCGGCGTAATAATTCACACTCCGATTCACAATTAAAGAGACGAGATGGATTTAATAATTTATTCTTTATTGAAATAAAATGTATTCGTTTTAAACACCGTAGATAATGTGTGTCAATTTTGTCAAAATTGACACAACTCGACTAACCGTCTCTGTTTTTTTTATGTGATGTCAAAAATGACAGAACTAGAAAAAAAAACATGACAGTAATTTTAACATGAACTTCAAACACCTGCAAACGCGTCGTAGTGATATGTATTGGTAACATATACTTTGTTGTATTGAAAATACTTTGTAGGGTGTTATAAGTGCCCAATAGCATGAAACAATAAATTTTAAAAGTAAGTTTCAAAGACATAGATGTGATACGTTTCTGTGTTTAATTAAAATTTGTATTTATCTTTACAGTTTTACTGATGATGACAATAAAGAATTGTCGAAACGTTTAAAACTGTGCATTATTAAGTTATTTAAGGTCGCTAACACCAAGAAAAAGTTATATATTTTATTATAAACGACCAAGAATTAGTTTTATTTATTTATATATATATACAGGGTGTAACAAAATAAGTGTAAAACATTTCAGGGGGTGATTCCTTAGCGAAAAAGAGATAGGGTCTTTCATATAAAAAAACTTCAATGGAGCATCCCTTGTTAAGATACAGCCCCATAAAGGGGGTACATAAAATTTGTTTTACAATTTTTGTCACAAACACTAAAAATGTAATTTATTTCCAATTGTCTGATTATTTGTTTACCATTTAAAATCTATTTCCAATACCTTGTTTCATTCGAAAAATATCTCTTGAATTTTTTGCCCAAAAGTAATCAGTTCGCAGCAAAAAATTATTTTACGAACAACTACAGAGATACATCGTCATAAATGCGAACTGGATTAGTATTGTTATTTTGTAGTTACTACCTGCATCAAAATACATATGATTAAAGACGAATAAACAAAACTAATTTATTAATAACAAAACATAAAACATGTAGAAAACATAGTAAATGTTCAATATGTCCACCTTCAGTCATTACACATGCGTCTAGACGTCGACGCATTGAGCCATGTATTCGCTCAAATATTCTTGGATTCTCTCTAATTACCCTGCACGCATCGATGATGCGGTTTCTTAAGTCCTCTACATCGTGAACAGGAGTAGGATAAACCAAAGTCTAAATGGCCCCAAGTAGAGAAATCGAGAGGATTGAGATCCGGGGATCGAGCGGGCCAATTCTGTGGTCCTCCTCGACCTATCCAATGATTTGGATATGTTTGGGTTAAATGCTGACGTGCTGCTTGACTAAAATGGGCGGGCGCCCCATCATGCATAAAAAACATATCCCTTCTGATGCCCAAAGGAACTTCCTCCAGCAGTACTGTATGCACTTCTCTTAAAAATTGAGTGTATGCCTCACCATTTAATCGAGGAGGTAGAAAATGAGGGCCAATTAAATAATCCCCAATAACTCCTAGCCACACGTTAAGAGAAAAGTGTTCTTGATGGTTAGCTTGTACAATAGCGTGAGGGTTTTCATCAGTCCATATGTGGTTATTATGAAAATTAATTATCTTGTCCCGAGAAAAAGTACATTCGTCTGTGAATTCGATCGTCTTCAGAAAGTCAGGAGTTCTTCTAATCATTTCCAGCATCCAATTGGAAAATTTAAGACGGTTCGGAAAATCTCGCTGTAACAGTGCCTGTACTCGTTGCAGATGGTAAGGGTATAAGAGTTGTTCCTTTAAAATTCGAAATACCGTCATATGAGCAATCTTTCTAGTAGGTACTGCTAGTAGGTTGTTCTTCAACCAAATTAAGTACTGCTTCTTCAAGATGTGTTGTTCTAACTTCTCGATGGCGACCACAATCCTGCGTTCTTTTGTCGAATGAACGATATTCTCGTAATCGTTGATCAAGTCGGGCAAATATTCTATGCGAAGGAAGCTGCCGTTGAAGATACATTTCAGCATATCTTCTAGAAGCTTCTAACCCATTCCCCTGCGACAGACCGTAAACGTAATGCATATCAGCCATTTCCTCATTTGTGTATGCCATTTTAATAACAAGTGAATTATTAAACCAACAAATTACGAACAAAACAACGACACACAATTAAGTATTAATTTAATTTCAAAAATTTACAAACTGTCAGCGTGATACCACTACTAGCGGCCTACTAAATAAATTAGTTTTACATTTTCGTTTTATGACGATGTATCTCTGTAGTTGTTCGTCAAATAATTTTTTGCTGCGAACTGATTACTTTTGGGCAAAAAATTCAAGAGACATTTTTTGTTTCGAATGAAACAAGCTATTGGGAATAAATTTTTAAATGTTAAACAAATAATCAGACAAAAAGTTACATTGGAAATAAATTACATTTTTAGTGTTTGTGAGAAAAATTGTAAAACAAATTTTATGTACCCCCTTTATGGGGCTGTATCTTAACAAGGGATGCTCCATTGAAGTTTTTTTATATGAAAGACCCTATCTCTTTTTCGCCAAGGAATCAGCCCCTGAAAGTTTTACACTTATTTTGTTACACCGTGTATATGACAATGTCAACCTGCGTGCCATCCGAGAACCCAGGAAAGATAAATAAAAGGAATTATCGCGGATACATGTATCCGCGATAATTCCTTTTATTTATCTTTCCTGGGTTCGGATTTTTCATTTAGTTTCTGTATTTCATATTTGCAGAATAAATTACTAAGGTAAATAAATAATAGTATTATAATTAAGTTTACGGACTGTGTTATATGTGTTTTTTTAATCTATATTGTAGCTTTGAAAAAGTTCATTGATTAAATGGACGAAACGTTAGCGTTGTAATTTGAGTTTGTTTTTTTCTTCTCCTATCCTAATACCGACTATTGGGTACAATTGTTAAATAATTTGGATTTACAAAATTTGGTCAAGCTTTTAAGATACAAAGTAAAAATGCAGTAGAACTAGTAGACACCTTAATCACATATTTCTCTTTATACGGTATACCTGAGCAAGTCATAATGGACGGAGGTACAGAATTTACGAATGATTTAGTGAAAGAACTATTAGATAAACATAAAATAAAAATACACATAACAACGCCATATAATCCGAATTCGAATTCAAACATAGAACGTTTACATTCAACTCTAATCGAAAACATGCGACTGCTACGCGAAAATCACCCCTCAGAAGATATTGAAAAATTAATGAAATTAGCTATTATAGGATACAACAACTCAATACATTCGGTAACTGGATTAACACCTTTAGAACTGAGTTTAGGCCACACCAAAGCACATGATCCTTTCGATCTGTGTTATGATAATAGTATATTATGCAATGAGCATTTAATGATAGCTATTAAGACACGAGTAAGAGAATTACAATACGAGGCGAAGCCGAGTATTGTAATGAATACGAGTGTCTTAATAGCCATTAAATGCGAGTTGCATACACTATTTCTTCTACGACCCCATAATAAAACATATTTTTTGAACAATCCATTTCATAAATTGAGGTGAAAATTTTCCGTACGTTTTTGTGAATTTGGCTGGTAATAAATTGTTCGTGGCTACTAAGGCTTGTTCCATAATTTCTGGTGGAGTCAATTATTACATTTCACTGTCATTATCCCTCATTTTTACCGTTTATATTTTCAAAAAAGCACAAATTTTAAGTACTTACTTGTAAATTGCAGAGAACTGTCACATTTATTTAATTTGTATATCTGTCAGATATGCAGTCGCCATATTGAATATTGTTTGAATATTGAAATGTCGCATTCCTATTGGATATGAACTTGTATCGTAATGAAAAATCTGTATTCCTATTGGATATAAACTTGTAACATAATGAAAATCTGTATCGTAATGAACACCATTATAGTACAGGTTCGGCATATCTAATAATACAATTAAAGTATGGGAGTAGAAAAAGATTTTTACGATACATGTATCCGCGATAATTCCTTTTATTTATCTTTCCTGGGTTCGGATTTTTCATTTAGTTTCTGTATTTCATATTTGCAGAATAAATTACTAAGGTAAATAAATAATAGTATTATAATTAAGTTTACGGACTGTGTTATATGTGTTTTTTTAATCTATATTGTAGCTTTGAAAAAGTTCATTGATTAAATGGACGAAACGTTAGCGTTGTAATTTGAGTTTGTTTTTTTCTTCTCCTATCCTAATACCGACGATTGGGTACAATTGTTAAATAATTTGAATGATACGACAGTTGCTATATATATATATATATATATATATATATATATATATATATATATATATATACGTACATAAAGAGCAACTGTCGTATCCTTCAAATTATTTAACAATTGTACCCAGTCGTCGGTATTAGGGTAGGAGAAGAAAAAAACAAACTCAATATATACCCTCACAATAAGAGCCTCAATTCAAAATTTAAATGCAAAAACAGATTCTAAAATGTTCAGCAATATTTATGACATGCCTTTAGCATACCTAAGGCGTTTAATAACACGTAAGTTGACCTAATGGCGTGTGTGGAGTGCAAAACTTTATACGGAGTCTTTGTATATGTACCACATATACACACAAATAATACTATATTTACACGAGATATACATCCATTATAAAAATAGGAGACAAAAATTCAACCAAAAAGAAGACACACAAACACAACAGATATGTGAGAGACAGAATCGATATACATACATACATACAACATTTACTATACTAATTTTAAATTAAATATGCTTGATATTTCAAACGGATAAATTAATGTTGTATCTGTTTCTACAAGTATTTAATTAGTGAGGCTTCTTTTTATAGTTTTTGTGAACGATAGGAATGTTTTCTGTGTCGTCTTTATTTTGTTTTTTACTTTTATGCGAACAATTTTTAGTATTTCTTGCTGTGATACACTTACAATATGACTAATTGTTCGATTAGTACATATATGAAATAATAGCGAATGTAAGTATTCAATGAATTTTATTGCATATTTGTATGTTTGGTCTTAGTTTTTTTTAACATGTATAAACACAGCCCGTTAGTTTTATTAATTTTTAAAGTTTGTTGTTTAATTAAGGATGTTATATTTTAAAACATGTTGTAACATACGTTTTTTTTGTAATACACAGGTCTGATGAAGGTTCAAAATTACAGAACGGAAACGTTATAATATAATAAAGTTTTTTATTTGACGAACCCTAATTCTGACATCTAGGTCAGTAATTGCTTATTTCTTGTAAATCAAGATTTTCGAAGTAGTATATATATATATATATATATATGTATATGTGATATTAAATTTTTATTGACCTTTAATTCATATATGTAAATATATATTAATTTTATTGGACGATTTTTAGGTCGTTATACAAGTTTTAAATAATTTTAAAACTCGCTAATTTGCAGTGTTTGAAAATTATAATTTTCTAATTTTACCACTGACTATTAATTAATTAGGTAATTTTTTTTAAAAATTACCGACACGGCTGAGATTCGAACTCAGGACATACCGCAAATTAGCGAGTTTTAAAATTATTTAAAACTTGTATAACGACCTAAAAATCGTCCAATAAAATTAATATATATTTACATATATATATGTATATATATATATACACGTATGTATATAGATGTATAGGTAGATATACAGAACTTTCGTGTTTATAGTAGGTATGTTTGTTTTACCTCGCTTAGAGTAAAAGAGGCTATTCGTATCAGTTTCAATCTCCAGAATACAATGAATTCATAAATTATCCAAAACATGATCTCACGTACCGAAATCCATTGTAATGGAAAAGTTATACTTTTTCGAATAAACTTATTTCAATGCAGGTGATTTAATTTAAAGTTGTTTTGTTTGAAATGATAATTATTTATCGCACGTTTGTCACTTTACTGGTTATATTACGGGAAATATAAGTTTGTAATTGAAACTTATGTTTTTAAAAAGAAAATTAAAGAGTTTATTTAACAATTCTTTTTATTGAAGTAGCACTTGACAATTCTAGTACAAGAAACTAATTGACTAAATACATTAAGTTTACATATATTTATAACATCTTAAAACTATATATCAGCGTTCCCAGGCGATAGGCGCATTTCCTCGAAGAGTAGCGTGAGAATCTGCATCTGCTCTTGTGTTTTCCAGTAATTGTCTTTCTGAATATTTCACTATCATGTCGCACGGGTGTTGTTTACTTCTACTGGTATTTCTGCGTATTCTGGTACCGTAACGCCACCGGCCCTAGAAGGAAATATCCTCTTGGATTTTCAGAGGCAAGGGGTGTTTACTTCTTTCTTGCACACGGGTCTTCTTTTCTTCGTTTTCTTTTTTCTTTTCTTCTTGTTTCTGTCCTTTTCTTCGTGGTGACGCCATCTTTTTCGTTTGATATATGTGTCGAATCAATATGTATATAACAAATAAACATATTAATATCGTTATTAATATTATCCATATGGTAATTGGTTGTTCGTGAAATTCCATTTCATTTAGTGCCGCTATTTCTTCCTTTAATTCTCGTAGTCCATTGTGAATTTTGGATAGGTTGTTCAGGTGTAATTCTTGGATTTCTTTTACGTTTGCGATATCGGTTTCTTCATTAATTTGTATCGTTTGTTCGCCCTCCAACTGTGGGATTTTCGGTATCTTCAGTGACTGCCGTGATTCGTAAGTTTGGAACAATATTTGTTTGACTTTCACTGTACATTCTTTTGTTAATGTAAGAATGTATGTCCCTTGGATTTTCTCTACTTCTTGTTCGTCTTGATAATACTTGTGTATTGTTAGAGGTTCGGGAAGAGTTATCAACCATTGATTGCTTGCTAACTTTGTTGATTGGACATCTACGATTGTGGTAATCGTCTGGATACAGGTGTTGTAATTATTTGAATATGTTAGCAGCTGTGTTTCGCATATGGAACTGGTGCTTAATACTTGAGCTTCCATTTGATCA
Organism: Amphimallon solstitiale; assembly: GCA_963170755.1. Taxonomy (NCBI): domain Eukaryota; kingdom Metazoa; phylum Arthropoda; class Insecta; order Coleoptera; family Scarabaeidae; genus Amphimallon; species Amphimallon solstitiale. Next base: position 131,212,951 of record OY720675.1, on the reverse strand, counting down.
CAAATGTAACCGTTTGATTTCATTTCAAAACATTGATCGTCCGAAGCAATAAATTTCTGATCGTTTATGGCTACATATTTTGTGGATGGGATAATTTGTTTGAAATTAGTTTGGTTTACATGTATCGGAAGGGGATACAATCTATAATAGGTGTAAGGTTCGGTTTCTACAAGTGGTACATAAATAATAAATACAATCGTGTTTTCTTTTATGTATGCTTTTAATTTTAAAACATTATTTAGATGATGAATATTAATAAATGTGGGATCGACTGGTAATTTATAGGGAACTATTACCTTTTCAATTTCTATAATTTCACGCAGTAAATCATCGGAATTAATTATTGATGAATGAAATGTTTGTGATCTTGCAAAAGTCAATGCAGTTATTAGAGTTTCTGTAATTCTTATATTTCCCGTTAAAAATATCATTTGATTGAAAATTGCATAAATGTGAATTCTAAATTCGTTTTCTATTGACCGATACTCTGTGGCTTTAATCGCGTTTTCAAGTAAATCCATTCGTGCTTGTAATAAAATTTGATTACTTTGGATGGCGTTAATTGTTTTGTTAAATTGATTCATTGAATCGATCGTTAAAGTTATTTGCTTTTCTACTATACTTTTTATTTTATTCTGATTGTTGATTATTTCGTGTATTAATTTGTCGTATCTCTCCGCATCTTCTTGATCTAAATTGCCCGTTATTGCCTTTACAATTCCTCCTACAAAATTAAATGCACCTCTTTTTGTTCTGCTTTTAGGTAACAATTCATTAATCCTAGTTTTCATTAATTCTATATTATATTCTAATATCTTATGATAATCTTCTAATTCTAATGCGTAACTATCTCTAAATTTACCTCTTCTGGTCGTAATTGTTATCCAGTGATTATACCTATTTTCTAATTCCTTAGCTTCTAGTATTATGTTATCTAAGTTATATACATTAATAAATTTCCAATAGGTGTAGATATTCCAGGCTGATCCTAATCTGACAGGTAACAATCCTGTATTGTCGTTAACTTTCTTTAATTCGACGTCCCCGGTTGTTCCGGTGGTTCCGATGAGGATGCATCTGGAACAAATCCGTATTTTAGATTTTTGATGTGTACTTTCTTTTCTTTATTGTTCTTATCTGTGATAACTGCCGTATTATTTTTTAATATCTTCTTGACTTCGTATGGACCTGCGAATTTGGGTGTTGTCTTATTTCGATTTCCTACCGTCTGTTTTAAATATACCTCTTGTCCCGCTTGTAAGGGTTTTGTTTTGAGTTGAGTGTTACGTTTTTCTACTGTTTTTACCTTTTGATCTTGCATCTTTTCTCCAAGGTTTTCGTAGGTATAATAACTTTAGTCTGTTAACATGCTTTGTTAAATAATTGTTGTAAAAATCTTTATCATAACACAGATCGAAAGGATCATGTGCTTTGGTGTGGCCTAAACTCAGTTCTAAAGGTGTTAATCCAGTTACCGAATGTATTGAGTTGTTGTATCCTATAATAGCTAATTTCATTAATTTTTCAATATCTTCTGAGGGGTGATTTTCGCGTAGCAGTCGCATGTTTTCGATTAGAGTTGAATGTAAACGTTCTATGTTTGAATTCGAATTCGGATTATATGGCGTTGTTATGTGTATTTTTATTTTATGTTTATCTAATAGTTCTTTCACTAAATCATTCGTAAATTCTGTACCTCCGTCCATTATGACTTGCTCAGGTATACCGTATAAAGAGAAATATGTGATTAAGGTGTCTACTAGTTCTACTGCATTTTTACTTTGTATCTTAAAAGCTTGACCAAATTTTGTAAATGCGTCTACTGTTGTTAAGAATATTTTTCCTGCTATTGTAAATGTGTCTAAATATATTTTCTCGAATGGTTGGTCGATTTTTTCCATAATATTTAACTCAGGGTGTTGTGCGTGCCTATCATATTTATTTCGGTTACAAATTTCACAGCGTTTTATATATACAGATATTGTCTCTTTCATATTTAACCAATAGTACTTACGTTGTAAATGTTGTAGTGTTTCATTGACTCCACGGTGATTCGTTTTTCCCTCGTGGTAATTTTTTATTGTTTCTAATTGTTGTTCTGGATCGGTAATTGTTTGTAATTTTCGCAGACAGCGACGAATTTTGGGTCCGTTGTCGTTGAAATGTTTAGTGTATACATTGCATAGGTCTCGGTATATTGATTCCTGTTCACAATAAATAAAACGCTTACCATTACTCATGTAATCCCTAATGAACTCCATTACTTGCTGCTCGTTGTTATTTCTCGGGATTTGGACCTTATAAATCTTCTTACCTTGTTCCTGTTTGAAAGAAATTTTGTTTTTGTCTAAGTATGTATAAGTAATGTGGTACTGTGGGTTTTTACAATCGATTGCTTCATCCATCGATGGTATCGTGGTTTTCGGTTCATCATTTTCGTTGGAATGTACTGTTTCTGTCGGTTCTTCTCTATTTAATTGATTTGGTTGATGATCCACGTTATTATCCTCTGGTTGATGTTCTGGTGGTGCTTGTGATGGCTGATTTGTTCTCTCTTCTCTTTCTATTATTTCTTGACGTTGTTGTGGGGTTTTTCTATATGGTTTGATGTAAATTGGCGTTTCCTCTTTCATATACAACGTATGTTTAACTTCATTAGTAAAAGTTAATGGAAGTTTATCATTGTAGCAAATATCTTTATACTTTAAACAAAGATTTCGAATCTGTTCGCGTTCTTCCAAATTTAAATGTTCTAAACGCAATTTATTTATGACATTTTCGGTTTGCAATTTACCAACATAATCAGAGTTATAATTTACATCGTTATAATCTTGCTCTACTGGTTGATACGTTTCTACTCTAATAGGATTTTCTATATCTATTTCTACCTGGTGTTCATTAAAATTCGCTACTTCTGTTATTGCATAAAAATCTGAGGAATTCGTTAATGTTGAGGGTATTTCTACACCTGGTGCAACTACTTGATGTTCGATAATAATATTATTACAATTTTGTGTAACAGGTAATTTTACAATTTTTCGTTCGCGTGGGCCTAAATTTATTTTACTGTTTTCCCAATGAATTTTAATATTTCCAAATTTTGTACGTACGATTTCGTTTGGTACGTCTACAATTGCGCCTAATTGTTTCATTAAATTTACGCCTATTAGTCCATCATAATTGTTAGAAAAATCAAATACATGAAACTTAAGAATTTCGCTTGGTGGACCTTTAAAAGTTTTTAAGCAAGGTATTTTAATAATGTATTCATGCTCAGAGATTGCGTGTGGTGTTTGAATTGTAAATGGCTCATATTTACTATAATTTACAAAATATTCGTCTACTTTATGCGAACTTATCATAGAACGTGAGGAACCCGTATCTATAAGAAATTTGGCTTTTATTTCTGGAAGAAATATAAATGGTAATTTTGATGATGTGTTCGTGTTTAATTTAATATTTTCAAGTTGATAGTCAGATTTTCTTAAAATTGGTTCTGTTCCGAGGCTGGTGTACGAAAATTTTTCGTCTTCTTCTTTTTGATTAAATGTGTCGTAGTTTCCTGTATCGTCCTCTTGGTACTCTTCGTAATTGTCATATTCATTATAAGTATCGTGGGTGTCGTCTTGGTACTCAGGCATTTCTTCTGTGGTTTGGTGGAATAACTGACCTGTCGTCCAAGTGGGTTTTCCTGGTTGTGTATTTCCACGTGAAGTTCCTTGTAAACTTGTTCTTGCGCTTTCTATTTCCATGGGCGTTTGTCTAGGTTGTCTCTTTTGTTCGAGTTGACCTGGGGTTTTCGAAAAACGAAACGACGGTGCTTGAAACGTTCGCTGCTGTGGGTATTGTTGTGTAGCTGGTTTATAAAATTGTGTAGGTTGTCTGGGTTGGAAATACGATGGCGATGATGCTGGCTGTGTATACGAGTTTTGACCTAGTGTTTGCGGTGGTCTGAAGTTATTTTGTGGCGGCCTACGCCATGTATTCTGTGTTGCTGGCGTTCTTTGTTTCATCGGCCTGTATTCCGCTTTGTTTATGTTATTCGGCTGTCGCGTTAAATAATTGAAATTTTCTTCTTCTAACACGAGTGACATAGCTTTTTCTAAATTTTCAGGTTGCCTAAATCTAACCCTATGACCTATTTCGCCAAATTGCGCTATACCACGTAAATATGTTTGTAAAGCCGTGTCTTTATGCATTTCTACTTTTATAGCTCTTTTATTTGCGTCCGAAACAGAGGTTTTTACTTTCGTTAATAACAAATTTAATACATTTTTACATCTTAACCCGAAATTATACGCGTTTTCACCGCGGTCTGGGCGTAACTGCATTAAATCTTGCATTAAACAATTTTCTGATCTTTGATCGCTAAAATTTAATCGTAATAATTCCTTAAGATCGTCCCAGTCTGTAATTGTTTCTCTACTACCTACTAATTGCAAAGCTCTACCTGTTAATTTTGACTGGAAGAGTCTCATAAGATATTCGTTAATATCGTCCGTTACAACTGCAGATGCAAAACGACTTATTAAATAATCACATGCCGAAATATACATGGTTAACGTATTCGGGTCGCCCTGATACGCGGGTATGAGTGCGATGTGATTTTGTGTGACATCACTAACATTCGGCATTTTGTTAATATTCAATGATGTATTTAAATTATCTATTAAATTATGTAAAATATCTCCGTCTAATTCACGGTTATAATTACTTTCGTTATCTGATTGCGATTCACTATGTGTTTCCGATTCTTCTCCGGAACTTGACATATATTATTTACGTATCACTTTAGGATATGTATGGGAAAAATGTAGCAATAAACATGCAGAAAATTTAAATTTACTTACAGTATGATGCGTACGGTGTACATTTGCGTCTCTTCCGTAGCTCAGCTTGGTTGATTTTCTTGTTTGTTGACCGATTTGGAGGTCTTCGGCACTTCGCTTGGGCACTAAAGAGTTTTATTTAGAGTCTTTCACGAACACCGAAATTTTGGTTTTCCGCACAAATCGTTAATACGAATAGAACACTAAAAATTTTATTTAATTGTTCGCTGCGGAATCCTACTGACTGCGCCAAATATAAGTTTGTAATTGAAACTTATGTTTTTAAAAAGAAAATTAAAGAGTTTATTTAACAATTCTTTTTATTGAAGTAGCACTTGACAATTCTAGTACAAGAAACTAATTGACTAAATACATTAAGTTTACATATATTTATAACATCTTAAAACTATAATAATATATCAGCGTTCCCAGGCGATAGGCGCATTTCCTCGAAGAGTAGCGTGAGAATCTGCATCTGCTCTTGTGTTTTCCAGTAATTGTCTTTCTGAATATTTCACTATCATATCGCACGGGTGTTGTTTACTTCTACTGGTATTTCTGCGTATTCTGGTAACGTAACGCGGGCATCTTCTTCAAATTAATATACCAGTTTATACTCCGTCCAGATTCAACTAATAACTAAATAGTCTGCTTCGTGCAAATTATAGTATAATTTACCTATATTAATTTATAAAAAGATTAGAGGATTACACAACTTATCAGCAATTTGTGTGGATATACACAATAAAAAAATTGTACGTAAATATGAGAACCTGAAATTTAATCATGAGACTACAAAATCAGAAATTAATTAATTTTTGAAAAACATTGTTTTCAGTTGCCAATGTGCGAGTTCATGATTATGAGTCACATAGTGCAGTGGGTATCAATTTGCACATCATTGATCTATCTTATTAGTAATGTTCGCTGATGTATGTTTAGACGTTTCCAATACTAACAAAAATTATGAATGTATTATATTAGCAGTATAATTTTTTATGGAAAATACTAGTGAATACAAAGAAGATTATTCTTATGATCCGAGTATTTTAGTGTAAATGATATTTTTTATATGCGTATTTGTTATAAAAATATCTACTTACTGAGGTAACGATTTCATATAACTTGCGTGGCACATCAAACATAGATATTAAATAATCTAAAGTAGCACATCTTTTAAGGACTATCACAAGAGTAATCTACAAAACAAACCCTCACATTGTTAAGTATAATACAAAACGAGCTATAAAAACCACTTGTAATAAATCACAGAATACTATACTTCTGAAAATTAAGTTTAGTTCTGAGCAACACTTGACTGGCAGCTTTAAAATTTTCCGATAACAATTTATTTAAAAGAAATTTGCTCAAAGTACAATTGATCGAATGAAAAATTGTCCTTATTTTAAGGATTAATACATCATAACAAGAAATGAAAAATATTTTTTTATTTCTTAAAGGAGGAATAGCTCTTCCTGTTTGCTTGTCAGTATTGAAACGCATTATTGCTGCCGATATTTAGAAAATTGGCAGCCGTAGCTTATTAAGCAAAGCATATGTTTTTAACAGGATGTAATTTGGTGAATCTTGTGTGGTTTATCACTGTCAAGTACATTCATCATTCGTAAATTACGTTTGTTTGATTGCACGCCCTAGATAACAGGCTGGTTCAAAAAATGTTTGTTCAGAATTTTAAATCTTACTTACACGGAAAAAATGTTCTATAGTAAATAGGTAAGTGGCAAAATAAAGTAAAAATTTAAATTTTAGGTTAACCACTGCCGCATGGAGTTTAGATATTTGAACCGTTTTGTTATGGTAAAAAGTCGATGCGATTTTTGTTAAAGTGAAATAGGTGTTTTAGTATTTTTTAATGTTTATTGCAATAAGAAGACGTACACTAAATGGTTACAAGAAACAACTTCAGATACATTAAAAAGCTCCTTTAATATTAAATCAAGAAAACACGTAAAAAGCCGCCAAAATTTCAGTGGACGGCTATTATGTTTGGTGTTGAAAACTGGAAAAATTTTCATGATGTCAGGCGATTTCTGGTAAACCTGTCCCTTTTAGATGGTCCACGGACTGCAGCAGCTGCTTCAGTGACTACCTTGACTAATCGCTCTGTAGCTTGAGTGTGGCAGGAAAATCCCTTGATAGTAGGTAGTATTACCTCCTGAATTGCTCTGCCATCATGTCATCATTGAATCTTACAGTAAGTGGAGGCACTATCACATTTTCTCACTTAATCAAGTCCACATAACGATAGCACCATCACACAAAGTTTCAAACCTGATAAATTGAAGATACGAATACTATTCGTTGCAATGTTTAAATTTGCGTGCTTTCGGTATTCTTCGAAGCGCTAATTCATTTATGTAATGAGAACATTAAAACATTGCTTTTAGAGAAGTTTATTTATGAATTTGTTACTTACGAGGCTACGCCGCGGCCCTTTCTCTATCAGAAAAGCGTAAGGTAACATTTGGCGCCCAACGTGGGGCAAGGTTTCCTGGAAAACGGAAACTTTCGTTGCAGTAGCATCGACGAATCCAGGAGAGACAATGACTCCAAAAAGCCCTAAGTCTCTGCGAAAGAGAGAATCCCGCCGGAACAAAACGAATGAATCCGAACACGTCTCCTACGAGGAATAACGTGGAACAAGTTACCGAGCGAGTAGTTTTGCGAGTCCTGGAGAATTACACGCCGGAATCTGTGCCTGTTCCCGCAAAAACAAAAAAATCTGCCGGCAGTACCATCTAGTTCAAGGACAGCATCTGGCTCGGAGGATTTAGGAACAATAGCCGAGGCGCTGAGGCAGATAATAACCGCTCCCAGGTTGACTGGCAACAGATACAATAGTCACGACTACGATGAACCGCCGCACCCCTTCAGTGGGCATCCAGCCGAGGACCCACGCAACTTCATAGAACAGTTGGAAGACTACCTACAACTGGACTCACCAGAAAACATTGATGCCGCCGTGCGCCCATATCTTCGAGGGAAGGCCGCTGCATGGCACCACCATAATTTGGGCACCTTCTGGCACATGGAAGGGTTTGGCGGGAGATTTTGGATGGATTTGTTCAATAAGTCAGACTATGCCGTCTTCCTAAAAGAATAACCTCAAGGTGACGGTGCCCAGATGCCACTTACTAATATCGCACAGATCGAATACACTATGGAGGCCATTGAAAGCCCAATGCAGTACGCCGAAGAGTATCCTGACATGGGTATTATCCAGCCGCCATGGCCTTATAGCGGCCAACCGAATGAGGATTCCCTGATTTTCATTGAAATGCTAGAAAATTACCTACAACAGTTCTTTTTGGATAATGCGAGAGATATAGACCGTGTGGTCAGCCCATATTTGGAAGACGAGGCCGCAGAGTGGCATAATTATTTTTAAGGTACCTTCAATTCGGTGCAGGAGTTCGGCGAGCATTTCTGAATGGAATATTTCGATGACCAAGACTACGCCGTCTGGTTTAACGAGACGCAGACCCCAACTGTTTGCGTCAACGCTCCTGCCATTAAACACATAGAGTATGTGAATTGCATAGAGGTTAACGAGATAGCTTCACAGCTCGTAGAAACTGAACACGCCATGGTAACGAACGTACTACTTCAAGGTAATGCCTCGACCACAGCAACTTCCATCGAACCTTCAGGCGCCCAACACAAGAAAAGTGTGTGTGCAGCAACAACCAGCAAGACACCATGGCAGCCCTCAGCAGATGGGCCTAACCTAGCAGCGGACGCGCCACCCAGAAATGTTTTCACGGTCCAAGTTGTTGCCACCAGCACACAGACCTGTTGGGCGTACACTGGGAAGATTAAGAAGATTCCAAGTCGGAAGCGATCACGAAAAAATCAACGGACCCCAAAATTGATGAACCAACAAAGGTGGGGTCCAATATTTAAGCTGAGGAGGAAGTCCGGAAACCTCAAAGGCCACCGTCAACCCAAAACGCGTCGAAATACCAAGAGGTCCAGCCATCAAGTTCGATGCCCCAGCAACCGAGCCAAGAAGAAGATAGGAACCATCTGCAACCACCACCGAACATGTCCCTATACGTCAACTCTGAAAGCTACTTTGAAAGGAACCAGGTCTGACAGCCAACAACATCGACCCCATAAGAATATTGGTCAAACACCATGGGCCAAGCCGTATAACATACCGTTCGATCCCGGAACACACCTAACACGACCACCGCCACGCAAAGAAGCACAAGAGGACCAGCACAGGACCGTCAACCCAGAACCAACCACGAAGACCTCAGGGACCAGCCCCACCAATGGACCCGCAGCCGGGGTGCAGCCGCACGGATCCTTGAATAAGAGGATCATGAACACGACGCAAGCAATGCTTATTTCGAAGGGGGGGGGCGCAGAGACACTAAAATGCCTAACGGACCTGGAGAATCAATCGAAACAGCGTCTTTCAGGGAGGGGGCGTATGTTACCATTGCCTCCTCGCAATCTTACAACCACGCTGTTCAACATGTTTCCAGGTCAAGTGCGATTTAATTAAAAACGGTTGTCAGGGGATGTTTTTTTTGATATATGTCAGATAAGTCAGTGAGTAGTTGTCTAATGACATTTATGTAATGAGAATATTAAAACATTGCTTTTAGAGAAGTTTATTTATTAATTTGTTACTTACGAGGCTACGCCGCGGCCCTTTCTCTATCAGAAAAGCGTAAGGTAACAGTAGAGTCCTGTCTTTTTGCCCATCAAAGTATAAACCAAATTGTTCATGGTCTTAATCTTTTATAACTGACTGAGACGATAGAGTGGTTCTTGCCTTTGTTCTCTTACGCCCAATTTTATTTCTGTCAACAACGTTCAAAATATTACTTTCTGATATAATGCCCACATCTTGAAAGGCAGCGCCTGCTCGGTCGGAAATACCAAATCGGTCCAATGTTGTAGCTACAGTTGAAAATTTTGTCACTATAGGTGTGACTGTGACGTCGTCACAGTTTTAGGCTCCGCTTTCAACTGATGATGCAGATAGGTCAAAAGGCTCACACATACGTCCGCCCCTTCAGTTTACATTCATTATTCAAATTCATTGAACTGGAAGAAAATCAGTTAGTGTTTGGTTTCTCTCCTCGTATCGTTCTTGCTTCACTTTACGTTTCGCAGCCTTAGTTTTTCTTAAAGTGACTTTCCTATCCAGTAACCCGTTTACCATTTTTTTCAGTTCTATGGAATAGGAATTCTCGCTCATTCATAAGTACTTTGCCTTCTTTCTTACAGCAGCAACTTTCAAATATTTTACAAATACATGTCGATATATCAAATAGATTATGATCATTTTCTTGCTTTCTTTATTTATTATTCATTTAAATAGATCGCGATGTCGTAGTAGGCACGTGTTGTTTTCAAATTGCTGTAGTGGTCTATTACTGGGATTGAAGCTCGTTTTCAGCTCTCTTCTAACTTCTTCATACGAAGAGGGAAGGGTAGCTATAGACACTGTTCCGTTGCTTCGGATTTGTCTTGAATGCCAAAATACGCACATTATTTCGTTTTCGTAGGTAGGAAGTATATTCATTGGCATATCACAGCCCCACCCAAATATAGGGCATATCATGTATTTTGTTAACATCGCCATAATGCAGTGCTAGTCTTATATATACGCACACAACACAGTACATAAACAGAAAAATCGTACGCATTAAAATTGTATTTTTTTTTCACTTTGCGAAAACAGAGCTCACCAAAAGGCCATGAGCCTCTGGTTTTTAACTGAGCGTTGATGGTGTCGTATCACGCGAGGAAGATTCCCTGTAGTACCACTTCCGACTTATGGAGAGGTGGGAGGATAAAGCAGGAAACAGAAAAACGATGCGTTGCCTAAATGCCTACTGCTCTAATTGGTTAAAAAGACTGATTCGACATTGTGGGAACTACTCAGTAATCATCACTGTTTGTTACTTATATTGCAAAAAAGACAATTATTTTGAATCTAAAATCGTATAAGCAATAATCAAATTATTTTTCAATTTTTTTTCGAAAATTCAACCACTTTGCGGCAGTAATATATTTCTCTATGATTAATAATAAAAAAAATGCTCTTCATATAAGAGCGATCCTAATTAGATAGGTGCGTGCACCCAACTTTGACTGAGAAACTTTGATCAAATTTTTCCCAAAATTTTTAGGTCTGATTAATAAAAGCAGGACGAAAATTATCTATGAAAAGGTATGATAGCGGAAGCGAGGATATTTTTGAAAATTAGCGAATGTAAGCCGCATATTCGAGCATTTAGTATTTTTTATTTTCAGGTAATTTTGCATTTGATCAGCAGTTGATGTTGACCAATTCTTCTTTGATTAATTTTGTTGGGAAATTTTAAATACTTAATATAGTATCTAAATATTATTGTAAACGGAATGTTCATTTCAAATCACACGTCACAGAATTAAAAGATATATTGTTTCAGTAATAAAAAAAAAGAATAAATACTAATATCTTGTATTTATATATGTAAAACCTCCATGTTTGCTGGAAAGATAGTAATATAACGTTGAACTAATTTCTGTGAAAATTAATGGTAAATAATACGTTGGCCGTGAAAGTCACCGCTAATATGATTTATTTGTAGCAAGCTGTGCTGTAAGTGCGAACACCTACCGATACAAATTATCGGCAAGAACAAGAAATGTTGTGCCCGCTGTATTGCCGGACTTCGAAGTTTTCTTATCATAAATCATAATTTGATCTGTGACATTCATTAGTAAGCGAACAGTAACCATGGCGAAGTTTTGTCAACGAATCGAAATAAATTGCAACGAAAAGAAAATTAAGTTTACTCCTATACGGTTAAGTTAAATCGTCCTATACGAACTGTTCCTTCTCACGTATTTTTTTCTGATGCTTTATTTCACCAGATATGTGATGGTAAAGATCCATTGTTTTTTGTAAAGATGCAAATTTATTATTCGACTTATATATGTTAATTGTTTTTATTGAAAATACATGACTTAATTTTGAAATAAAACGCACGGTATTTATTATAATTTATTTTATATAGTATAATTCCAAGTACCTATGTGTTATCACGTTTAGTTCTACAGACTACATCCATCTATTAATTATAATTTTTTGCTTTTAGCACTGATAATTATTTAATTAGGTAAATTTTGAATTTTTAAAAATTTACCCGCGGCTGAGATTCGAACGTAGAACCTCCCAATGATTTACGCTAGATCTGAGCCTCCGTGGGTGTCTGGGTTGAGTCTTCAAATCTTACTGAACTATATCAAGAAACAGATGGAATATGTACTGTCGGTACTCCGACGTTTATACTAAATTTAAAAATTAGTTTTTCTCAGTGTCGAAAATCCTAATTATAATTTTCTGCATTTAGCCCTGATAATTATTTAATTAGGAAAATTTTTAATTTTTAAAAATATACCCATTGCTGAGAATCAAAGCTAGTACCTTCCGATTTCTAGTCGGTTGCTTTATCTCCGCGCCACCGCGGGTGTCTAGGTTTGAATCTTTAAATCGTACCGACTGTACTGTAATATTTTTCGCATCTCTTAATCATTTATGTGAAATCTCAAAAAAAAAGCTACTTCTCTTCTGACGTATTTCAGAATATTTTTGTAAATAGTTGTGCAAAGACAAACAATCTTGAGTAATCTTTTATTTTGATGAACTGTACTGATAAAATAAAAAAAACAAGAAGAGGTGTGTATGTAAAGCGAATTTAATTATAATTTTAGTGGTTATCGAAACGAAAAGTCTGCATAAAAATGAAACCCTCACAATATCAGTTTACGGGATTTACGTGTATTTTCATATGCAAGCCCTTTTTCGGTCTTCAAAATTAATAAGAATTTGCACAAAAGTACATAAATGTTTTTGGTACAGAAGGAATATGTACTTTGCTCAATTTTTTTAAATAGTGCCCTTTTGTACCATGCGATTTTTTAACGAATTGTAGTATTAAAATCTGCCGGGCTGAAGCTACTATTCTATGTATTCATACATTTTTACCTTGACATTCCACAAAATTCGTTGTGTTGAACGCTTCAGCGCTTCGAGCGCTCTACTATTATTGGAAACCGCTACTATGGCAGTATTAAAATCTAAGTTTAAAAAATGTGCTAAAACACATTATAAAATTTTGAAAATTTTCACAACCAGGTCGTCATATTTATGATCGTAGAATCTGGGTTAGGAGACCAATAATAAAAAAAGCACAACTGCTTTACTTTATTTAATTAATTAAATGTAATTGTAGACTGTTGTACCTCGAGAATATTGTACCTTGAAACTGTTGTCAGTTCTTGATATACCGAGGTCGTCATATTTTAATTTCTGATAGGAAAGTAGTAAGTGGAAAAGAGCGCGACGAATTAAACTAAAGATAGACATAAGCGAGGCTGCCACACTGGACATTTGTAAGGCGTGGGGGTCCCCCGCCACTCCGTTGCTCTCCCTCCACTGTTAGCAAGCAGGCATCGCTCCATAGGATAAGATCATCTTTTGCATATGATAGAAGTGCAAACCGAAATTAAAATTTGACGCTTACGGTATGTAATACCATCTAGTCGACTGTAGTATTGTTTTGACGTTGTTATTTTTAAGCCCACTTTGTTAAAGTTATTTGTATATATTATTAGTCACTTGAATACCGCGATAGTACCTTCAAATTAAACAATTCGTGCCAAATAATGTGTAGTATTTACACATCGCCCTAAGTTTAAGCTTAAAATATTCCGGCAATATTTCTTCAAGAAGTGTGCTTATTGTACCTTAAAACACACATAGGCTTTTGTACCTTGCAACTTTCCAAAGTACAAGTTTATTATTATTATTATGTTGCGTACAATGCCGCAAAGCAAAACTGGCGTGAAAATAACGCCGATCAATGTAGAGACGATTAAGGTGGTCGTAGACGCTGTAACCGTTACAGCTGATAAGACAATTTTTTTAAGAGAGGCTTCTAAGGTGTACAAGACTGGCTAGCTACTCTATCGCGGCAATACCCAGCTTCCAATAGCAGCACATTGCGAGGTGAAAAGAGTTTTTAGCGATCAAGTAGGTACACCTACATATAAAATTTAGCTAAAATGCACTATGGGTTAACCAATAAAGGTGTAAGAGAATTAGCATATAAATTTGCTATAGTAAATGGCAAAAAATATCTAGAGAAATGGAATGAAGATCGAATTGCCTCAATAAAACCAATATAGTATATCTGTCATTTTAGCCAATAGTTTTTTTTATTACATTTTAGCATTTTTGTTTGACTTATTTTGTCAGTCAATTAAAAGAATTCAATAACTTAGTTCATGGCTGTAATTTTGTTTTCGATTTTCTTGAAAATGTTTCAAGGAACAATAGGAGTGTTACATTCTTGTAGCTTTCATCGACACTCTGTCGATAAATGTGACTGCTTAGTATATTGCATATGGATAATTTTTGTATTCCACAGCATATCTCTCGACCATTATTACATCTTTGGTGTTTACAGTATTTAGTCCTGTCAGTTTACAGCATTTCTGAGAGGACATAACCCGTCGTATTGCACAACACATTTATTTGAATATTTCCAATATTTAACGAAAGACACCTGCAAACGTTTAAGACTGTAATTTCAAAATGTTACACAATCATATGTAGTTCCTGGATCTTGTGACTTTTTCCTACCACCTTAATATACGGCAGGGCCCATGCTGTCGGTCTTTTTTCTTTAAACGTGTTTCCTTCAAACTTATTGCCTGTCAAAATTTGACGTTTGCTTGACGAAGGGGTATAAGGCCCAGCATGACTAGCGACTGACATTATTCTGTTTATAGCGCGACCAAGAAAATCTATCCAAATAGTTTTTCCTAAAACTACTTCAGTTTGTATTGTGAGTTGAAGGTAAATAATATAAAATCAATTTTGCAGTACGCGGCTATTTTTACAAATATTTTGTAGATTATCTATCATCTTCATTATGGATAAACGAAAATCTGTAAGAGATGACGTCTTGACTATATTGGAGACAATTATTGAGATTTGTGAGGAAGAGAAACGAATAGGCTGCTACGCTTTTCCTGTAGAGCAAGTCATGACAGGAAAATCAGAAAAAACTATAAAGCGTGTCAAAAGCAAATTGTTTAAGAGATTGGAAGACCAACCTTTATCTTCTACTACCCTTAAAGAGCCGAGAAAGGAAAAGAAGTTCAAAATTATATTAGGATGATGCGGACAAGTAATATATTAATATATTTAACATACTTTACATTTATTCTAATCTAAATTTTAGATCTGTACTGCGGAACAGAATCACATCCATGTACACTGTCACTAAGAATGTACCTACTTTACACAGTTTGCATACTTACATACTGAATTCTCTGGTTGCAAAGAAACATTATGAAAAATTATTATCGAAATAGGATACAAGTACAAGAAATGTGAGTCGAACAGAAAAGTATTGATGGAACGACACGATATAGTGGTCTGGCAAATACGGTATTTGCGATTTAAAATCTTTAACGATAGTCTTGGTGAAAACAAGAGACCCTTGGTATATCTGGATGAGAGTTACGTGCACAAAAATTATACTGTGTCAAAGTGCTGGCAAAGTTCATATGGAAAAGGAGTACTAAAGAAAAAAGGCGCAGTACAACGATCGATTTTGTGTCATGCTGGTGGTGAGATGGGATTTATTGACGGAGCTTTGCTTCTATTCAAATCGAAAACAAAAAGTGGGGATTATCACAATGAAATGAACTATGAAAATTTCTAAAGTGGTTCAAAACACAATTAATACCAAATTTACCACAAAAATCAATTATAGTTACGGATAACGCACCATATCACAGTGTCCAAATCAATAAGCACCTACATCTTTATCAAACAAAAAGCAGATATTATATCCTGGCCGTTATCGAAAAATATACCATATCACCCCGAAGTGTGAATTGCTCGAATTAGTGTGACACAATAAAGCAGAACCTGATTATGCCGTAGACAATTATGCAGCAAGTTTAGGTCATTCGGTGTTAAGGTTACCTCCATATCACTGTGACCTTAAGCCGATAGAAATGATTTGGAGCATAGTGAAAAGAAAGGTAGCCTCAAAAAATGTTGATGGGAGTTTCAATGTTGAGGTTTTAATTTTGCAGGCGATTGCTGAAATTTCTCCAAATTTGTGGCAAGCAGAATGCAAACACGTACAGAAAATAGAAAAAGAGTATATCGAAAGGGACAAATTAATAGATGTCCATGACGAATTTATTATTAAATTAAGTGAATCAGATTCAGAAAGCGATTGGTTAAAATCAAACGATGAAATATAATTTTAAAAATTATGTAGTATATATAGTGCAATGATATCAGAAAAAGAAAAATATTGGGTATAATCCGCTGTAGAGCAACCGTAAACACGTGTTTCTGACTAATTGGTCGTCATCAGTACGGTGTAGCCAAGGAATAAGGTGGGATAACCTTGGAGATGTAAGCTAAACGGAAGACAATCAGGTGACAGACCACCATTTGCAGCTTCAGCTAGAAGATCCTCGGTTTTGAGGACAACAACTAACATCGCCACGAGGAAGCTGCAAATGGTGGTCTGTTACCTGATGGTCTTCCGTTTAGCTTACATCTCCAAGGTTATCCCACCTTATTCCTTGGCTACACCGTACTGATGACGACCAATTAGTCAGAAACACGTGTTTACGGTTGCTCTACAGCGGATTATACCCAATATTTTTCTTTTTCTGATATTTTATGTATCCGCGATAATTTCTTATCTTTCATTTATAGTGCAATGTATATAATGCCATATCAATTAATTCTTGTTTTACTTTACTATCTTTAAATAAATAGTGGCGCGCTCAGTTTTTGTCTGGGAATGTACACAACAAACCGACGGTGCTGCTCGAAGGGTCACGTCTTGTTGGTTTGACTGTAGTTCTGTCGTTTTCCGGTAACTGTCATTACGAACTGAAATTGACCGACGGTTTTCACAGTTCATAACCTGCAATTGAATTTGCTGCGACCACCAACATTAATCAAACGTCAGATGGATCCTCAACCCTTCAATTGTGATGTTTCCTGTACCACTTAACTCAAGCTAACGTGGACTTTAAAGTGTCTTTGTCAGCTCTGTTCGCTGACCTCCGCAGTGAATTCCGAAATTTCGTGTAAGGTATAGAGGAATTTGACGACCTACACGTTCTTATTGGACAAAATCGATGCGGCGTGATTTACTACACGTTAGTAAATTTTCAAAAATTCTTTTCGGGCTTGGCCCTTGCATGGAAGATGTGAAAATTGGTGTAGGCATGTGCGAAGAGTGTACCTACGACAATGCGCTTTTATTTGGACTATGGTTTCTGTGCTTTCCGAGATCATTCGCTTCCCTGTTCGTGAATTTTGGTGTATAGCTACGCCTTGTTAATTGCTTGAGTTAGAAAGGGTTCATCGAATGGCTTTTAGTGTATATTACGTTGTTCGATCACGGATTTGCTACTCCTCCCAACTAGTGATGTTGGTTTCGGTTACTTTTCAGTACTTGTAACTATCCGTTACTTTCGAATCCAATATCCGTTACTTTTTATTCGTTACCGAGTACACTGAGAGAAATAAATGGTCAGTCAACCAATTTCTAGTTGACTCAACACCGAAAACTATTGAGTTAACTTGAAATTGGTTGGCTGAACATTTTATTTCTCTCAGTGTACTCATTCAAATGTGCGGTGCGGGAATATGTATAGTTAATATATGGTGCAAACAAAATGTTCACTTATATATTTATTTTAATATACAGTGTGTTCATTTCAAAATTTCCCACCCTAAATTTCTGGAAATCTGGAAATCTATGAGAAATTCCCTGAAACACGTAAGAAGTATTATCGTGGGGGCCATTTCTTGTTGCAAAGATTGACTCACACACTTTATCCCCCTGCCCCCGGAAGCTACTATGTTTTGAAACAGTAAATTTTGGCGTTTCCTTTTTTAAAATTGATTGATTCGTTTTGAATATTTTTAAAAATATCGTTTGGCTTGAGTTGTTTAATATTTCTAGCTAGTCAATCAATTTTAGGAGCATCGGAACAAAAGCCAATATTAAAAAAACTTTTATAAATCCCTCAAAAACATGGAAAATATATAATCTTATGGTTCTTTATCTTAGTAGTAGTAGCAGTAGTAGTTTATTTCGCCATCAAAAAAACTTACATGGCATGTCAGTTACAAAATAGGGTAAAAATAAAATTCAGAAAAAAGAAAACTTTCGAACAATTAATTACAGTAACATGAATACACATATACTAATAGAATAAAAACTGTATACAATAATGAGCCAACACAAGTAATATGAATGCACCGAGTCATCACCTGAAGTCGTGTGACAGATATTCCTCAACATCGTAGAAAACATTAGTCAATAAAAAACGCCTAATTGTTTTTCTTTCTATTTATGTTTAATACAGACTTTCCTTTCCTTTTCTAGTTATTTATTAAACAAAATTGAATGTTTTAGGAACGTTTTTATACCGATTTTGCGTTCATTGACTCAATTTTTGTAACAGCACAGTAAAATAATGTTTAACTCAGCTATTTAAATAAAATAACAATGATGGTCTACAATTTGCATGAAAGGGTTGAAATTGTATTAATTTATGGAGCCGAAAATCAATGTGCCTGACGAACTGCCGCAGCATTTAACGAAAGGCACCACATAAGATATACTAATAGCCGAGTCGCCAATGGTTACCAAACGACCGTCAAAATCGACGAAAATTGGTTACGCGGGGGAAAGAACTCCTCTCTGGATACGCGAAATTGAAAGCTGCCCTTTGGCAGGGGTATACGGGCGACATTGAATTTCCGGTCGACGGAGAGATTTTCTTCCCAAGTGGAGCGGTTGTAAAGATTCGGGCTTTTAAAGAGGAGCGTGCATTCGATGTTTTAACAGAAAAATGGCTTACGTCATGACCGATTCCCACGACAACCGATAAAAATCGTAAAAATGTCAGGTATGACAGGCACGCGCGAAAGAATTGTAAAAGTTTCACTTTGACGAAGAAATTTCAGGCCGTCGAGGTATAGAGTCCGGCAAGAGGGTTGGAAACCAAAAGAGTGGACTTTTCCGCGACGATTGAGTGCACTGTCCACGTGCCAAGTCTGTCGCTGTCGAAGGTGCGACTCATTTAAGGCTTTTATGCAGAGGAAAAAAAATCTCGCGATGACGAGTTTGCGTGTCATTAATGACTATATATTCACGTTCATCGATCGGTTGTCAAGTTTAAGTGTCAGAAGGCCGACAAATAAAGAGATTACGAAGGAAAAGTGCATTTTAATTGAAATGTGGTACCTTTCAGATACGTATTAGTGTTATTATTATCAATTGTTACTATTTCTTTTCTATATAAATACGAACAATGCCGACGGATATGATAAAATAAACTTAAAGTGTATTATCGCACGTAAGTACAGTAACAAATATAACGATCTTTCTATATTTTAGTAAGATATATTAAATACAATGACACTCTATTCATTATATATGTCATCGAAATGTCGCCACGATGACATCTCGCGAGAGAAGTACGGGCTTTTTTTGCTTAAAACTGAACGCAAAAAAGTCAGGCCAATTTCATACAACGAAGAACTTGAAGCAAGACTAAATAAAGAAGAACCATCTGAGTTTTGCCTTTTGGGCCTCCCAAATTACGTTAGATGCACACGAATTATACAAAACCTAAATGTCAACAGAATGTTGGAAATATATCAGTGTTCAAGATGTAATTATATAAATTTAAGCCATTTTACGAATGGGATCATTTAATAACATTTCTCTTCGAAATAAAATAAATACATCAAATAAAATTCCCAAAAGCATTTATGTAACTTCGTTTACCAATTTTCAGTTATAAAAGCAAGCATTTAAAGTATGCGACTGCGGGTAGGCACCAACTAATCAGAAGTACATTTTCGGTTAAATGGTATTAGGAGCCAGCAAGATTTTCGATTGGGTTTTACAAAGTATACTATTAAAGCGTAATATGAAAATTAATTAATTCTCTCAATGACCTGTAAGTTTAAAACATGTTGTGTTAAAGTTCATCATGTTATGTTGTTAATTTCATTTGACAATTGGAAAGACAATTTGGTTAAGCACTGTCAGTCTTACATTTCGTTCTCACAAGTTTATGTGTGAACGAACTATTGTCGCGATGACAGATGGAACCACAATTTGGTTAAACATCTTGACGTCGGCAGTCTGACTTTTCATTGTCGTATAAGTGTCACGATGACAGTCTGTCAAGAAATTTGAAGTATACACTATTTTTAACGTAAACTTGACACAAAGCTAAGCTTAGTTTTACCAATTTTATAGAACGAATGACTTGAAACAACATTTAATTACCGAACCGTCTTGGTTTTTTTTTTTGGTCTGTCTACGTTCACCTTGGGCTAGATGCACATAATTTATACAAAACCTGAGTGTCAACAAATTTTTTCTAAATATCAGCGTTCAGTAAATTGTATAGAAATGTTGTTCTCTTTGTGGGCAAAGTCTTAATAAATAAATTCATTTGCCACTAATTATAAATGTCACAATAATATTTAATTTATTTCTAAGAGACATTTTGTTTAATATGCGTCTTCATTCATAAACAAGAACAAACTGAACTGCGGTTTTAATTATCCTACATTGTCGGTCATTCACGTACAGTTTCCAATATCGTAGTTATAAAAATTAAAGCAAAGGGGGCGTCCTAATGCAATGATTAATAACATTTAACGTCCACTGAAAGAAATATTATAACCGTTAATATTTACATTTTATTGCATTATTAATTATTATTATTATTACTATTGTATCGGTTATTTATCGTATTTTGAATGGCTTGGACACATCTCTGTCATCGTTCTACATACAAATATACATACTGCGTCTTTAATTTACATTTAGAGTAGCTTATGATATCAATATTAATTTGGGAACACAGTAATGTTTTTTATTTTGACTACTGTCATAGTTAAGTCAATTTATTGAAAAGTTCCACAGTGTTCTCAAATTAATATTGAAATCGTAGGTTATTCTAAAAAAAATTAATTGAAGGCACGGTATGTCTACAATGACATTCAATTTGACAATTCATTCTCGCAATAGATCAAACTGTCCCACGATGACAGTTTGCAAGAAAATTTAACGTTTGGGCAACTTTTATCATAAAAGTTGAGACAAATAGAGTTAGTTAGTTAATTCAAAGAAACGAATACATCATGTATACATATCACCTTTAATTTAACGATTTAAAGGGTAATGTAATTACTATTTTAAAAATGGAACTACTACTACATATAAAGACAATGCGATTTAAAAATTTATCATACATGGTAATTTACTAATTATCAGTGACTTTATGATCGCGATCTACTTTATTGCACAAAAGCATCCCTTCCTTAGAAAAAATAATTTAAGCATTACGCCCCAGATGCTAATCAAAATTGGTGAACATAGTATCTTATTAAAATAAAATTAAGTAACAGTTAAAGGGTGTAGCGAAAATAAAAAAAAATAGTGCACATCTATGTCGCCATCTTTACTCATCTATTATCATTTTAACACCGATGTATTTAACTAGAGCATACGCGAAAACGATCAATCGATTTCAGTTCGTGATGAAATCTGAACTGCTTTCATGATAACAATTATTTCACAAAAAAAAAAGGCTAAACACCCTGACATCTGTCTGATATTTCATTGTTCATGTTTTTAAGCTTCATCGATATTTATTGTAGACCTTGACACAAAAAGATATGAAATTACAAATTTTATACAGCGAAATGACTAAAATATTAATAAGAAAAGTGCTATTAGATCCATTTTAGTTTCACCTATATACCGTGCCTTCAAATATTTTCCGCATTAGAGACGGCCATGCTTTTTTTTAATGGTTGGTGACAGTGCATAATTTTAATAGTTTGGTTATGTCATGTAAATAATAATAGGCGTCTATAATTTGAATTTAAGTATGACAACTGTCAGAATTTGAAGTTTTCAAAAAATTAGCATGTACACCAACATTGATTACTTAAAAACTTCAAAAACAGCCTACTCTAATGCGGAAAGTATTTGATGGCACGGTATTAGACAATTACCTTAAAATATGATTTATATTATTATTACTAGGTGACAGAGGAATCAAATTCCAATGTAATGACAATTGTTTTGTAACTATTCAATTTACTAAAGTAAATATTCCAGTCTAATTCAACAATTACTACTACTAAATAATTTGATTGTCGGTAGAAAGTTTGAAGTATGGGCAGCGTTCAATCATTTAATGGGATATGTTAGAAAATACACCATTAAATCAAATTGTTAATCAAACATTCTGAAGATGGTTCATGATGATCGTGTCCCAGGCTGGTGGCTCTTATTTCGATGGATTGGTTGTAATCATGAAGTACCTTTTTGTGTTATTTCTCCTTATAACTAAATATTTAAATTATAATAGGATCGTCTCAGCAACCGACATAGCCAGAGCACGATCTACAGGCGACGACTCAATGCCACTGCAAACTCACTTTGACAGGAACAATTTCAGAGCAGACAAATGAAACTAATTTATTAATATGGAAGCCAGTTATAAATTCACTATTATAAATAAAATTAATAAGTCATACTATTCTATACCAACATTTTATTTAAAACTTGATTCTTCTGTGTAATGGGCATGCATTGTTCACAAATTTGCATTATAACAAAGCTCAAAAGGTATGTCAAAAGATGTATGATTATTATTAAATATTACAGGCCAGAAATAACGTCTGTGGGCCATGATAATTGACAGGTTAAATTATGCAAAACTAAAATAAATCTGGTATTACTTTTTTAATAATGATTTAGTCCTTTCACAGTGTGAAACTAATAACACTATGAATCTTTTAGTGTCAAGTATTGGTATTACGCTAAATAGCATCTAAATTTCAAACTTCAACAACGAAAAGTCAGACTGGCGTTAAGATGCTTTAAATTGCCGTTCCACCTGTCACCGTGACAGTAGTTCGTGGACAAAAATATAGGTGTGCCAATAGCTTAGAAAATCAAAAATGATTTTTTTGACGTTTTGCAGGGAACGGTAATACAACTGTAAGCGGACGCGAAAGGCGATTCAAGCTCGAAGTGATTGATGGACAGCTAGTCTCATAGATATTTCCTAAATCTTATTGATAAATTTACTCAGACTGGATCTACTGCAAATGTAAAACATAATCAGGCGAGAGTTTTAAATGAAGGCGCTCAATTGGATATGTTGGCTCATTTCAGCATAAATCCTAATACATCATTACGTCAGATTTCTGCGACAACTGGAATTTCCTTGGGTTCGGTTCAAAAATGTCATGCTTATAACTGAAAATATGTAACAACAACCCTCATCTGTCTGTAGAAGGACACACACAGTATCCTGAAAAAATAATGTATGGCAGACATCTCTTGGGACCAAGTGTGTGATCCGCTTTTTTTCAATGCAAATTTAAACGGCGAAGCATATTTTGATTTGTTGGAAAATCAATCCGCTAATTATTGATACATGGAATTTCCCCTCTGCCTCAAAATTTAGAAGAACTTCGTCAGAGGATTAACGCAACCTACCGTTGAATTCAAAGAGATGTTTTTGAAAATGTACGCCGCCGTTTTGAACAACGGCTATACCATTGTTTAGCGATCAATGAACAACATTTTGAAAAATCATTGGATTGAACTTTTCTGCAAAAAATATTCAAATTCTTAAATAACTTTGAAAACAAAAATAAAACATTTTAAGCAGTTAAAGTGTGTTTGAGTAATTGATATTTAAGCTGAAAACAAAAAACAAAAAATTAAACAAAGATATTTTTGAAAACCTTCAATACGAATCGATCAATTTTAAAAAAGTTAACGCGAAAATGTACTGTTTCAAAAAACCTTTAAAATAACGTATTACTTGATGCCCCTTTTCATTTGAGATTTTCAAGGGGTAGCTCCCGGGGGCGGTGGGTTAAAGTGGGTGAGTCAATTTTTGCATCAGGAAATGGCCTCCACGATAATACTTTTTAGGTGTTTCAGGGAATTTTTCATGGATTTCCATATTTCCAGAAATGTGGAGTGGGAAGGAACATCCTGTATATTACGTTAAATAAATAAAATTCGTTAACAGAATCACACAAAACATTCCAACTCAAATTCAAAAGCAAAATGCCAAAGCCTAAATGATTTTTTGAGGAGTCGCCATTGTATTTACGATAGGCGAGATATTCCATCATAAACCATAAAAATCTCTACCTCCGATATTAAATCACACAAATAAATGTAGAATGGCACAAAATTAATTTTACGAAAATGAAAAGTGTGAACACATGGATGTTAAAACTAACATCAAGCAGTAAATAATTACTGTGACTTACATATATACCTTTATACGTAAAACGTATATGCATATATGCATGTGTTTGAGATACACACATACATTAAGTGCTATTGTCGACAATCGAACGCACAGACACCGGTGTTTCGACCTATGAGGTCTCATCAGTGTGCGTGGAGATTCTCGACAATTTCTTCAAGACTTAAATCGCTGCTTATGTCATTTTAGCGTGTTAAATGTAGTGAGAGTATCACAGCGACATCTAACACCCTGTGCGTTCGATTGTCGACAATAGCACTTAATGTATGTGTGTATCTCAAACACATGCATATATGCATATACGTTTTACGTATAAAGGTATATATGTAAGTCACAGTAATTAATTTTACATTGCATCAATACAATAAGTTCAAACATAACTTTTATAATAAAATCGATCTACGCAAATACAAGTAGTACTAATAATTGGTTAAATTCAAGTAATTTGTACAAAGTTATCTACTCTAAATTATATTTTTTAATAAAATATTTCATACAAGAATGTGTTCTAAAAGTTATATATTATGAGAGTAACTGTTTGACAAAGTAACGAATATTTGAAACCAGTATTCGTTACTTCGGATCTTATCGAGTAACGAATACTTTAGTAACGAATTGTTACATTTGCAGCACCATTACTCCCAACGTCATAAATACAATATTTCTGTTGAATGATTACTTTAAGTAAATCCGTATACGTATTAAGTATCTTTTGCCAGTGTGCTTACCGACATATTTATTTTTCTCTCTTACTGAGTAGCTAGCTGTTATATGTTTAGTCTTAAAAGTCATTACTAGCAGGAGAAAAAAGTAATACATTTAGGTTGTAGTCAAAACATATGTATGTTCGTTTTTAGATATATTTTTCATTTACATATATTCACATTGTCGCAGAGTCGTGCAGTAATAGAACTGCTAGTGTACATTCACAATGTTTGTAAACATTAAATGCGAGCCTGACCAGCTACAATATGCCCGTATTTGAGTCACGATCTTATAAAAATGTAATAAAACATCTATGACATTGTTTACATGACATCTACAAAATGCAAACAGAACACGAAAGGCCTGTTCGCACTAAACGACAACTTTAAACTGTTGTCTCTGTGTAAATGCATGTGTGTGGTTTGTGTCATTTTATAAGGAATTTTACAAATATTTACAATTCGTACCATAGGCCACTAATCTGTTATTTTCTCTCTTCTACCTTTTTCCTCTTTATACTTTCTCATTCTCTTACTTTTTAAAATAAAAATGCAAGCAACCGTACTCTTGTATTCTAAATACATGGCATTTATAACGGAAAATTTATTAGGTGGACGAAATTAAGGTTACATTTTTAAATTAAATTTCAGGGAAAAGAAAAATATTTTGAAGCCAGGAAATTGAATTTTCCGATAAAAACGCGTGTTCATTTTCTTATTTTAATAAGTTTTTTTTCGTTTGATAAGGTAAGTGCTGAGGTTTCTTTTTGTAGCAGTAGGGAGATTATTTGGTTTTTATTTGTCGTGTGAACGCAAAAGAATTCTTGCTGGTATCTTATTTTTAGCGATAGCGATATATACATTTAATATATAACCTCTATCAATTTCTGTATTTACAGAAACCTTTAATGGATTATCTGTCCATCCAATATTATATGTATCTTATTTTAGATTATTTTTTCGACAAAACTAATATTAAATAATTATTCATTCTTAATGCAGATAAGACAAATATTGTCACCTTCTCCAAAACTAAAAATTTGGATTACAGTTTGTGTTTGAGCTTGGGGGGCAAATCATTGACGGAGAGTGAGTCGTCCGTCTTTCTGGGTTTGACGGTGGACAGGTGTCTGCGTTGGGGCGAGCATTGCGCGGGTCTATCTAAAAAATTGAATCCCATGTTGTATGCTATTGGTATGCTGAGTAGGGTTGTCTCTTTGGAGAGCCTGAAATTATTCTATTATGGTTGTATCGAGTCACGTTTAAGATATGCGATCATTTTCTGGGGATCATCTACATACTTTAACGACATTTTCATTATTCAGAAACGTATGTTAAGAGCCATGAGGGGTGTTTCCTCACGTAGTAGTTGCAGACCTCTGTTCCGGGAAATGAATATAATGACGGTTGCCTCGTTATATATTTATGAATTGATTATCTTCTTGCTCAAAAATACAGATAAATACAGGCGCAATAATCAGATCTACAATACTATGGTGACGCGTCATAATAATGATTTTTCTGTCCCGCTACATCACTCCAAATTTTATGAAAGATCTCCGAGGTACATGGCGGTAAAGGCTTATAATGTATTGCCGGCTAATTTAAAATCGCTAAGCGGTACAAATCTCAGTGCATTCAAGAAGCAATTAAAACTTTATCTGTTGGAAGGAGCCTTCTACAGCATTAACGATTTTATGGTTTGACAAGTGTTATATATTGTACCTGATCTGTGTATTTTTTTAATGACAATGTCAATGTTCTTTTGAATTTATGACAATAAAGATATTATTATATTATATATCAAAAAGATTTTATTTTTGTACGTGGTTTATACAGAAGCTTATATCTTCTTTATTTATAACAAACATGAAGCATATCGTAACACATTTGTATTTTAAGGCGAAAGGTGATTGCCAAGTGTGCAAGAGAGGTAAAAGTATCGGAAAAGTATTCCCGTTTTTATAAACAAATTACAAAACCTATTTGCTTTTTTAAAGTAGTATAGGGCTTGAAATGCTCTTCTACGGAGATGCAACGTCTTACTTTTGTTTTTATAATAGTTGAGATATTTTGTTTAATTTCCGTATTTAATGTTTTTTTAAAATTCTGAGAAGGGGGGCATGTGAAGAAAATATTTTTTAATATAATCCAAAAAAGAAAAAAAAATCTGATGAAAAGTACTGCTCGAAACGCAAATAGTAATTTTCTCCCATGCTTTTTTTCATGTAGTTTTTTTATAGCGAACGGTCGGCTGTGGTTCTGTTCCATTATGCGTGATTATGATACAGAGAGGTGTGGAAATGTCTACGTAAATGTTTGTGGATGGATAGTTTCATAATTTTTAAAATATACAATAGCAAAAGACAACTGTCTTGAGTTACTAAAATAGAACAATATGACTAATGGAATTAATTTAAATTAATTAATTAAATAAATAATGAAGGAAAATAGGTTATATGATAGAATAAGTCCAATAAAGGCTGTCAGAGCAATTACCGGCTTTGAAAATCCATCGATCGTTTCGCACGGGGGTTTTCAAAACTAGTAACTAGTCATGGTATGTTTTATAAGAGTTTATTTTCCAAGCGTGTTGTATACTACATTTTTAGATAGGTAGGTAATTTTTAAAATACGACTATATTGAATGACAAAAACACCCTGATATAAGTCAGAAATCTGAATCATTGTCATGACGTCACCTTCGAGTAGCAATTTCTTTCGAATATCTCGCAGTGTGCATTCTATAAAGATTTGTTAAGAGAATAGAAATACTTATAGTAGGATTTTGAATAATTTTTATATAAAAGATAAAACAATTTAGAACAATTTTGTATAATATGTAACGCTCATGCGTATAAGAAGGTGACCGGCCACACCTCACTATTACGTTTGGCACTAAGTCGAAGATGGTGTTTTCCCTTAGTCGAGTTTGTTTTATTCATATTGTTCCTGTCTATTTTATCACAACAGAACTGAACTCACAAATGCAAAACTTTAAATTGGTAACTTATACTGCATCAGATTATTTCTGTTGCTTGCTGGATATTCATCCATTTCGACTGTGCAATTAAATTAAATTTTATTTTAACGAACATTTGTGGTTGCAAGAAACTTGACTGCGGTTCGTTATGTCACCGAACATAAAACCTCACTCAGCATGAGAGCAACTAACTAAAATTGCATTTGTGATGGCCTCTATATCTCGCTATATCGTCACTGAACGCATCAACAGCTTCTTTTGACATAAAAAATCGTTGAAACGTAATTTATTCTTCAGGTGTAATTACTAACACAAAAACCACTGGGTCCAAAATTATATGGTGGATGACCCATGTATTAGATGTTTTGACTTACCAAATATTGAATTGTGTGTGCTCATGTGTCAGAACTAACATTGTCGCATTGTCATGATGTGAAATGATTCTGCGTCGCTGGTTGTTTTTCATTTTTCTCGATATACTTTTGGCAAACAAATATATCAGTCAGAATTGACCATCTTACGAAAAAAAAAAAAAACGCTCGAATATTTGTATGTAATTTAAGAGCGCTCCGGACGGTAAAAATATTTCGATGCTCGTTAACCCCTCTCCCCTTCAGACTGCTGTAAGTAGCCACAGATGTGGCAATTTGGCAACAGCGAGGATTGCTTTGTAAAGAGTGGGAATAGGTACATAATTCATCGTTGAATTATACTAACGACAACCAAATATTAGGAGAATGAGACGATTCGTCTCTTCCGTGCGTTTAGTGATATAGATACGAGTTGATATACAAAAAGGCATAAAGGATAAACGTAGGGCGCGCACTTATTGAGTCGTTTGAATCAGAAAAATATAGATAATACACACATAAAATTAAAATTTGGTGCAGAAAATTTCGATCCGAACCAACTAAGAAAGAAATGAAAGGTTATTCAACAAAAATATATTACATTCAACACATTGCACATTATTGTTTTGATAGTTTTGACTTTTTCATTTTTCGAAATACCGCGTAAATATGTGTGATCCGAGAATCAGTGTAATAATAGTTATTTATATAAGAAGGGTATAATTCATTAGATTATGGGCCCATAGAATGTTTTAGTTATTACGATATCAAAATAAAATAAAAAATTATAAGAAAAAAAGAATTATTCATGACTGTTAAATAATACGTTCACTTGCTACCTATCAATAGATACGTAATCCTATATTCATATTCAGAGTTGAGATGATTTAAATCATTTGAATAAAATCAGAGTTTAAATTATGATTTATTTAAATCAATATGATTTTTATGTTAAAAAACATGATTTTCTTCTTGTAATAGTCTCTTATAGTTTTTATTATATTTATATAATTATTTTAAGCAGAAAAATAAAGAAATTCGTCTTGCATTTATTTAGTAACATTACATAAAAATTTTCAAATACAAAGAAATCATAAATAAACATAAGAAAACTGTGTGTTTCATATTAATAAAAAAATACTATTTTTAGCAATGTTGCATTTCTTAATTCTGAATGGACAAGCCCATATGATGAAACAGTTCTTTCGACATCTGCAGAAGAAGCGTTTGCATACAAAATCGGAACAATGATATCCAATGCTTGATTAATTTCTGGAACATTCTTCTGAGATCTCCACCATTTTTTATGTAAATAGATTAAGACGCTTTTATAAAGTATCAGTATTCAAAATTTAAAATAATCCAAAAAACACGGTTTTTTATAAAAATCTACGATTGTTTTCTAGGGGATTTCTAATTGGAAGGCCTCTTGTATAGCGGGGATCTACCAATTCTAGTAGTAAGCACATGTAAAAAAATTCTTCAAGTTTGGGAAGCATTACATTTTTGGAAAAATCCGAATCTCTCCATATCTACAAAATAAAGTTTTACATGTTGCTTTTGTACCGACACAAACTTATACTTTCTTCTTCCACCAGCATGCCATGCTTATTCCACACAACAAAATAGCACATTTTTCTTTTAGTTATTGCTCATTGACTTTGCACTTGATAGTAATAATCATGGCTTCTTTTTAATTTTAATTGACCTTTTTCTATTGTTGCAAATTTAATTTGATTTTCTTGAATGGCCACTAGGGGATCCATGTTTTGTGAGACGGATGGACATTTTATTTCAAGAAGATTTTCTCCGATTATCCCATCAGGGTTCGCGCCCAGGTAGAAATTCTCCTTGTCGAGAAATAAACCACAGTCAATAATTTTTTCGATATCCTATCGCTCTCGAAAAGCAGCTTTCGCTAATGGTTCGCTTCTATTGCCATACCGTGTATGTTTATTGCTATCGAAGGAATTATATAACAATGTTTTTATTGTGTTGACACAAGATGTTTTAGGGTGCAATTTGCATATACTGCCAAAGTTTGAAGCGGCAACTCTAACAGATCTTTCATTTATCCTTAGAAGTTTTTTGGCTTCTTGTCGCACTTTCGATGTACAAAATGTCTTCATTTGATTTTTTCAAATCCTGAAGGAACTGTTCCCGTTTTCGGTTGTATTCCTCCATTGAAAAATCATCTCTTACTGATTCATTAGCCTCTGGGCCATAATCTTTATCACAAGTCACTACAGAGTGTCTTTTCCTCTTTCTGGTGTTAAATATTTGTCGTTTCACTGACTTTAGTCGCCGTTGTTTAATTTTTTTTTTATATACCGTTTAGTATAAGAATGGGGACTTGTTTGAGTCAAAGCTTTATGTAATACTCTATGAAATTCACCACCCGAATTGAAAGAAATGGAAGCAGCTTCACAACGCATTTGATGTGAGCCCTTTAACGCAAAGTTTATTCGCTTTCCTCCCGTAAATTTGCAGACAATGCTGTTGTAATGTTGTGTTAAATTGTTGTCCATATTCAATATTAAACTGCGAGTATTGACATTCAGACGCTGTAAACATGCTTCTGAAAAATAAATTGAAAATCGGCAGTTCGTTCTATGGTGCATACTGCTATTCCCAGTAAATGACATTTTTTATCGCGGTCAGTTGTTCCTATTAAGAAAACAGGGAACCTCTGCCAAATCAATTTATACGTTGCATCTGCGTGGATAATGATATTCTTTTTTACTCCATTTTCTAATAGAATTTTACTGGTTGCCATGAAGCTAAAAACACCGTCGCCCTCATCGGTTGTGAAATTACGATAAAAGCTTTGCTTCGTTCATTGGGGACAGCACTATTCTTAAGAAGCCAACTTTACAGTTCACCAAGAGATATTGTTGGTGGACCGTAAATGGTTTTTCTTAATTTAGCCAGAAATATTTTTATTTGGTTTATATTTGGTGGTGGATTATCTTTCTGGGCAAGAACATCCAAAATTGCTTTCGGATTTATTTTTTTTTGGTAAAGAAATCCTTGATTTCGTTCTTTAGTTTGTCGTTCATTTCGGTACTGGCCTTTGTTGCAATAGAATCACAAGAATGACTTACTTGCGATCGAAATAGGAGAACATTTTCAGAGGATGAATCCAGAATTAATTTAATACCAGTTGCACATTGTTGTCCTCGACATTTAACTTTATTACATCGAAAATACTTAACTACACCAGACTCAGTGTTGTTTGTGTTTTTTAAGCTCCAACAAGTTTCCGATTTGACAAAATCTTCTGCATCGTTACGGTTAATGAAGGTTCTTTCGTAATTCCATGTTATGGATCTTTTCTTCGCAAGTTGTTGCTCATTTATTCGGAATAATGTTCTTTTACTCATTTTAAGTTGAATGTATTTATTTACTAGCTTATTGATTTATTACTGTAAACAAAACAATTATATAGTGTCCAGAGTTATTTTTATAAAAAAGAACTATTTTAGTAAAGATTCATTTTGTTATCTGAGGGGTAATTTTTTTTAAATAATGGGCGCTGATGTTTTTGTTGGTACGCATAGATTTTGTAGTGTTAAAATACGTACACTGAAGTTCATTCACTTAAAATGAATTGCAAACTTTTTTTTTTACTGCAAGTTCAAGTTTTCAAAGGATCTGATATTTAGAAATGGATTAGTAACATTTAAATAATGCACAACTGTAAGCTGCATTTATTTTTAATAATGCTCGTTTAAACTGTAGTGTTATTAATAGGGGTGCTTTGATATCTTTTTTTGTATTTCTTTGCTAGTTTATTCCACCTTCGTTATTTGTTGTAATGTTTATTAAATAATTTTATCTGTATTTGTGAAAAATCGAAAAAGTAATCTCTCATAAGTCTGTTCTTGATTCTCCTTGTGAGCAGAAATAGCACATTCCAAAATCAAATATATTAATTTATCGATGAAGAAATTGTTTCCTTTTAATTGGTGCCAACACCTGGTCTTTCAAAGATTTTTTAAATAAATGGTTAGCAAATGTAACACTAGTACTGTTTTTCAAATAGTAAAATATCAAAATCAAGTTTAAGTTAAAAAGGTCCTGTTATTTAAATTTCTGGAAAATGAAATGAAATGATTTTTTTTATAAAAAGTATAAGATTACTGAAATTACATATACTTATGCATATTTATAAATGATTTTTATGCTATACCATTGCAAAAATATAGATATATTGCCCGGTATGTATACAAAATATGTATTATATATTATTATTATTTATTATATGTATTTCAAACACATACTACTCAACAACGTTCACCTCGTGTCTCCGTGTACCTACTCTATGTCTGACATGTCTATTATAAGCCAGCCGTCATACGTCAGTGTATTCTAACCATATGATTCTAACTCATGCACATCTTTTAAAATCGTATATTGCCGCGTTTGTGCACAATTTCGCGGGCATGCGGATTAGTTCAGCAGTGTATTTTAGAATCGTCTCACGAGATTTATGTTAGCAACGTTGCCAATGTAGTTACGAAAATTGATATACACCTTGCCTCCGCCAGAGAGCAGCACCTCCCCGGTCCAAAATTTGCTAATCGTAAATTACGTTTGAGCAATTTATAAAACATTTAATATAGCTGATATGCGGTATAAATATTCTACAATAATTCATTCAATTTGTCTATCCATTTAATTTTTTTTTTTAGTCACTAATAAAGAAATAAAAAATGTTTTTTGTTCATTTTAGAAAAAAAAAAATAGATACACATATTCAGTATTACTTTTTAAACATGTTTGTCAAAAACCGTTTTCGATTTGATGCAGAAATAAGCTGGAAAAAAGGAAATCCGTAATTCAAGCCGTCCGGTGGCCTCTTAAGTGCTTTTTGCACCAACAAGTTTTGTTAGATTTGGCTCGTCACCTGTGTAGATATTATACACGGTTTCTGATTTACCCCGAATGTATCTTTTGAGCATTTGTTTACATTAATCAACACTAGTTTTTTTTCTTAGCGATCGTCAAATTATACGTAATCCAACGCGCACAATTCTTTTTCACGGTTAAATAAATATTCATTTAATGTGCGGATGGCTCAATTTTACGGCATGAAAGACGGCGATCTTAGTTCCCAAATAGCATCGATGTTTTCTACCACAACAAGCAATTTTTGACACCTTTTTTAAATTTGCCGAGAACAAATAACGACTGTCATCGCCAACGTGGAAGTGAGTTAATTGATGCAATATTGTTGAGATAATCCAGATCGAAAGGCTAATAAATCGTCATACTAAAATGTGCGCGAGTTATTTCCATTTTTTAAAAAAGATGAAATTTTCACGCCATTTTAAACGACACAACCAACATCCATATGACAAAATGGTCATAGACCGTGTATTGTCCAATCAATTGCCAATTGCAAACTGTATGATGGATGATACGTCAAATAGCGCATAGCGCCAATAGTGTTACCTGTTCCGGATGCACAGATGGCATAGAAACTGCATTTATAGTAACGGGTGTATTTCATTAATAATCTCCCGATCAGACTTTAATAGTTTTACAAATTTTGCACCCACTTGAATTCAATGATATTTATCACAGATTTTATGAACCCACTTTATGGAGCTTGCAGCAATTATTACTAGAATATTGATTTAAAATGACAGATTATAAATTTTGTGTGAACTTATTGACTTATTTATACACTAGTTGCTTTCCTTTTAGAAGTGAACTTGTGTTGTGGAAGTTCATGTAATTACACTCACACTGGCATTTCTTCGCCTATAATTCCGTTGTCGACCATACGTTTACTAGCCTGACGGACATCTTTAAGCCTGTTGCTGCCAACTCAGTCTGTTTCAAATAATCGCAGAAGTAGCAACATGCCTACACCGCTTATGCGTTTCCAAAGACCACTCATGTGTTGATATTTTGATATCAACACATGAGTGGTCTTGAAGATGTCTCATAGGATGATGACAAAACATCTGTAACAGAAGTAGAACGGACGACATGATTTGAACACAGACATCGAGGCGTAATCTGCTCATTGTTAACCGTGGGAGTATAAGACTTTGAGATTCTTCACTGAAATGAAGGTGATATGCATTAAGTATAATTTTTAATTGAGATAAAAAACATTTGGGGGGGGGGGGAAATCCTCATAGGCTCCCGTGATCCTATTCTTTCTCGGGGAGTATGAGACTCTCACTCACTAAAACCCCTCCTCGTGTGGACGGACGGATGGTATCGCCTTCTCGGCATTCTTCTTCTGGACACTCCCTGAGTTTTCCGCCCAGTCAGAGATTCAGGGTCTTCCTTGTTTCCGTCGATCTTAGGCATTCCATAAGAGTGTGCTCTGGGGTATCTATTTCCCCGCAGCACACGCATCTGTTATGTTCTTGCAGCTTAAACTTATATAGGTAGGCACCGAAGCACCCGTGGCCAGTCAGCGCCTGTGTCACGAAGTAGCCCACCTCACCGTGTCCCCTTGTCACCGATGGCTCGACGTAGGGGATGATGAGTTGCTTCGTCCACTGTCATGTAGCAACCTCGTCATTCCATTCCGCCTACCATTTCCTGAGTGAAGTCTGCCTCCTCTCCTCTTTGCTCTTCCTAGTCTCTCTCCAACACAAGTAGGAGGCGAGGCTCACCGCTACTTGTAGGGCCCTAGTAGCAACCGTGCGGTACTCACAAGCCACCCTTATGGCTGCCTTCCTCTGAACTCCCTCCAGCATAGTCTTGCATTTACACAACAGCCGCATGTTCGGCATTAAGCGGCCCAGGGCCGCCACCGTTCTACCAGCCTTCTCCGTCACTCCCACCACATACGCACTCATACTCATGTTGAAGCCGAAGATCATGCCCAGATACTTAGCGCTCTTCTTGTTCGTCACCTGTGCCTCTTCCGCATTTATTGTTATAGTTTTACGGTCCATCTACCCATCAGCAGAACAATTTCGTTTTTTTCAGGGGCCAAGCGCAGTCCCATCCCATACATCCAGCGGCCTACCCTTTCCGTAGCCCATTCCGCGTTGTGCCTGACTTCATCACCGTCTTGGCCTCTCACTACTAGAGCCAGGTCATCCGCCTATCCTACCAGGCTAACGCCCTCCGGCATATCCAATTCCAGCGCCCCGTCATAAAACATGTTCATAACGTTGGGCCCAGTACGCAGCCCTGCAGCATACCGCATTCCATTTCTATCCGGTCACACTTCCCAGCCATTATAATTCTGTGCCCCAGATAACTTGACACTATCCTTCACAGGTAAGGAGATATGCCCCCGCACTCCATTGTGTCAATAATATCGTCCCACGGCGCACTATTGAAGGCGTCCTGACGTGAAGCAGCACCACGAGCATGTTATTGGGGTGCCTTTCTGCATCTCTTGCCATGCCTTGGACTCTCGCAATGGCATCTATCGTCGAGCGATTCCGCCTAAAGGCGTATTGTTCTTCATTGAGCCAGTTTCCTTCTACCATATCCGCCTGGATCCTGGTGTTTATAACTTTTTCGAATAGGTTAGCCATCGCGCTAATCAAGCACAGTGGCCTGTACTTTCTGTCACCCCCATTTTTAAGCATTCCGACTCTACCTCCTCGCATTGCCCGTCCCATGCTTTCCTTTTCGCCCTTTTGATACCTTTCTTGAGATAATTTTTGTACTCTTTGTATGTTCTTTCAGTGCTACCTTCACCTCGATCTGCACCTCCATATCTCTTGCCGTTCTTGTGGCCGCCCTTCTTGCCTTGTTGTAGGCATCCGTTATATTGCGTATTTCCTCCGACCACCAGTATGCCGGTCCACTTCAAGTCCTACCTCCAGCTTTCCTTCTCATCGTCGTACTACATACCTCCTTCATTCTCTTGTCAAGTTCCTGAGGTTCCGTTATTTCCTCGTTGCTTCAGGTGCCTTATTATAATTTCTTTGTCCTTATCAGAGTATATCCAGCCCGTCGTATTGCTCTTAAATGGTGGCTCGCTCTACTTCTTTCTTTTTTAAGGTTCTCTTCCTCGCTCACTTCCCATTTTGCGATATTTCTCGGCACGTCCTTGGCGCAGAAGGTCACGTCGATATAGGACTTTGTTTCATTCCTTTTGAACGTAGGCACGTTGCCTCGGTTCAGCACTATGAGATCCCTGCTGTTAGCCCATCCTCAGGGCTTCGCCTCTTCTGTCCTTTTTGGGGGAGCCCCATGCATAGGACTTGGCGTAAAAATCGCCACCCACCACCAGACCCTTCTTGTGTTTATCCACCTCCCGATTTAATTTTGTTCAGAATTCCTCGAATTCATTCGCGCTTCTATTGTGGGAGAAATAGCACGAGTATAGTACTACGTCTTCCATTTCGACCGATTCGAAGCCATCGCCCTCACCTGTCTTCCTTATGTTTTTACTTCTAGGAAGGTACGCTGCTGCGTTCTTTGTCGCATCCGTTATCCACCGACTGTTATTGGCGATGTTTTTGTTTGGTTCCAATAGTAAGGCACGTCAACTCCTTCTGTCGCACACGTATGTCTGAACAGGTCCACTGCCCGTCTACATCTGTCCAGATTTATTTGGAGTATCTTCATTTTCCTGGGTCGATATCCCCCAGTGTCTCTTGCTTCGCCTTCCTCATCAATTCCCTGTATTCTGGACAGTTCATGTTTTGCGCCCTGTGTCCCTTTTTCTTACATAGGTAGCACCATTCCTGGTTCCTACATACCCTTCTTTTATGGCCTATTTCCCCCTGAGATAAAAACCTACTTTTATTTCAATTTAATTTATGTGACTCTGATTGCAGCTCACTTGTAAAAGAAAAGCAGCTATTTGGTTTTAAATCGAACTTTAGGTTGCTGCTGTAACAATATTTACACAACATATTACTTTTCATTTCCTAATTTAAATATTAATTCATCAAAATATTCCTGCTACACACTGTGTAATTCCTAAATGAAATCTAATCCATAGTAAAGTTTTTTTATTATTAATTTCACTTTTTATATCTTATAATATACACCAGAAGAAACTCGTAAATATATTGTAACAGAATAACATAATAATGTAGGGAAATAAAAAAAAGTATTCTATTTAGTATAGTAATATTGCAGTTTCAGTGTGATAATATCTTGTCTAATAATGTAATGATTAATGTTTATGAGAGGCAGTTAATAAAATAGTTTGCTTATATTGGCCATTTTTCTTTCACTATATGTAGTAAAAGGAAGTATTGAGATGATGAAAATTTTCGACCTTCAAATTTTTAAATTATCTACGTTTGAAGTCATCTACCGCAAAAGTAGTTTATATATAGTCTGTTTCAAGCTAAAGTGCGAATGCCAGCTCCCACAGGTTGCTTGAACACGGCAGGTGGTATGCAATAAAAGTAATCGATGTGAGAAACACGCTATATATTTGATTAGAAACAGTAAAAGTGTAAGTGTATTAATATATGATTTTTACGAAATATCAACTATGCTATGTGAAATACAAGAATACATTTTGCTCGCTAATTTATTCTGTTAATTTCAAGAGAGATATTATTGCTGAATTGAATGGTAAAATTAAAAATGTATATTAATTCCTGTATTTTTCTAATCTTCTTAAGCTGCCGCAGATAGTTTCCAGGTACTTAAAATTTTTGTTGGATTTGGAAGGGATTAGCATAATAAATGACGTCGCACTATATCTTCAAACAGACTACAGACATATCTCCCTTCGTTACCCCCCCCCTCACCCCCTTCTCACTCAATTGCCCACCCTCTCGTCCTCTATCTCTGTTTATTTGGCTGTAGTCTGTTGGTGACAGCGATAATTGCAAAAGGTCTCCTTTTGATAACTTTAACCGTTTAAAGTACGAGTATGACCTTCCTCTCAATATACCGGGTGTCTGTTTAAGCTCGGCCACCGGCCATATCTCGGCAACCGTTTATCGTACAACCTCGCGGAAAAAATATTGATAGTAAAATGAATGACAGGAATTCCAACAAAAATATTTTTAAGTTTCTAAAATGATCGCAAGGGGGCGCAATTCTCAAGATGAATTAAAAATTCGATAATTTTTCATTAAATTCTAGATTAAGATAGATTAAAAAATTTACCATCAAAATTTTTAGACGTTTTTATACAACTTTCATTTGAAACTTTTTGACCTAACTCCCATACGAAGGGGAGAGTGGAGGGGGTATGTCTGCGTACAAAAGTAGGTATAACTTTGGTTTGCCCCAACGGATTTTAATGTTTCTGGGCTCATTAGATAGAGAATTTTACAAAGAATTGAAGGGTATGTAGCACGAAATTACGTGGCTGTCAAAGAAAATAACAGGGGGCGCTGTCCTCAATGTATGTATATTTCTTGCTTTTTCTTTAAAATTTCAAATGCAACGGTATATTTTTAATATCGTAATATTGAAGCACATAAAAAACTGAAGAGAATGATGAAAACCGGAAGTTGCTGCCTTTTTTCTTGGCGAAGATATAGTCATACGAAGACAATCCAAAAAAAATAAATAATTTTTAATATAAATTTATTTATTTATTGTGAGTAATAACTTTATTTTAATTTTAAGTGTCACTAGACAGTGTATAGTTCGCTTTCACTTGATTTTTCATCATAGTCTTCCATAAATGTATTTATTTCCATCTTCTCATCGATTTTTTAATTTTTGCATATGTTACATTAGATTCTCTTCTTAAATGTTTTCAAATTGTCTATATATTTTGCCTTTTTAGACATTGAAATAAAATAATAATAATAATGATAATAATAGTAATAATAATAATAATATATCTTTATCACCCAACTGATATAGGTAGATCTAATTATAGGAAAACAGCAAAAATAATTTCCATAACTCATGACCTAAGTAGACAATAACGAGAAAAAAAAACAATATAATATAATGCATTAGTTATAATCAAATCATTTACTTATTAGTAACGAAAGGGTACTCAAATTGATATCTAAAATCCCCGCCTGAAATGAAAGTAAATAAAAGAGCCTATTATATACCTAAACATAAATAAGAAAAGATATTGACCAAGTAATATAAAGGAAAAGAAAATATATTTAAATCAGAAAGTACAAAAAAATACAAGAAAAAACTTTAACTTAACAAATGTTCAAAGTGTTCACCTTCATTTTCAATACACCTTTACTTGTCGATTAGTAGAGAGCAGAGTTACTTCCATTTGGGAAGCAGCAATTCTTGTACTCGGCTTTTTGTGATAAACTATGTATGTCTTTTATTCTGCCCCATAAATAAACATCAAGAACATCTGGCAAGGTGAATAGAAACTCAATAATGTCTTCTTTCGGGATAATTTGGGGAATATTTCCCTGAAGCAAGAATGCATTTTCAAAGCATTGAAAATACATTCTGATCATGTCATAAGCTTCAACGTTAGAATACAACATTTTACAAACTTAATAATTATGTGCAGGTGTCCAAAAAGGCTTAATTTGCTAAATACGTACAAAAAGTTTAACTACAAGTGACACTAATATCTTTGCATTTCGATTTTCATGGCCTACCTTGGAAATCTCATCATAATGTAATTTAGTATCACTGTGCATGCCATGTTGTATGATGAAAATTTAAAAAAAAAAGCAAACTTCACTGTTCACTATTATTATTTTATTTCAATGTTGGAAAGGATAAGAAATGATATTTAAAAAATAATAGCTAGAGTATTTAAAAACATTTAAAAGGAGAATCTAACGTAACATATGCAATGAATTAAAAAATCAATAAAAAGATTGAAATAAATACTTTTAGCGAAGAGTATGATTAAATTTCAAGTGAAAACGTACTATACACTGTCTAGAGACACTATTAAAATTAAAATAAAATTATTACTCCCAATAGATAAATAAATTTATATTTAAAGAGTTCTATTTTTCTGGATTGTCTTCGTATGACTATATCTTCGTCAACAAAAAAGGTAATAACTTCCGGTTTCCAACAATCTCTTCAATTTTTTATGTGCTTCAAAATTACGATATTAAAAATATACCGTTCCATTTGAAATTTTAAAGAAAAAACAAGAAATATACATACATTGAGAACAGCACCCCCTGTTATTTTCTTTGACAACCACGTAAATTCATGCTACATAGCCTTCCATTCTTTGTAAAATTCTCTATCTAATGAGCCCAGATACATTAAAATCCGTTGGGGCAAACAAAAGTTATACCTACTTTTGTACGCAGACATACCCCCCTCCACTCTCCCCTTCGTATGGGAGTTAGATCAAAAAGTTTCAAATGAAAGTTGTATAAAAACGTCTAAAAATTTTGTTAGTAAATTTTTTAATCTATCTTAATCTAGAATTTAATGAAAAATTATCGAATTTTTAATTCATCTTGAGAATTGCGCCCCCTTGCGATCATTTTGGAAACTTAAAAATATTTTTGTTGTAATTCCCGTCATCCATTTTACTATCAAGATTTTTTCCGCGAGGTTGTACGATAAACGGTTGCCGAGATATGGCCGGTGTCCAAGCTTAAACAGACACCCGGTATGTTAGATTTGCATTAAAATCAGTGGACCGATAGTAGTATGATGCGGACTTCAGTGTAAGTTTTGGATAATATTCTTTTGGGATACGCATACAGACATCCCCCTATTATCACCGCAAATATTGAAAGCGTACCTTGGACGCAGATTATGAATATCAACACTGGCATTTGATTGTGTACTCTTCTTTTGTTTACATTTTAATTTATTAGTAAACTTAGATTTTTTCTTGCGTTAATTCATTTATTGTAGTTTGTGGAGACATGACATTTAGGTGTCCGATAGTTTTGTTTAAGAATCATTGTTTAATAAGCGTTACATGGTTTTAATAGCGTCTGTTTGGCAACGACAATTTGTATGTCGTTGTAGAATTGTGAAATTTCTGTGTTACCTTGTACCCATATGTCAATTAATTATATTTACAGCAATTTCGTATTATGGTTCTCTTCTTACATTGACAATTAATATTTCAATTTCAATTTTTTTATGTAGGAATTTTACATTTTAATATTAAATGTATATATTTTGTTTTAATTTAGGTTATGGTGCTAATTAATACTCATGTGATATATTTTTAAAATTCAATTTCAATTTGAAAATTCATTGATTTTGTAGTAAAATTGTGACCATTTTTCTTCTTACTTTGAATATTTTATATTGATTAAATCAAAGAGCATTGTCGATTAATTGTACTTAATATACAGGTATCCTCATCTGAGCAACCTTGGGTATATTTTTTATTGTTGTAATTATTACTTGGAAATTGTTATAATTATTGTGTCAATAAACTTGTTATTGTTTGGAAAACCGTTGGTATTACTGACTTTATACTTTTTTAAATTCCTAAATTCTTATGGACAGGTTGGCCTTTCTGGGACCCAAGTTTTAATCAAATGAGGTGGCGTTGACTAACACCGTCTCCGCGAAAGGGCATAGCAGCCTTGGGACCTTCAGCATTTTTGTTAAACATCTTAAATAAGTTTAATTACTCAACTGGGATTAAGAGAACTTTCAATATAGGTAAAGCATTATATGAGAGAACTTTTGGCATATCATAATAAATGCGAAGCACATACATATACACATAAAATAATATTGTAAAATAGGAGTTACCTCATCTAGTTTTAATTGGGTTACTTTTATTTATTTTTTAAAGCAAAGTAACACCGAGGCTACATTTGAATATAAATATTGTTCAAAATTGTGCAATTACTACACCTACAGGCATTTTAAAAATCGCTCACATACGCAAGTAATGTATTTTATATATAAGTAATTCATATGTATACATCTACATGGAATCACGCCCGGATATTAGGGTTAAATCTAATCTTGCTGAATAAGCTAGAGATGCGAAGCACGTACACTAGGAAGAGATTCAATTTACCGAAGGATAGTTGTCTCTCATTAGGTGTCAGCTCAAATAACTTCCGGGAAGGTATAGATTGGGGTCAGGATAAAATAAATCGAGTTAATTAACATTACGAAAATGGATTCGAATAAACAAAACGGCTTGTTAACAGTCTTTGTGTATTATTAGTTACATATATCAAGGTATAAATGCCTGTTTTACGTTTAAAGATTTTCGGATGTTGTTTTCATTATCAGACACATTAATAGGTGGGGTCTTCGTTGAAATTAAAGAGGAAAAACAAACATTCCGATTCCCCAGAGCGTGCATTCCGAACATAATATATTACTACCAAATATTCTTAAATTTAAGTTGTTCCAGATTATACATGGTGCTTTGGCAGTATTCTGTTGAAAACATTAGCTACTCTTAATCTCTTAATATATTACAATCTTAAAAATACTTATATCATGATTTGTATTATAGTCAAGGTTTCTTTACTATAGTCCAGTAAGTAGAGACCATATTATACAGCAAAATATATACATACTCGTATTTCGCATTACAGTGATTTTGTTTAATGTGGCGGTAAGTATATAAAAATTGCATCCATTTCATACTTTTAGTGGATGTGATATGGCGCGTTCTGCCTTCAATCAGGGAAAAACAGAAACTATTTTACTTGCCCCAAAACACTAAAACTTTAGTACAATCGTTAGCATCTTTAAGCAGTATGAAGTTAAGCTTTAGGATGTGGCAGAAGTTGGAGTTCGTTCGCACTGGCAGATGAGATGTAAAAAAATAAATGATAATTATAATAATAAAAATTGGTGGGGATGCACATTAAAACGCAGCTTCTGATTGTTTGCTTACAAC
Organism: Amphimallon solstitiale; assembly: GCA_963170755.1. NCBI lineage: Eukaryota > Metazoa > Arthropoda > Insecta > Coleoptera > Scarabaeidae > Amphimallon > Amphimallon solstitiale. Next base: position 131,169,944 of record OY720675.1, on the reverse strand, counting down.
TTTTGTACAATTGATTTGAGCCTTCTGCCCGTAATCAGAAAATTTATGTTCAAATCACAACCCGGCGAAATTGTATTACTAAACTGTCCCTAATTTAATTATCAGATTTATGCGCGCTGTTACTTTGTGATATTGGATTAATAATACTTTGTTTTACTAATAAAATAAGCTTTTGTACTGTATTTTAACATATACAAATTTAAAACAAGCTTAATATAATATCAGCGTTTTTTTTAAATGAGATGTTAAATTTATTTCCAGTAATTTATTGTGCAGTTTGTAAATGCAGTATATTTGATTATTATATTCAAGGATGGATCATGTGGAATAACTACTTGATTATCTTTCCTTTACAATTAATCTAACACTATTAGTATTTTAGACTTAATTAAACATTAATTTAAACAGTTAATTAAATTAAATAGAATAATAGGATAGGATAGGAAATAGGATTTGAAAAGTAGAGGTTGTTCCTGCTGGAATTCTATCTTTGCTTGTATTTTTGTGTCCAACATCCTACAAATATATATAATTGTAATTGTCTGTTTGTTTCTACCCGCATCACGCAGAAACTACTGGACCTACTTTTATCAAACTCTTTGTGTTGTTTGAGAGCTTAAAATTTGTCCATATTTTATTTCCAGATGTAAAAATAAAAACACATTTTTTACATACATAATTTTACATGTAATTTTACATATCACGCTGGTGAAGCTAAATAATACAATAACTAGAGTATACGTGAAATGTTCATGTTCAGTATGGAGGTCGGTCGGGTCGGCATAGCTGACAATGACGACGTCCATGTTAGGTTAACTTATAGGTTACAGGAAACGACAGAATTGACAGGTGGAAGATCCATCTTCCAACCGTCTTCTTTAAATGAACTCCCTGGTAACAAAAAGAGTGAAACTTGTTGTCAAAAAACTATATCAAAATAAAAATAAAATGACGTTTTAATTAACGCTAAAACTATATCAAAATAAAAATAAAATGACGTTTTAATTAACGCTATCGTTTCGGATTGATGATATTCTATTGCAGTGAAATATTATACAATTATATCATCTAAACGAAAAATATAACTAAAGGGCAACAGATTGTTGTTCCTGCTACTTTGTTGATTACTTTAGCGATTCGCCTTGCTGCATAGACAGGTGAAGAGAATTTCAGTTCCAGAAAGTAATATGTGAATGAAGAATTGGGGTGAATCTAGATGCCTTACATGCAAATTCTGAAGTGGACGTTGTTTACAGATAAAATTCATTTCAATAGTTTTATCGCTGTTGATGGTAAGCCTATCTCAGAGTCAAACCATTTTACTTTCTTATACGTAGTATAAGGAAGTATTGTAATGACGTAAATTTTCGACTTCGAGATTTTTGCAGATGTCCACGTTTTGAAGTCCCCTGATACAGAAAAAGTGGTTTTTAAATAATCTCCCTCTCTGTGTGACTGTCCGTGTGTGTGTGTGACCACTATAGCCGTCAAACTGCTATAGCTATCACTTCCACATTTTATATTTACGAGTATAATTTCCCTCTTGAAATCTGATTAGATTTTCAGTAAAATCGGTAGACAGGAAGTAGTAGTTTACTTCAGCGAAAAAATTGATATTTACCAATATTTCGGGAATTACTAAGTTTAAACAAATTAATAAGAATTTAAAAATATTTGATAGTGAATTTGAGAAAATTTTTATTGAAGTAGGTATTTTACTCTTATCGAAAATCAGTTTTCTGCGAATATCTCACTAGTCATGTTTTCCAGGCAGATATATTATGAGTATAAAAGTATTTAAAGATTGATTTTCAATACTTTTTGTATAAAAAGTTTTCAAATTCGGATCGGAAGTTCCACTTTTACTCTTATCGAAAAGCGATTTTTTGCAATTACATAGCTCGTAAATTATGCATTCTATAGAGATTTATTAAGAGAAAGAAGTACTTCGATTAGGTATTTGAATATATTTTGTAAAAAAATTCTCAATATTTGAATCCGAAGTAACACATTTACTCACAGGTTATTTTTTTCAGGAGAATAAAGTATTTGAAACTTAATTTAGAACAACTTCTGTATAATTTGAAACGCACATATTGCTGTGACCTTCTCTACTATGGTTGATAACCAATAGTTAAATTAATAAATTGATATTCTTTAATAATCTCAGGGTCTAAGGTGAATTTCTTTGTTTTTCTATAACGGGGAATGTGTCGCAGCTTTTTGCTTATTGTGAGTTCTAGCTGTGATAGTGATGTTTACTTTCCTTATGTTCTCCTTTGGGATGGGTATAAATAAGTAAATAGTGAATGTCAGCACAACTTATTTTTATTTACAATATAAATTTACAAAAAACATGGAGAATAATATTTTATTATCATACAATACAATACTTTATTTTTATTTTATGTGTTCTCTTTTCATCAATAGTACAAGCACCTTGCAAATCCTTTGTTCCTTAAGAAAATTGTAAAAATTACTGAATTAATTCTTCATGTATGCTTACAGATCAAGGAAATTACTAAATTCACTTTCTTTACTTTTTACCGATGTATCCCCATTGGATCATCTCGACCTGAGATTCTCACGTCAAGATCGAGATTTAAACAATGAAGAATTTATTAAATGTTTCCCATAATATTTCAAAATTATGGTTATTCAAATGAGAGCGTTAACGCCTCGTTGAGTCGCCCTAACTTGAGATTCGCACGTCAACCCAAGGCTTACTCAAAGAAGGATTTATTAAATATTTAAATAATATTCTAAAATTTGTTGCTATCCGGGTAAAATTATTGATACTCCGTTGAATCGCCTTAACTTGAGATTCGCACGTCAACCTAAGGCTTACTCAAAGAAGGATTTATTAGATATTTAAATAATATTCTAAAGATTTGTTGCTATCCGGGTAAAATTATTGATACTCCGTTGAATCGCCTTAACTTGAGATTCGCACGTCAACCTAAGGCTTACTCAAAGAAGGATTTATTAGATATTTAAATAATATTCTAAAGATTGTTGCTATCCGGGTAAAATTATATGACACACATGAAGATTCCTTTATTTATTTATTTATTTATAGGATTGCAAGATGGAGTTTTATTTAATAGTGCTTGTACTTACTTTTCTTGATTGTATATCATTTCGAATTCTCCTTGATAATCCGGGCCTTCCATCCTTCCGGAAATTTTATTATGGCGGGCTTTGTACAGTCGAATAATAATATCCCGCGCTTTTACTGTATATAGCGCGCACTTATCGTCTGTGAAGCGTATCACACTTTTGTTTTTGCAACGTCTAAATCTTAAAGGCGTTTATGCCTTTTTAGATTTTTATTTTTATTTATTTCTTTACAACACTTGGAGCACTGGTTTAACTTTTCTTTTCTTCTTGAATATTGGAGATCTTCCGATGGACTTCCTCTATTTTGCAGATGCACGCATTTATATACCATTCAACAATTGACAAACGCTTTATTTTGTTTCAAATTATTTTTGTTCAGTTTAAATTTTCTTCTACTGCGCCCTCCGTGTATGTTATGGTAACTATCGATGTCACGTGGTCATGTGACCTTTCTTCCGCCATGTTACCGTTGTTGTTGTTTACATATTCTATACTTGCATATCCAATGGACATCGATTGATTTCATCGATCTGTAGGTATTCTTAAGCTGTACTATGTTATATACTGACTAATGTTTTATTTATTTTTTAGCTTAAAATCTCTTGAAGCATTTTTATATAGGAAATTGTATACCAATCGCATATTTAGATGTGCATACAATAATATCTTTTTCCTGGAGATATCAGTGAAATTTTCTTATCCTACATGATGTTTTATTTTTAATAGTGAAACAGAAATGAGTGGAATATATTTATTTATGTATAGAGACCTTTGTTCTTGCCCTAGTGTTTATTATTAACGCAATATGTTGAACGCAGGCTTCTATTCATCGATTATTATTACTGCCAAAGAATGCATTATCGAATGACCTACTTTCTATTAATTACTAATAATAATGTTTAAATCGTTACATATCCTTTTTTAGACTGAGGTTAGTATTTAAGCATCATGTTTTGTATGATATTTAACACAATTTTGTGCTCTAATTTATTTAACATTGTTTTATATAATATTCAATACCATTTTATTTTTAATTGCTAGTGCTTTCATTTTTACGGGTATGCAACCCACATTGCATTGATGTGTATTCTATTGCATATTCATCAGTTTGAATAGGTACCCACTATTATGGGATGCTTTGAATTATATATATATTTATATAAATTAGTGGATTATTCTGTATTTATTTGTTGAAATATTAAATTATAATTTATATCAAATATGTAAATTTATATTTATTTAAAATAAATGTGCTGGTATTTTATTTTTGTTGACTTTTTATTTGTTTGTATTCTTTATTTATCTATTTATTTATTTGTGCAGAAAATACCATAGCAATATGTATAAGAAAGTCGCGTGGTAGTCACACCTCATTTTTTTAACAGTACTTCGATTAGGTATTTGAATATATTTTATAAAAAAATTCTCAATATTTGAATCCGAAGTAACACATTTACTCACAGGTTATTTTTTTCAGGAGAATAAAATATTTGAAACTTAATTTAGAACAACTGTATAATTTGAAACGCACATATGTATAAGAAAGTCGCGTGGTGGTCACACCTCATTTTTTTAACCTCTTTTACAATGTATGAGTTTATACAGAAACCTTCTGCAAACCTTTAGTAAACCGATTATTTACAATACAAGCAGTAGGGGGGCAATTATGGATCGCTATCCTAGTGACAGTAGGTAATTGAGTGGTATATTTGTGCCTAGAAAAATAAATTTATACCCATTATTATTGCCGATTTACTGAAAGGTACATAAAATATCTTTTTGTTGAATCTTTTTCTATAATGATAAAAAATTACTATTATTGAAAATATAAAAAACAATTTAACTTACATTAAATGTTGATGTATGTATGTGAAAGATATCTAAATCTATATATCTTTCACATACCAGATTGCATGTTGATATGGCGTTTAAAAACGTACCTTAAAAAACACTATTTTTACAGTGGTCAGTATTATTTTATCTTTAAACATATGTAGATAGGTGCGGCAAGCTTTATATTCGATTATTGAAACGGTTGTTATTCGAATACCCACACCAGTAGAGCTGGTATTATTTAAATTTGAAATTTATTGAATAACGTTTCTCGGAAAAAAATTGAAATCTGTAAATTGTAAATATCCAAATACGTATATACACACATATCATTATTCAAATTAATCTAAATATAAGTAATCTTACACGTTTACGTTCATGTTTGCAAATATATTAATTTTATTATAATATATGTAGTCAAATATTATAAAGTGAAATAATTAATAATTTAATACAGTAAATATCGCAGTAGCTGAGATCTTTAGCTCAACCCTCAGATACTTTATCATTTACAAATTCAGAAGCTATTAGTGTCAATTTTTTTATATTAAAGCTAGACATATTGTAAATTATTCTGTCAGTTATTAGTGCGCTAAAAGGTATCTTAATTTTCTTGCTGAATTTTACATAAAAAAGTGGTACCTGTAGCTGACATGTCTTGATCCAGTCAGTAGTGGACATCTCTTGTCCCAGTAACTGATGAAGAGTATGAAACAATTTAGTTTCATAAGTAGAAATATTAAACACACTTATACAAAATACAAAATACAAAATACAAAAATACAAAATTAAATTATATTATTTGTAACACCTGGGTATGCATTTATTTCAGATACCTTATGGAGCCCCCAAGTATCCAGTCTTCCAGATTATCTATAATTGCCATAACATTGTCCTCAATTTTATAACATAACTTGTCGGACGAATAAGGCTTTTCCTTTTAATTGAACATATTCCACTTGCAAAATTTCATTTTCATTGATTTGGCTAACAATACCCGGATAATATTTGTGTTCATATTTTACCATGGCGTAGTCATAAATCTTTAAGCCCTCTAAGTTATTTTTTCCTGCAAATTATCATTTGTAAAAGAGTGATTTGAATCTGAATGTACCAACGTTTTTCTTTTCCTTTCTTCAAAAGTTCTAAGGAGTGATTTTTCTACTCTCTTTATCTTCCTTTTAAGTTTCTCTTCTTCAGGATTCTTTTCCTCATTTTCTTTCTTTGTATAATATTCTTTTCATTGTCGGAAAGTAACAACAGACGGATTTTTTTTCTTCGTTTCTTTTCATTTTTCGTTTCATTGAAAGGCTAAAATAAGATTCTTTTAAATGGTAATGGTACAGAAGAATTGCGGTTTCTTGTTAATAAAATCGGTAGTTACTTCACGAGGAACTGTGGTATTCTTTCAGAAGTAGTATGTTCAAGTGCATGTGGTTTTTCAGGTATACTCATTCTCACTGTTGGGATCACAGTCTTTAACATCCGCTTTTGTATCGCTACTATTTTTATCAGGTATTGCTGGAGATACTTCGTGATTTGTAATTTTGTTTGCTCAAACATTTTTATTTTACATTTTTAAAGTTCTTTCATAATTTTTTTTCTAAATGTATCTTTTAATACTTTGATATTATTTCTAACATGTTGGCAAAGAAAAGTGTTTCGATAGTCGTTACTTCCGGTTTTAGTTTGGAATTCTTTTAATAAAAAAATGTAATAAATCAAGTTCTAAATTGTTTATTCTGTTAATATATTTGGTTAGTATACATAATTTTAGTTATACAAATATTTTTCCAACTAAAACTCTAAATACTTATGAACTCTTAAAATATAAGTCTGGAATGCAAAAATTTTGTTAAAAGAGTAGGAGATAAAAAAGTTATGAAGTTTAAAGAATTAAACTTAGTAGTTGGCGAGTAATAAATTAGATACAACAAACGAATATCCTATTGACCGAACTTCCACCGTAAAAAATTGTAAATGTTTTCAGAAAGTAGCCGATAATATTTTTTTTTTGATTAAGAGTATCATAATAAAAACACAGTCCAATTAATTGATCACCCAAAACATTGCACAATATGGGTATTGACGACTAATCGTCTTTGAAAATCAATTTCAACGATCACTTTAGGATTTTTTTGATTCCAATACTGATGAATGTTTTTATTAAGAATGCCTTTGTTGTTAAAGATGTTTTCATCGGTCTAAACAATTTTTCTATATAACATTCGAAACTTAGCTACATAATCTTCCTCCCCGACCTCTTTCATTTTCCTTTTTTGCAAGTACTTTTTGAGGAATTAAATTTATGCCTTTTCTACACTGGGTGTACAGTTTGATTTGATATAATAATGTTATTAGCCACCTCTCGAGTTGAAATACCTGAATTTTCCTGCGCTGTGAGAAGAACATCTGTTTCAACAATTTTGCCAAATCGTCACTGTTTGCGCTTCGATTTTTGTGCCATAGCGTATGAAATTTTGTCTAAATTGATGAGTTCTTGAAATTTTCGAGTTCGTAAAGTGATTACCTAAAGCAAGGTATTTTGATTTCGGTACCTGCTGATTAGAATCAGGCACTAACATTTTTTGACCGTGCAAAATGTATGTTATTGAACCAAAGTAATTAATTTTAGTTTTATATATTTATATTAATTTGAAAGAGATAATGAGAATAATTGTACAAAATGAAGTCATACACTATTTTATTAACTCAATTTCAATGGAAGAAAATAGTGTTGGCAATAAATTGAAAAACTTGACAACCAAGTATTTTCAGCAATATTCTTATGCACAGCTAAAATACTCCCATAGAAATGGCTCGTTGTTCAGTAATATGCCTTTTGAGCGTATATATATATATATATCTCAATAATAAAATACATTCTTGCAGATTTAATAGTCTATTGGAAAAAATTATATTACTCATTCTTCGGCCGTTTCAGTCAGTCGTTGATGATCAGACAATTGTTCATATTTTTGCATTAATGTTTGTACGTATCTGACAGCAGCGGTAAAAGGTATTCGTTATCAATACTCGTTGGTATTGTGAGGCGAATTACGTCCACACAATCGAATCGAGTACCCCGTAATCACATTTATAACATGCACAGAGAACTGGTCGAAAAAACTGTGCTCATTTTCTACAGTCACGACCGCTCTGTGATGAAAGTATAAAATACAGCAAGCCATCCATGAAAATATGGAATTATTTGCGCCCTGAGCAGCAACGTGTTCGCTAATCGCAATTATTTCAATACAGGGGCTGATGAAATAGTTATCGCTTCTTTTAAGAAAATGTATTTCAATGCAAATTATGACTGAAATATTTTTAACTCTAACAAAGTAACCAGATTTTTATCTATTTTACAATTTATTGCAATATAACATATACAGCTACTACTATTAAGCTAAATTATAATTCAATTAATAAAATTTTGCTGTATTTATTAGCATATAATATTTAGTATGTCTTTTATCTAACTTTTATACCAATACTAAGCTTTTATTTTGGTCACTAAAAGGCAACGTGTATTTCTTTTAACCAAAACCGAGAAACATAAAATATGAATAGATATCAAGAGTACTATATCTCTCCATATTTGCGGTGTCCTATAAAACCAATTATCTATAGGGGAGAGGTGGTATGAAAGGGACGTGGTCTGAAAGGGACAGTAACCAAAATACCGGTATCTGTATAATTTATATGTAGTTCTACCACTGCAGGACAGATGGCATTACCGTTGAACATCAGGGTGCAAATTATGGCAGTTTAAAGCAAAGTTTAGTAGTTGAGTTTTTAAGTAGAAATATTTATGTCGATATTTATACAACGCAAAGAAGTGTTTGAAGTGTCGTTCTGAGTGTTTGAAGACAGATTTTGCCGTTTTTTTCGCATCACCTACTGCAGGCAAGTGTTACACACATCACATGATATCAATTTGAAAAATATATATAGAGGTTATATTTTTAGTCACATATAATTATTTGTTATCACTTAGTTTTGAAAGGGACATGTCGTTAAGTGTTGAAAGGGACAGTGTCCCTTTCAATACTTGGGTACTAGTGCCATATTTAACTATAATTGAGGGTCTTCTAAGGTCCATTTTCTTTATTTACAGAACATGGCGAAAACGAAACGAACGCTTCAACGAAAGTCTGAAACCACTATCAAGGAGGCGGTTAAAGAGATAATATCTAACAATGTTTCTATTAGAAGCGTGGCTTTGAAATACAACATTGCAAAATCACAATTAGCCAGACTTGTAAATCAAGCAAAATCGTGTCCCAATATTGAGAATTTCAATTACAAACCTAACATTGGCAATAGAAGGATCTTTAGCAGAGAAGAAGAGGCATCATTAGTGCAATATTTAAAGATGTCTTCAAAAATGGCCTATGGTCTCTCATATGTTCAAATAAGAAAATTGGCCTATGAATATATGTGTAAATTAAATAAGGAGGGTCCTGCAAAATGGAAGAAGGACGAAATTGCTTCTATAGACTGGTTGAAGTCATTTATGGGTCGTCATCATGATCTGGCTCTTCGCCGGCCAGAAAAAACATCTCTAGGTCGTGCTACAGCATTCAATAGAAGTACGGTACAGAAATTTTTTGAGAACCTACAGAATGTTATGGACAGATTCAAATTTGAATCACATCGTATTTTTAACGCTGATGAGACCGGTTTAGCTACGGTAACAGAACTTCCAAAGGTGGTTGCTGAACGCGGTACCAAACAGGTTGCTCAGGCAACATCGGCTGAACGTGGCGAACTCATGACAATGTTGGCCTTTATTTCGGCTGTAGGTGGTAGTGTTCCACCTGTCTTTATTTTCCCGAGAGTTCGATATAAAGAATTTATGTCTAAAGATTGTCCACCCGGAAGCCTTGCACTTTCTAACAAATCCGGATGGATGACAAAAGACAATTTTCTACTGTCACTAAAACACTTTGTGAAATATGTTAAATGTTCGGTGGAAGAACCAGTATTGCTGATAATTGATAAGCATGAAAGTCATGTTAATTTGGAGGTTGTAATTTATGCAAAGGAGAATGGAGTTATTATTCTTACCCTGCCTCCGCATTGTAGCCATAAGTTACAACCTCTAGACGTGGCTGTTTACGGGCCATTCAAAGCATTTTTCAAAACTGCAATGAATGACTGGATGTTATCACACCCAGGCCAGACTGTGACTATTTATCAGCTTCCACAGTTTGCAAATCTGGCTTATACAAATGCTTTTAATATAAAAACATAACATCAGGTTTTAAGAAATCAGGTATTTACCCTATAAATTCAAACAACTTTGGTGACGAAGATTTTCTTACGTCATATGTGACTGACCGCTCCATAGAAGACCTTCTGCTGGAAGATGTAGTCCCTAGAAATGAAGCAGATGATGCACAATCAGGTCCTAGTACAAAAGTACAAAAGTCTAATGATAATGAAGCTTCTACTGGTTGTCTTTCTGTTGAAGAAATCAGGCCCTACCCCAAGGCACCACCAAGGAAGAAATCAGCCAGAGGTAGAAAAAAAGGTACAACGAGAATATTAACCGATACAAATGAAAAAAAGATTTTAGAAGGCGAACTAATACAGAAAGCTTCAAAAATGCGGAAATCAAATATAAGGCAAAATCCTGCTGTAAAAAGAAAACTGATGGAATCTAGCAGCAGCGAAGACAATTTGGGTGACGTCGAATATGCAGAAAGTGATGACAGTGTGGGCACTGAGATATGTGATGATGAAGATATAATAGACACCGACATAAATATCAATGACTTTGTACTAGTTAAGTTTACCTCAAAGAAAGCAACTAATTATGCCATTGGTGTTGTTAAAAAAATATTAGGCGACAATGAATTTAATGTAAACTTTTTAAAAAAATCAAGCAAAACTAACAGTTTTACATATCCTGAACCGGCCGATATAGCAGATGTTGTAAAAAGTGATATAGTAATGAAGTTGCCAATGCCTCACAAGAGTAATTCCAGTAAAAGGGCTTCTTCTTTTTTCTGCTTTGATGTAGATTTAACTAATTTCATAGGATTAATATAAGTGTCCCTTTCAAAACATATAGTGTCCTTTTCAATACACACAAGTGATGAAAGGGACAAAATACATTATTTGTTTAATTTCATGTTAATTTTTTATATTATGAGAAAAAATTAAATGTAAGCTCGGGATATAATAGCTTTTGATACACGTAACAATATGTATTACTTTCAGTTTTTATTTTTTAATTAAAATTGTTTTTACAGACTACTTTTTTGAAAATGTCCCTTTCACACCACCTCTCCCCTACTGCTATGGGTTTAGTTTAGCGACAAAACAATCAACTTATTTTAATTGTATTGTAAAAAAAACAATAATACACGTTTTATTGAACATAAAAAGAAATAGTGAATATAAAACGACACTTTGAGATATAAAAAACTTATAATCAAAAATGATGTGTGCGCACCACACGACTTACTTATACAGGGTGAGTTTTTTATCTGAGACAACGGAATATCTCTAAACCACTGCATCAAATCAAAAAAAGATCTTAATAATATTTGTTATAATGTAGGGGGCTCAGTGAATGGTGCCGAACTCGATCCCCCACCTCACCCCTCCAGAGTGGGAGGGGGGACAACTTTGAAATCTTAAACAGGACCTCCCATTTTGTATTGCAGATTCCGATTCTACACCATCAATTATGTACGTTTTCTTTGAAACTTTTTTTTCTATTCGTTACGGATTGCGGTGTAATCGCAAAAAATATGGTTGTGAATGTCTAGAGAAAATACACAAAAAAGAGAAGCAAGCAAACACGATTTTGTGTTTTTTTTATTTTAACATAAACTAACATTTCAAAAAGCCATGTGCTAGAAACTGTGCCCCTCCACTTCGAAACATTTATTTATTCGCAATTGGAATGCTATTCAACGATATAAAACCGTACTTTATTCAGTACATGACAAGTTACGAATCGACAAAAAAGTTTCAAACAAAAACTACATACTTGATGGCGTAGAATCCGAATCTGCAATAAAAAATAGGGGTTCCCATTTAATATTTCAAAGTTGTCCCCCTCTCAATCTAGGGGGTGAGGTGGGGGATCGAGTTCAGCACCATTCAGTGAGCCCCCTACATTACAACAAATCTTATTAAGATCTTTTTTTGATTTGATGCAGTGGTTTAGAGATATTCCGTTGTCTCAAGATAAAAAACTCACCCTGTATATATATACCGGGTGTCTGTTTAAGCTCGGCCACCGGCCATATCTCGGCAACCGTTTATCGTACAACCTCGCGGAAAAAATCTTGATAGTAAAATGGATGACGGGAATTACAACAAAATTTCCAAAATGATCGCAAGGGGGCGCAATTCTCAAGATAAATTAAGAATTCGATAATTTTTCATTAAATTTTAGATTAAGATTGATTAAAAAATTTACTAGCAAAATTAGACGTTTTTATACAACTTTCATTTGAAACTTTTTGATCTAACTTCCATACGAAGGGGAGAGTGCAGGGGGGTATGACTGCGCACAAAAGTAGGAATAACTTTGGTTTGCCCCAACGGATTTTAATGTTTCTGGGCTCATTAGATAGAGAATTTTACAATGAATTGAAGGATATGTAGCACGAAATTACGTGGTTGTCAAAGAAAATAACAGGGAGCGCTGTTCTCAATGTATGGGTCTCTAGACAGTGTATAGTACGTTTTCACTTGAAATTTCATCATATTCTTCGCTAAATGTATTTATTTCAATCCTTTTATCGATTTTTTAATTCATTGCATATGTTACGTTAGATTCTCCTTTTAAATGTGTTTAAATACTCTAGCTATTATTTTTTAAATATCATTTCTCCTCCTTTCCAACACTGCAAAAAAATAATAATAGTGAACAGTGTAGTTTGCTTTTTTTTTTTAAATGGCATGCACAGTGATACTAAATTACATTATGATGAGATTTCCAAGGTGGGCCATGAAAATCGAAATGCAAAGATATTAGTGTCACTTGTAGTTAAACTTTTTGTACGTATTTAGCAAATAAGCCTTTTTGGACACCTGCACATAATTATTAAGTTTATAAAATGTCGTATTCTAACGTTGAAACTTATGAAATGATCCGAATGTATTTTCAATGCTTTGAAAATGCATTCTTCCTTCGGGGAAATATTCACTAAATTATCCCGAAAGAAGACATTATTGAGTTTTTATTCACCTTGCCAGATGTTCTTGATGCTTATTTATGGGGCAGAATAAAAGACATAGTTTATCACAAAAAGCCGAGTACAACAATTGCTGCCTCTAAAATGGAAGTAACTCTGCTCTCTACTAATCGACAAGTAAACGTGTATTGAAAATGAAGGTGAACACTTTGAACATTTGTTAAGTTGAAGTTTTTTCTTGTTTTTTTTTTGTACTTTCTGATTTAAATATATTTTCTTTTCCTTTATATTACTTGGTCAATATATTTTCTTATTTGTGTTTAGGTATATAATAGGTTCTTTTATTTACTTTCATTTCAGACGAGGATGATTTAGATATCAATTTTTGTACCCTTTCGTTAAATTATGTCACACTACGCCATCTCAAGAACTATGGAGGCAATCCAAGTTTATGCGAAGAATAACAACCGAAGGTTCAAGAAAACCTAATAACTATGAGTGGGTTGAAGAGTTTCTAGTCAGTATTACACCACCATCGGTAGATTATGCTACTGAGACTATTCCTGAGTCAAACCAAAGTTGTTTCCTATCGGAACCCTTCCGTATAGAGGAGTTAAATGCGGCCATTCCTAAGGCAAAGAGTACCTCACCGGAACATGATCAAATAAAATATCCAATGATAACCTTTTTACCTGATAACGCAAAAACATATTTGATAGAGATTTTTAATGATGTTTGGGTTAAAGCGGAAGCTATGGAAGACTGGAAAACAATTGTGGTAGTACCAATACTTAAACCGAACAAAGATCCGAACATAGCAGACTCATACCGTCCTATATCCCTTTTTTCTTGCATATTTAAAATACTGGAACGGATAATCAAGTCACGCTTAGAATGGTGGTTTACAACACTAGGTCAACTACCTAGTGGTCAGTATGGATTTAAGAAATCATGTGGTACAATGGACGCACTTGCTTCTATAGTAACTGATATACAGTGTTGTCATTCAAAAAATGAATACATGTGTGCAGCTTTTCTCGACTGCAAAGGTGCATATGATTCGGTAGATCTACTGATTTTAAAAGGTAAACTTGTCAAATTGGGATTCCCACATTTCGTTGCGCATGTCTTGGTTAGTTTCTACCAAAGTCGATCTGTCTACGTACGAAGTCTAGACAATGGCATGGTTGGCCCACGAATAACAAGTAAAGGATTACCTCAGGGCTCTGTACTAAGCCCTATGTTGTTTAATATATATACTGCTGACTTTCATTTTGAATACCCTCTCTCAAAAATAATACAATACGCAGATGACTTCTGTGTATACGTTCAACACAGAAACATCGATCGATGTAAAAAGGTAATGCGTTACGTGATGGATTTAATTGACAAGTGGTGTTTAAACAATAGGTTACAGCTATCAGTAGAAAAAACAAGAAATACTTTCTTCACCAGGCACAACATGAGTAATAGAAATTCAATAACATTAGGAGGCCGGAAACTACGCATTTCCAACCAAGTTAAATACTTAGGCATGATTTTAGACAGGAAACTCAATTGGAATCAGCATATTGAATATATGGTTAATAGATGCAACAAAGGATTGAATTTCTTTCGAATGGTAACTATAACATGGTGGGGCGCAGAACCCAACCCTTGTTTACTTTTTTATAAGGCATATTTAAGGTCAATCATAGACTACGGAGCTATCCTTTATGGATCAGCAAGTAGATCCTTGCTTAAAAAGGTAGATGTAATTCAAAATAAAGCACTGAGGATGTGCCTAGGGGCAATGTGTTCTACACCAATTGAGGCACTACACGCTGAAGCGATGGAGCCGACCTTATTCCTGAGGCGAAAATTCCTCGCTGAGAAATTTGTACTAAAGAGCATAGGCAAAAATCAACAACTCATATCTAGTATTTGTAAACTCAATAGTTACGATCTAACGCATACATATTGGAGCAAAAAGCCCTCTCCACTTTTATGTGCGGCATTCAGAGATACTTCCTCATTGCATGATCGGATTTGGCAACAGAAACACACCTCAGATTGTTACTTTGATCTATTCAACCAAATTGATGTTACCTATCCTACCTTTACAGAGATACCACTCATCAACAATAATGAATTACGATTGTTGTTGAATCCTCTTAAAACACATATATACTGTGACGCATCCAAAACGCAGGACGGGGTTGGTTGTGCGTTTATTGAGGCACTTACAAAAGATACACGACAATATAAGTTTCCTGATGATACAAGTGTCTTCTCAGCAGAAGCTTACGCCATTCTTTATGCCCTTGAATACATTAGCAGACTCTCGATCTGTACTGCAGGCATTGGCATCATCACTTCAACCAGGACAAAGAATAAATAATATAATTGAACAGGTAAAATCTACATTAGTCAAGTTAACGAAGGAAAATATATCTATAAACTTTGTGTGGGTCAAGGCTCATGTGGGCATCGAATATAATGAGGCCGCAGACAGTTTAGCTAAAGATAGCTGTAAACTTGGCTTAGCAGAGGAAAACCTTACATTGGAAGATGCCATATGTATTGCCAAAGAAAGACAAAGATCAAGGTGGAAACTCCAGTGGAAAAAATATACAACAACCTCTCAGTCCAGATATGCAGCAATACACCCTGAGTTACCTAATAGCGTGTGGTTTACTAGCTATAGTATTCCACGAAAATATATTTCGATCATTAGTCGATTAAACTTTGGACATGGATGCACCCAATGCACTTAGCAAAACTAAAAATTATTGATGATAATAAATGTGCTATCTGCAATACCGAAAGCGACCTGGACCATATCATTTTTGATTGTAAGAAACACTATCAAGATTGCCGGAAAGTATATGATGATATAGCTGCACTAAACGTAGAAAGACCATTTAATCTTCAACATGTGCTAACCCTGAAGAGGAGAGACGTATTAGACTGTCTAATAATTTTCTTTAGTAAAACAGGAGAAAAAATTTAGCTTCGATCCTATATCTGTAATACCTTTGTTGGAAAATCCTGTCTAGCCACGGCTCAGTTTTGTTTGTCTGATAAAGCCGCCTTGATGAGCCTCTAGGCGTGAAAAGTGTTTTTATCCAAACGTTGTGGCATCTTCAAAGTCATCTCTTTAGTAGTTACGGTCTGGCTGCATCGACAATGTCCGCAATGCCATTAAAAAAAAAAAAATCTACCTATCAGTTGGGTGATAAAGATATATTATTATTATTATTATTATTATTATTAGTATTTTATTTCAATGTCTAAAAAGGCAAGACATGAAATTTAAAAATAGCTAGAGAATTTGAAAACATTTAAGAAAAAAATCTAATGTAACATATTGCAGTGACCTTCAGTTTGGTGGTAGATTATAAATAGATATAATCAAGATCACTTCAAGATTTATTTTAATTAATTGTTATTTTATTTATTTTTATCATGATGTGTATATAAGTATTCATTAAGTCAATATTTTGCCAAAATTTAATTTTTATTTACGCAAAACAATATTAGAATGTTATCATAATTTTTATAAAAGTCATAATATCAAAATAAGCATAAAATGTTACGTGAATGATGACGAGGAAGTGTTTCCCGCACGAAGAATACTGTTACCGGGAGAGATCGATAGTGTGGCTCGGCGAAAACAATATTTTTCCGCTAGATGCATTGGATGAGTCATGAACGTGTAAACAAGTTGATATTTACATGTTTGTTTACCATTTTCAAAGATTGTTAATACGCTGCTTTCCTGAGTGGTGCAGCACTGCAGCTATGTAATTCTGGAAGTGGAATCGTATCTACCGAACAGAACCGGACGTTTTTGTGAAGAAAATTATCCGTAAACCGCACGCAAAAGAGGAAAAAAGGAGAAGGTGGAAACCTTCTCCTTTTTTCGATACTTATAAAAATTTTAACAAGAATTAAAACTTGTAATATTTTCCGTAATAGTTGTACTGTACAATTTACATTGAGACTTGTAAATTATTTTAGAAATAATTATTTATGTACGGAACAGTTTTATTTAATTATAACTTTGAATTTTTTTTTTATTTTTCTAGAATGTTTTGTTTTATATGTAGGGTTACTACACCATGCATTATGATAAAACATTTTAGTGACTGTAATGATTAAGTTGAATAGCGTAATAATTTTTTTTTATAAAGATTTTTCTTTACTACTTTATTTATCAGAGTAGAGGATTTGTGGTTAATAATTTTGTTTTATGTATACAGCTTGAGCGCGCGGGGTATGATCACCCGATGCTAGTCGATATTCTTCGGACATATATTCGGCAAATGATTTCCGCTAGCTGTGTTCGCCAGATATAGATATATAGATTTATTTTTCCAGAGTTGTTATTTCGTTATATTTACTGGAGAGAATCTCAAATTTTAATTTCTATTTCAAGGGTCGTTTTTATGTTATTTTATGGTATTCCTGTTATACTTATTTATAGTTTTTTTTTTACCATGAAATTTCTATTTATTTATTTTTCTCTAGACATCTTAGTTTATTCTGCAGATGTTTCAGGCGGGTTGTTTTTATTTCATTCTAAAACCCAGTTGTACTGCTATAACTTTGTACACAACTACATTATTATTTAATTTCATTAGGATAATCATAATTACGTTATAAGTATTACAATCTTCGCGTCATTATCGACTTAGTTATCTCAGCAATCGTCATCACTTAAAGAGAAAATTTAATTTGTTCTTTTTGTCAATCTGCAAAAAAATAATCAGATCACTATGAGTTCGAATATGAGCAGGCAATGCTAGTATGTTGTGCCGTTACTCTAATATGTATTATCGGACCATGTTTAGATGCGAGTTTACGTATACCATCGGGTGATCATACCTCGCGCGCTCTTGCTGTATATAGAATAATTGAACAGTGATCGAAATTTTAATAATGGATGAGTTTGAAGTGATGTACGAAGAATTAAGGTGATTTGATAATGTTTGTTATAAATGTGTGTATAGTGTTGTACCAATTTTTTTTGAGTGGTGTTTTGTATTGGAATCTCAAAAGGAGGTAAAGTTTTTATTTAATATATTGTTTGATATTAACGTGTTGGGTAATAGATCAGGGATGTGTGCGATGAATTAAGTAGTTGTTTAATTCATAGCATGGAGTCCTGGTGAATCCTTAAAACACGAATTAGTCTTGGTGGTACTGTGTTGGGAGCGAGAAAAGGCGCCAGGCTGAACTAATCAGGGCTGAGTTAATTAATTAAATGCACAAAGACTTTTATTTTATTTTATTAAATTTAAAATTTATATATATACCTTAAGGGGTGAGCACATGGTGGTGTATGTTCGGGTTGTGTCCGACGAGTTAAAAAGCATACTCGTAGAGTGGAACTTTGGGGTACCTACCAGTGTGAATTTGTTTTCTGATGGTACTGTCTTGGGAGCGAGCAAAGGCGCCAGGCAGGACTAATTAGGGCAAAGCCACTCCCTCAATGTTTATATTTTCTTTGTAAATAATAAATTGCGTAATTTTTGGTTATTCATATTCCAGTACAATTCATCATATGCGATAAATTTTATTTTATTAAAGATGTTGATTGTTTACATGTATCTATGACAAATATAAATCATGATAATCACGTTTATATTTAAAATATAAAATTTTCTCGACGTTATGCTTTCATTTATTTTAATTTCTTTATTATATTGACTTGTTGATTATGATATGTGTAGTTTTAGATGATGTTTTGAAGTATTAATTTTTTTTGTAAATATATATTTGTGTAATTTAAAATTTCTCATTCTTTAATATTTATTTTTAATAAATTAGATGATAAGATTTATTTTGCATTTTATTTTCTTTACCTGACCTGGTGATAATTAAAGAGCATTCAAATCGATTGGAGGATATATTTATATTTTCTGCCCCTGAGAGAACATTTTCTTTAGTCATTCTAAACTGAGCTAGTTAAATGTAAAATTGCCTAACCTACTATTTAGCAGAAATTTTATTGTATCTTAGTCTAGCATAAGGCCTAGCACTAGGATGCATGCTTGATTCTTACCTACTTATTGATTGAATAATTCTAATTATTTTTATATAAATCTCAATTTGCAAGAGTCACAGCAATATGCCAGAATTAAAAAATCGGTGAGAAGATTGAAATAAATACCTTTATGGAAGACTATGATGAAAATTCAGTGAAAGCGAACTATACACTGTCTAGTGACACTTAAAATTAAAATAAAGTTATTATTCACAATAAATAAATAAATTTAATTAAAAATTGTTTATTTTTTTTGGATTGTCTTCGTATGACTATATCTTCATCAAGAAAAAAGGTAGCAACTTCCGGTTGTCATTCTCTTCAGTTTTTTATGAGCTTCAATATTACTATATTAAAAATATGCCGTTCCATTTAAAATTTAAAAAAAAAAAGTAATATACATACATTGAGAACAGCGCCCCCTGTTATTTTCTTTGACAACCACGTAATTTCGTCCTTCAATTCTTTGTAAGATTCTCTATCTAATGAGCCCAGAAACATTAAAATCCGTTGGTGCAAACCAAAATTATACCGACTTTTGTACGCAGACATACCCCCTTCCCCTCTTCCCTTCGTATGGGAGTTAGATCAAAAAGTTTCAAATGAAAGTTGTATAAAAACGTCCAAAAATTTTGCTAGAAAAATTTTCAATCTATCTTAATCTAGAATTTAATGAAAAATTATCGAATTTATAATTTATCTTGAGAATTGCGCCCCCTTGCGATCATTTTGGAAACTTAAAAATATTTTCGTTGTAATTTCCGTCGTCCATTCTACTATCAAGATTTTTTCCGCGAGGTTGTACGATAAACGGTTGCCGAGATATGGCCGGTGGCCGAGCTTAAACAGACACCCGTATATGTGCCTTTCAAGTTATGCAAAGTTATTCTAAATTAAGCTTTAAATACTTTTATCTTCTTAAAAAAAGACTCCTATGAGCAAATGTGTTAGTTCAGGCCTGAATTTTCAAAATTCTTTTATACAAAAATTATTCAAATTTCTAATCTAAGTATTTCTAGTCTCTTAATAAATCTCTACAGAATGCATATTTTGTGAGATATTTGTAAAACAAAAATGCTACTCACTAAGAGTAAAAGTATTACTACCCGTCCAAATTTTGAAATTTCATTTATACTAAAAATATTCCAAATCCAGCTCTAAATACTTTTATACTGTTGATAAATATACCTTAGTCGACATATTTTAATTTCTGATACGAAAGTAAAAAGAGGAAAAGAGCGCGACGAAATAAACTAAAGATAAACATAAGCGAGGCTGCCAAAACGGTACACTCGCGTGAGGGCCACCCGACATCGCCACTGCGTTGCTCTCCCACCACTGTTAGCAAGCAGGCATCGCTGCATATTATAAGGTCATATTCTGCATGCGATAGAAGTGTAAACCAAAATTAAAATTTGACGACTACGGTATATAGAATGCATAATTTATGACATATTTGCAAAAAATCGCTATACAGTAAGAGTAAAAGCGTTACTTCCGATCCGAATTTTTATAATTTTTGTTTACAAAAGGTATTGGAAATTAACTTCTAAATACTTTTATACTCATAACGTAAAAAGCATGGCTTGCGAAATATTTGCAAAAAACTGATTTTCGATAAGAATAAAAGACCTACTTCCGGTAGGAATTTCGAAAAACTTTTTTAATAGAATTCTTCTCAAATTTAATTTTGAGTACATGTGAATTCTTTATAAAACTTAGTAGTTGACGAATAATTAGCAAAATTCGATTTTTTCAACGAAGTAAACTACTACTTCCGGTCTGCCGATTTTGCTGATAATCTAATCAGATCTCAAGAGGGAGATTATATTTACAAATACAAAATTTGGAATTTATATTGTTACCGTTACTTTGTTACCAATACATACCACTACGACGCGTTTGCAGGTGTTCGAAGTTGTGTGTTAAAATTACTCTCATGTTTTTTTTCTAGTTCTGTCATTTTTGACATCACATAAAAAAACAGAGACGGTTGGTCGAGTTGTGTCAATTTTGACAAAATTGACACACATTATCTACGGTGTTTAAAAAGAATTCATTTTATTTCAATAAAGAGTATTAGAGCCATCTCGTCTCTTTAATTGTGAATCAGAGTGTGAATTATTACACCGGTAACAATTTGGCGCGCCATCGTGTGGCAGAATTTTTCTGTATTAGAAGTACAGAAATTCTCAGTGCAGAAAGCATTGACGAACCCAGGAGAAGATGGCTCCGAAAAGATCCTCGAAGAAAAGACAGTCTAGCGCTTCCGAACGCTCATTCTCGCCTGTCATAAATAATGTTTCCCTCATGGAACAAATCGCCGAACGGGTAACACGGGAAATTTTAGCTAATTATTCACCAAAGAAGACCACACCTGAGAAGGTTGATAGGCCGACAGTGCCACCGCCTGATGCAGAGACAGTGGTTAATGCTGAGGCCGTGGCGACACTCGCTGAGGCACTAAGGCAGTTAACTGTCGCGCCAGCATTAGCGCCGACAAACCGACCACCACCACGTCCTTACCATGGACAAATAACGGAAGACCCAGTGTTATTTATCGAAAGACTGGAGGGTTACCTATAGCACTTGGAGTTGGAGGTACCAGATGATATAGACGAAGCCGTACTTCCACATTTAGAGGGAGAAGCTGCGAACTGGTTTTCCTATTATATGGGAAGTTTTTTATCTACTGAAGATTTTGTACGGAGATTTAAGGATGAATTTCTCAGCCATCAGCGTAAGACAGCATTAGAAGTAGCAGTGTATGCCACAAGGCAGAGTACAAGCGAGTCACCTGACAAATTCGTATACCGCCTTAAGCAGTTGTTTCTCCGGTTAAAGCCAAATTGGCCTGAAGAGGCACTGATTCTGCACATCATTGATCGTCTGAACAAAGAGTCCAATTTACAGTTATTCTAAGTAATACCAAAGACAATGAAGGAGATGGAACAACATTGCTCACGTTGGTCAAGACTCAATGATGCTGATAAAATATGGGAAAAACGGTCTAGAAGAAGACCCACAACGACGCCAAATCAAGAAACCAGGCAAGTGACACGATCTTTAGCCGAGGGTCGTTCTCTACCAAGATGTTGGTTTTGTCCGGAAAGGCACCTGAATAGAGATTGCCCAAAACAACCGCGAGAGTTCACGGAACGTCATCCATAACATCAACAAAGACAGGGGGAAGAACAAGGGGCCGTCCCGAAGCAGTAACAGGAACGGCCCTAATAACTAACGACGACGAGGTAGCTTTGCCTTCAATACGGCTTCAGGTGAACGGACAAGAGGTGGTAGCATTGATCGACACAGCTGCTACCAGAAACCTCATGAGATCTGAGTATATGACCGGAGTGGCTAGTGAAACTCGCCCAATAACATTCATCTGGATCCGAGAGGGTATAGCCTTCCGAGCTCATCATGAAGGCACATTGAAGGCCACAGCTCATGGTTATACATTCACATGCAACGCAACGTTGATATCAAACATGCGTGCCGCCATTATCTTGGGATGTCCATGGCTCACAGAAAATAAGGTTGTAATCGACATGGCACGTAGGTGCATGCATGTGGGCAAAGAAAGAAGAGAAACATTACACTTCAACACCAAGAGTACTAGGAAGCACGCCACCAGAAATATCCAGGTCGACATGGACAATACACCTTGGACAATAGTGGACAGGGAGATTTTCCAGAAAACCCTAAATGACTTTGGGGAATTATTCGAGGAAGGGGAGGTCATTACTACCACCGCCACCACAAAACATGTTATCCGACTTTCCGATGACACACCAGTAAGGGTGCCTACCTACCGATATTCGCCGGACAAGAAGCGTGTGATTGGTGAACAGACAGAGAAAATGCTCGCGGCGAATGTTATTCGCCCTAGTCATAGTAACTACAATTCAGCAATTGTAATTGTAAATAAAAAGAACGGCGACCCGAGATTTTGTGTTGACTTTCGAAGACTGAATAGTCAAACGAAGGACGAGGTCAGTTCTTTACCTCCTGTGCAAGAGTCGCTCAAGGACCTAGGAACATCCAAGGTTTTCTCCACGCTTGATTTGCGGAATGGGTATTGGCAAATTGAGTTGGAGGAAACGTCCAAGCAGTATACGGCATTTACTACTCCGGATGGAGCATCTTATGAATTTAATGTCATGCCGTTTGGTCTTAAGGGAGCGCCGACGACCTTCCAGAAGCTGATGGTGCAGGATGTTCTAGTTGGGTATCTCCGTGAGTTTGCCATAGCGTATCTCGATGACATAATCGTGTATTCTGAGAACATGAAGCAGCATCAACGGCACCTACGGTTAGTTTTTGAGAGACTGGCTGAACATGGTCTGAGGTTGAACCAGAGTAAGTGTCATTTCGCAAGTCAAACATTGAACTATCTAGGACACGTGGTGACCATGGATGGGAACCATCCCCAGACCGGACATATTGAAGCAATCCAGGCTACCGAACCCCCTCGCACTCGGAAGAGTCTACGAAGGTTTCTTGGTTTGATAAACTGGTTACGGGATTACATCCAGGATTGTTCCAGGATAATGGCTCCACTCACGGATCTTCTAGCCACGAACCAGTCTTACAAATGGACTACAGAGGCGATGAGTGCGTTTCAAGCTATAAAGGAGGCGGCTTCCAAGCCTTTATATTTGCATCGACCAAACTTTAAGGAGCAATTTTTTCTGCAGACTGATGCCAGCGCAATAGGTACGTCCGCTGTCCTCTACCAGGAGAACAAGGGCCTTAGAAATGTAGTAAGTTATGCCAGTCTAAGATTCAATAAAGCCGAACAAAGATACCACTGTAATGAGCAGGAATTCTTGGCGGTTATCTGCGCTATTAAACGTTATCGTCCCTACTTAGAGGATAGGCCATTCATATTAAGGACTGATAACAAAGCACTGACTTGGCTTCAGCAATTTAAAGAGACTAAGTCCAAGTTAATGCGATGGTCATTATTGTTACAAGAATTTTCCTACAGCATCGAACACATTCCTGGTAGAGAAAATGAATTGCCAGACACCCTTTCTCGAAGTCCTGGGAATCACGGAGTGCCCGCTGAGTTGGGTGACATCGAGCGGCTACTTCCCAACGAAGCCTCTAGCAACTCCGAAACTGAAATCACAAATGACTTGTTTGTTATTGAGGTCGATGAGTCTTTGATTGATGCTATCTTAGACGCGCAACAGGAGGACCCACAGGTCTTAGAGATGGTGGGCAACTTGGCCGGAAATTCTGCAATATCTGAATATCCGAATGTGACATTACAGGATGGTTTTGTAAGATATCGTCTGGATGATAAATGGTTGATATGGATACCGCCTACGATCCGCGAGCGGGTGTTAAACCAGTATCATGATCATTTTACCGCAGGTCATCCTGGAGCGGAAGAGACTTACCGAGCGATTAGAGAACGTTTTTTCTGGAGCACCGCTCAAACCGACGTAGCGAAGCATGTCAGGACCTGTCGGATATGTAATGCGTTTAAAAGAGGACCGCCACAGTTTCAAGCTCCATTACGACCACATTCACCGAAACAGCCGTTTGAGGTAGTTTCTGTCGATATCATCGGTCCGCTAACCCAGTCTAGGAAGAAGAACAGATTTGGTATAGTAGTTACCGATTTATACTCTCGTTGGACGGAAGCTTGCGCGGTGAGAAGCGCTCCCAGTACTACAATCATAGATTACTTAACCCGAGTGTTTCAAAGGATTGGTTTTCCAAAGGCCATATTGACTGACAATGGTCGACAGTTCATCTCGGTAGCATGGGACTTGGCTCTTCGAAAGTGGCAGTGCATTTATTGGACCACACCCATCTACCATCCTAGAGCCAACCCGGTCGAAAGAAGGAATCAGGAACTTAAGAAGGGTCTCCGAATCTTACTAGTTGATGCAAACCCCAAGCAATGGGATGAGAAGTTGGATCAAGTTCTCTTCAACCTGCGATGCCGCGCATTCACAGACCCGGAGAATGGCGAGATCCGCCACAAGGGCGCCCAGTACCTGCCGACCAGAGGATACAACAGGTACACGCCAATGAATTGCGATATCGCGAGCACCAGTACGCACAACTCGACGCTCCGATGCCCGTAATACTCCGACCCGGTGAGTTTGTGATGGTGAAGGCACACCATCCGCCGGGCAAACACTTAGCCGAGAAGTGGACGGGACCGTACCCTGTGGTAGAGAACGCTGGCCCAACAGCAATATGGGTCCAACGTCCAGGCGCTCAGCGAACAAAATACCACCTTGACCAGGTACGGCCCATGAGACCAGCCAATCCAGCCCACCAGCCTACTGCTCCTCAGGAACAACAACACCACCCAGAGCCTGATGTCCATCCGGAGCACCTGGAAGCGCCCATTGTTAATGCGTAACAAACGAACAAACCGCGAGTGCGAAAACCATTTTTTTTTGTCGCGAGTGCGTCCCAAACCTCTATAGTCTTATAAGACAGACAATTTTAAATTGTCAAGTTAATTTTGATTACAATTTTATTCAAACACCCTGCAAACGGCGTGTGTCCGAAGGGTGGCCATTTGTTACCGTTACTTTGTTACCAATACATACCACTACGACGCGTTTGCAGGTGTTCGAAGTTGTGTGTTAAAATTACTGTCATATTTTTTTTTCTAGTTTTGTCATTTTTGACATCACATAAAAAAACAGAGGCGGTTGGTCGAGTTGTGTCAATTTTGACAAAATTGACACATTATCTACGGTGTTTAAAAAGAATTCATTTTATTTCAATAAAAAGTAAGTTATTAGAGCCATCTCGTCTCTTTAATTGTGAATCGGAGTGTGAATTATTACACCGGTAACAATATCTATAGCGGTTTTACCGCTATCGTGGTCACACACCCACACACGTGTATAGAATTTTATTCTGTGTGATATATTATAAAAAATCACATAACTAGTATGCCTGCTAAATAAAAAAATGAACGGATTTTTCAAAATTCAAAATAATCCTGCCTTAAGAAACCAACTTAATTTTCTAAACAATATATAAGCTTCCTTATTCTGAGACCTTCTCCGACCAAATTGAGTTCATGTACCTTACCTTAGAAACTCTTATACTCGGAAACCTGAAGCCGTTCCTAGAGCACCCTACCCTATTTTTCCCAATCTACTGCCGAACAAAAGGGGGCATCGTATATTTTTGACTCACATTAGATTAATCAAGACATATCTAGCGTATTTCAAAGAAGATAGTTCGTACGAAAGTCATTTAATATTATTTCATTTAATGCAACCGATATCTGAAATATTGAAATACATACTTATATTGTAATAATCATGATTTAAAATTCTCAATCAGAGTTTCAAAAACCAAATTTGTTGAGAAAATGTATTAGAATTCACTTTTATAGTAGTTCGTATTAGTATTTTATCCTGTGTATTTAAAAAGGAAACAAGTTATATTCATTTATATATTTATTTATGATTAAAAACCACTTTTTCATCGTGTAAATTATAATACACAAATAAAACTCATTTAATTCGTAATAAGTTAGGGAGAAGGGTTTATCATTTTTGAACCAGCATAATTTGATATTCTAATTTAGAGAAAATCTGCTTATTATGATCATGATCATTTTTTTGAGGCCTTTTTAACGACCTTGATATTTAACAATCCATTTTTTAAATGAGCTAAGTCGTTGCAACATTTTTAATTACTAATAAGTGTTAAAGACTCATTTTCACTAGAATTATAAACATATGTGGTATAACCAACCAATATGAGCATACGCTACAGGTATCAGCTGTGTCAATGAAGAGTGTGCAACTATTATCATAGAAATCTTCAATACACTTAACAATATGTAGGAACACCGTGCCAAAACATAAGTTTGGTTAACGCCACTGTGTTTCAACAAATTCACGTTGTCTTTTTCTAGACCATAAGTACGCTTTTGTTTAATAATGTATGCTAAACAGCCGAAAAAAAACATTAGTCAAAAAACACAATCATCGCTCATGTGATGTAGGAACTGTTGAGTAATTACGTCTTGTTTAATAATAATGGAATAAGAGCTCCAGTACGGCACTAAACATTTTTTTAGATCTCATTCAAAAGTTAATTGGCATGCTTACTATAAAGACGTTTGAATATCTACGATACTTTAACTGTATGTTTTATTGATCTGTCACCACGTGCTTTCGAGCTTCATACCTTGTTCTACAAATTTCTTAACAGCTAATTTAGATATTATTTTATACATTACTGCAAAGACTATGACTATCCTCCGCCTTCTAGTTTTACTTCACACTTAAACTTATTTTCGGATAGGAATGGACTTAAATGGATAATGTAATTCACATTACATTATCCATTTACACATTATGTATGTATGTATTATGTATGTATTATGTACATTATGTATGTAATGTTAATACAACAAGTTTTTAAAACATGTGTTCGTCAGCGCCACGCACCTTCCTCCACCTTACCTTCAATAACGATGTTTACAACTATATGTATGCTTAAAAAACGTTGCATCCATCGTTGCGAATGTAAGCGATGTTCCAGTGTGGGCTTTTGCACCGAAAGTAAATTAGTTAAATAGTTAAATCGCTGTGTCTAGGGGGCCGATAATTGTTTACTTTTGCTAATTATACGTGTTCTTTTGCGTAAATATGCCTCGTCCATATCTGTCGCGAGATACTGTTGAAAGGTAGATAATAGATTTGCCTGCGCTAGAATTCGACGCTATTCAACTGCGATGAAAAATTCACAATATATTACTTACTGTCGTGGCAAGTGAAAACCTGCGTAGTAAAATATATGTCGCAAAATACATATAAAGCACTGATTGCATTTAATTCAGATCTACTTAATGTGTAACATTCCATGGAATACGATGAATCATCCTGAGTTTATTCATTTTTTCAAAATCGTATTAACAATAAATATAGCGACTTGCGTGTGCCCACGGAATCCACCATGAGTTTCTCAAGATGGATTTCAAAGAACTTGACTGTCCGGACTAATGCAAAGTTTTTTCTAAAACGTTGTACTAATATTAAAAATTCGTTATACACTGTTTGGAAGACATGATTACTTTTTCAGTCGCATAGAATCTCATTAAAACCACACAGAAATTATAATAACTGTCCTACAAACTAATGACCTAGAACTGTATTTGGAAAAGTGCAAATTCTGCAAGAAATAGGTAAATTACCTTGGATATATCTTTAACCAAGAAAACATATATTTGGACCCAAAACGATTGGAAAACATCTAAAATCATCCAAAACCGTCTACATTAAGAATACTAGATATTTCGTTGGACTAAATTATTATCGCCAGTTTGTTCCAAGACACAGCCAGAAGACTCATGTATTATTGTCATTATCGAAAAAGAACACTAAATGAAAATTTAAGTTTATTTTATTATCCTGATATTAATCTGGACATCATTGTGCAAACAGACGCCTCAAACAATGAAATAGCTGCTGAGCTAGGACAAATTAGGGATAATGTACAGAGATCTATATATTTTGCATCGCGCACCTTGAAAGCTAGCAGAGTCCGATATGGTATTTATTTTACCAATTCATGAATTACGTTTCTGGCTACCGAGTTTCGAATAATTCGAGTCAAGGATACTATTAATACATACTTATTGAATGATTATGTTTCGTCTTTAGTGTTGAACATCATTTAAATTCCTTAAGCAAAAGTGAATTTGCTTTGAATTAGTACCATTTCATTTTCTTCGTTTATAAGTTTCCAGTTATATTAAATGCATTAAAGTTTTCGTTTCGTGTTATACCTAAAACTTTCCGGGTATCCAAAGCAGCAGTGTAAGTTATTTCAGGATCATTCTTCTTGCACTATTTACAACAATTTGGACTCTTACAGGAAAGTTAAAGTGGTTTGTATCCAAAGAATTAGTTTACAACAGCCTATTCAATTAAGAATATACCGAAAAAAGAACATTAACTGTTGTGTACACAAAAACCTCAATGAACCAACCTTTCTAAATCTGAGATATTTAATAGATAAAATATAATTACCTATTAAGGGTGGGCTTTCCTTAAGAAAAATTCCCGAACGGCGTATGTCGGGTTGCCTGAAATACATTGAATATATTTACGGAGTTTAGTATGCCTGTGACTTTTACACGATGTAGGTAGACGAACAGAAACATGAAGCAATATCTGGTCAACTGGCAAGCAAATAAATCTGGGATATTTGTCTTCTGCATTTATTGCATGAAAATATTGGTGGGCCGGTACTTTATTCGAAATTTGTTTTTGCTCTTTCTGAATATCCTTTAGGCTTGTATGTATTTAGTTTTATTAAGACTCCCGTTTTATGTAATTTGTAATTATTTTAATGATATTTTCCGAAATTAATTAGATATTAAGTTTTATTCTGCAATAAATATAACTTTATTATCATTATTTATGATTATCAATTATTTAAGTTGTACTGCTTATTATTTCTCACCATCATTCGTATTTACTTTACATATTGATGCTTTGTAATAAAGAAAACTAAAATCTGATAAAAACACAATGCCGGTGTTTCTTACAAAATGTAAAAATTTATATTCTTTAAGTAGCACATGTTGACAATTATATTCTTTACAGTCGACACTGGTATTGTTAGTTAGCGAAATCAAATATAAAAATTTCACCGTAGGTAAGATACGAACTCTGCGGACTCGGAACTAATCATTTATAACAACAACTTACAATTAATTGTTATTGATATAATTATTTTTTCTATTTATACCTTACATTCTATAATTTTTTTTCAGTGAAGTTTCGATAATTTTTTTAAATAACCGTATATGGCAGACAAAACGTCAAACGCACTCCTTTCCGCACCACCTTATAGGTAGAGTGCAAAGCGCGTTTTTTTTCTCACGGTATTCCTAGTAGACCTAATTCATGTTTTTTACAACAACAGAAATGTTTACAAAAGTACGGACAGTGTAGAAAATAAATAAAAAAGAATGGCCAAGTAGAGTTTTGTTTAAACGTGTCACAATCAGTAGGTACATACGAATTCTCCAATTTGACGTCTCTAATTTCTAGATTTCTCAAAATACGAGGATCAATAATTTCAGGTAATAAAGGGAGAAAATAAAATTACTCTAACCGTTGATTGAAGGAATATATAAAGATGCGCCACTGCATAGCACTGAGCGTAGCCAAAACTGGATCCGAGATCTATAGCGACTGCATCAGTCGTTTGGGTCCGAGATTCGAAACAGCCCGAGACAGCGATGATGTTTCTCGGCAAGGGGTTTGCGGGACGACTTAACGGAAAGACACGCAATTTTACTATAGCGTTGCGCATCTTTATATATTACTTCAATCAACGCTCTAACTTAATTACAGTTTTATTCCAGGAATAAAACTGTTTTCAATGTGTGAATAAATTGAATTTGTTTGTCCGTTACAGGCATTAGTTTGTTTTTATTTCTACAAATATAAAACATGCAATTGAGTTCGGGGGGTGATATAAAAACAACGTGCATCCAAAGTTAAAAAACAAAGATTACAAATTACGTTGTTTCTGGTTTGCAGTTAGACATTTTCAAAAAAAAAAAATGTGTATTAAGATTCCCGCAAGTATTTTGAATAAGTGGAAGTGACAGTTAATTTTGACAGTTCCTGTATAGGTATTTTTAAATAGTATGTAAATGGAAAAAAATGCATTATAAGAAGGTTTTTAAAATTAGAAAAAGAATAAATAATGTGTGAAATATCAAATTTTATGGATAAATATTAAAAAAATAAATAATAGATAGACATATTGATTTATAAAAGGTATGTGTAGAGATCTCATTGGAGAATTTAAAAAATAATAATAAGGTCGCCAAGGCAATTTGTTTGAAAAAAAACGGGAGATGAAAATAATTTTCATACGAAGCGGTTGTGTAAATTCGGAATTCAAGAGAATTTTTCCGATATTTACATATTTAAAATACGAACAGTGTTTATTACTGTTAGAATAAAATATTCTAACAGATTTATACTTAAATTTTGATAATCAAAGTGAAGTGAAAGAAAATTAATAACTAACAGCCATAAAATCATTAATTGATATTGAATACCAAATATACTGGAATAAGAAATATAATATAAAGTGATAAAAG
Organism: Amphimallon solstitiale; assembly: GCA_963170755.1. Classification (NCBI taxonomy): domain Eukaryota; kingdom Metazoa; phylum Arthropoda; class Insecta; order Coleoptera; family Scarabaeidae; genus Amphimallon; species Amphimallon solstitiale. The sequence continues at coordinate 131,138,662 of OY720675.1, read as the reverse complement.
TACTTACATTTGTAAAATTCATCCAAAAGAAGAAGATTTTGTATTTAACGTCAAGAATTTCTATTTGACGAGAAATTTAAAGGAGCCAAGAAGGGTTATTGCTCAATTTTCATAGTTCCGGAGATCCAGTTCATTGTATAGGTGTAATTTCATCATAGGAGTCCAGCGAGGTTAGAAACGAATTTACTGAGTCCGAACGTGTATATCTACGAGGTTATTGCTGAATTTTCAAGAGGAAAACCATAGTTCCGGAGGTCCAGTTCATTGTATAGGTGTAATTTCATCATAGGAGTCCAGCGAGGTTAGAAACGAATTTACTGAGTCCGAACGTGTATATCTAAGAGGTTATTGCTGAATTTTCAAGAGGAAAACCATAGTTCCGGAGGTCCAGTTCATTGTATAGGTGTAATTTCATCATAGGAGTCCAGCGAGGTTAGAAACGAATTTACTGAGTCCGAACGTGTATATCTAAGAGGAGCCCAGCGAGCACAGAAGCAGCACATCGAGAGTGCAGAGAAAGTCCCAGGTCATCGTAGGTGAGAAGATATCGGAGAATATTATGTAAATCACGATACCAGTACACTTTGAGTTGTTGTTTGGGCTATTTCCAACGATGGAAATAGCCCAAACAACAACTCAAATTATACTCCATCGTCAACAATTACACGTCACCAGTACACTTCATGGAGGTAGAACCTACAAGTAAATATAAATTAATATTTGAGGTAATATAAATTATATTGATACTATTTGTTTCAAAATTAATATATTTTATATTAATATTTAAATAAGTTAGAGCTATTTGAATTTAAATATAAGTTTGAGAACAATATAAGAAAGGTAATACCTTATTGGTAGTAATATTCCACATCGAAACCATAGAAATCTCTACATAAATTGAATATGTATTATAAAATTTCAAAGCATTATTTATCGGTCGTTAAATATACACAAACTGTCGTAAGAAACACACTAGCCATAAATGTGTCATTTTTTATAACGGTCTATTTCCATAATAAAATTATACATATCTTCATCATTATTAGACAATTTTCTGAATCATAATTTTATTGTTGTTACAATATCGAGCATTATTAATATACTCTATTTATTTTGAGATTGTTGTTTTTTCTTCATTAGAAGTACTATTTGTTTTTATGCTTTAATATATCATCTGGTAATGACAGGCACATTAACCTATAAAGAAAACAAATATCAAATTAATATCATCTGGAGAAAATTATATAAAATAAGAAATACCTACATGTTTACATAATTGTTAGTATAATCAAGTACACATAACCAGTCACAACGGATCCAAATTAAACGATTAATCCTGAGATTAAGAGTCATATTAGTTAAAGAATTTTGTAAACGTATCAATAGTACACGAGATACAAATAAAGGTTAGGAATTGATGACATAGTACGTCAAGAACCCGCCCACATTTATATTTTATAGGTATAGTTCATTTAAATTATAGTACCACCAGTACAATAAAGAATTAGGAAAAGGAAAAGGATTATAATTTAAATTATTTAAGCTGAGTTTGGAGTTTATATTAATTATCTATAAATATTAATACGTTATAATTGATTCACAGTGCAACCTAGTGAATGTTAATTTTTATTTCTAAATAGTAGATGATCATTGATAGCTAGCATAGGGCATTATTAGAAAATTATATGTTGTAATTAATACTCATCTACACAACAACATTAATACATTTTGGCTGGCCTAACTTGGGATAACAATACTAATACAATATATATATATATATATATATATATATATATGTATAATATTAACATTCGTAGTCAAAATACAAGAAATGTAGCTAAACTAATCTAAATGACGTAGATTGATTAAAAATAGTAAATTGATAAAAAAATGACGATTGGGAAAGCAAGTCACTTAAGTAAAATTATAGGAAGATCTTAGATTTAACAAAGACAAGATCCAACATAATTATAAGGCATTCGCCTACCTATGTGTTAATGACAAACGATTGAAAAAACAGAAAAATTCAAACGCAAATTATGTAATTAAAAGTGGAAATGTAAATATATGGGCATAGAACAATTGCTGTTATCCATGTAGTTTCATCAGAAAATCCTGATTTATCATGGACGACATATAATTTCACCAAACAAATAATATCGACGCAAATTATGCAATTAAAACGGAACATATAAAAATGTAGGTAGAGCAGCCGCATACTATTCATGTAGATCTATTAGAAGCGTTTAATTTATTTATTATGTACGTCATCAAATTTCACCGCACAAAAAATATTGACTCATGTCTTAAATGATGCATGAGTGACAGGGCAAAGAATAATAATAAAGCAGAGTTGTGTAAGTCAAACATAAAAATGTAAACTAATAAGTGTAAGGTTGCCATAGACCAATGCATTTCTTACTTAAGTATTTGTGTCCTTGTGTTTGACAACCAAGAAAGTTTGTTGTTAATTAAGTAATATGTGTAGTATAATGTCTTGCCTCAACAGTCTAAATTTAAAAAAATCTATAGTGTATTGCAACAGTAGGTAGTAATTCACTCTGTGTTGTGTAAGTGGCAATTTTTAGTCAGGCGTATTAGTAAAAATTATAATTCATAGCCAAATATACAGGAATTAATAATAATCATATCGTGTACATATAATAAACTTCGGATATCTTAGCATATCCATTTCCAGAAAAATGTGACCCAGTTTATTCGAAAACCTTATTTATAATAGATGTAAGGCGACCGTCTGTATTCCATTAATACTTAAGTGTAATTTCTGTTTGTGTTTATCAATTTCGAATCTTCGTATAAAATTAAGCACATTTGGCCATCTTTTTTCAAAAATATTAATGAAATCGGCATGTTTCGTATAGATTACTGTTATTTTCACATATTTTTCTTTATAATTCGTTATCCTACTCTTAATAAATTGCAGCGCTTATGAATTTCAATGCACAATACAAAACTACAACATGATGTGGAGACGCGAATCTCATCTCATTTATAATATCCGCAAAAGAAAGGTATGTATTTCGGAATTCGAAGAGGTAAATATTCCGCTCCTGTCCGAACACGAGGGTCTGAGTTCGTTTAAAAAGATATACTTGCGATGGCGTTGATTTGCAGAGAAGTTCATTTAAATGGATATTAGTATGTGTTCCTTTAACTGACCATAACTTAGTTAATTTAAAATATAGTTCTGAGGTGTCTTTTTCCATTTTCTTAAAATCGTTATTTTATGTAATTATAACAAAATATAACGTTTACTAAATTTATCAATTATTAATATTACGTGAAACATTAATTTTCTTGTAATTTTGAAATAATAATAATAATAATAATAATAATAATAATAATAATAATAATAATAATAATAATAATAATAATAATAATAATAATAATAATAATAATAATAATAGTTTTTTGTATTACTTAATACCTAACATATTATCAAAGTAAGTAAAAAAAATACGTCAAGACAAACTATAAAATTCATACAACGTCATTTAAAATTATTCATAAAATCTTGTACACTATAGCAACAGATTTGATAAACGTAGTCCTTCAATTTATTTTAAAAACTTGGAATGTGAGAGATACTCGATTTCATTCGATAAAGCATGCCTTGCAACCCACAATAGCCAGGGTTTTCTGAATGGAAGTCGTTCTATGTACAGGAGGTAAATATGTTTACAGTTGCGCGTTTCATAATTGTATAGCATACTAAAATTAAAACTGTCGCAATTTTTATGTATGTGTACTTATCATAGAACCTCAAAAGTTTACACTTAGTTGCAAAAAAAGTGTCCACTAAATCTCTAACACTCGGGCTTATCGTGAAGGCCAAGGAGTATTGACTATATACAAGACAGATAATAAACATAATATATTTGAGCGATTTTGTTGATACGCTTCAATTTATTTTAAAAACTTGGAATGTGAGAGATACTCGATTTCATTCGATAAAGCATGCCTTGCAACCCACAATAGCCAGGGTTTTCTGAATGGAAGTCGTTCTATGTACAGGAGGTAAATATGTTTACAGTTGCGCGTTTCATAATTGTATAGCATACTAAAATTAAAACTGTCGCAATTTTTATGTATGTGTACTTATCATAGAACCTCAAAAGTTTGCACTTAGTTGCAAAAAAAGTGTCCACTAAATCTCTAACACTCGGTCTTATCGTGAAGGCCAAGGAGTATTGACTATATACAAGACAGATAATAAACATAATATATTTGAGCGATTTTGTTGATACGCTATGCACATATATAAAACAAATTTATTCTTTCTAATATTCATTCGGTCATTTTGTAAATAGTAATACGTAATATCTACAACATTTTCTGCAAGACTAAACTGAATAAACTTTAGTTACCGAACAGAGAAGTAGTAAGCAAACAGATGATTCTTTCGACATACAGTACTAGAAAAAATAGCAACAAGAATAAATGGAGAATTAGTCACGGTTATTCCAGAAGCTACGAGAATTATCGCGGAAATAAAGATGTGTATAAAAGCGGGTTTCCAGACGCAGGAAGGGATTATATTAGTTCAGTTAGTAATGAGAACATCAGATATAAAGGTGTAAATATAAATTCAGTCATAAATATAAATAACTTCTAATAAATATTTTTAGTACGTTTAAGAGTATTTTAATCAATCAGTGTTTTATGTCTTCATTTGCTACTGTTATATTTAGTATCGCCTGGTTCTGTTTATATATCCCAACTAAAGAAGGTAGAAATGTTAAAATAATGTTGACTACTCCGGAAAAAGTGCACGCGATAAGTTTGTTCACCAATGGATTGTCCACAAGAGCTGTTGTTCGAGTTAAACGCTAACCATACATCTATAAATAAATTGCTGCGTAAATGGACTGTTGAGAATACAATTCATAGGCAACCAGGATCAGGTAGACGAAGAGCTACCACAGATAAAGAGGACAGAACTTTATGACAATATGTCTGGGAGCATCCATTTACCAGCTTGCGTTCTGCCATCAACGAAAATGTTATTCCTACTAGTACGAGTACTGCACGAAGACGACTGATCTCTACCGGCTTAAAAAATTAAATCTTCACTGACGGAAAGACATCGGCATGATAGGGTAATATTTGCGCAAACTTAACACCTCATGGACAGACATTGTTGGGGGTCAGTAATCTTCTCCGATGAATAAACTTCTCAATCGTTTTCCTACAGAAAGAAAACGGTTAATCGTGAGAGAGGATGAAGATATGATCCTATATGGTCTTTTGATGGGTCAGGAGTTATTTAAACGGTACACGGTGTAGGAATATACTAGCTAGTATCATCTAGCCTAGTGTTACTCTACTTACTTCCTGTTTCAACAAGATAACTCACCGATACATAAATCCAGAGTGGTCCAGCAGCGGATCGAAACTGCAAATATTGAAACTCTACCGTGGCCCTCTAAAAGTCCAGATTTAAATGCTTTGGAAAAATTGTGATCAATCGAAGAGCAAACACTGCTTAAAAAGTTAAATATAGCAATAGTATATGTTGATTTACCTAGTAAAAAGCTATGTAGAGACGTTCGAACATAAGTTTAAAATGAAGAAAATAATTCGATAATACTCTACTTACTTAATAAATTCACCGTTGAGAAAGCAGATGCATATATACTTATATGTAATTATCAATGTTTAAATCACTCTGTTTGAGCGCATATGTTTTTTTTTGTCAAAAAGTACGAATCTCAGCAACCAATACCAGATAAGTAGCTTTCTATTATTACTATTAATAGTACGCTGTCGTCGGTCTTAGGATAATTATAACAAAATAAAAACTGACAATTACATGTGCAACGTTTCGTTTATTCAATTAATAAACTTCTTCATAGCTAAAACATAGAATAAAAATACATATAATTCTGCCTACAAATTCTCTTAAGTTATCATTTACCTCTGTAATTTCTTTCTTATTGTTAAATACATAATACTATCAACAATTACATGGCATCAACAAACAATTTTGCTATTCACACGTGTGTGCGTCAACTATGCAACTCATTTCATATACAACAGAAGGAATTTATTTGGGACAAACAAAACAATACCTGTCCAGACGTGTACAAAATCATAAACAGGATTGTTTTGATAAGAATGAGAATAAAAGAGAACAAACAGCTTTATCAAGGCATCATTTTGAGTTTGGTCATGTGTTTGATTTTGCAAATCCCGGAATCTTAGATAGAGAAAAGAATCTCACTAAGAGATTGTTTCTCGAAAATATATATATATATATATAAGTCTGAAAATGCTATTAATATCAAAGACGATTCAGCATTACAAATATTGAACATATATGCAGGGATAATAAGATAGTAATTGTATTATATATATATATATATATATGTATGTATTGAAAAATTGTATAATTGGCAAAGAATTGTAATATATTTTATATATATATATATATATATATAATATTGGGTAAAATCCGCTGTAGTGCAACCGTAGACACGTGTTTCTGACTAATTGGTCGTCATCAGTACGGTGTAGCCAAGGAATAAGGTGGGATATCCTTGGAGATAGAAGCATATACGGAAGACCATCAGGTGACAGACCACCATTTGCAGCTTCAGTAACACGTGTCTACGGTTGCACTACAGCGGATTTTACCCAATATTCTCTTTTTCTTGTCTTATTTTATGTATCCGCGATAATTCCTTTATTTATATATATATATATATATAGGTATGTAAATTTACTGAACCAGGAAGGTCAGAATGTGTGGGCTGGGTTAATTAAAACATTCTATTTGTGGCTGGTAACGTTTCGGAATAATTTATTCCATCATCAGACTCTACAATAAGTTGAAAAAAAATTTTTTATATAAATAATTAGGGACAATCTTAAATAAACAAAAGTCATGAACATCCAAAACAAGAGAACTCACTTACTTGCCACTATGGACACCGAAAATTATCTTAACAGATCCAATCATAAACATAGAGAACTCATGTTGGTGGTACACTAAATTAAATTTTTTTTAATATATTATATAGGCCATTAAGGTGTCACATATTAAAATTACATTTAACAACTACAAATCAATTACTCAGTAAAATTAAAACCAAAGTTTTTGACGGACATTACTAGTTGTATTTTAAAAAACACCAACACGAAGATCACAACAACAATTAAAATGCATGACCTATCTGACCGTAAGTGAGTATTCACAGGTCACCTCTTCGCGATGTCAAGGGCAGGTCAGAGGTCACAGTTTAATAGCGAATTATCAAAATTTCCTTAAATAAAACTGTTAATATGATAATTCTAAATTACATCTGTAATTCTGATATATTAATTTGGAAATAAACAGCAGCAAATAAAACCAAAAATTATTTTGTTACAAGACCAAAAGACCACCGCAAACAAGGCAATATAAGGATGTTACGCAAGAAGTAGGAACCAGCAACGATAGGACAAATTGGAAGAACAAAGAAGGGGGAGGGGGTGGGTAAGGTGGAGGGTTGTCATAAAATAATACTGAAAACATGGGTTTAATTATTTAAATTAGAACAATTATTTACAAACGGTGCCAAGACGCCATCTGTCATCCGTTGGATGACAGATGGCGTCTTGGCACCGTTTGTAAATAATTGTTCTAATTTAAATAATTAAACCCATGTTTTCAGTATTATTTTATGACAACCCTCCACCTTACCCACCCCCTCCCCCTCCTTTGTTCTTCCAATTTGTCCTATCGTTGCTGGTTCCTACTTCTTGCGTAACATCCTTATATTGCCTTGTTTGCGGTGGTCTTTTGGTCTTGTAACAAAATAATTTTTGGTTTTATTTGCTGCTGTTTATTTCCAAATTAATATATCAGAATTACAGATGTAATTTAGAATTATCATATTAACAGTTTTATTTAAGGAAATTTTGATAATTCGCTATTAAACTGTGACCTCTGACCTGCCCTTGACATCGCGAAGAGGTGACCTGTGAATACTCACTTACGGTCAGATAGGTCATGCATTTTAATTGTTGTTGTGATCTTCGTGTTGGTGTTTTTTAAAATACAACTAGTAATGTCCGTCAAAAACTTTGGTTTTAATTTTACTGAGTAATTGATTTGTAGTTGTTAAATGTAATTTTAATATGTGACACCTTAATGGCCTATATAATATATTAAAAAAAATTTAATTTAGTGTACCACCAACATGAGTTCTCTATGTTTATGATTGGATCTGTTAAGATAATTTTCGGTGTCCATAGTGGCAAGTAAGTGAGTTCTCTTGTTTTGGATGTTCATGACTTTTGTTTATTTAAGATTGTCCCTAATTATTTATATAAAAAATTTTTTTTCAACTTATTGTAGAGTCTGATGATGGAATAAATTATTCCGAAACGTTACCAGCCACAAATAGAATGTTTTAATTAACCCAGCCCACACATTCTGACCTTCCTGGTTCAGTAAATTTACATACCAATACACCCTGAAAACAGTGTCTAACATCACAACTTCCTATATATATATATATATATATATATATATATATATATATATATATATGTATATATGTATATACGTATACATTCAGTACTATATCACTAGAACAAGAACGTTGTGGTTTTGTTGGTGTTTGATTTTGTTTAAAAAGTATAAAATACACAGGTGTGTCTAACCCATTAGACACTTCGTAGTTGACGCACACACGTGTGAATAGCAAAATTGTTTGTTGATGCCATGTAATTGTTGATAGTATTATGTATTTAACAATAAGAAAGAAATTACAGAGGTAAATGATAACTTAAGAGAATTTGTAGGCAGAATTATATGTATTTTTATTCTATGTTTTAGCTATGAAGAAGTTTATTAATTGAATAAACGAAACGTTGCACATGTAATTGTCAGTTTTTATTTTGTTATAATTATCCTAAGATCGACGACAGCGTACTATTAATAGAAAATTTGAAGGATACGACTGTTCTTTTATATATATATATATATATATATATATATGGCGTTGTGGTTTTCCGGGTTTGGAACCGCGTAGTATTTGCTCTATAGTCCCAAGAAGGACTGCTTGGTCGACGTTTCGATGAGATCTCACTCATCTTCTTCTGGACGATCGTGTTCGAGTTGCAATCGGAGAATGCGGCTGGTTGTTGGTGCCTATATTTATATAAGTTGGCTCGCCGTGTGAACTGCCAATCAGAGCGCGCGCTTGAGTGGTAGTGGTGGGAGAGTTTGTGTCATTTCTTCGGTGATTGTCGTCAGCGCCTGTTGCCTGCGCTTGAGTTCTTTTACGGGATGTCGTTTTTGCTACATACGATATTATCGGTTTCCACGTTTGCGGTAACCGTTGAGCATCATCCCGTTTATTAAGATTATGCGGTCGCTTCTCTATTTCTATGGCTTCTCTTGTTATTCGAGTAGGCAGGTGTTCGCTCTTAGCTATCGTCTTTGTGTGTTCGAAGTCGATGTTGTGGCCTGTCATTAATCGGTGTTGGGCTAACGACGATGTGGTGTCTTTCTTTAATACTGCATTTCGGTGTTCTTCTCGCCGAATATTGATTCGTCTATTTGTCTGACCGATGTAGGAAGATTCGCAGTCGCCACATGGTATTTCGTATACTCCTTGTTGTTCCAGCGGAATATTATCTTTCGGGTTAGGTAACACTTGGCTTATTTTCTTGTGGGTGGTAAATATTGTGTGTATTTTATGTTTCTTCAACGTTCTTCCTATTTTATCGGTTGTTCCTTTTATATAGGGGAGATATGCCTTTGTGGTTACCTCTTCTTGCTCTGCTGTCGTGCTGTTTTTAACGTGAATGGCCTTATTGATGCTTTTTTGCGAGAAACCGTTTGATGTTAGAATGTTTCTGATTTTGTGTGTTTCTTCTGCGACGTGTTCTTCGTCTGCTAATCTTCGTGACCTACTCACAAGGGTTTTAACTACCGATTGTAGTTGTCCCGGGTGGTGATGTGAGTGTGCGTTCAAATAGCGGTTCGTATGCGTGCTCTTTCTGTATACGGTATGCCCTAAACTGCCGTCCTCTTTTCTTATTACCAATACATCTAGAAATGGTAGTTTTCCCTCTTTTTCCGTTTCCATTGTGAATTTGATTTTAGGGTGTGTATTGTTTAGGTGTTCTAGGAAATACTGTAGTTTGTCTTGTCCGTGTGTCCAAATAATGAAAGTATCATCCACATATCTGAGCCACAGTTTAGGTTGGTATTCTGCTGATTCTATTGCTGTAGTTTCGAAATGTTCCATAAATAGGTTGGCAATGATTGGCGATAGTGGAGAGCCCATAGGTGCGCCTTCCGTTTGTTTGTATCGTGCGCCTTCCGTTTGTTTGTATCGTTGGCCATCGAACATGAAGTACGTGTTTGACAGGCAGTGTTTCACTAAATTTATTAGATGCTCCGGTGGTCGGTATTTCTTCTCGATAATCGATATCGCTTCTGTTACTGGCACTTGTGTAAATAGAGAAGTCACATCGAAGCTCACTAATAAATCTGTCGGTTGAAGTTTTTGTGCTTTTATCACTTGTATAAAGTGGTCTGCATTCTTTATATATGATGATACTCCTTCTGCAAACGGTTGCAGTTGTTCGGCGAGGTATCTAGCAAGTGCCTGTGTTGGTGACCCTATCGAACTTACTATTGGTCTCAGCGGAGCGCCCTGCTTGTGAATTTTCGGCAGGCCGTACAGTTTCGGACATTTCGAGGATTTTTCTCTCGGTATGATTTTCTTCTTAATGTCATCCCTGATAGGTGTAGCGTTGATTTTGTTTTTCGTCGTTTTCTCTAGGTATGTAGTTGGATCCGTCATTATCGGTTTGTAAGAAGGATCTTGTAACATTGTTTTTATCTTGTCGTTGTAATCTGTTTTGTTTAGAATAACCGTCGCATTGCCTTTGTCTGCTGGTAAAATCGTGATGGTTTCGTCGTTACTAAGTTCTTTCAGAGCTAGGTATTCATCTCTGGTTACGTTTCTCCTTGGTGGACGGGAATTCCGTAGAATAACGGACACATCTTGTCTAACTGTTTCTGCGTCATTAGGGTCTAATGCGTGAATGGCTGATTCTACGCCACATATGATGGTTTCTATCGGTATTCGAGAAGGAGCAATAGCGTAGTTGAACCCTTTCTCTAGTACACTTGTCGCAGCTGATGACAACGGCTTGCTTGAAAGGTTGTGAACTACTCGTAGAGGTTCTTGTCCGGGTACATTTGACTGTCGGTTTGTCTGGAGATAATTTATTTTCTTAATTTGCCTCTCTGTTCTCCAAGTAGCGTCGTTTTCGGCTCTAAATGCGGCCGATCTTTCAATTTTGTCCCATAGTAGCGGGTGTATTTCGGTACTTAGCCGTAAATGTAACTTGAAAAGTTGAACGTTCAAGTTATTGAGGGCTTTCATTGTGCGTTGGATAGCCTCCCGTACTAAGTCTAGGCCGGCTTTCTCAAGAATTCTTGATATTCTTGGCGATCTTGTGTGGTGAGATAATCGGCAACAGGTTGGTATTAGGTGTTCTTCACGACATCGACGGAGAAAGGATAAATCGCAAAGTAGCCGCGCTTTCTTCGTTCGCTGTTTCTCATACGATCTTGACAGTTGAAGAATATCCTCCCCGTATAGGCTTGATAAATTTGTTCGGATGTTTCCGCGGTCGTAGTATGGCGTTGTGGTTTTCCGGGTTTGGAACCGCGTAGTATAGAGCAAATACTACGCGGTTCCAAACCCGGAAAACCACAACGCCATACTACGACCGCGGAAACATCCGAACAAATATATATATATATATATACATATATATATATTTTTGATGTAATTTTGTCAGTTTTGTGGTTTTAATTTTTAATATAGTGTAGTACTGACAAAATTATATCAAAAAGAGACAATAGCTCAGTAATAGTCACTTTGAAAGTAAAGTCTTACATGTTTTTGATGTGAAATTTAATAAGAAATTCAAAAATGAAATAATATGCAGGACGTTCCCTTTGAAAAAATTGACTTTTTTGCAAAAACTAACAAAAGCATATCAAAAAACGACAATAACTCTGTAATAGTCACTTCTAAAGTATTAGCATCTTACATGTTTCTGACATGAAATTTAATAAACAATTCAAAAATGAACTGATATACAGGCTGTTCCATTTAAAAAAATTGACTTTTATACAAAAACGTGTCATGTAATTTTAATCCAGTTTTCTGCACATGCAGTTAGTAATTGTAAAAAAATAAAACATGCTTCTATTAGGACCTCTTATTGTAAACAATACTGCAAAAAATTTTGTCCATCTAATACGTCGTTTTCGAGAAATATAATTTTATACAAACATTGAAGTTTTCAGAAAAATGGGAATAAGTCAAAAACTTTACACTTTAGGCTTATACTATCTTATAACTTTTTGACTAAAAATTATACGGGGAATTCAAAAATGCAATAATATATAGGTGTTCCGTTTAAAAAACTATAACTATGGTTAGCCACCAAGTTATGGAACATTCTGTATAATACAAAATATTTTTAAAATGTGCTCCTAATGAACAACTATCAGATGAACAAAACCGCATCGAAATATCTTTACTCATAAAGGCATAATCGGCCTTACCCGCTTACATGACTCACTCTGCATATATGCGTTGAATTGTTTGAAGAATCTCATAATTTAGACGATTATTATGGATCGACAATCAGTGACTTGTAATGAGTGATGATTATTTATCATTTGTAATCAGTTATATTTTCATTCAAAATTAGGTACAGATGATATTATCACTATTACAATGCCCAATTTCAAAATACAGTATTCTTCTAAGTCCAGTCCATTAATGTACCTCTGAGAGCCGATCTCTAATGTTAATGCGAGAGTTACCCTCTCGTTGATATACACGGTTACCGCACAACACCTACATTCATTCTTGGTTGTTCTTTACTTAGCTTTACTCACATCTAACGGGCTAGAACTACTTGATACCAATAAAATCTGCACTTTAAGCTATTGTAAGATTAGGTAAATAATCACTTGATAATCCGTTTAACATTCTTCTGTATTTTATCTAATGAGTTAATTATATTATCCCTAGGAGTGTTTACTTTTTGGCCAATCAATCAAACAGTTTGATACATTTGAATATTAAAATGTGGTTATATTTATTTTGTTATAAGTAGTATAGTGAAGTATTGTAAGTATTAAAATTTTCGATGTCCGGGGTTTTACAGAGCTCGGCATTTGAGGTTCATGTAAGGATTACGAAAAACTGTTTGGACTTGTGTTTGTTTCTGCATGTGTGTTGTCTGAGGACGCATTGCATATTAAAGGCTAAAACTGCCAGAAATATATTTAAATATTATTGTTTAAATTCGTCCCTATATACCTATGTACCATAGTAATTTATTTAAATAAATCAAGTTACTTTCGAATGTAATGTATTTGGTATGTAAAAGTTTCTACCCCGCGGCTTCGCTCAGAATCCTTTTTAAAATTGTAACATGTATACAGGGTGTCTCAGCTTTTGCGTTACAGGCATTATCTACTTTCCCTGTATAGTTATCAAGTAACTTTTCAAATAAAAGTTACTTGATATTATGATGTGTCGAAAATGGCAAATAGAGGATTTTATTTGCTCGTGACCTTGAAGGAGATTTTAAGGTGAACTTTGTTTTTTTTAATGGATATATGTATTTTTTAATATTGCATCTTATTTTTCAAAAGCCAATAAATAACTTTTATTTGACGCATTTTTTATTTTGCCGTGTCAGTTTTGACACAATTCAGATAAACTTCTCAAAAGTAAAAAGTTGTGTTCTGTCAGTCAACAACTGTCAGTCTTGCTTAAATCACAAAGATTTGACTTGCGTTATCCGCAGCTTTTTAATATGCCACTTACATACAACTCCAACGAATATGTAGATATGTTAATAGTCTACGGAGAATGCAGAAGGAATTCCCGAGAAGCTGCAAATTTGTATCGAGAAAGATTTCCGGAACGTCATCATCCATCACATACAACATTTAATAGAGTAGAAGCGAAGTTACGAAATGGTTCATTTCCCTCTACCGTAAAACATGCTAACCATAATGCTCCTGCTAGAAATGAAGAAAATGTAATTAACATTTTGGCTTATGTAGCTGTAAACCCCCATGTTTCACTTCGACGTTTGGCAGAAGAAATTGGCGTTAGTAAAGCTACAGTACATATAATTTTAAAAGGGCATCGGTACCATCCATTTAAAGTTCATTTATCACAAGAATTAAGACTAAACGATTTACAAAGACGCCTGGATTTCATTGCACGATTGCAAGTTCTAGAAGATGAAAATCTAAATTATCTTAATTGTATTTTGTGAAGTGACGAAAGTCACTTTCACAATAATGGTGTTGTGAACAAACATAATGCGCATTATTGGTCCAACCAAAATCCGCGGTTGATGGAGGAAGCACGCTTTCAAACAGTGTGGGGAACCAATGTATGGTGTGGAATGTTTAATGGGCATTTAATTGGACCCCACTTTTACGAAGGAACCCTGACAGGACAACGTTATTTACATTTTTTACAAAATGTGCTTCCCGATTTAATGGAAGATATTCCTCTTAATGAAAGACGAGGCATAATTTGGCAACAAGCTGGTGCTCCGCCCCATAATGCGCAAATTGTGACGAATTATTTAAATGCGCTGTACCCCAATGGATGGATTGGAAATAGAGGTTCTATCTCTTCGCCTGCTCGTTCCCCGGATTTATCGCCTGTTGATTGTTTCATGTGGGGTTATTTAAAGGTATTTGTATATCAAGTTCGGTCGGCAGATCTTGATGATCTGAAAAATCGAATTCGCATGGGATGCCGGATTATGACTCACGGAATGATACTTTCATCTTGCAACAGAGGATTAAGACGTCGTTTGGAAGCTTGTGTCCACGCTGATGGAGCCCAATTTGAACATTTATTAAATTAATGCCACTTGTTTTGTTTTCTTATCCAACTACATACACTAATTTGAGATATTTATTATTGAAATACTTACTCTTTATTTTTTTAATTTTTTTTGCACTGAATTACTTACTTATAATTATCGTATTCCTTTAAGTTAATAAAAATTGCTTTTGACAAGTTTATCTGAATTGTGTCAAAACTGACAAGGCAAAATAAAAAATGGATCAAATAAAAGTTATTTATTAGTTTTTGATAAATAAGATGCAACATTAAAAAATGAATATATCCTTTAAAAAAAACAAAGTTGACCTTGAAATCTCCTTCAAGGTCACGAGCAAATAAAATTCTTTGTTTGTCATTTTCGACACATCATAATATCAAGTAACTTTTATTTGAAAAGTTTTTTGATAACTATACAGGGAAAGTAGATAATACCTGTAACGCAAAAGCTGAGACATGTACACACGAGCAAACATACTCAGTGAAAAAGAATCATTATAAATAAAAGAATGAATAATGAGTTATCAAATTCGACTTTTGTATTTTCACACTAATGTATTCAGCTTTTGAAATAAAGGTTATTTTTATTTCTATTATTGTTTATCAAATACACATCAACTATAAATATATTTCTGTCACATATAATTAAAGAGCCAGAGCAACATTATCAGCAAGCTTAATTATTATGGACTTGGGCGCATAGAATTTCAAAAATAGTATCATTAATAAACATGTTTTCTGGTTATACTTCAAGGAAAGTAAAATCTTAATAAATGTTTAATATTTGTTAATTATTGGTTATCTACCTATAAAATGCTTCATTTATTTAATATCGCCAAGACACACATTTTATAATTTCAACTCTCTTCTTAATAATAATTTTCTGCACCTACTGGCATTTAACGTAATAATAATTTTGTTATTCAGGAAAAAACATTTTTGACGAAACAACACCTATTTCGCATTTGATGACTTTATGCACTCCAGTGTAATTATCCATTTTGGCATCCGCATTAAGGAGAGAGCGAGAGACAAAAACAGAGTAAGACCGTTCTACTTATCGCCGTAAAATTTAATTGTGTTAGGTTAATTAACGTATTAATGATCAGAGTTGATGTGTTTATTTATTTATTATACCTTTAATTAAACTCTCTCGTGCGAGTATACATTTTAATTACTTTCCACATACACATGTTTTGAGTATATGCACAATAAACGAGTATTTTGCTTAATGACGTTTTGCTTCAACGAGAGGAAAAAGTACATGGAAAAGAGACTACATAAAAGCATGTTTAGTGAAATGCCTATAATCTAAACAAATCTACGTATGTATCATTATAATGCAATGTTAAAATGATGCTTTGAAATATCTATATGTAATTAATATTTTTAACATGAATATAAGGCGTTTTGCGTTCCCTTTGAAACCTTCATTAAACAATTTGTAACATTTAACGCAATTATGTAGTACCCAGGTTTTCATTTAATTATATTGTGTCCCTCTACAGTAACAATAACAATTATAGTAATTTGTCATATATTATATGATAATTGTAATTATATTGAATTTAAATATAATATATGTGTTTATATCGGGTGCGGCAATAGTGTGTCGGCGGAGCTTAGCATGAAACCTAATAACGTTGTAGCAATGAGACTTTACGTACGTATGTAGTAGACTACTGTGAATTTTGTAATTTTATTTACAAATATACAGGTTGTTCCAAATTTTTGCAACCACCCAAATTATCTTTGCAATGATATATGCACTTACGACTGTTAGTTTTGGTTTTATTGATAACTTTGTTAAAATCTTGACAGTTGCAGCATGTAAAATTTTAAGCTTTAGTCTGAAAATGGGTAGAATGCCTCACGTAACTCTTGTGTTACAAATTTATGGACTAACACGTTATATATTTTGTGGTTGAACAAAGTGAATAAATATACAGGGTGTTAAATATGTCGTGTCTAAATTATCGATCTTTATTGGCTGTTTTCTCTCTATTTTAAATCTAACCTATAATATTTTTTTAAGTCAGCATATTCCTTGTAAAATTGCCTTTAAAATGGCACCAATAACAAAGCATTGATTTTCAGTATTTTTAAAGTTATAACCCTTTAATGGGATATACCCATGTTTATAATATGCAAAATGGGAGGCGTCTAATAGTTATATGGCCTTGGTTTTAAAAAAAATGACTATGCAACCAAACGTCAAATCTCTACTTCAAAATTCCATATTTTATTGTTATAATTTAAGTTTGGCTAGTTAATTATCAATGTCTGTTTGTTTGTTAGTAGTTGTTACGTGTTGCATTTACCTTGTCAGTTATATCGTTTTGTTGAAATTATTTGAAACTATTATGGTATTTACATACCTTAATAGTTTATTCTTCCATTTAGAAATTTTTGCTTTAAAATGAATTTTTTGAAGGAAGTGCTCATAGACATGGTATTTGCTCTTGGAGCTAGCAATAGAAATCCATTTTTAATACCGAGAACATACACCGGATAGTAAAACGTTTGAAAATTTGTTGATTAGGTTTCTTAAAACGGGTTCAGTGAATTATGTCAAACATGAAAGAAGTAAGAGTATGGTTACAGAAGATAATAATAAGTCGTCTAGTCTATTGTGGAAAATCCGCACGTATCTACAAAGATAATTTCGAAACAACACGGAATAGAAGTCACTGCTGTGAGGATTTTAAAGAAACATAATTTCAGCACTACAAAATTCGAAATTACTGAGACTTCTTACAAACGGATTTTGAAAGGAGACTAGTTTACTGTGAATGGATACTTTTACAATTACGACAAGATATACATTTTCTAGACCATGTGCTTTTCACAAATAAAGCAACATTTTCTAATTGTAGAATAACAAACAGAAAAAAATTCCATTATTATGATATTACAAACCTTCATTTTGTGCAACCCATTTCATATCAACAAAAATGGAGTGTTAACACCTGCGGAAGCATTATAAGAAACACTATTATTGGTCCAGCTCTTTTTAACAATACTTTAAATTATGCTAATTTTCTAGAAAATAATTTACCATTGCTATTAGAAGACCTATCACATAACGTCATAAGGAGATAGTGGTACCAACATGATGGTTCACCAGCATATTATGGGGCTGCTGCAAAGCACATTTAGATAGGATATTCACCAATATAGGTGAGTTAGGAGAGGAAGCTTGAAAAGTTGACTGCCGCGATCACCAGATATCTTTCTGTGGCCAACTGTCGAAAACACTGTTTACGCAACACCTACTACAACGGCAGCGAACATGCAGCAACGAATAAGAAACGCTTTTCTTCAATTAAATGAAAACAACATGGCTCAGAATGTAAGTCTATCGATACAGAGGCGGTTGAGAGCATATTGTCGTGATCTTTAATATTTTAAGAATTATAAATTTTATTAAATAGTTAAGTTGTAGAATAAAATTATAAGCATAAGCATAAGTCAGTGTCTTGTAAGGTCTTACAAGTAAGAATGGGTTGCCCAACCTTTAAGGGGCAATGTCATTGAGAGAATGGTATGAATTAAGCTTAAATATAAGAATTTAGATATAAAAATAAACACAAAATAAATCTTTACATTCTATATTTATTATAGAAAAGCACAATGTATGGTTTGAATATAAAGAGTCAGAGCCGAATTTCTCACAGGGCGTAAGAATAGCTCTAAATATATTAAGAAATGGACCAATATTTAAAAATAAACATGTACTAAAAGTTAAAAATAGAGAAAGAATTATGTTAGGGGATGGATCAATAAAAAGAGTGAATCATTTAAATGCTATTAAGTTCTACGAGCAAGGCAACACGAGGTATGCTCGAGAAGAAAAACATCAATTTGAATAAAAATAAATAGATCTCAGACGTAAACAACAATCTCAGTTCATGGGAGAGTTTTATGATTATATAGCTATAGAATAAATACCTGACACTTAAATTTAAAAACATTTTAAAGGATATATACAAAAAGTGTTCTTTATCCGAGACAATACATTATCAAGTTTATGTATATACTAGATATATAGGTAGAAAAATATATTTGAAATGTTATATGCATAAATGTAAGGGCATCAAAGATAGCGGAATAAATCATGTGTAGTTTTTACAAGCTACAAAGAAGAAATAACATTAACATTGTTGATAGTTGTTTGCAATCAACTGGAAGCCGAAAGGGACTGGATATAGCATGAAGGTGGTGCTGTGGAAGTCTGTATTCCTTGTAATGCAGGTCTAACGAATAGGATTTCAGTGGTGTACAATGTATTTCTCATCATATCCAACAAAGATATCTACAAGAAGAAAGTACGAATAGATAGATAGATAGATAGATGTTTATTCGTGTAAATCAACTTACAGAAATGTCAGACAATCCATATTTGTACAGATAAAATAAAATAAAAAAATAGAATAAAATAATTCACTTGCACATATACATTATTAAAAGGAAATTTGAAGAAATACAACATATTAAAAACATGGTGACGATTCAAAAACTATTCTGAAATTCGTCATAATTATAAAAGCTATGATCAATTAAGTATTTTTTCATTTCTAACCTAAATTTATTTATTGGTAGAAGCCTAATACCGGCAGGCAACACATTAAACAGTCTCGGTCCCCAGAAATCAACATATTTCTGGGTCCTGGCTATCCGATGATACGGGATCTGAAAGTCTAGTCTCGATCTGGTGGAGTAGTTATGATTCTCACCATGGATTGCAAAACTTTCCTTATTTTGATGTACATAGGTAAGCGCACAAAATATATAAACGCTTGGTATTCTTTGTTTTTTAAAATGTTCTCTGCAGCTGTCCATATTTTTCACATCACACATCGCTCTGATCGCCTTCTTTTGTAGTCTAAACACTCGCGAGAACTCACAAGACTGTCCTCCCCAAAAAAGTATGCCATATGAAGCAATAGAATGGAAGCATGAATAATATGCCAACCTAGCCGCCTCCTGCGTCGATACGCGCCTGACACGCCTGATCGCGTAAACTGCCGCGGACAGCCTTTTGCACAATTGCTCCACATGACTCCCCCAGGTAAGTGTATTGTCCATATACATGCCTAGGAATTTTTCTTGCACGGGTTCTGACATGGGTTTGGTACGACATACAATTCTATTGGTTTTTGACTCATTTTGTAATAATTTATTTTCATGAAACCAATTTCGAGTCTCTTGCATTATCCGCATGGATTCGTCGAGTAGAATATTTTCGTCTCTGCCTCTGACCAGAATCGAGGTGTCATCAGCGTACAAACATATTTCCCCAGCGACCGCTGATAGCAAGTCGTTTACGTAAATGATAAACAGTAGAGGGCCCAAAACTGATCCTTGTGGGACACCATGTTGCATCTCCACAATGGCGGATCTTGTGCCCTGCCATTCCACATATTGCCTACGGTCAGACAAATAAGATTCAAACTGCCTGAGCTGCGTACCTCTAACTCCATAGAACTCCAGCTTTCGATTTAGAATCTGATGATCAACAGTGTCAAAAGCCTTACTTAAGTCTAACATGGTCATTTGCACCATTTGCTGGTCGTCTAGTGCATCTGTAATATAGTTTATTACTTCTGTTATAGCTGTAGTTACTGACTTAGTTTTTCTAAATCCATGCTGTTTATTGGAGAGCAGATTAAACTTCTCTAAATAGTTTATAAGCCTTTTAGCAATTATCTTTTCAAAAATTTTACCTAGCGCAGGCAATACTGAAATCGGCCTATAGTTGTCACAGACGTCAATGTCACCATTTTTATGAATCGGCACCACTCTAGCAACCTTCAGTTCACATGGAAACACGCCCTCACTAACGCATTTGTTTAGTACACAGCACAGCGGGAAAACGCACTCGTTCACCACACTCTTCAGCAAGTTCATATTCATTCCATAAGCATCTGCACAAATCTTAGACTTGAGATCTTTTGTAATGTTAATTATTTCAGCTTCAGTGATAGGCGCGAAATAGAAGGACTGCACATGTCCAACTTCTAATCTGTTCTGGTAGTTGCCAGGAGAAACCACATTCGGAATATTCTTAACAATATTTTCAGCAATGTTGCCAAAAAATGTTTAATTCAATAACTTTAATTACTGGAAAAAGGAGGTATGTAACTAATAATGAGAGAGGTAATAGGTTCATTTACAAGCATAATAAGGGATGGCATTAAGAAAAGAAGAATATACCTACCGAAGACGAAGAATCGCAAGTGTGCGTAAACTTTTAATAAACAATTTGTGAGTGGCGACATTTGTGTATTCATTAACTGTCAAAAAGTGGAATAGGTATATGTGACTGACAAAACTTATAGAAAATAAATATGAAGTAGCCAATGCCAACATAAATGTTAGTGTGGGAGTCGTGGCGCTGTGAGTGGATAGTTGTCTTTTGTTTCAAATGGAAAAGTGATAAAAGACCGCGAATAACGATGAGAAGGGAGATGAATCTTGTACTTTGAATTTGGTAGACGCGTAAAATTTTTGATAAGCGTAGGAGTTTTAATACACTAAGATCAACACATTTATTATTTTACAATGTATAAATTTTTATTTAGTATTCAAGTTTAATTTTAGTTCGATAATTGCTAGTTAAAATTTTTTCATTTCACAATTATATTTTTGTATTGTATTAAGAGATTTATTTTTTTTAAAATGGAGGACATGTACAAGATGGAATTTAACCATTTGTATGATGAATTTATGTAAGTTTCAACTATAAAATAGTTAATGGTGTAAGACGTACTCTGAGTGTACTATGTGTGAATATTTACTCTCAGCAAGGCGTTAAGCATTATTAATATAACCAAATATTATCTCGTTAAATGGAATTCATTTTTTTGTAATAGTGGGAAAAAAGTTAATGGTATTGGAAGTACAATGTGTGAATGTTTACTTTCAATGAATTATGAAAAATTTAATTTAAATTTGAAGTGGACATATCGACGAGTCCATGACAGAACGACACAAACGCCACTGAAGACAATTTACGCTATAACCTAAAATGTATTTGACAGATTACTTGCTCATTTGGTTAAAAACAAGATTCTTTAAAAATGTAGCTATACTGTTTTTTTTACTATAACAGTACTACTTTTCACTCTGTCATTAATACATCTTTTCCAAAATCATGAAAATTAAAGGCATGGCGCTTGTACCCTAACAAGTGTTAAATGTCGTTTGTGCCATTAATAACAAGAGGCGCTTATGTCAAACGAAATGAAAACAATCGTTTAATATTGGTGCATATGTCCACATGTGCCATTTTACATATTTTGCTGTAAGTCATTAGATGGCACTTGTGTCAAAGTAAAACAAAGTAACATTTAAAAAAATATTATAAGATCCTTTTTTTCGGTACATGTATTCCTAAGTTATAATCTTTTTTAAATAATTGAAGAAATTTACTTCATTTTAACATTGGTAGACCATCACACTGACAATTTTTAACATACAATCGAAACAGTTTGTTAAAACTTCCTATTTCGGAAGAAAGATATTTTTTATTCGAGGAACCTTTGCAGTAATGCGACGGCACCGCAGGTAGGGATTCAATAAAATTTTTAAATACTTTCAGTTGCTCATCTGATGCTTTATGTTTAGGCTGATGTCGACTTCTCAAATCAGTGTTAGGAAACTTAGTTGGTTTCTTATTTTCTGAAACGGTACGTAGTAATCTTACTGTTATTGCATGTGTGCTCACTACAAACTGACGGCATACCTTTTGAGGAATATTGTTTCTCTTAAGAAAATATTCATTGGTTACTAGTCTGGGCTTTTTTCTTTTGCATAGCTTCTTCTTCGTTTTACATCACACACTCTTATGGAGTCAGACAGAAACCATTTTTGATCATTACTGTTCTCAAGTTTGTAGAAATATTCAAATATTTCGTTACGTTCCTCTTCTGAAACCATATTGCATTGATTCAAACATTTCTGTTTTTCACACGGATTGGGTTTAATTTTTTTGCATCTACTCTATCACCTTTGCTATTTACATACTCTTTTCCCGAGTCTCTAAGTGCCTTTCTTTTATTCTTATTCATTATTTTTTTTAGAGAAACTTCAACTTTTTCTAGGCCTTCACGGTGACTTTGCTGTAGTTTATCCGTGGTCTTCCATATGCATGGATTTTCTGTTTTGCTGTCAATTGCACTATCATGAAAAGACATGGTGGGTTGAAAACTTGAACTATTGTCATTACTGGATGATGCTAGCGTTTTGGTAGGTGTAGTATCCGTCAGCACATTTTCGACCTTTTTTTGATATATTGGCATAGTTTTGACATTTTTTGGACTAGCGTCGTCAGGGTCATCAAAGATATACTCGTAGGCGAAGATGTATCTGGAATGGATGTTGTATTTAAAACTGGTTCATCCTCGACAGACATCAAATTATCAGGTCCCAAATCTGTGGGATGAAAATAATTGTCATTCAATGCGCAGCCATAAAAAATAATTGAATTTTTTAGAGCTTCATCCAAGAGCGTATTACAAGAATCATCAATCAATTTCGTTTACACATGGCTACCATTTTCTTAGTGCGACTAGAAGCCATCCCTGTAAGTAAGAAAAAGGCATAAACGCCTTCCAATAAACACCGTATTTTTTCCTACAGTAAGGAAATTTATGAGAAAAAATTAGTTGGGTACACTATTTATACAGAAAAGAACCTGTCACCAGTATTTATTTGAAACAGAATTTACCTAAACAAAAGCTATCAGCGAGTTTCTAATGCCCTATCAATTCAATGTAAACAGTGGCGCTAATGCCAAACAGATTAATATCAAACAATTCTCTAATGGAGAATGTGACATTATCTTCTTTCATTGTTAGGTTTGGCACAAACACCACATCTTCAAACACTATTTAAGAGCAATTCTTATGGGACATTATATATTACAAAAACAAGAAAGAAAGATAAATTTAAGTATTAATGATTAGTCACCTTAAAATTATCTTCAAGTCGATGATAAAACGAACAATGTTCATTACACAATTACAGGTAAACAGTAGCTCAGTGGCAAGATGGCGCTTGTGATACGAATTGGTTAATATGGCTCATGCGCATAATTATGATATGGCGTTTGGGCCGACTTTAAATCGGTTTTTCTTCCATAATATGTTTTTCTCATTTATGCCACAGCAACAGGATGATAGAGAATTTTGAACTTTATTGAATGGAATCAAAAGGTTGTTTATTGAAAAAATGGCGTTTGTGCCGTTTTGTCATGGACACGTCGATATACGAATAGACAGGGATGTTCTTGATCGACAATGGAAAATAAAAATAACAAGATAATATTTTTTTTTTGAATCATATAAAATAAATTATATGTGTTCTATGTTTTTTGATATTATAAAAAGAAAATACATGATGCATCTGTGCAATAACAATGTTTTATGTTAGTATTTTTATAAAATGAATTTTAAACAATTTTTATGAAATCTAAACTTTATTTTATTATCGACCTTATCCAAATATAAGCTAAATAAGAAACACACTGGAATAAAAGAAGAAAGATCACTGCTAGAACTCACAACAAACAATAAATGAGATGCTGTAGGGTATAAGACTTATAGGTTAAGAGGTGACATTTTTAATTAATTCTCAGCATTCATTTAATGAATATATAGGTATATTGTTGCAATCACAGCAATATGTCAAGCAGAACGGATATTTGAACACAGATTAAGGTTGTTTTATTATGGAAAATTTTCAAAATGTAATTCTAAAGCTAATGATGAAGCATATAAAAAACAGGTGTTAGTTAAAGTTACTTTGTTTTATTTTTATGGCCAACCATTAGATGCCCCGCATTTTGCATATTATAAAAACATGGGGGTATACGTCGACACGCCTACGTATTCGAAACTTAAGAATATAGTTTTAGTATTTGTACCGTAATGATAATCAAAGCAGCACTATTAGTATTGTTTCAAAATTTGAACCGAAATATCAGTTTTACCCTTATCAAAGAAGAGTTATTTGCAACATTTTTCAAGTTGTATACTCCACTCTGTTTCATGAAGAGTATATTTTATACAAGAAATTTTAAAAAAATAACATTTGCACTCGTATTGACGAACAGTTTTTCTTCAAAATATAATATAAATGTAACTAAATTTATAAAGACTGCAATAGTTTTAAATTATCACAACACAATTCATATTTTTGTGGCAGCAATATAAATTCATATCTGACGATAATCTAAGGCAAAAATGTTTTCATCAGATAATATAAATCACTAGGCGTCTATGTTGATAAAAAGAAGCTTTTGATTTAACTATAATATTGGGTAAAAAAAAAGTAAATATTTTCCATGCTACGTAATTAATAAACAATTTTCTATAAATGAAGCGGGGTTAAAAACGACAATATTAAGATTGATGCTGTTAAATCGAAATTCAACAAGATACATGTAGTACTCAAAAAAAAATATACACTTGATAAATGTATATACTCAAGCATATGTATAATAGATTTGATGAAGTCAGCTTTGACTACTTAAATAATTAACTTACCCATAATATCGTATGTTCAATAACTATTTATTCAGAATCTTTTATAATTGTGTGACTATTCTGTAGCATCATCTGATAGAAGAAACTAAAAAAATTTCATAAACATTTCTTTTCTTGTAATCTTTCATTATGCCTATTATTATATGAGTTTTTAACAACAAAATAATTAATACTATTTTTGTCTTTCTGCTTTATGTTAGCGATCATAAGAAATAAAATTAATTATTGAGATAGAGTATTATGATGAGTTATATGGTGGAAACGCGTTACATTCCGTTGCACGTCATACTAGATCCATGAAGACTCGCCTTGTATATGTTGCCGGATCTATTTTTATTTCTGTCAGTGACATTTGATATAACCAAAAAAAATTATTCACAATACAATAACTATAACGTAATATATTTAGTAATTGAAATGCTCTAAGACTTCAGTCTTTGTCAACTTATTTATTATATTGATTTAGATTGTCGAAAAACCTTAAATGTTTCATTACGTATCCATAATATAATTTAAAATAAGCAATCTTACGCTATTCACATTAAATTTAACACATGATTATAGAAAAGTTTGTAAAAAGCCTCGACTGTTTACAGAAACCTTTCGGCATTATATTCAATGGACGCAAATAAATAATAAATACACTTCTAAGGAGCACTGTTTTTAAACAATTTATTTAAAAAAATAAACATGAAAAATTTGACAGGAAGAATATACACAACGCACGTCTTTTTGACAGATATGATTTATCTGTCAACACCGAATTGAACTATTAGTCTACTAAAAATATGTAATAAAGAAATTTAATATTGAAGCGGAAGCTATGTATTTATTTGCCATGAATGCGTATATTACGATCAATTTATAAATCTTCTATTTAAACTAATGAAATAAATGCCCTCAAGTATAATTTAACAAAGTAACTTTTTTAGTTTCTCTAATACAGTTATGACAACATGTAAACGTCATCGATGACGTGCAACTGAACTTAACGCGTCTTCAGTATATACTTAGCTATGCGTGTAGTATTTAATGTCAATTAATAATACATATTTGAAATTTTTAGAATTAAAACCAATGGGAATTATATTTTTGATATTCAATTTTAACAAGCTTTCATAT